>OY804260.1:20913441-21533441 GCA_963680825.1 Meiosimyza decipiens | reverse complement strand
CGTAGATACCAACCACATCCACTATAAGGATATTATGAATCGGTATTTTAAAATATCGTTTATGTTCATGGGCTCTTAAAACAAGTTGATATTTATAAAAGTTTACGTTTGGGTAAACAAAATATATTCGAATTGGCAATAATTAACAAAACTTTTTCAATCAAACAATGATTTGATTTTTGTTACCAAATTTGTCGAAAATTTATTTCACCTATATCAAATACATAAATTGTTTATAGTTACCAATTCTCGATAAATTCAAATAAATCGTTTTTTTTTGTGTTGAGAAATATACTCAATTTGATTTGAAAAATGCACCTTATAGTAAAAACTGATCTTTTTATGAATAGATACATTTTCGGCAACTAAGTAATAACCAAAACATTCAACCTTTAAGTGAATCAAATCAATTTTTAGTGAAAAATTCACACATATAACAATGCCACTAATATTAAGAAACATCAATTAACAACAAAAATTGTTTGCAATAATTTAAATAAAAATTTTATTTAGAGGCTGCAGCGCTATTTGCACAAAGTACAATATAAAGTTTTTCCACAAAGCTCTCCCACAGCAGTTATTGTTGTTGCTGTTGTTACACAAAAGCATCATTATCCATTTGGAATTTAGACACAAAAATATTAAACCAAATGCCCTTTAGCCGAATTCAAACAACTGCGCAAAACTAAAAATATAACACTAAGAGCAAGTGTAGCAAGTAATAGAATCAACACTTACAACTGCAATATTACACCACAATAATAAGAACTTAAAAATATTTTTAAAGTTTCTCTTGATACATAATATAGACAAACGAAAAAGAATTACCAGCAAAAGAAGAAGTTAAAGTTGCAAAAATGTTTTTGCCTAAAAGTTTTTTTACGCTTCTCACACAAGCAAGTGAGCAAATAACTGCAATAAGCAACATGAAATTGCAGTAGCGAGAATTGAAGTTGCTCCGTGGTAGTGATGACAACTTTTATGTACCCAAGCAACCTCTACGTTTTTTATAGTAAGTAGTCTACATTGACTATATTGCTAAATTGTATTAAAGGCAATGCTTTATATTATCTATTTTGTCTATGCTATATATTTTCTTTGGTATTGTGTTTATTGCCAATATTGTCTATATTGCCTTTGTTGCCTTAATTCACTGGCTTTCTTTCAATCTTCGACCCTTTTTTGTCTTATTTCTTCTTATAACCTTTGTTGTGTCTTGTAAGCATATTGTCTAAATTGTCCATACTGTGCGCAGTGTTTGTACTGTTATATTTTCCAGTAAAACCAATATTGTCTAACTGATATGTGTTGTCTTTAAAGTATATGTCATTTTTAATACTGCTAGTAGTTTCAAATTGCTACAGACACATAAAATATTGCTTTTAGTTTCTGCATTGTCACCATTGCCTTATATTATCGACTTTGACATAAGTATATGTTTCCATTTTTGTTTCTATCTTTTTCATTGTTTTTACTTTTTATTTACTTCATATGTCCTTAATAATTTTTGTTTTCTTCACATATGATATTCTTATTATCTATATGAACTTAACTGTCTAAATTTATTTTGTAAAGATTTTCTATTCAATATTATTTCTAGTGTCTTAGTTGTGTGCATTGTCTTGACATTGTTTACGCAATGTATCGTTCATTTTATCATTCTTATATTTTATGGTATGTAATATGAATTGTCATCATTGTCTTCTAAGTACAACAAAATTTGTCGTTTTTCCTTATTGTCCTAGTTGCCTTCATTGTCCTTTTCGTGTTTAATTTAGTAGAACGATTAGCAATACTCTTTAAGTTTTGCTGTTATTAATGTAATTATGGTTTTGAATGTCGAGAGTGTTTTCGTTCTCCTCATAGTGCTTCTTGTTTTTATTTTCTTCATTGTCTCTATTATCTTTATTGTCAATATTTTCACTTTTAGCATAATTACACATCTTTGCTTATAATTAATCATGTATTATACCTATTTTTTATAATTTTTTAAACTGCCACTATTGCGATATACATACGTCACTAATATTCTTACTTTCTCTTTGTATATATATTTTTTACTGACGTGTAAAGAATTTTGCCCATCTGTACTACTTTTTACAGTAAAACGTCGTAAGCACAGATCCTTAGTTGCTTCGCTGCCTTTGCTCCTCTGTTTGCTCATACTTTCCGGATAATAATTTCTTTTTAAAACTTTTCTAATTTGACATAAGAAATAAAAGCTTATGCGGAAAGTGTTGCATTTTACAGTACTTTTTGCTTTGCTATTTCCTTCGTATTTTGTTTTTAACTTTCTTTGCTCTTTTAGGTTTTTGGACATTTTAGTAGCAATTGATAAGTAAGAAGGCATCGCCATACAAAAGCTAAGCAAGCAATGTTGCATAGTGCACAATGATTTTAAGTAAATGTCAAAGTTTTACTAGACCAAGTTGTGGTCGACAAAAGACAATAGATGAAAGTACAAGAAATGAATACAAAAAAAAAACGAAAACAACAACAAACACTGTTGACGAAATGTTAAGTTTAAAAGTTTACTAATGGGAGCAGCCACTAGCAATCCGCCAACCAGCCAGTATGGCATCACTTACATTGAAAAAGGGCATTTATTGTAATGAAGCATAGCACATTCTTTTGTGCTGAGCTCTTCTCTAGGGGTGTTCAGAGTGGAGACAACACTTTTGTTTACTTAAAAGCTTAAGTACCATAAAACGTTTTGAGGGCTTTTAGCAAATTTATTGCCTGAAGGTTTTATTATAATTAAAAAATATATAAATAAATAATGTAGCAAAAGTTATGTACATTTTAAGCGCTCTTTTCAGTTTAACATGACGTATGTGTAACTTCTAATTATAAAATTGAAAAATTTTTCAATTTCGTTGCACCAATCTCGTGGTAGTTTTGTCTTACTTAGCTACTAAGTATATGAATGCAATAATTTTCTTTCATTGCGCACAGTTCTCCAACTAAATATTGCTTCATAGCTTAAAAAATATTTTTCATATATAATTCCATAACATAAATCACTTAAATTAGCTCATATTTCAAGCTCAGTTTTGAAAACTGTGTACAGGTGCTATTACTGCTGCTGGTACTCTTTCACTGAACAATAGCACTAAAGTGTAAGCAACAAAAATAAAAATGGGGATTTAAAAAAATACACTTTCAACTTCAGTACTTTTCTTTCAACCAATAAATCAAATAATTTCGCATGTTGAACTTTTAACTAAAAACCTGTCGAAAAGTTTTTGTGCTCTGCTACTTTAACTTTTGCATTGCTTTCTCTCCTTCGATTCTACACATATTCCACACTTTTTACCCTATCTACGGCCAGGTAAGCAATGTTGCAGTAACCCTTTGATGTGCTCCGTAACAAACAGATTTTCCACACTTTGTAAACTTTAACATTTCAAACAGATCGTGTAGAGAACCATTCTACACCCATAGTTAACTTTTCTCCGCACGCATTCTATCGTGCCGCTCTTTGCATGTTTGCATGCAAAACGTGCGCAATTTACAAACACCTGAGACAGCGCACAGTGGGATGATTATATTATCTTATAGCCTTTTATTATGGAAGCTAATTTTTGGTATAGATTTTACCATAATGTTTATAGTTGAAATGTTAATTATAAAAGAAAGTCTTATTTTAGTTCCCTACACACAACTTTACATATATCTTATTAGAAGCAAGTTAGGTTTAGCGCACAACACCATCAAAACTTATTCGTATCTTATTGAACAATTGATGGTCTGCGGTTAATGCAAAAATATAATTTCGAATATTTTATACAACTTTTGCATAACATGGCGTATGAGTCTTATTTAATTTTTTACGATTATTTTCTAGTGGCCCCCAACTTAACTCGCATATTATTGTGTGAGAACAACTGTGGAAATAAGTCTCAAAATTATTTTTTTTCAATGACACAATATGACCACAATATATATCATTATATTGATTTTAAAATGCACACAATTTTCTTGAAATAAACTTCAGCTTAATTTTTACCAAAATTGTTACCATGTGGTAACACTGTATCTGAGCGCTGCTACTACCAAAGCTTATCCGGCATAGCAGGCAAAATGCTTTGAACTGATTAAGTTTTCCACTTTGGGGCCACTCAACAAGATGATGCCATGTTAGTTAGAGAGCATGGAGATGCATGTTGAAATATTTTCAATAGCTGAAGGTAAAAGGGCTACCAAACTAAACGTTACCAATTTTGTGCCACAAAATTCAATCAATTAAGTTGCTGAACGTACAAAGAAGTTGAGCTATTTTCATTGCCTTACAAACACACGAATACATACGTGTAAAAATGCTGACACATGTATATGTGAATCCAACTTTACACACAGATGCATACACACTCCCCTGCATAGTAATAAACAATACAAATCGCTTTTAATTTATTTGCTGAGTCAAAAGTTCTCGTCTGTCGCCTGTCGACGTCATTGTCGTATGTTGTTCGAAGAGTGGGAGTAGTGTCTATCACTATGTCTGTATTGTTATAGGTATGCAAATACGTATGTGTGTGAGTGTGCTTGCGCATTTAATTACGCCACAAAATGCGTGTTTCGCACAAACAATACCCGCCCTAAAGTTGAGTTTTCACAAAATTTACCACAAATTTAAGCAGTAAAAATAACAACAGCAATATGACTCGTCTGCATTATGCTGAGATTATACACCTCCTTCTGTATTCTTTCAAGTATTTAATAGTATACAGAATTCAATCACAAACGCGACAGCCTGTTGAAAAAAAAAAAGTTTTTAAATCCAAGACATACTTCTAGGCGTTGTGTTATTGTGTGAGGTTAAAATTTTGTATGCACACAAATATATTGGTTTTTATTTTAAATTGCTTGTGAAATAATATTTTGAAACGTTTAATGCTTATGTAAGTATGCACTTAATTGTTAGGTTTGTGTAACTATAAAAGTGCTTTGTTTTAATGTAAGCAGTTTCACAATTATGTGTTTGATTTCTTGTGCAACATCTTGAAAGAAATATGTGGTAAGAATTATTTAAAATTTGTAACATTAAATATTTTTCAACGAAGTTTTTTTGATTCATTTAAATTTTAATGAAATTAATACAGAAGTATTTATTATATCTATATCAATAGGATTACATTTTTAGTAAATTTGAATTCTATGCATCAATTCAATGGGGCGTAGCTCCACACAACAAAAATATTATTTCTGGTTTTGCAAGTGTTAAAGTTTGGTGCATGGATCCAATTGTCTGCAGTAATTACAACGTAAAATCTAAGTGGGGTTGTACAACGAAGTGTGTGCGGGCACGGCGCGGATACAGTTAGTACCCAAATAGCGGTTGATTTTTTTTTTGCTACTTGTTTGCTTAGTGTAAATTTTTTGATACTTTGCGCGTAATTTCCAACATGTTTTAACGCCACAAATGCCCAGTAAAGCTTGGCATTTTATTATAAATAGACAAAAAGACGAACATCATTTGCAAATTATTGAATTTTAGTATCAAACTTCGTGAACTGTGAAAAATGTGTTTCGCAAATTACGTTCATTTTATAGTCGTCATAATCGATCCACCGAACAGGCTTTTCAAGCTATTGTGACCAAATTTTGCATTATTTAAAATAAATCTACCAGCCCGTATGCGAAAAGTGCTTACCGATGGGAATATTGCTACTGTATCTGCGAGTGGCAATGAAGATCGCGATATGTCACTTCGTCGCCGTTGTCAACACTTGGGCTTGTGTTACTCGACCATCTGGAAGATTTTACATAAGAACCTCGATATGAATGGAAGATTTGGACTTGGTTGGCATGTGGTTTCAACGAGACGGTGCCACATGCCACACACATGATACCATGGACCTATTGAGAGGCGAGTTTGTTGAGGCCGCAAAAATCATGTGATTAAACCTCACTAAACTACTTTGTTGTTGAGCTACGTAAAGTCAATTGTCTACAAAGCCAAGCAAACCACAACTGCAGCCCTAAAAGACAACATTGCAGCTGACATTGGTGAGATACCAGCTGAAATGCTGGAAAATTATGCCAAAATTTGAGCATATACACTTACACCTCAGCTGTAGCTGCGTTAAAGAATTTACATCAAATAATCTTAAAAAAGTAAATGAAAGGAATTGCTATTGTCTTACATAAATATTTAATTCTTTATTGCAAATTTTTTCTTCTATATTTAGATTTCAAAAAACAAACGATTAAGAAATCACTTGTTGCAACATTAATTTTATCCGTTTCAGCTTTAATTTGTATCGATAAAACTTATTCTTGTAGGATATAAACCACATTTATCTTTAACTTCACCCAGAAAATATATAACTTGGTCAAAGCTAACTAATTTGTCACTTTATTTTTCTCGACTTTGAATTATGATTTAAAAAGAAAAAATTATTTTTGGCCAAGTTGTTTTTTTTTTTAACGAATTAAGTTAATCATTTCAAACAGTGTTAAATATGTTGGCTAAATTATCAGAATATATTTTAGGTAACATTTTCAACTTGAAAGAAATTTAACTGAAAACAAAATGCAAAATTTGAGAGCACCCTCGAGCATCCTCATACCAAAACCCAACCTCTTCTTTCTCCCAGCAAAATACAGGTGAAACTTATTGCACTCCAGTGTAATCTATGCTAACTTTATCTCCTAACTTCGTCTCACAGCATTTGCTGTATAGTTTGCAAGATTGAAACTGCAGCAGCCAGCTACTTTACAATTCAACATGCAGCGCTCAGCCAAAAGTATTGCTCAAATATTGCAAAACGCTGCTGTTATTGTTACTGCTGTGGTGCCACCTTAGCAAAACTAAATTCAAAATACAACGAAAAACAGCAGCTAAAACAGCAATGAGCAAAGCAATAACAGCACTGGCTACAAACGCAACTGATATCAACAAAAGTTAAAGTCAACTTGGGAATTTTATGCAATTCAAAGCATCAGTGCCTTGCCGGAGCTGTAACAAATGTTGTTGTTTTTATTGTTGTTCTATCCATTGCTATCTAAAGCTATTTATGCCAAAATATGGAGAAACGCAGTACGAAAAAAATTGTGACTAAAATAAAAGTTCTTATTTTTATATCAGTTGAAATTATGCAATTTTCTCTACTTTTTTTACTTCGGTTGTAACAAGACAACATTTTCCTGAAAATTGAAACATTTTTTTTTGTGCGAAACCAAAATAAAATCCCGCAAACCTCAGTGGCATAGCTACGTTGAGTACAAAAAAAAAATAGATTTCTGTATTGAACTCAATTTTGCGAAAACTCTTAACTACGCCACTGCTGCCGCTGATATTCAATGCAAACACCGGCATTTATCTGCTACCTGGCGTGCTTACTTTTCTATATTCAGCTGCATAAACTTAAGCTACACGTTATCCTTGTGAAAATAAGCAGAGGATAAAGGACAAAACGCATGGGCAAAATAGAAAAAATGTTTTCCGTTGATATTTTTTACGCGCTTGCACTGTGCTTTGTTGTTGTTATTAATATTGTTAGCCTTTTGTTCCCGCATTTGTTGTAGTTTAGTTGCGATAGTGTAAAGTGAGAAAAGAGCTTGTTTAGTTAAACTACTAATATTTCTAAAACTACAAGCATTTACTAACAAATTCAGATAGCAATAAGTTGCCTAGTTTTAGCATCGCATAGTTGCAACTCCCTGAATTGAAGGATTTGTAACATAATTTTTGTGTCTTGTATCCAGCTTTTTAGGGCCTCAAAATATCATTGGAAAGATTTGGTGTCTTATAAATAAATGTATGAGATCGAACAAAATCCGCATATATTTTGAAAAAGCAGTAATCTAAACGTCTGTTTCTTCTATTTTCAGCTTCTAAAAACAACACTGAAGACAACAAAGATCTTAAAAAAATTATGAATTTTTTTAATTGAGTTTTTTTACATAATTGAAACTAATAAGTATTATTAAAAGTGAAGCAGTGTGAACGTCTACCTTCAAAACCTTATATATATATGTATATATATACCATGCACTTAAATGTTTTGCAGTGTTCTAAGGATTAAACCTTGCTTCATGTTATCCCAAAATGAGTGCATTTCTTCATTTTTCTCTAGGTACTGTCACCCTTCATACTTGAATCTATTTATTTTACACATTTGAATCCCTGATCCATTGACTTAGCGCCTCCTTTAATGATTTTATCCGCCTCTGAATGAAAAAAACTTATATTTTTGAATGTTTTAATTCTAAGCTCGATTTTCATTAAATCACTTCTAGACCAGTAGTGCCGATCGTCTTTCAGTGAGATGGTTTACCATTTTACTACTCGTATTTGCTTTATCCGGGTGCCTGTGCATAGGAACATTAATGGCGATTTCAAGGCTGATGATTTTACTAGGTAGAGAGCTACTCTACAATTTCTTCAAGACAAAGAAATTTGTGTTACTATTTCACTTCCTTTTTGCAAGTTACAGTTAATAGATAATTTGCTAATAAGGGTTCACTCATGATGGACCCATTGGCCAACTGGAAGTAGAACAAGGCAAATTTGGCCGATAAAGATTTTTTAGTGTTCTCTAGAACTGATAGCTAAATATCATAAGGTATCACAATTTACATACATTTGATCTTAAAGAGCCGGTTTCATATAATGACTTCCATTCCTACCTTACCCAAGTTAACCTTCATAAGTCTGTGCATTTTGTATTAATAGATTTATTGACGGTCCATGTAAGGCATCATCAAAATTATAGATATTTTAACTTGAGTTTTGTATCCTGTATATCTTTTACCATATGTTTGACGTATTTGGTATCATACACAATGTATCTTAAAAATAGCAAAAATTCCTGTAGTTTCTCTTGTGTACTAAAGCAATTCAGTTTCTGACGCGTACCCTTTGCTTCTATCACTGTATGCAATTTTTTTTTCATTTATCCTTCCAAGTTTCTTTTAACGCCTTGATTTTGTGTTTTTTCTATCAACCTTTTTTCACCCTATTTATTGTTGTTTCGCCTCTTTTATGCGACATAAGGGGTTAATGGCTGGATTTGCTTAGCTGAAGAATACGAGACGTCAACAGGCTGAAAAAAAAAATAAAAACAAATAGACAGACGGACATATAACGGACGTGTTTCATGGTTGCTCCTGCTGCTGTTACTTTCAGTGTTGCTATTACCGTTGATGTTGCTGTTGATGATAATGATTATCATAATATTGTTGCTGATGGTCTTTTTAAAGGTTGTCAGGTTTGCCAACAGCAACAACAAAAACAACAGAGGCAGCAGCAAAAAAAGAAGCGCTTAATACATTTTTCCACTTTTTTTCGTTTGCTCTTACTGCCATCAACATCGTTAATGAAGTACGTGCTGTGCTGATTTGTGTTTGCTGTAAGGTCATCATTGACAATGCGCGCCAAAACAAACACATTGGAGGCCTTTAGTATGTTCGCTTTTTTGTTGTTGTTGGAAATTTTTTGCTGCAGTGATTTGGTTAATTTTTCGGGGGGAGTATTTTTTTTGCTTTGTCGCTCCACATTTTTGTCATGGCTTTTAGTGTTTTTCTATCAACGAATATTCTTTTTAGCTGCATAATTTCAGCTAATGAAGTGGCAACTCATTTTGTTATATTGTAGAAAGTGTTTTTGGTTTTGGTTTTTGTCAAAACCTTGACACATCGATTAAATTTTTGGTTACATTATGGTTTGGCGAATAATAATATTTTTAATTGAACTTTAATAGATGTGTGAGCAAGAAATTATGTTTTTAGGGGATCATCATACATCATAAGATTCTGGTTGTGGCTACTAAAAAAATGGCTAAAACTTATATCTGCTATGTAGAAATCTGTTACTCTGACCAATTATTCGTGGAGTTATTAGCATTTAAAAAAATCATTTCAAAAAAAATCAGAGATGCCAAAAAATTGTTGTTTGATTTTTCTTGAAATACTTCTTATATATTTGTATTTCACAATTTTTTGCTTATTTTTCTAACACACGTTTTTATTTTAAATTTTTGCTTACTCTGTTTGGCAAAACTTAATTAATTCTGAACTTTGAGGCGCAGCACAGCCATAGAAAGTCCTAAGGAGTTAGCAATGGGAAAAAGTGCCTACTATATTTTAAACACATATTTGAGAGCAAACTAAAAAGATTCAATGCTAAAAATTTTTAATAAATTTATTATATTTTGTCTGCGCTATCAAACAGCTGTTGCCGAATAAGAGGAAAAGCCGTAGCTTTACAGAAAACGAAATTTTTACATAACCTTCAAGTTAAAATTTAAGTAAAGACAAAGTTCTTTCTAAAATGTACATTGGCACATTAAAATTAGGGTGACTCATTTTTCAGAACTTGATAAGACTATGTTTCAACAACATTTTGAAATATCTAAGAGATATTTATTAAGTGAGTGCCATCCTAATCATGCGCAGCTATAGCTCGAATTCTATTTAGCAAAGTAAAATTGAAATGAGAGTGAAACACACTGGCACTGCAAGAAACTATAAAGTTTAGTTAAAGACTAAATAAGAGCATCACCGCAGGCGTACACACAAGTTAAACATACGTTCAAAAAATACACGCATACATGTAGCAAAAGCGCTTACAGAAACAAAACGTTAAAAGACATTCCGACAAAAATGAAAGATCCCGAAAAAAATTCTAAATTTAATTTTTACCGCTGCAGTTTGTGAGTTCAAGCGTCAAGCTAAAGAAGACGAAAACTCTGAAAGGCAGTAGATTGAAAAAAAATATGAAAAAAAACAATAAAAAGCTGAAAATGAAAATTGCTGAACGAAAATTAAATGGAATGCTTTTTCGAACAATAAATGAAAAATCAACAGATATATATTCCTTTGCACGAAACCACTCACATGCTCACACAACGACAACTTACCCAGCAGGCAATTGAGCAAGACCTTTCTCGGAGAAGGCCTAAAACTAAATTTTCATGCAAATAACAAAAAAAATTTTTTTTTTTTACTATGATTTTTGTTTTTATTTACAATCTGTTAATATTAACAATAGGTAAATTTTATAAGTAGTGAAATTTTAATTAGCAGAATAGTTACACTCCATTGAGTGCATACTCATGAAATGCTATTATGTCTTACCACGGCAGGCGTGCTATTATACTTTCCCACAGCAGTACTGCTATAAGGCCTTCCCATAGCAGCAGTGCTATAAGGCCTCATAATAGAAGGCAAAAAAGAAGGACTTCATGTATTTTTGTATTTCATATATTGCACTGTTTTATGATTGGACATTACTTTTTTGTCATTGGATAGTACTTATACGACATCAAAAGTAGATAAATGGTTAGAAGAAAGAAACAGTGTGCATGTTGCTAGGCTGGTCTTCTGTTACATGTGATATTGAAGTGGTAGAGTGTTGTGTATTCCATGTTAAATTATAAATTAAGAAAACGTCACAAACAATAAACATATAAAATATCAACGCAAGCCAGGTTGACGCTGATAAAAAAACATTTAACCAACACGACGACGTAGTAAGATTTAATTTTTTCAAAGTACTTCCGTGACCTCTTCTACGGTAAGCGGTCTTAGAAGTGCTCTTGACGCAAGCGTGTAGGAAGATCTGCTTGAAGAGTATTTCTATTAGGCCTGCTAAAGAAGGCCTGTTTTATCGGGACGTTTCATATAAAAAAGAAAGTAAGTTTGAGAGGAGGTGGCAAGGCCTTAATCTTACCAAGGAAGGTCTGCTAGGAGGCCTGCAAGCTCCTGCCCTTTCCTACTGGGTAGGAGCTTCTTTTCACACACATATATAACAGTTGTATGCGTATATGTAGACTTTCAGCAACAAATGAATGTAAAATGTATTTTCTTAGTAAGTTCGTTGACTTCAGCGCCTCAAGTGTTTCTCATTACAAATAAAATGCTTACAGTATGAGTACATATGGCAGTATTTTCATTCAATTTCTTTTTTGCTTAGATAAATATGAGTGAAAGTAGATTTTTGATTGTTAACGAAGAGTTTTTAATAGCTTTAATATATTCAAAGTTACTATTGCTAAAAATTGTAGAGAAGCTTTCACCCGGTTTCTCTTACCTAAATTATAGCTAATAAGGGTTTTATCTTTTGCCGCGCCGAAAATTCAATACCAGAAGCTCTCCCTTTTTGCAATTTTCCAACTATTTGTCATTGGGAAATTTGGTTTCATTACCTCAATTTGCTCAGTAAGAGGTTTTGAAGCTTCTGCTTGTAAGGGTGGTGCTGCACCCTCTTGTCGGAATTTTGAACATTTTTTTGAATTTGTGTGAAATTTCGTAACAACATTATAAATTATTGGCTGTACCCATAATCGGCTCGAGCAAAACGTTCAACCGCATAAAATTGGCAAACACCCACAAATTGGGTGTGCTTGTGTGTGTTTGGGCAACTTCTCCAGAAAAAAGAATTGAAAAATTCTTCATTGGAAGAAATGCCAAAAACTATTGGGCGTTTAGGTATATTTTAGCATAGTAATTATCTCAGTATAGCGTTATGAAATTTTTGCTTGGATGGGAAGCCACGCGATCATTATCCGAAATATACCATCTTTTGTCCAGAGCTTGTCTAAGTTTCCTTGATGTGGAGTCTTCAATGTTTTATTTGTAGGGGCGGTGGACGTGTCCGCGAACACATTTCACCCGTCTTTAAAATCATGTAGCTCGTTTGAAGGTATAGTCTGTGTACCGGACTATTTCAATTATGTTGTTAGATTTTTCCGTTATCGATATTTTCACAGTCATGCAGTTCTAAATTGCCTCAGATAGTGATAAAAATTATCAAGAACATGAATACTTTTCTGTACCTGCCACGCCACTTTTTAAGCGTACCAACGGTATGACATTTTGAAAGTGTCCTAAGTGTAGAGTAAAGAGAGTAGCTTCATGTATCTATATAAAGTATTCTTTCACAAAATGACAAAATGTTGTTAGTGACTTTGCTGATTTCATTTTGGTGTGTGGTACTTCATTCCTTGATATAACATAAGTCATTACGTCATGAATTGAAATTATATTGCGCTACAAGTTTTGAAAGCATATTAAAAATAAAGTGTTATATATTAAATTTGAAAGAATAATATTTGTCTCTGGAAATATTAGCAAATTGATAAAAATTCTTAGAAATTAAAGATTTAAACATTAGTTGGTGGTTGCAAAATTTGTTTTTATATTTTTTTAGTTATTTTGAAAACTTGCTGTTAAAAAATCATTATATTTTAAATCATTATATTTTAAAAAAAACAATCTGTTAACAAATCAGTATTTACTTTAAGCTTAATTTCTAACTGGCCCTTCAGGCACACTTATATTCCACATTATAAACTATTTTGTACTAAAACTTTTAACTGTTTCATATCATAAACATGTACATACATATGTCATGCACTTGCTTAAGTGCATGGAAACAGGTTTTTTGATGCTACTAAGCATATAATTAAAGTAAGTTGTTCATTAACTGTTGATGGAAACAATCGTTCTTTATTTTTCGCTAGTTGTCGCAAAAGAAGTACAGCAAAAGCTATTACTGTACTCAACATTTTTGGTGACCCCGACGTGATTCGGATTTTTTTTTATTTTTCGCAACATTTTTCGCTGTTTCACAAAAAACTCTTGTTTAGTTTATCGCAAATTTTCAATAGAAAATAAAACTAAATTTAATAATTGTTTCGGTTATGAAATGAAATTAAGTTCATATGCAAGTATAAAAAGCTATCGCAATTTTGTCGTATGATAAAACTAAAACCGCGCAATAAAAGTATAAAATTTTATATAATTTTCGGACTCGTGGTTCATTCTGTGCATAACACTTTCGCTGTATTTAGTGCAAAATACAAAATTACAAAAAGTTATCGTCATTTTTTTTTTTTTTCTTAAAATAAAAATTGTGCGAAATTTTATATAATTTTCGGCTACCTCGGTAAACGGTTACAATCGTTTCATATATTTGACTTTCACATTGACCTTTCGAGTATCGTAATTTTATATCGTAAATTTTTTGCAATGATCGAAGCAGAAAATCAAAGTGCAAGCTTGCGGCGACGTCGCGATGCAATTCGAGAGCAGCTTCACTTAATCAAAATAGAATTGGACAATAATCTTTTTGGTACTCTTGATGAATTCGAGTTAACAATAAAATTAGACGTTCTTGAACGCATATATAAGAACTTTGAGAGCGCACAGCTCAACTTGATTGAAGTTGATGTCGCTGAGGAGATTGGTGATGTATATTCAGTTTTTAATTCTGATTTTGTGAAGGTTAAAGCTGCATTAAGCAGATCATTAAAGGCTTTGATGCAGACTCAGCCCAGTCCACCACCATCATCAACGTTACATGCTGATCATGCAGATGATTTACGAACATTCGTCATTTCATCAAAGCCGCGCTTACCTATTTTAAAGATTCCAGCATTCAGTGGAAAATGTACTGAATGGCCGGATTTCTTTTCCTTATTCAATTCTATTGTTGGTTCTGACGTTGAATTGACAAAAATTGAAAAGTTTCAACATTTACGTTCATGCCTTGTTGGTCCAGCCCTGGATGCGGTGAGATCGTTAGAAATTAACGAAGAAAATTATGATAAAGCAATTAAACTACTTGAAAAAAGATTTGATAATAAACGTCTTAATTTTCAGGCGCATATCCGTGCCCTTTTTGATTTAGATTCGGTCAGTTCATCTTCTAGCCTTCGACAACTTACTGATAAGCTTACATCACATTTTCGTGCGCTCCAAACAATGGGCACAAAACAACAAATAGCAGATTGTCTTCTTATACACATTGTTTCGCAAAAACTTGATATCGAATCCAACACTAAGTGGGAGGAAACAACGCCCATCGACCAGATACCAATGTGGGATTCAATGATCGCTTTTCTCGACAGACGCTGCCAAATGTTGGAGACGGTAGAAAGTGTAATGGTAAAAAATAACACTACGCAGGTGAGCAAAAAATTTCATAATAATCGTTCCAAGTCGCTAGTAGCAGCCGTATCAAACAATTGCGTATTTTGCAAATCATCGGAGCATTTAATTTCAAAATGTGAAAAATTTCTGAGTTTTGACCCTGAGCAAAGATATAAAGAAGCAAAACGTTTAAATTTATGTATAAATTGCCTCAAAGGGGGGCATTCTGTGAAATATTGTAAGTCCAGTACTTGCCGTCATTGCTTGTTAAGGCACAATTCATTGCTGCATATTACTAACTGGTCTAATCAAGCCAACAATCCTGCGTCCGCATCTGGACAAAGCGCAACTTCATTTTCGCCTACAGCTGGAGCAACGATCAGTTCTTCACAACTTTCCACTATTCAGAAGCCTCTTTCGCGACCAGCCCTGGTAGCATCAGCTCCTATTGAATCCAAGTCTGAAAATTTTATTTTTCTAGCCACAGCTGTCGTTCTTGTGGACAACAATGCAGGAACGGCAATTACCTGCCGTGCTATTTTGGATTCCGCATCACAGCTAAATTTTATTTCGAATCGATTTGCAAACCAGCTTCAATTAAAATCTATAAAGGCTACCACTATCGTATCTGGCATAGGTGAATCTGAGCTTGTTTCAAACCAAATTGTTGATATTAACATTCGCTCTCGAGTCGGCTCTTATCAAACGACATTATCAGCAGTAATTGTACGAAACATTGTTGATAATCAACCAAGCTACGATCTACACAATTTCAACTGCAACATACCTGGAAATCTACAATTAGCTGACCCCTTATTTTTTAAATCTCAACGGGTTGATCTTTTGATTGACGCGGGCCTTTTCTTTGATTTAATGTGCGTCGGACAAATTCGTCTAAGTCCCGATTTACCCACACTACAAAAAACTAGGTTAGGGTGGATCGTCGCAGGCTCTAGTAAAATAAATGCTGAAAATCGTTCTTGTGTCATGGCTTTAGAAAATTCTTCAATAAATTGCTCTGAGGATTCATTGGACAAATTAATAAGAAGTTTTTGGGAAGTAGAAACTTGTGGTCAGTCCTCAAACAAATTTAATAAGGAGGAATTGGCATGCGATAAGCATTTTGTCAACAACCATAAACGATTAAGCTCTGGATGTTATACAGTGTGTTTGCCAATGAAAGAAAGTCCTGCTGTTCTCGGGGACTCGTATATACAAGCCTTACGTAGATTCAGAAGACTAGAACAAAGATTACAACAGAATCAAACATTATCAATACAATATTCTTCGTTTATAAAGGAGTATTTGGCTCTAGGTCACATGTCAGAGATTAATACAATTCATCCTGAAATACATACATATTTTCTGCCTCATCACTGCGTTTTTAAAGAGGACAGCACAACTACTAAATTGAGGGTAGTATTTGATGGCTCTGCTCGCACTTCTTCAGGTCTTTCATTAAATGATGTACTCATGGCAGGACTAACAATACAACAATCGCTATTTTTCATTTTACTACGTTTTCGTTCATTTCACATCGCTCTAACCGGTGACATTTGTAAAATGTACCGTTGCGTACGTGTTTCGTATCCAGATAATTATCTACAATGTATTCTATGGCGGGATAATCCAAACCAGCGCATTCGTATGTACACGTTAGATACTGTTACTTATGGCACTAAGTCAGCTTCGTTTTTGGCCATTCGCTCACTGCAACAACTCGCTCTCGATGAGTCCAAATCATTTCCAATCGGTTCCAAAATCACATGCAGGGATTTTTATGTCGATGACCTGATTTCTGGAGGAAATACGCAAGAGGAGGCTCAACAAATTTTAAAGCAAACCACATCATTACTTGCTAAGGGAGGATTTAAGCTAAGAAAATATTGTTCAAATGATCCATCAATTTTAGATGGCATTGCAGATGATGATAAAGAGCAACTTCTAAAATTTCATGACGGCACTGACATAATAAAAACTCTAGGGCTCGTATGGGATCCTAAATCAGATCAATTTATTTTTTCGTTTATACGTATTCCGATAAGTCAGCGGCATACAAAAAGATCAGTTTTATCGTTCATTGCTCGTATGTATGATCCTCTTGGATTAATAGGCCCAACGATTGCTAAGGCAAAAATATTTCTACAAAGGTTATGGAAAGAAAAGCTCGATTGGGATGAGAGCTTACCACAAACATTGTATACTTCGTGGAATTCCATACTTTTAGGATTTGAACTAATAGAAAAATGTTTATTCCCAAGATTTGTTTTAACGGCTGACGAAAGTATAGAGGTTCATGCATTTTGTGATGCAAGCCAGCTAGCATACGGCGCTTGCGTTTATATTCGCTCGAAACTAAATGGCATCGTTACAACACATTTATTGTGCTCAAAATCTAGGGTGGCCCCCTTAAAAGTTTTAACTATTCCTAAATTAGAGCTTTCGGCTGCGTTTTTATTAGCAGAACTTTTGCACTCAATAACAGAACAAAATATGTTCACGCATCCGCTTCATTGTTGGTCTGATTCTACAACCGTACTGTCATGGATTCAAGATGAATCTTCCAACTACAACACATTTGTATCAAATCGGATTAGTCGCATTCAGACGCTGACCCACAACATGTCTTGGCACTACGTCCCTTCAGAATTGAATCCTGCGGATATTTTATCCAAAGGAGCACTACCTCAGGAGCTATGCACCTCTTCACTATGGAGACATGGTCCACCATACCTTAAACTTGAGCAATCAGAATGGCCATGCCGTCCTGCAACTCATGTTAATTTGCCTGAGCGTAGAGCAACCACTTTAGTCATTGCTGCAAAATTTGAAGATTACTCTATAAGCTGCAAATACATCAACTCATTTGGCAAAATGCAAAGAATCTACGCCTACATATATCGTTTCGGCGCTGCTAAAAGAGAGAATAGGCGTGCTGGGCCACTGTCAACCAATGATATTCAACGCGGAACATTTCTTTTACTTCGCATGGTTCAACGCATAAATTTAGCAGCAGAGTATAACGCTTTAATTGCAAACAAAAATGTAGAACGCTCAAGCAAACTTGCCTCCCTCAATCCTTTCATTGATAATGAAGGTGTATTACGTGTGGGCGGACGTCTACAGAATTCAGAGCTGAGCTTTGAATCCAAGCATCCAAGAATTTTACCAAAAGGACACATGTTAACCAATTCAATAATTACATATTTTCATCAAAAACTGCTTCATTCAGGACCTCAATCGCTGTGTGCATCACTTCGTCGTCAATATTGGGCTATTGGAGGCAAAAAAGAAGTCAGTCGCGTCATAAACAAATGCATTCGTTGCTTTCGCATGAGACCAAAAGTAATGCAGCACATCATGGGAAGTTTACCTCCTGAAAGAGTACAACCCAGCAGAGTTTTTCATACTACTGGAATAGATTTTTGTGGACCGTTCTTTTACAAATCAGAAATTCGTAGCAGAGCTCCTGTAAAATGTTACATCTGCCTTTTTATATGTTTTTCAACCAAAGCCGTACATTTGGAACTCGTAAAGGACTTATCTACTTCGTCTTTTTTGGCTGCTCTCAAAAGATTTTTTTCTACTCGTGGTAAACCAAAAACAATATGGTCTGACAATGCAACAAATTTTGTTGGAGCGAAAAACGAGCTTAAGGAACTAAAACAGCTATTCATCAGTCAGAATCATACTGTTAAAGTTCACCAGCAGTGTTTAGAAGATGGCGTGGATTGGCGTTTTATACCCCCCAGATCACCTCACTTTGGTGGCCTTTGGGAGGCTGCTATTAAAACAGCAAAATTTCATCTACGTAGAGTAGTTGGACTTTCAATTTTAGATTTTGAGGAACTTCGCACTCTAATTTGCCTTGTGTCTGCTATACTTAATTCAAGACCTTTATGCACACTTTCAGATATACCAGATGACTTAACCGTTCTCACTCCAGGTCACTTTCTTATCGGGTGTTCGTTTATGTCTCCGCCTGAACCAGACGTTTCAAACCTCAACTTTCACCGACTTGGAAGATGGCAAAGGGTGTGCTACATGCAACAAATATTCTGGGCTAAGTGGAGCACTGAGTATCTTACTTTGCTTCAACAGCGTGCTAAATGGCGAATTGCATCACCGAATATTCAAATTGGTACGCTAGTTTTATTGAAGGATGAGAATACACCGCCTCTTAAATGGCCATTGGGAAGAGTTCTTCAACTAATAACAGGGAAGGATGGCACAGCACGTGTTGCAATCATTCGCACAGCAAATGGTGAAATTCAACGCACAGTACGCAAACTTTGTCCATTGCCTAGCAACGATATTTCAGTTGAAGGCTAATCCTTCAACGGGCGGAGGAAATGTTAAAAAATCATTATATTTTAAATCATTATATTTTAAAAAAAACAATCTGTTAACAAATCAGTATTTACTTTAAGCTTAATTTCTAACTGGCCCTTCAGGCACACTTATATTCCACATTATAAACTATTTTGTACTAAAACTTTTAACTGTTTCATATCATAAACATGTACATACATATGTCATGCACTTGCTTAAGTGCATGGAAACAGGTTTTTTGATGCTACTAAGCATATAATTAAAGTTAGTTGTTCATTAACTGTTGATGGAAACAATCGTTCTTTATTTTTCGCTAGTTGTCGCAAAAGAAGTACAGCAAAAGCTATTACTGTACTCAACACTTGCTAAAACTAAAGGTTTTGTATAAATACAATATTTTTTTTTTTAATTTAGTCTTTTATGTTCTAAGACCCTTTAAAGCTATCAACTCTAATATGATAACACAACTATTGTCCGTTTTAACAAACAGTTGAGTGTCATTATCCTTTTCACCCAAATAGCAACAACAACAACACCTCTGTTACTCGCATGGGGCATGTGGTAAGGTAATAAAAAAATTAGCAAGAGCACTAAGCGGGCAGTCAGCCGTTAGATAGACAATTTTTGTTTTTGGGCATAGTGAAAAAAATAACAACAAAAACACCTGTAATAAAAAGGATATCGCAGTAAATGGAAGTGAATGAAAAAATAGATACAACAACACTATCATTAAGGTACTCAAATTTAATGGTATGCAGTTAGTGAGTGAGTAAAATGAATGTGCGCTGAGTAAGCTACCTATGTGCGATTGCTGTGAAAATTTATAAAGTGTAAATGTTTAGCGATTTTACAAATCATCATTATAGGGTGAAAGCTATTTCAGTGTACGTAAGGTGTTATGAAAATTCTTAATATTTTGAGATTTAAATTGGCAATTATGATTCAAAAACCAAGCAATAGCTGTGGAGCATTTTTTTTAAGAAAATAATATGAGTGGTCTTTATGGTAACCAATTTTGCTGCACATTTTGTGATTAGCATTAAATTAAGTGATGTTTTGCAAAAAATTAATTCGGCATTAATGGTTGCGGCATTATTTTTAAAATTTTATTAAAAATCAGAAAAAAAAATTTAAAAATATTTTATTTATTAACTATCGAGAGAGTTAAATAGTTAAAACATAAGACGTTGAAAATTAATTGTATGAAAAGTTTTAAATTAAAATATTATTAACAGCAACATTATATTTTTGGACAGTTTTCAAATTCAACTCAAAATCTACTATATAAATTGTCTGTCTTTTATGGACACGAAAACTATCCGGCCGATTTGATAAAAGTTTTACAGTATGCTACTATCGATAAGGCGGGTGTCATAAGCTATAAAACTTATATTTAGTGTGCATGTTTAGGTCGGCCCTCACACAAAAATATTTTTAAAATAGCATTTTCACAAAGACCACGAAATGTTTAATTTAAGGTGAAGCGTAACGCACAGGGTAATGCTAGTTCCTTATAAAAATGAATAGCTACAACATTTCATTTTTAAACGACAAACGAGTTTTTAACATTAAATGTACTAAGGACTATTAAAGAAGAATTAAAATATACAGAGTTCAGAAATATATTAAAAATTAATTTATTTATCATAAATTTTTGAAAAATCTAAGTCAACAATGGTTCGATTTTGCCAAAAAGATTAAAGTTGAATTTTCAACTAGTCGTATGCTGCTCTCAAGGAAAGAATTAGTAAAAAGTCCAACTCCTTTCTTTAAGGAGGAAACAAACTAAAAATTACTTTTCTAAATAAAATAGTTTTATCTTAAGCCATGTATTAATTAGATAAAAAATACCTTACGACTTTTCACATTTGCTAGTACTTGTCATACTTTGCTTAACTTTTGTTTGCAAAATACTTTGCACATGTCTTAATGGTCAACTAAAAGTTCTGCATTGCTTCACAAAAGTTTTGAGCATTCTTATGTATGCGCTGAAATCGAGTGTGTTTAGATGTAAGTAAAGATTTCTTAAATCTTTTAAAAATGAAAATACTCTATAAGTTCTATCAACTAATACGATATTTTTAAGGAGAGATCAGCACTGTAAGTCCAAAAACATAGCGACGACAATTTAAATAAAATGTCACCAAAGTTAAGAGCAAAGAAAGATGTAGTTAAAGAAAATGAAGAAAATAGAAGAAGTTGTATTTAAACCAGCCAAGTCACTTCAATGATATCGCAAGTTAGCTGCCGTTTCCAGTTTTTGCTACGTTACTGGACTGCGTCATATACAGTCTTAATGAAAACCAGTGATGTTCCATGGATGAAGGACAGTTTTCTTACATATATTTGAGTTTTGAGTTGGTAATATATTCTTTAAGGAGTTGTGATTTCTTTCTACTTTCGCTAATTTAAAAAAAAAACGTTTTGTTTCTTCAGACAATATAATATTCTACCAAATAAATTCTACAATATTTAAAAAAAAGTAGAATAAAAAGACATAGACAAATAAATGTATCTTTGTTTTTACTGATAAACATTACTTCCAAAATGTTAGATACCAAAATCCATGGATGGTGACTTAGAAATAAAAAAAAAGCACAATGCACTATAAAAAAATTAAATTATTTTGAGAAAACACATTGGCTAAGACTTTGAAAATTATTTATTTAAAAACAAATAGGAACTTAAAACTAATCCGCTATTATTAAATTTCTATGAATCGGAAATCGACTAAAATTAAAATCGATGTGAATTATTAAGAACAGCAACGAAGTTTCAACACAAATGACTCTCACTTTGTATCGAACCGTTGCAGCAACAGTTTAGTAAGAATTTAATTTCAGTGCTCATTTAATGTTTCTCATACGACATGTTTAATGGAATCTTATGCTATACTATACATGTTTAAAAAAGTGAATTTTTCTTTTACAGTTTCCATTAATTTTTTTTTGTGTAGCAGTGCACCAACAACAATAACAATGTCAACCACAAACAAGAAACAAGCAAATAGACCGATAGTTTGAAAAAGACAGCAAATGGAAACAAAGAAGACATGAACATATGTTGGACTTATAGACATCAGTAAGGATTAGTGATGAATTTTGTTGGTAATGTTGATGTTTCTGTTATAGTTCTACTCCTTCATATGATTTCTGTTGCTGCTGTTGTTGTTGTTTTTGTTTTCATAGTAGGCAACAAACATGTAGTTGGTAATAAAAGCAATAGCAGCATAGAAAATAACATGCAATGGCATATCCTGTGCAGAAAGTTCTTGTTTTGTTCACTTGTTATTATACAGTAAATGTTGTTGGTTACTACTGCCGCTTTTGTCGTGCCACTCTTGTGGTCTTCACAACTTTTCTTGAGTTTTGAATTTTCCTGATTTTTTCTATTGTCGTTGATCTTGCAACTTTTTCTTGTGTTTTTGACTGCTAGTCGCAGCACA
Organism: Meiosimyza decipiens; assembly: GCA_963680825.1. Classification (NCBI taxonomy): domain Eukaryota; kingdom Metazoa; phylum Arthropoda; class Insecta; order Diptera; family Lauxaniidae; genus Meiosimyza; species Meiosimyza decipiens. Next base: position 21,510,784 of record OY804260.1, on the reverse strand, counting down.
GTGGTTTGATCATTAAAAAAAGCTTATGATGTCTTAGCGCAAATTTTACTGAGTCCCATAATATATAAACAATATAAAAATTAACAACATAATAACATATCTTTATTAACAGTTTAACTATACACTGAATACATAATTCATTCATTTTAATAACTTAATCCGAAAACTATTTCTGCACTGCCTACGTCCCACAGTGCATCCGTTACATTACTTTTATCAATCTGTACGTCTGTTTGAGAAATTTCAAAAGCAAAGAAACAAGAGCAAAACTATAACCACAACTACATGCACAACAGAGCGTGCAAGTAGCAGCAGCAAGCGTATCCTTGTTTTGTGGCAAGTTAAGTCCACTTAATACTAGAACATATAAACATGTAATACATGCAAAGATAGCGTAAAGGACATTTGAAAATGATGACAACGGCAACGAGCACATTCAGATAAACAATACTTTAAGGCAAAAGTTTTCTTGATACAGATTTTCTTTTTTTTTTTGTTGTACGTAATTTTCATGCTATTTATAACTGAAAACTATTAAAGTGGCATAAGAACAGTTGGTCGGTTTGCTTTGATCTGTATAGGGATCAGTCAAAGATAGTTATGACATCGTAAGTAATCAGAATTAACACTAGGGTGGTTTATATATATATATATGTGGAACTTCTAAGGGAGTGCTATTAGAAGCTATTTATTATTATCATTGAAGCATGAACCAATAATTGGAATATTTTTGCAACCAGCACTTCAATTTACAATGCATTTGTGTTATATTGCCTTAAATATCCTTCCTTGTGTTCTGTTTGGAGAAATTTTTGTTGTATACTGCAAGCCATCTTCTCTACATAGGTTAAACATATGAAATAGAACTACTATTCTTTAAGCAAACCAATATTTAAATAACGTTATTTCTATGGCAAAAAATCAAGGACGAAAATAATTTTTTTCTTATTTAAATTCACCCAAAAGCACAACGCTTATACGCATTAAAAATACTGCGTTTTTGCTAATTTGCTTTTGAAACTTTTTAAGCTTTTGTTATATGCAACTCTGTTAACAAATGTTGATGTTGCTATTGCTCTTAATGTTGTCGTTGTTGCTTTTGCTGTTGTTTGTACTTGTGCTTTGCGGTTGCAGAAATTTTGGCAGTGTTGTAGGTTTTCACCTTACTGGCTGCCTTAAACTGACCACACACACTGCATGTTACTGCAATTGTGATGCAACAAAATTGTTTTTCATTTTATTTTAAATAAATGTGAGAAAATTCCGATTAAATCTTTTTTGGAATGCCTTTAAAATGAATATTCAACACTTACAGTGTAATGTATATAAGTTTTTTTTTTTTTTAAATAAAAGCTTGTTTTATTAACGATAAATAATTATTTATTCAAGTCGTCAAGCTCTACCGATTTTCCAATACCATACATTAAAACAAAGTATTTTATAGTGCAGTCATTGCCATACAATATTTGTTTCCCATATTGTAATGCACATTGAACTTGAGTTACTGTTGAATAATTTTTCAAAAATTTAATCAAATAATAAAAAATTTTATAAAATGTATACAGTACATAAGTACATCGTGTTTACACACTTTTTGTAGTAAGCAGAAAAGGTGATTTTTTACTTGAGCTCGGTTAGAAATTTTATAATGAAGGACTTTATAAAGCGAAAAAGATTGCCATAATAAATTCTAAGTAGCATAAGAGCGCAATTAACAAAATGACCTGAAGAAATATTAAAACCAAGAAGCTTATTCATATGCATTGAAAATACGTTGACAATTGAAGTTTTCTGCTAAAATCAATTCAAAAACTTAGCAAAAACAAAATAGATACAAGTGTTTAGTGCCTAAGCAAACTATCAAAGAAAACTAAAAATTCATAAATGAACTATATACAACAAAGATTTTCAACACTAGCTGCATGAAGACAATTACAGCCACACCCGCTTAAATGAACTCTGTCTGAGTTGTGCGACTTTAAGTGCTTCCTTCCTGCCTTCAAGACAGACAAGTAGGAAATTTACGTTTTCCTTACTGCTCGCACAGGCACAAACTGCGAGAAAAAAAGATAAATACCAACACATATGTCGCATACTAACACGTACATATTTCATAAATACTCACTTGCACACACACATATTAGCTTACAATGTAAATATCCTTGAGACTTGCTTGAGTCATATAGAAAGAAAACTGTTGAAAAGAAAACAATGGCAAAACAAAACAAACAAAAGTCAAGATAGATAAGAATGCTTGTTTTCTCATAAGCAAAACTCATGCCCAAAGGCATAAACTCTAAGACAACCTCATACACATACAAATATTTAAATGCTATTCCCAATGCTGCAGCAACAGTAGCACAGTAAAAACTGTCAAGCATTTAAAAAGCTATAAACAAGTAATTGAAGTAAAAAACGTAGCACAAAAACATATTAAAATCAAAAAAAAGTTATATGTGAAAAATTAATGGCAACAAATGAATAATGACAAATGATATAGGCGCTGCATTAAAGGAGCAGAAGTAAGAGCAGCAACAACTTTACTTATTAAGAATTTCACACAAACTTGCACATGTTAATAGCCACATTCTAAAACAAGCAATGAATGGTTGACATAAAACAAAATGCTGGAGAGCTCTAAAATTTTGTTGAACACCGAAAAAAAAAATTGCAAAAAACTGTGCTAGATTTTTATTAAAATTATTTAAAATCTTAAAACGGCCATACATAAGTTTTATAAAATGCAAAAAATAGACAAAGTGCAATAACAAGAACCTAATAAATTGTTTCTAGCTAGTATCGAATCAAAATTATAGTTCCTCAAATTTTTAAAAATTGTGCATAAATTTTTTAAAACTAACCGATGGCAATAACCTGACAAGATATATATACTTATTAACAAAAATGTGCAAAGAGCACACTCCAAGGAGGTACCACAACATATTCCTAAAGGAGTTTTGCAAAATGAAAATAACTTATTTCGCACTTGCTTTAATAAGCGTCAGCTAATAGTGTTAGCAACACCAAAGACAACAAAAACAACCAAAAATCAGCAACAATGCGGCTAAAGTTTTTCCGCGTTCATTATTGTAACAATGACTGCTTCCGTTCTTTTTTTTTTAGTTGTTGCCATTTAATTTTGTTTATTTTATTTTCAATACTCGAGAAGAGGACAAAGTTTAACGTGATGCTCAAAAAAAAAAAAAAAACAAAAGATGCTCCCAAAAGATGGCAACGCTTTTATAAAGTTTTCCTTTCTTTTTATGTTGCGTTGTTTTGCCTGAGCGCTTAAGTCTTTGTTTTAAGTTACAGCTTTAATAGGCGTTTATATGCATGCTTTAGTGTGTGCACAATACACACGCTCAAATAAAATGACACATATATACTCAGACATATGCTCTGCTTGCACGTTTTAACGCTATTGCAGAGATTAACTTTAATTAGGCCCATGAAAGTGATTTATTTGGTTACATTTTGCCCCTGACAGAAAAAACGTATCAATGTTGCTGTCGGGCAAAAGCGTAAGCAAAGAAAACAGTTTACATAAGGTCTTATTTATAACTTTTTTGCCAAGAATTCATCAACAGCTGAATATAGTACAGTGTTATTTTTATCTGCTCCCCGAGGCGTATGAGTAATTTTTTATAGATTAAGCTTGTGGGGCAACAATATGCAAGTGTAAAAGAAGAATGAGTGCTCTTGAAAAAAGAAAAACTAGTGCTGCTGTTAATTGTCATATGCGTGCAATCAATACTACAGAATAATACGTTTTCTTAAAGTACATAATGTTTTCAGAAAAACATTACTTCATAAAATTTTTTTGTTTTGATGGTAATAATTAAATGTTGCTCATACGTCACAGTAAGTTAAGCCAAATTAAATAATGCTAACCTAAGCTTAGTAAACCGTAGTAGTGTATGTATTGTACATAAAACTGTGCAAGTAGTTCTTGTAATTTAAACTTTAGCTTTAAATAAAAACTTAAATTTAAATAAGAATCGAACGTACCGAATCAACGACAGTTTGATATTAAATTTATTTTTTCTTATACATAAAAGTAAAGTAATGTCTTACAATTTGTCTTCAACTCAAAGCAATTTATAATAGCAAAGAACACTTACGTATTCCCTGTACCTTATTGTCCCCACTGTCAAATTAGTCAACTATAAAACCAACTCTGACTGACTGTTGGACTCGCCGACTTATGGATGACAAGTGGACGCTGTCAAAAGCAAATTTTAAGCTGCCTGTTAAAAGAACAAATGAAATGAACATAAAAATGCTAAAAATCCAGTGCGCACCAAAGAAAAAAGAAAGGAACTTAACAGGAAAACCAGAAAGAATGATAAAATCTTAACTGCAATCGATGCCACATTTTGATATCCTTAGCATATCCTTAAACAGTGCTGATAAGCCAAGCTAAGGACGAAGACGTCAACGACACTAACGAAGAAGTGAATGACGACAATGAAGGCAAATAAGAAAAGACAAAGTGGCAAATGATGATGTAAGCGAAACTTTCTATATTACAGCGAAATCTCAGAGCGAATTATAAACAAAAGGTGGAAATAAATAATATTTTATATAGCAACAACAACAACAACAAGGAAAAGCAACATTTTGGACAAAATATATTTAAAATCTTTTTGCTGCTGCTGTTACCTACTACTTGTAGCCAACAAGGTATGATGAACAAACGATGCTGCTTATCTGAAAACTAATTTGTTAAAAGGGGAGTTTTCTGCAGGACATGAAAGATACTGCAGCAACACTGTAATCGCAATGATGATGGACACAAGTGCTCATGCTGTGTAGATCAACAAATGGACGCACAAATACTTTGCTGCTGTCAGGGTTGCTAAACCGCTTAAATTTGTTATCGTTCTGCTAGTACTTTATGTGGACTTATGAGTAATATTTAATCTTATCTTTATTTAGTTTTTATTTCTTAAGGAGCTCAAACAACGAAGCCTTTGATTCGATGTGACTTATGATGTGATTAACAATAAAGTCAGGCTACTTTACAATGGATGGTTCCAATAAAACTTTATTTTCATGACTATTAATGCCATCATACAAAGTTTTTCAAATAAATTTTTTATAGATAATGAATTAAAAAGCGCAGTTTAAGATCTACAATTAATATTCCGAGAAATCTGGCAACTCTAGTTCTCATTCATATAACAGATAACTTAAAAAGCGAAAAGGAGAAAACCCAGCAGCATGCGTAGCACACAAATGCTACATCGTTCATTCTGTACTGCAGCACTATGATGATGTTGACATCGCTGATAGTGAAAAAGTTACTGGACGCTGTCGTTTTAGTTGGATCAAATTTTCTAATATTAAGACGAAAACAAGTTACGCAAACTGAATACTACTTAAAAATGACGACAAAATGTAAGCATCATATCTTTGACTACGATATAGTTTGTAATGAGAGTAGCGATTAAATGTTGCTTTTTACTGGCTGCTTAATGTTTGACAGTAAAAAGTTCTTTTGTGCTTAAAACACTAGAACGTGGTAAAATGGGGACCAAGAAATACAAATCTTCTAGCTTGCTTGCTTCTTGCTGTTGAATTTTAAATTTGCAGTTTGTTGCTAAATTTTTAAATTAAAAGCTTGTGACTGTAGGATATATATTTTGGACAAAAAAATCAAAGTATCATTGAAGATATTGGAAAAATCTATTAAATAGCGTTTGAGGTAAAATCTTCAAGCAACGGTTTTTTGTAAGCAAGACGTAAAGGTAATAATATGTTAATATGTACGTACTTGTATAATAATACAAAATATTTGTAAATTTATAAAAAATGAAGATAGCTCATATTCGATGCACTTCCTATTACTTACTACTTCCCATAATTTTTTGGCCTACAAATCAAGCACAGAAAATGTTATATCGTAGAAAAGAGAACATCAGGTAGGTAAAGCCTTTGCTTCCAAATAGTTTTTTCTAACTGAGCGATAAGTAGGGTTTCCGGTTCTAGTTACTCAAAGTAATTTTGGTGAAATTACCAATACATATTTAAAATCTTACAATGCAATTTGAAACCTTATACCATGTTTTAAAAAAAAAAGTATTAGAAAGAGATGAAACTTTAAAGATGATTTGCTATTTTGTTTTATAAGCTAGGTACCATTTTTATTTCTTTTTTATGGTTTGCCTGAAGTATTTTGATTTGAATTCAAAAATTTCCAAATTTTGCATTGGAAAAAAAAGTTAGCAAAATAAAAATTAGAAAAAATATTTTTTCCAAAAACCTAACTTCTTTATAGCATTTTATGTTTCAGCAACTCTTTTCGTGGAGATAGCTTATACTATTAAAAACCAATTATATTATTTTCATAAATTTTGAAAAATATAGCGAAATAACGCATGGGAAGTCTTTAGCTATTTAGGTGTTGCTAACTTCAAAGCTTCTAACAAACCTTATAAATATTTTAGCTTAAAAGTTCAACTGTCTATCTTTGTGTCACATTTTATATGGATATATAAATATAAAAATGATATCTGTCGCCACCATTTTATTAATACAAAATATTTACAAATATATTGCAGTATCAAAATTAATCAAAAATACTTTCTATTTTTTTAAGTTTACTGCTATTCTAAGATACAAAAACTTTCCGTAGGTGACATCATTTTTCAGAGCCAAGCTATCAAGTATCTTATAAAAATGTCGAAACAATTAATTAAAATCCAACCACAATATATAACAACCGAGTTAACACAGCTGCGAAAAAAGATTTCAATTAAAACTTAAGTCTCTTCTTCATGAAAAGCAAAAAAATAAACTTAAATTTCACTTAGTTTGCGAATATCATTTAAGAACACCAACAAATTGAAGCAACTTAAGTTTAACAAACAACAAGCTAAAAAAAAAATAAATCAAAACTTTTCACATAACATTCAAACAAAAAAGCCAACAACATGAGTAGTTGTTGATGTGGGCGCGTTTTTTTAATTTTTTTTTTTGGAAAGGGACAGTAGTATTTATAAAGAAACAGCAAGACTGATTTTTTTCATAAAAACGAAAACTTCTCTATTATATAAGCGCGCAAACACACATGTGCTTTCAGTGTGCACACACATTAATGCTTACAGTACCTCACCTCAAAATTAAAAGCAGCTGTCATGAGGAAAAGAGTGCATGCTAGATAATATAAACAGCATTTTCTTTAAAGCTATAATCATGTTCAATAAGAAAATTATTTCATTGTGCAAGCGTATTGAGAGTTTAAACCATAAGTGCCAAAAGTTTTAATTATTTATGTTGATTTTTATATATTAAGACTTTGATGAACTAAATGAAATATAGTTTTTGATACACTGACAAATTTTTCAGTTTTTCGGTATCATGCAACATTTCAAACTGAAGCTCTTGATGAATTTAAGTCTTAATATTCATAAAATAGGGGATAGTTGGATTAATTCTACTACTAGATCTTTGCTAAATGCATCACAAGTGAAGCCATAAGAGGAGTGTTGTTTGATTGGTTGAGCAACCGCATTTCATGCTTTTTTTAATATTCTAAAATGTTTCCTTAACTTACTGCTGTTTCTAATAATTTTGCATGGTACTAAACGCAAATATATATGTTTATTACAAGCAGCGAAAAATAAATTCAAACTCACATTAGTAAAGTTTAGCAACAAAGTGATGAGATTTGCAACAAAATACAAAACAAACAAAAACATAAAAATAAAGATGTGAAATCTGTAAAATAAATCTTTATATAACAAACTATTTAATGCTTCGCACAGTGACACAAAACGTGAAATGTTGCAGTACTTTTTAAATTTTTAATTGACTTTATTTTTGATTTGAATTTTAACGCGAATTTGTCACTTGAACTAGAGCTTGGTTTTTGAGCAGAATTATCGCTTGATTGATAGCTTTTCATGTGACTAGACTTGCAGTTCTTCACTTGTGACTTCATCTATGACTATACTTTTTACTTGAGTTGTAACTTAACACGTGACTGTACTTGTGACTTAACTAGAAATAAACTTAAAGCTAATTTTGACTTAAGCTTTGCTTGAAGTTAGCTTACTTTCAGATAGACTAGACTTTCAACCAAATGAGTCAAAATAATTTAGCAAATTATATTTGCCCTACTGTGTCATTTAAGCAACGCAGTGACCAGCATGGGATAACGACTACAATAGGTCTCTTAGAAGCATTAGTGGAAAAACTCATACGAAATACAAGGAACAAGTTATGTGTATATAGCTTAGTAAACATCAAGTATCTTCTCTCTCTCTTTCTCTCATTCCCTCTGTTTATTGTTTGTTTATAGCGTTGACGCGTCAACTATCAAAACTTTTGAACGCACATAAATTCAAACAATGAGACAGAATGGGCGTAAATGGCAAATGTCTTTTCAACAGCAAAGGCAGCATGTGAGTTAGAAATGCGCTGCACGAAAGTTTTACGGCCAAAACTTTTCTTTTCATACAATGGATTGAGAAACGAATTTTACCCAACTGATTTACTTTTCTTAAAACTAAGTGAATTCACTTTTGTTAAAAGATTCTATAAAATGTGATTTTGCAATAGGTGTCACACTCCTTAAGGTTGCTACTATAAAAACCGAAAATCACCTTACATAATCCTAGAACTTCTCACTCACAGGGTCGCTCAGAAGTAAGAAGCAGCTCCAATGAGAACTTCGTTATTATATCGAAAAATATATGAATTTTTAGCATATCAGGCATAACTTAGTTATAGTGCTTAAAAAAACACAAAAATGAAATGATTTCCTTGCAAAAAGTCTTCCGATTTTTTCTTCTATGAAAGGTCATAGCCAATGGATAAAGAAACCATGCAGATCGAAATTATGGCCTGATCAGTCTTTTTTGTTCAATTTTTTTGATAAATTTAGAAATCAATGCAAATGTGGAAAAATCCCATTCATAATAAAATTTGATGCCATTTAAAAAAGAAAAGTTAAAAAGGCATTTACCATATTTTTTTTGCCGTTTGAACTTTTGTGATTTTTGCTAATAAAATTTGAGTAAAGTGTTGCTAACATAAAGGCACATACAAACTTTTAAAAATCATATGGCAAGAAAAGTTTGAGCCTCAAAACAAAAAGTTTGAGTTTGTGAGATGTTTCGATTTCATAACTTTCTTTTTCAGTATCCTCAACTTGATATGTTAATATATATCTATAAGTTTGGATTCAAAGGTCAGTATCTTTTTTATACTTGAACGGCTTTCCCTCAGATGAAATACCAACATTTATTTATTGCAAACAAATATGTAATATTTACCATTTGTTGTTTGAAAAGTACATTTAAAATATGGTTAACATGTTCAAAGTATTATATGGTCATAAATTATTCCAATATAATATTATTTTCCTTAAAGAAGCTTCTACTTTATATAACCAAAAACTTCGTTATTCCACTAACAAGTAAAGTTTAAAGAACAAATTGCTTATATTAAAATTAATAGATTTAAAATCAATATCTTTGAAAACAGCAGCATTCCTAATTTTTCTAAACGCAAAAATCAAACTTTCATTAAATTAATAAACATGCCAAAAGGAAGAAAGCTTCTTTGAATTTTAATTAGCTACTGAATATTTCAATAAATTCGTGCCAAAAGCCGCAATAATACAAATACGACCACAACAGCAACAACACTAAAAACAACCAAATTACTTCTACTAGATTTCACTACAATTCAATTAGAATTCCGCTTAAATCATTAATAATAAAATAGAGAAACGACGAAAGGCAAAAAAGTCAAATAATCCTGATTAATCAACGTAGAGAATGAAGGACGAGTATAACGACGACACAAGGCCAAAGTAGGCATTAATAGAAAGTAGGAGCAGTTTAACTATTGGGACACTTTTGTGAGTGGATGAACGAAAGCAAAAAAAAGAATATATATGCAAGGAGACAGACAGGACTTAAAGCCAAAAAAAAAAAAATAGCTGAAAAAAGAAACATAAGATAAAAAAGTGATATAGACGTAAAGGAAAATCCCAGTTGTTGTTGTGACAGTTGTACAAATTTGTTAAATTTTTTCTTTCCATTGCTTCTCTGCTAAGTATTGAACAAATTGTGTATAGTCTGGACAAGAAGTAGAAACTGAGGGGAAAATGTACAAAATTGATGAAAGCATAGTAAAATCAATATGAATGAATGAAGCTCTCCGAGGCTATTGTCTTGTTGTTGGTATTTGTATAGGTTGTTGTTGTCGTTGCTACTGATGATGATGATGATATTGTTCCAATATAATGGTATTAGAGAAAAGATTTCCACATTGAACATTGAAGACAAGACAAGGCTCAACAACAAGGATGAAAATATTTCAAAAATGATTACATTAATTTTGACATTAATGCTATTGACCAGTATTTCTTTATGGGTTTATTTGTAGCAGTACCCACTAGGAATACATTAAAGGCAAAATATTCAGTTTAGAAGTTGAACTATTTGCAAAATTATACTTGCAATAAAAAATTGACAAATTTTGTGAAACGTAATGTGTTTTACAGTGCAATAATAATGCACAAGTTTTTAATGCAACATAAAATTCAAAATAACAATCGCTTTCATTATAAAATACTGAGCAACATTGTTGCGCAAATCAAAGTGTGCAAGAAAAAAACCATCTCCTTTCCCTACCTGGTGAACTTTTTTAACTTTTTCATGCGTCTGCTGCAGAACTTTCTACGAATTAGATTGCATGACATAAAAATGACAAGCAAATTGAACAAAGTAACAGGGAACATAAAACTAAATTAATGATAAGTTTCACAATAAAGCGAAAATCATTCTCCCAACCTCCTTTTGTCCCTCTCACGCACTTATCACTGGCTCTTATTCAACTTCTAACTGACCTAAATAGCAAAAGTTAAAAATGACGTTACAAGCAGACACACACAAACAAAGTAGAAAAGAAACTATTGAATGAAATTAATGGAGCAGAAATGTTGCGACAAAAGTTGTTGAAATTTATATTGAGGAATTTTTTCATACATATTTATTTGAAAAAATAAAAAAAAACTTTTAAAAAATTCAAATATAATAAATCAAACATATAACAACTGGAAAACGCACAAACACACAGCAGAAAAAGAATCATCAACCAAACGCCAAAGATCAACTTGAATATTTAAGCTTTTAAGGCTACCAAAATAACCTTCAAAGCATTTAATTCATACAGTACGCAAGTGAGCAAGGACTATTGGGAGTAGGTTTGCTGTAAGCAGCGTCAATACACGTGTCAAAATTTCTGCATGCGTTGGAGCTAAGGCCTTCTCATTATCGCATTTCGTGCGAATATGCCTTTCAACAGCATCAGGTCTCATAAGGTATCTCAAACCAAAAGTGGGCATTGATTTCTTTTTAGAATCACACTCACTTCTACTTGAAAGCGAGCACGTTAACCCTACTATTTTTTACCCTACGCAAAGCTATCTTCTATGCTTTCCTAGAAGTCTTTTTTGTGCTGCTTTGCATATATTAAAACGAAAATAAGTTTGAAATGATTTGTGGGGATCTGCTCTTTTCCAAATAAGACATTCTAATTAAGCCAACTTTTGTCTTCTGGGTGCCTACCGTCAACCCAACAAGCTGTACACAATACACGCAAAGCAAAAGTTTTCTTTGTTGACAACTACATAACGTTAGCTTTATACCCATACATTCTCATGCAAAGCCGATTCATGTGTGTACATATGTATGCGTGTGTCTGCAATCAATTTGTAATTTGCCAAAAAATTGTACGAATACCATCAACATGCAAAACTCGCAAAAGTTTTCTGTACACCAACAACAAAGTTTTCCACTACTTTACTGCTGATTTTTTCTACAGTTTGATTTTGGGGAGATTTTTTTCTGTCTTCTTCTTTTTCTAATGTTTTTCTTTTGTTTGCTTTTACTCGAAATTTTGACATTTTTGTCAAGTTTTGTGAAAATATTTTTCAATATTTTACCGATTTTTTTTTTCAAAGTTCTATTTTTTGTGTGGGTGTGTGGGTATTTGTCTTTTTTTTGGCTCTGTTGCAGTGGTGTTTCGGTTATGGTTTTATGTGACAAGGTTTTCTTTCAACGTCATTTATTTGGTCATAAATTACATATTGCGTGCAGTCAAAGGGTCGTACTCTTAAATTTCTTTTTTTCTGGAAGAATTTCTCAAAGGATATCCAATCTGCATGCATTGACAAAAGATCAAAAACGGATTCTATAAACGACACAACATGTCTACAACTTTTCTGGTCATGCATAAAAATTTTTGAAAATGTTTCAAAAAAAGGAATTGTAGATAGATAGATTTTTAAAGTATGTTTATCGTAGATATATTAAAGTCATTCTAACTAAAAAATTCATATATTTTTAAAACTAACAAATATTTAAGGCAAAGTTTATTCTTAATAAAAATCTATCATTTTTGTGATAAAAATTAGATGATTTGAGAAAGCTCAGACGATGACAGTTACAAATATATGACAAGATGTTCTAGATTTCATTGTAGATTTTGGATTTGTGATTGCAACTGTTCAATGTTTTAAAAAATTATTTCTGCTGAATAAGAACTGTGTGGGTGAAATCTTTGAAGAAATAATTTTATAATAATTCGTTAAATTGTGGTAAATATAAAAACAGCATCAAACTGCAATAAAAAATTGTGAAAAAGACTTGTAAGTTATATTGCATTCTTCATGTCAAAGCGACGATCTGAGGAATTGTGGTTTTTTTTCATATAAGCGTATGAATGGCAGCTTGTGCTGACATTAGACTCAGGGAAAGTATCTGCTGGTTCGAGGTTAGAACAGGACACTCAACTATCCTGCATAACTTAAGTTTTGCACCCTTCAATTTTGACCATATTGTTCCAGTTATCTCATTCAGAAGGGATTATGTAACTCACATTCCATCTAGGGATGACTGGAAGGAAGGGCTCCCGGGGAAAAGAAGGTTTATTAACTTCTACACGGATGGCTAAAAGTTAAATATCCTAGTGCGTTATGGTATTTACGCTATGTAACTGGTTGGTTCAACGAGAGGGTATAGTCAGACACTCTGTGTCACCACAACGAACTCCTACCTAACCTAACCTTCATATAAGCGTTCATTATGTATGCTTAAAATAGTCAGAGATTCTTACCAAAATTTTTAAAAAAGTGCATTGGAAAGAAAATTAATTTTTTATCCCTCAAGCAGGGTGTATACATTTTGAAATTTAAATTTTTGACAAACTCGCGTGACACCTTTTGGGTTACGAAAACAAAAAGCAAGGCTCTGTGTACAGTAGTCAAAAACTTTGCTTAGCATTAGCTAAACCAAAGCTGCATCATCTATGACAGCACCCAATAATATGCATTTTCTATTGAATTTTTTTGTACGAAAGTATTGAGTTCGTGAACTTCCATATTTCTTTCAATTAGTTAAACTCATACTACTGATTGTGTTAGTCTAACGACCTCAAGATTTAATGCTTAAAATTTAATCTTTTAAATTAAAAAATGCAAGCACAGTGTACCAAGGTAACTATATCTCTTTGTCAAAAACTACACACACAGTGAAAAAGCAGACACAGCTGCTCAACTATGTGCACAGTACAAGATGAAATACCAATTATCTGAGCATTCCATGAAAGTAAACACTTTGCATGAAACGTTTTCTAAATGTCCTATTCGAAATCTAGTTCGGCCATCATAAATAGCGCAAATAACAGTTTATTAATCAAATTTATAACTTAGCACATTCTAACAGGATATAATGCTTCAAAATTGGTAGTTTATAACTTTTAGCGACATTGATAAGGTTTAAATTTTTGCTAAAGGCATATAACTGTTTTCTTCAAGTTTAAAGTAAAGTTGTTTAGTTATAGTTGTGTGTGACACATGGCTGACATAGACTAATATTGCTGCCATTCCGCTCAATCTAGGGTTTCAAACTTCTATACGGTTTTTACATAGGTGTAGTAAATTTTTCAATAGGCACTGCGTCCGATAGAGATGTGTGATATGCAAAAGCTAAAGTGATGTTACTGAAATACAAATCTCCATTAATCGCAATACAAGCGAACAACGTTTACAAATTGTGAAATTTTCTAAATTCACTAAAATTCCAACTTAAAACTCACTTAAAATTCACATAATTTTTTCAAATTATGAACCTATTATGAAGTTAATTGACCATCAAGATCATGCGATGTAACATCTTCAGATTAGATTTTGTGGGGAAATGCTTAGTCATTGGCGTACGCAGCATGCACTGATTGGCTTATCTAAGTAATAGGCTTTTCAAACGTAGCTGTGCACATTAATTGAAAATAAATAGGTTTTTATATAAGTATTTTAGCTTTAAGAATATTGAAGGAGTTCCAAAGATACGAATTTTTACAAAATGAATAAAAACTAAATAAACTTTGGCATTAAGCAACTTTTCTTTCTCCGTACAAATGTGAAAGACCCTTAAATAAATACTTTGTAAAAATAACTCCATGTTTGCGCAATATCATTGAGAAAATGCTGCTATCTACAGCTAATCCTTTGCTGTAATCAAGCGGTATAATTGAACAAATGAATCTCTACAAAATTTGATATTTATGAATTATTGATCTAATCTAACCAACTGACTCAAACAATGTGCCAAGAAAATGAAACACTTCACTGAAACATGAATATATTTGAAAACTGTTGGAAAGACTCGTAGATTTTTTTAAGAAAAAGTTCTGAATATAAAAATATTTAACTAAACTTACGGTTTGTAAATTTTAACGAAGACTACAAAAACAGCATCAGATTAATGGATTTTAATCAAATGTACTACTGGCATGATGAAACAAAGAGTCAAACTTTCATTTAACAAACAAACAGACCACTGAGACCAGCTCACATCATACCCATATAAACTTAATAAATAAAAAATTATAAACATCTTTTCCCGATTGCAATATTTTTTCTAATTTTGAAAGCAATTCCTTTCCCCAAATTACTAAAATTTTCGATAGCTTTGAAAATCTTAAAACTCAAGGCATAATCCTATAACAAGCTTACTGACTTATTGAACACCCACATGAACACTTTAAGCTTAACAAGATATACACATACCATACCTCATGTATTCCTACAACCTTTTCTCAATCCAATAAGTTTTCCCTTTATGAGTATAAAACAGCAACATAAAATGTACACTATATTAACCCTTTTTTCGTAGCTAATAGCAAGGACCTCACTTTAAACGTACGATGATGACGAGCTCAAAGCTCATACAATAAAAAAATAAAATGTCGAAAATTGAAGCTTTATCTCAATTGTGCAGCCAAAAGCAACAACAACTTCAATAGCAGCAGCTGCCGAAAATGGCAGAGATGTTGCTGCTTCTGCCGCTGCTGTTACTGATGAAAGGATGTTGCTGCTACTGCTGTTGACAAGAGTTTCTGTGTGTGGGTATGCATTTGTGTCGTCGATATATATTTCACATTGACTTGACTTGAAATTCAATTTAGAAAATTGACTGAACCCCATACATTGTAACTCAACTTGAATCAATGAACTTCTATGGCGTTAATACTCCTCAACCCCAAAGATACGCAATGCTGCGCTTTAAGTGATGAAAGAGCAGCAGCGCTATAATCAAAAACAAAAAAAGAGGAAACTGGTCGACATGTTGGAACATAAAATACCCTACATTTGATGTTGCTGCAATGCTAAAAAGTTTGGGAACTTTATGTTAAGTGATTTTAAGAAGTTTTCAAATCGAATTAGCAAACCGTATCAACCCAATGTAGTCTATTAAGTAACAAAAGAGTTCAGACATCAAGCAGCTAGAGAAACTAATAATTTTCGTCGAGCTTAGAGTCCTCCAAAGAAAAGCAGTAAGTACGATTGAATAAAAGGTTGCAGGCTAGGACGTAAAAATGTAGGAACAGCCACTTTTCAATAAAATCTCAAAATGGTTTTCCGTACTATAGCTGTAATGACATTGTGTCACAAAAATCTAAGTTAATGAATAGTTTAGTTTCCAAATATAAATTTGAGTATGATTTCATTATGATTTCTACATAATAGAAATATATGGTTTCATTCACTGCAAGACACTTTACGAAGTTCATGTATTACTGCGAGGGGCATGTAGAGTACTAATAAAGTATAAAAAATGTAAGCACTCTTTAAAAAGCTATAAATTCTTATTGCTTTATGTTGACAACGTGGATGGTAACTGGTCAGCGACAGCACTCTGCATTGACCCTTTCAATGTAATTGAAATAAATGTCAATTTGGACAGCCATGCACAGTAAAATAATGTTTTGAGTAACAAAATTATAGTATCGAAAGTACTAATAAATAATTGATTCAAAAAATACAAAAAATAATGAAAGTTAATTTTTAAAAAATAAAAATAAAAATTTGGTAAAAATGTTAAGAAAACTTATTTATTATACTTTTTATATAATAGCGAAAAGAAGATTAAATTTCTGAAAAATTAAAAGCAAATCCATGTAGAATTTACATAAAAAAGAGAAAAAAATCACCTAAAAGCAAGCTTTCTTTAGGAGTGATGAAAAGTAGCAGACTCATTGACTAAGGAAAAGTCGCGCGAAAAAAAATTTTATTTAAGGAATTTTTTGATAATCGCTTATGCGCCAAATTGACATTCAAAAATTTTAACAAAATTTTAAGTTCCAAGAGTGTTAAATTGTTTGTCTTTTTATTTAAAAAAAAAAAAGATATGTTTAGTCACTGAAAACATTCATTATAGTTTTTTTTTATGAAATTTGGGCCAAAATCTACGTTAAAAAATACGTAAGGTTATAACCTTAAGCTGAAAGCACACCGAAATGACAAAGGCACATGCAGATCTTAAGTATCCATTAATATGTTCCAAAATGTTTGGAGAACTATTTCTTTTCGTTTCAAGAAAGATCGAAGTCAACCCTTATGTTATACGGTCTATTATAATATAATAAAAAAAATATGATGCAATGTGTGTTGGTCAAACTACCTCAATACCGAAGAATTCACTTCATATTTAAGAATATTGGAAATCATCGCGCTAGGTCGGAAAGTATCAAATAATATTGAAAAACATCATAAATGTTTGTTACAAATCATAACTGCTACCACCAATAGAAATCATGTTCCATAAATCTTTTGTTGGAATTCAAATGATATTCATATCATTGAACGTAGTAATATTGCTTTAATGTGTGCTATACGAAAATTCTAAATGGAAGTTTTTTTGGAAGAACACTGAAATCTGACGGCTGTTTTTGCCAGAGGTAATGATATCAGTAATTAAAAAATATTTTCATTTCAAAAAACTAATCTATATCAATATTTTCGAAAACATACTTTCGATTTGTGCCAAGAACTTGCGTACTTTGTGATATTTGCTACATTCATGTTTTGTTTGCGATTTACCAATAGTATTCTTTTCGATTTGAGTGAAAAACCTATCACTTCATATATGACGAAATGATAATTGTACAGTGCTATCGGACTAAATTTCAATATAATGATGTCAAAATTAATGAGTTTTGTAGAATTTGACGAACAGAAGGTAGCACACTAAAATTATTAATTCAACGGAAAGTAGAGCACAATTTTCATGCCACTGGGAGGAGGTCAGCATATTTCCAGACTCAAACTTCAGTTAAATTCTGAAAATGCAACTATACAAAATACTTGCGAAATAAGCTAGCAGTATATAACTTCCGAGGAAGTTGATGTTTTCCCTATTTGTAGGCTTTACATCGACAAAAAAAAGTAAGTAAAAGTAATCTTAATTAAATATTTTTAACAGTGTAAGTTTTTTCAAATAGCAGCTGCTTTTATCCAAACAACATTGTATCTGTTTACTGGAAAGACCAACACCAATGGCAGCTACTCATCAATTTCATTCATTCGAAATTGAAATTTAACTGCATCCGCCATATATTTACTTTTCCTTACATCGCTTCGCATAGCGAACCCTTTTTGCAAAAAATTTCACAATTTAAACCCTAAATTTGCATCATAAAAAACAAAGATCGTCACAACGACGCCGTTACGTTGTGCTGTGAGTACTCGAAATGAAATCCTTTTGTGGCCATTTGGTTGCACACTCAACGCTCATCCGGTTTTTATGGTCATGACAATGAAGACGATGTTGATATACTCATGGTCATGTACGTTGTGCTTGTGTGCGGCGAATAAGAGCAACATTGACACTTTTAAAACTGAATGAGTATTTTTGTGTTGGTTCTGTGTGTTGTTATTTTGTGCACTTGTGCTTTTGCTGCTGCCGAAGTGTTATTGCTCAAGTTAAATTTTTTCCATTATTATCGTCATTGTGCCATATTTTTAACATTGAATTTATACAAATCTTTTTTCCATCAAGTATCATTTATTGACTTATATATACTATCATTGATTATTGATGCATTTATGCTCAAATTTATTTTTAAAAAATATAAGAATCATTTTAGCTGCTTCAGACATTCAGACATTTCTCCAGTAAGATGTTTAATAACTTAATTACATTATTAGTTTAACTATTCACACACAATTTTAATCCTATTCACCTCTAGCGTTCGTATCTTGCAACTTAAAGTTCAAACTAAAATTACTTTTCTTCGTGAAATATTTGACCTTCTACTGACATTTGCCCTTTTAAACTATTCACACTTATTCCATCCTTTTTCAAAAACTGATAATCCTTTATCTTCAGCACTCTTCACAAATTGTTATCCTGTTATGCTGATGCTGCTGCTGCTTCTGCTGCTGTCATGCAAAACTTTTGTCCATCTTTCACATCGTCTTAAGTGATTTTCAATAGTTAATTTAAGTTTATTATAAAACCTCAAAATTGTGTCTAATCGTTTTCTAAGAATGTCATCAACGTGCAACCCCATAAAATTGTACGTGTGAGTGTTGGATTCCTAAGCCCGCTCTGCAGTCGTTTTATTGCAGTAGCTTCTTAAGCAGCTTAAGTGCTGCTAAATTGAGGCTATTCCTCCTTCTATTTTATTTTTCTTTGTTTTTTTTTTGTTGCTTTTGGATCTATTCATTTTGTTTGTTCGTTTTAAGAAACTAAATTTTTGCCCTCATATGCAAAAAAGCAGTTTGTTAGTTTAATATCCAACTTAGTGACAGTAAGTGACCTGCTCTTGCACTTTGATACGACGAGTATCCTTAAAATTTCCCACTATCCATGGAAAACTTTTGAGTGTCAATGATATTGGCGTCATTAAATGGATTTTGGAAAGCGTATTATTTACTTAAGCATAAAACACTTAAGAACTTTCTTAATTGGTTTTCAAACTATAAAATGAGTCTTTAAAAGAAAAACATTTTTAGGGTCTTACGTGATGTGCGATTCATGAATTTCCATAAAACCCAAATGTCAGAACTTTCACAGAAGTTTGGCTGCGCAAAATGTAGCTGCAAAAATTAGAAATTTTATTAAAATAAAGCTAATTTTAAAAAGTTTTCATACAATTTAGCTGTGTTAGGATATCAAACAGAAAGTAGAAATGATGGTCATTTTATTTTTGCAAATTGCACGTATTATCACACTTATTTTTAATAGATCAGTTATTTCAACAAAAAGTGAAAAGTCGATATGTAAAGGTAAGATTAAGTTTTTGAGTAAGCTTCTGAAGCCGTGTTACTCAGTGAACTCATGTCACAGATACGACCTTATGGCATGAGATCGCTTGACTTCTCCTCTACAATTTTGTGCTGAACATATTTTTATATGTGTGATATACTTTCTGAGCAAATGAGCAAAAACCTATTTCAATGGCCAAAAATAATTTGTCCCACGCTGAAACGTAAATTCTTCGTTTTTTTATATCTTAGTGGCAAGTCAAAGGTTCTCAACCACAGCCATTCTTGGAAGAATTTTGTTGACCAAAAAACTTTTATCATTGGACAAACGATTGTCAGCAAGCGCTTTGCGTGTTTTGCGTACATCACTACAAATTCATTTGCTCTTTGTTTCATTTTAGTGGTATATATATAGACCAAAGATTTCATTTGTTTCCAAAACTCGACCTGATCGAATTTTGATGAAATTTAGTTAAAAGCAAATTTTTTATGTAAGTAAATTAGCCCAGGAATCCAACGATGCATTTTTTTTTTCAAAACCCAGTACAAATGCCTTAAAAACTGATTTAAAAAGAACACTCTTTCCAAATCGCAACCCCATGTACAAAGGATATTTTCTTCCAAAATGACGTACATATGACATACTACCCATTCATTCGTTCAGGTCGCGTTTTGGAAATTAAAAACTCATTTGAAATGAGGATATGAAGATATTTGCTACTTTAAATATTTATATTTTGCAAGAGATGGCGCTTTAACAGATATATATAGTTTAGCTAAGCCATCAACCGCACAAACGCTCTCTTGCTATTGTTTATGAAAGCTTTTGTTTATTCTTCGCAAAATGGCGATAGCGGAATGAAAAAAGAATGATTGCATTCGATTTTGGTCAGAGCATAAGTTCATAATTAAATAAATACGATTTGCCTGAACACTGCACGAATCTTCCTGTGGATTAGTTTAAGCAATGAAGGCAATTGAATGCCACAATAACTCACCCATCTTCAAGAAATCAATCTGTTTTATGATGTGCCTCCAAAAATGGTGATTTTGCACTGTAATTATTATGGTTAACACTTTTTCTTACTCCTCACTTTCACTTTCGTCACTTTTTTCACTTTATTTATTAACTACTTAACTTTTATTTAACACAAAATATTTTTTAATTATAAAAGCAACCGGCGGAAGGCCATACTTATGACAACTGCTGCTCATGCGAACAGTGTTGCCAGCGTGGCTTGGCCAGAACTTATGTTAGTATGCCTGAAAAGTTACATATTTTTATTAAAAGCTACTTAGATTTTTAGTTGAGCTATTAAAAGCAATTATTATTTAAATAAATACTATTTGATAAAGCTCTTATTAATTTTCAAATGCATGCATAGGTTGACTGTAGACTGCCATATTTAAAATTTGACGGTACGTCATATATGCTAATGTACTGAAAATATGAGGAGTAGGCGAACGGAATGCCACATGTCCAGTTCCTAAGGGTTTTCAGATATGGCAAAAAACTGTTTCTGTCTTTAAAAAGATCATACGAAAATCTTATATTTTTCTACCGAAAAGTGACTGTGAATGAAGTTTCTTACAAAAAACTTAAAACGGCCAACCACGGACATGTGCCGTTCTGTTCGCCCACTCCGCAATAAGTATTAAATTAATCGTAGGGAAATTCTTATCGAAAACAGCAACGCAGCGGTCCGCGTCAGGTAGGATGGCATAGGGTCGAAAATCAATATAACCAGTCAAGAAGTTACATCGATATGGAAATTTTTTTTTTAAGTACAAGTTACATGTGATAATTAAAACTTACGTGAAACGTACCCTTCTGGAAACACTGCATGCGAAACGTATCACTTTTGGCAAGAGGGTTGCCATTGTTTAGAAAAAAACGAGTGAAATAAAAGGGCTCTTGGCAGAGTTTACAGTTACATTGCATTATCATTAAAAATGGAGTGCCAATATACCATTTGCATTTCTTTCTTTTTACACTGTTCTCCAAACTGACAAAAATGCATACAAATATGGGCACAGTAAGGGATGTGAGTCGCAAGTTTTTCATTCAGCCATCTGACAGACTTTATTTATCATTAATCTTGATAAAAAAAAAATAGGTTTTGTGGGATGAATGAAAGGGTCTAAGCAGGCATAAATTTAACCAAGTGGCTTAAAGAGATTCACAAATGAATGTAGTGACTGGAAACGTCTTGAAGCTTGTAGAGGATCAAGTGAAATCTTTGTTATTATTGGAACAGTTTGTTCAAAGTTTCGGCCCTGAATCAATTTGAACTTTTCTATGGTTTATGCGGGTATGAGATTATCAAAAGCCAGCGGTTCTGGGTCAAATTAAGATAAACTTTTTATTTATGAACTTTTATTTTCTGGAAAGCTCTCAACTGATTAGTAAAAACTTATATAAATAGTATACACTTTATTCAATATGTTACTGATTGCACAAAAATAATTCGACAAAAGCGGGGCATAGATTATAATGTGTTTAATTCAAAATTCTGTCCAGCATCCTATATTTCCATAAATTAGCTTTCGTTTTGTTATTCAGATTTTAATGAAAAGCTATTAAATAAAAATTATTCAATTGTTTTCGTATTCAAAATTTTTTCAACGCTGGTCATTTTAGGGGATTACTCTAAAAAAATAATAGGAATCGAATGTTTTTAATACGATGGCAACTCACTTACTAAAAGTTCTTTAGTTTTCTATTTGGTTCAGTCGTGGCAACTTCGGACTTCCGTTGGTTACTTGACTACTTACAATAATAATATGTTAAAAAAGTAAATTGCAGAGTTAATTAGACAAGTGAAATATGAAAAAAGTGAAACTGAAGAGTTAGAAAAAGTAACACCACTATTTTTGGAGGATCAGCAATAACCAATTATGTACCTTGAAGATGGGGTGAGTCATTGTCAAGTCAAATACAATTTATTTCTTTGATTCACTCTGCGGTCGCCATTTCGCAAAGGATAAGCAAAAGCTTTTATGAACAATAGAAGTAAAGCGCTTTCGATATGGTTGATGCCTTAACTGAAATATGATATTCCTCAAAGCGACATCTCTATGTTAACTATGATTGCACAAATCTGTAAAAAATGGTGCATACTCTTAGGCATATATGAAAAAGGAGCTGATGTATGAAAAAAACGTAGATACGGTTTCTTTCAATCGTTTCGTCCAATTTCTTTCGATTATTTGTTGCAATTGTCTTTTTAAATAGAAGTGCTCCAAGAGACAAGCAAGACTTAAGCTATATTGAATTATTACCGTGTATTGAAAGAGGTTGTTTTGTCAAATGTCCACAGATATGAATATTATATATAAATATACTTCATCGAAACAATATCTTATGTACATATTCTGCGATTATTTTAAGTAATTTAGTGAAAACACAATAAAAATCGTCATTCTATTTTGCATCAAAGGAGTATGTTCTGTTAAAGTAGAAATTATAACAAATAAAATAACAAGTTCTGAAGAGTCTATGCAGCTTTCGTAAAGCAACATAAAAGAATTTGCAGTTTCAACGTTGTAAAACCATAACATGCAAAATCAAGTACACACAAATAAAAAAGAAAAAATCAGAAACAAGTCAAGTTTGGGTTGTTAGTTTTGCTCAAACAAAATCTTATGTAAAAATAAAAACAAAAACAACAACACAATTTGTTAACAAGTTTTTCCCCTTTCTTTCTTCCACACGCGCAATACAAATTTGTCAATGCTTGGTGAAATATGTCAGTGAGTTGGAGTGTGTGTGTGTGTGTGTAAAAGTCTATGCATCTTGATTTTACATTTTGTAATCGCATGCTGCCGCTGTTTGTGTTGTTCAAATGTAGTTTTGCCAGCTGCATTGTTAACCCAGTTTATAAAAAGTTCAAGTGAATGGGTACACGCACTAATACACACATGCGTATATGGTAAATGCAAATAACGGGTGATTTTTTTGACAATTCATATCTGATTCGTTACATACGTCAACGCCAAAAATGCTCAGTACGATTTGCCATTTTATGGATTGAGAGGCGAGTTTGGTGAGTAGTTAATCTCACGTTTTGTAGCAGTCCATTAGCTGCCAAGATCATGGAATTTAACTCCACTAGACTATTTTTTGTTGGGCTACGTGAAGTCTCTCGTGCACAAGGACAATATAGCTACAATTGCAGCACTGGAAGACAACATTACAGCTGTTGTTGGTGAGATACCGGCTGAAATTCTAGGAGGGTATGCCAAAATTGAAGCTTGTGGATAAACCACGTCAGGAATAGCCGCAGGTAACATTTACATAAAATAGTCCTGAAAAAGTAAATGAAAGGGATTGATGTATCGTTTTAAGTAAGTATTTCATTCACTATTCCAAACTTTCCGTTTTATTTTAAATTTTCAATAACTAAATAGTTAAGAAATCACCCGTTATAAGCAAGTCTGTATACACACATTTTTATGCAGGAGACCCACCCAGTCAACAATTTTACAACTCAATATCTGTGCCAAATAATAAAGCCTAAATAAACTATGTAGTCTTACTTAATCGAGTCCTGACGTCAAAATTTACACACATGTACAAACTCACAATGCTTTTAAAAAGTTTAATTTAAGTGAATATCCCGAAAAGTTTGTTTTTTTGGGGCCCTTGAAGAAGTAAAACAGTACAGAGTCTTATAATTTTCCTTTAGCCAAAATATTTTCAAAGTTTTAGGAAATCTGAATATGCATTTGGGAAAGAAGAAGAAGTTTCACGCAAAACATAGTTTTTTTTCGGCCAAAAACGACCTTGGAGAGAACCAAAACAGCTCCATGATTTTTTTTTTCGATCGTAAAAAAAAAACTTTTGCAGAAACTGTTTTGAAAAGTCACTCTAACTGTGCAGACACCATCGGACTAGCCTTTTTTTTTCCATGCTATTCGACCCGGTCTAAAACTTTTTTTATTATTCATGTTCCTGAAATCTGCGGACCGATTTGTAAATTCATGATATTTTGAGAATAAACATATCAGTATAGCTAAGTAAAAGTTTTCATTTTGTATTATTTTTTGGTGCATTATTCATAAAGAGATTCAGTGTGGACCAAGGGAAGCAAATGATTTTCCCTCTTCTATTAATTTTATTCAAGATCAACGTTTTCGAGCGGTTTGACGTGAAATTTCTTTAAGTGCTATTAAATTTTACTTAATGCAATAATACCTTCACTGTAAGTCTTATTCCTTAAGTCGACGCAATCTGCTTTTCTATAGTCTCCTTTGCATCCACAAGTAGCTCTTATCATATCCTGGAAAAGAGCATTCACTTTTGCAAGCAAAATTAATATTACCCTTAAAATTAATCCTTTAATATGCAGCATTTGCCTAACTCATATTTGCATTATTAACAGCGATTCCATATGCACTGGTTAACTACATATTTTATGAACCGATATATATGTATTAACATATTAATTTGCACTCAAGAGAATTAAGGAAATCAAATACTCAATCCTGCATATAATGAAGACAAATTGGCTTAACTTAAATATTTAATTAAAATAACATAAAGCACACATCCCTATATAAGTCTGCGTTGTATACTTCTGCAGCTTTGCATAACCCTGCTTAAGTCTAATTAGAGCAACACTTTTTCAATTAAAAGAGCGCATAACAAAAATTCCTTAATTCGTTAAAAGTGAAAGCGCAAAATTGTGCCAATTAGAAAGTTAGCTATGAAAATTAACGCATGAAAATGAGAATTTAA
The DNA here is from genome assembly GCA_963680825.1 of Meiosimyza decipiens. Lineage (NCBI taxonomy): Eukaryota > Metazoa > Arthropoda > Insecta > Diptera > Lauxaniidae > Meiosimyza > Meiosimyza decipiens. The sequence continues at coordinate 21,485,477 of OY804260.1, read as the reverse complement.
GCCAGCACTAACAGGGATGACAATTGCTTGTGCAATACCCTTTTTTTACTCCGCATCTGTGTTCATAGCAGACATTGTTTTTTTGTAATTTTTGAAAATATCCCTTTTTATTTTCTGAAAAAAAAATTGCTTTTGTTTAATAACATGCTGCTTAATAGCTCACATTACGCTTTAATTAAGCATGCATGCATGTATGTCAGTGATGGCATTTTTGGTTATTGGGAATGTACTGTATTTAAGCTCGGAATGTATTTTTTGAGTGACGAATGTATTTACGGTGAGATATCTAGAACATGTACTAAAAAACAAAAATTATGTAATTGGGTTGGTTTCTTACGAATCAATCAAAATATAATAAAAACAAACGTTGATAAATTACTATAAATAGTCTGAGTGTACTAAAAAAAACTCCATGGCAGCTAATGTACTAAAAACCAGCACGTTTTACGTGCGTATTTTTGAAAGCGCAAATGAAATGAAAATATACACAGTTTGGAACCAGTGATGGCATATTCGGTCCATTTGCGTCCTGAAAAATCATCGTCAGTACCTTTGACAAGTTTTCAGTACATTCGGTACACTTTCCGCATTTTAGTACATTTGTAAACTTGCGTTTGACGTCGTATTAGTGGACATTGTTGTCGATTTTCTCGGTTTCGATGCGATACTACACACACAAGGCAACTTGTTGCGGACAGTGGTTCCGCACACGCGATGTTGCGGATATGCTATAGTTTCCGTAAAATCAAAATAAATTTGATCAACATTTTAAAAACACGGTTGCAACATGGTGTGTTGTGTCTGATGTAGAAATATAGGTATAAGAAATAGAGTAAAAAACTTCTTTAAAATTCTCTAGCTGCAAAATATCAATCAACTACGTAGTTATACAAACATCAAGTTCTCCCAATATGACTTAAAAAAATGTTTAGCTTGACTTGGACATGCCATGTCACATAGTTTCATAAGTTCGCATTGGGTCCACTGCACTTGCCCGGAACGAAACCTGGTGAGGTTCACCTGGCATTGGTCTAGTCAAAGCTTTTCACAACCACAGTGCGGCCTCGGTTATCGCAACTAATAACTAGTAAAGGTGTTATCTTCGGCAAGGCCGAAACTCACATACCCCACACTGCATTGAAAGTACTTTTTAAATAAATGTTAAAAAAATGTTGAAGAGGTTGTAAGTCAAAAATAATGTAAAAAGGTTCAAAAATGTTGAAAAGTGCTGGAAAAAACTGAAAATGTTAAAAAAAATATAAAAACCATTAAAGAAAGATGAATGAAATGGAATAAGATCGAAATATACGAAAAATGCTGTAAATGAATAAAGAAAATGTCGAATGAAATTGAAGGAGAACGGTAAAAGATTGAAAATGTCAAAAGAATATGAGAAATGTTGAAAGAAATGAAAACCACGAAATATGACACGCCCACTTTTCCAATTCCGCCCACTTATGGTTCAATAAACAAACCAAATTTTAGCACAATAGCTTGTATAGTTTATGACATGTGCTGTAATCACTCCTAAAATTTAGGGCGGTGACACACCCACTGATGCAACCCAGTCCGATTTTGATCCAGAAATAGCTTTTTATAAACAAACTTCTTACACCGAATTTCAGTATGATTGCTCATATATTTCAATGGTTATGCCACTTAAGGTACTTTAATTGTGTGGGAGGTGCCACGCTCACTATTGCTTTTTCGCCAGCTTTTGATTCATACGTACCTAATACCCAGTTAACCACTTACATCAAATTTTAGATCAATTGCTCCAATAGCTCACTTCTAATAGCACTTACAACTTTATGTGAATGAGGGTGGTGCCACGCCCACTGATGCAATCCTGTCAATTTTCATTTAATTCTGAAGCTTATAGTAACCTACACCTCTACACAAAATTTTATGAAGATTACTCTCATAGCACACTATCTATAGCATTAAACGTATTTCGCTTATATGAGAGGTGCCACACCCATCGGCACAATTGTGCCAAAATTTTGCAAGAAGACACCTTTTAGCAAGTATATCCGCCTTATTAAATTTCATAACGATTGCGTTGTTAGTTCTCTTTATATAACGTTTATAAATATTGTTGGCTGTTTCACGCCTTCAAATGAAATTTTTCAGTATATTGACGTAGCTTGTATTGTTGACTACTTTCAGTGGTATCATCCCTAAAACTTTAATGAAAATCGTATGTGCCATTTTGGAGCTATTCTAAATCCAAATATTTAATTGTTAAGTAGTGCCACTCCCACTTTTACAATTCTGCCCACTTTACGCGCTATTCAAGATTTATAATATCTGTATTCGTGTACCAAATTTCATCACAATATCTTTCACGGTTTACGAGCTATGGCGTTATAAAAGTTAAAAATTAGGGCTGTGCCACGCCCTTTTTTGAGTATTTGCAAACTTATAACCTAGCATTATCTTTATTTTGTTCTCATCTTCACCAAATCACTAATTTTCATCAAAATCGCAGCAACTTTTTTTCAAAATGGACTTGGGTATATTTATATAGAGTATGGGCGGAAGGCGTGGCCATTAACCGATTTTGTCCATTTTTATATGCTAGCAGATTGCAAGAAAGTGTGACCTTTGTGCCAAATTGCATTGAATTAGCTTGCTTAGTTTTGCCGTAAACTTGATTTCAACAGACAGACACACAGACAGACAGACAGAGAGACAGACGGACACAGCTGGTGACGCTGATCAAGAATATATATACTTTTCTATACCTGCCACGCCCCCTTCTATGCGTTACAAACGGAATGACAAAGTGAATATACCATCTGTGTAGGGTATAAAAAGCAACACTGTTGCAATAACCTCGGAAGTTGCAACAAAGGAGTCAAAAAATCTTAGGTAACAGGGTATGAATATTTATTGAGAAATAAAAATTTTTCCATCTTGGGGTATTCACAAACTCCCAACATTATTCGTTTTTCAGGACCACTTTTGATATTGCTAATCAGCTTTTTCAGTGCAGCTTCCTTGTGACTAAATCGGCATATTGTTGATTTATGAACATAATACGAGTATTCAAACTACACACAATGCAATAAGCGCGGTAAAATTTCTTTGAAAGAGATCTACTTGTTGCAAACATCGAGTAGTTGCATTTATGAAAGGTTCCGTTGACTAAGGCCGCACAGTAGTGCAAATGTACTAAAACTGTTCTTGTGTTCTAATATACTTAGCGTATTTTTCATAACGCAAATGTACTGAAAAAAAAAGAAATGAAATGTTCTGAAAGTGTCATCACTAATATACATAATATGTACATGCGAGTGTCACATGACACACTTACGCTGAACATTCTACATATGGAGCATTTATGGCACATGCAATTAAAACAAGGCAATGAGCACAATAATAATAAAAATAGTAATAAAAAATGGGATGCTTTAATTTCCCTCTCAAGTGACGCTGCTACTTTGTATTTTCACGCGGGGTTTTTATCTTTAGTAAAGGACTTTGTCACATAAACGGAGCAAAATATTTAGTAAAATGCCATAAGAGCTTGCAGCATTTGATTGTATGTTGTTGTTTTTTTTTTGCAGATAATCACGTCGTTATCAATTCTAATTGTTATTCATTAATCCAAAAAATGTGCTATTTTCATAGTTAGTTGAAAAACTCATCGATTGAGTTACGCGCTATGAAAGTAAAAGTGTCATCTTATACGATAAATGAGCTGATAGCATCAAAACAAGAGTGGATTAAATGAAAACTCTTCCAAAATTGAAATGAAAAATTAGAGTACAGGATGCAAGGTATTTAGCTGGAAGCATTTTGAGACCATAGGATCATGTACCGAATTGAATTCACTTTGTCCTCAACACATATTTTCTCACAACTGTGCAGTAAGGGTCAGCTAGTGATGCATATACCCAAATGCTATTTTCCAATTTTGCAAAAAAAAAAATCCACTTATGCAGCCATTTGTTTTTGTAAAACTGAAAAACTGCTGTTGTCGAACAGCTGCAAAACGTGTACCAAAAACATTGAGCCTATTTTTTGCTCATGTAATGCTCATACCAAATGGGACATATTGAATACAATGCTGGATACAAAAACAAAAAGGAAACACAAAATGGTAACACAAAAAGTTTTAACAACAAAAATGGTCGACAACAACATTTTGATACCCAAAAGCGCGTGAAAAATCTTCTTTTTAACACAATTTGCAAGAAAATCAAGTTTGGATGACATGAAGTGCTTTTAAGTTGTATGCATGTATTGAAAAAAATAAACGTGCGAATGTGTGTGTGCCATTTTTGAAAACAAAAATAGTAAAACCGAAGAAGAAAAAAACTGTGTGGAATAATGACATCTTGCAGTTTTTAAGTATTTGAGCTTTAAGTGAATCCTTTCCGAATCCTACGAAGTCTTAACGCTATATAAAGCAATTTAATATATTAATTACACGAATTTAAGCACCGAATAGAATAAGTTAGTACGTACCTAATGGAAAAAAATCTTGAATAATTTTTTATCACTAAATCAATTTCAATATCTGTCATACTATGTGCCTACATTATCATGACAATATCTTCCTTCTATGAAGCAACACTTTGACTTTCACATACAGTTGCATTTAAAGTCACACGTGCCTTCTTTCAAGGACTCTACAACTTTGCTAGAAAAAAAGGATTTAAAAAGTACACTTTACGTTGTCTCTACAGCTGTAACTTAATTAAAAAGGTATTTAAATGCGTATAATGTGAATACACACACGTGGTCCTTTCATGTGTGTTCTACCAAGGCTTGCTTGCTTTTATGGCTTAAATTTTTTCTTTTTATCTGCAATTTTCCATACACACAACGGATCTTTTTGCTAGCAGCTTTTTACGCCAATCAGCCTTAGATTAATAAACTTTTACATTCACGCGAAAGGATAACATAATCAATTTGCAATTAAATTTCAATATCTTTTTTTTTTAGAATATCTTTTTTTTTTAACTGTATGCTCCTTTTTTAATATACCAACGCTTTGGTGTTTCGGTATGCATGCAATGTAATCTGAAATCCCTTTATTTTTTCCGGTACCTATGTATCTATACATGTATTCAAAACCATTCAGGCGTAATTTTATTCATGAAATGTAGAGGTATAGCAGAGAAGGAAAGCAGGAGTAGTGTTCGGTGACCCACGACTCTGTTCATAGAAGATTTAATTGAAAACTTTTAATTAAGAGCATTTCAATTGATTTCAAAGAGTGTTTTAGAAAACGTACAGAGTTGTTATTTTTTATAAAATATATAAATTAATAAAAATGTTTCTTTAATTAATGAGCAAAATATTGATTAAATTTCTGTTTTATTTTTTGTACAACCGGCAAGAACCATATAGAGACTAATAGATAGCAAAAGACCTGAAAAACCTGTTCAATCTACCGAAGTTTTATTTGACGTATGAGTAATAATAAATTCCGGGGCAGCTTTTTCAATATTAAGGCATAGACTTTAAAGCCTTGATATCTTCAAGCTAACCACATCTGCATAACTGCCAAAAATTGTCTCTAGTCAAGTGAACTCTATTTTTTTTTTAAAAACATGACGTTTGAGAAATATTTAACTTCAGACCGGACTCATCTAAGGTTTAATAATTTCAGGATGATTATCTGACATCTGGTAGGGTGAAAAATTTATATACTTGTTCCCTCCCCGCCGTTAGCTTAAATATATTTTAAGAGACATAGCTTTTTTTTTAAATTCAATTTGTACCCAAATTGATTTTACCAACTTTTATTTATTTTCCTTGCCATTACTTAAGCGCTTTTTCTCATTAATTTGCATTAAACACAAACAAAAACACTAACGTCCACAAAAAGAAAAAAAAAAACTCAAACAAACTTCACAGCCTCTACTACGAAGCGCAAGGTGTACGCCATCAATCAATATTTACCGAATCTCTTCAATTATTTTGCGTTTTTTCACTTTCGTGTCATTTTCGCACCCAGCGTAAATGATGATTTGCTCCAGCGCCCTTAAGTAGACATTAAAAATTTAAAAACTTTGTTTTATATTTAAGTTGGCATAGTTGTGGGCTGTTGTCGTTGCGAGTGGAATGAAAAAAATATCATTTAAGCTCTACGCTAATTGTGTACGGCGCCCAGCGCACGCCTTCTTCCTGCTCAGAGAAAAACACGCGCTTCAATAAGCTTCAATTCAATTTTCAAATTGCGTTTTTTTTCTTAATTTTTCTTTCCTTCCCCAAATGTTGGCCACAATTTAGATGTTGGAAATGTGGGTGTGGTTATAAATTTATTACTAACTGCGCTTGACCTCATTTTGGGTACTTTTTAAATTTAGAATTGATTTTTTTTTTCATTTATTTGCTGAAGTGCGTCTTGCGGCAGGCAGCAGGTAGTTGCTGATGTTTTAAATTTTCTTCACAGTGTGTAATTTTGTGTGTATAAAAATCAATTTTTTTTCTTGGAATTTCTTTTCTTTTCCAATCAGCAAAACATCTTTTTTATGCTATGAATGGTTTTAGCCTATTGCAAAGTTCGGCTTAAATTAAGTGGCATACAGTAAATTTCGATAATTTTCTTATTCTGTTTGTTTTTACTGTGTGCTTTTATAAATTGGTAACATTTCCAATTAATAGAATTGGGAAAAAATGGTTTGTTTGTCAAGACTTTGCTACCTTTATTCATTAAAGCGCTGCTCTAGTGCATACAGCAATTTCAGCTAAATAAAGAGAATGGGTCGCATGGCAATACAATTATTTTCGAGGCAGCATATATTGAGAGATGTGGTGCAAAAAATGATTAGATCACTGGTATGCCTTTGTTGCTTAGGCTTTGCTTTATGCCTTAAGCTGAAAAACTATCGAGCAAATAAGCGCATTTAACTCCTTAGTTCGTAATTGCAAAGCTTAGAGCTTTCTCTAAGAATTCAAAATTCATAAAAAGATGGTAAGATAAAGCTGGTTTAAACAACCCAAGTACGGACCATAATAATTAAATTTTATTGATGTGCGTGATTTGAATATTCCCAAGATCGCTTCCTGAGCTGAGTCAATATAAGAAATGTATCAATGATTTTACAACAAGGATTTGGTAACTTTTTCAGCAAAATTAAGTTTCCGTAATCAATTGCGAAAAACGAAGTCTCTGCATATTCGTTTTATTGAGGTTAGTAAAATTTTTAGTTTCGGTACTAAATTCATTTTCAGACTTTGACTTTAAATTTTAAATTTATAATTAAAATTCATCTAGAAGAAGCTCTCTAATGAAGTACTTAAACTCTTACAAAAAAACAATTGAGGTTATCTCACTGCATGGGACTCACACAGCAACATTGTTTGCATTAACTAAACAAAGAGTACTGAGACAAAATTTCAAGGTTTTTTATTATATTCTGCAGCTCTAAGTGCTGCAATTAAATATTGTTATTTGTACATACTTAAAGTAATATTAATATCGCTCACATTTCAAAATAAAATTGTCCATTCTGAAGTTCTAATTTGTGTTTTCGAGTGGTACTACGCAAATGCTGCAAGTAATATTGACTTCGAATTCCTCAATTTTTGCCGGCTTGTTCATGTTGACATTGGACTTTACCGATCCCGAAAGCACATCACCTAGGTGGCGAATTGATTTCATAATTGGTAGAACTCATGTAAATTTTGATTGAATACTGGGTTTAAGTTTAATGGATTTAGTTATTTTCCCCAATTTGAATGCTTTGATCTGGCTTGAAATTTTAACCAATATTGAACAAAAATATCCTGACAGTTTCACACGACTAATGCGTGATTTGTTATAAAATTGTAACTGAAAGCTACAACCAAGTGAATCACCCATTGCAACCCTCTCGAAATTTAAGTAACTCTAAGTTTTTGAAAACAATCAAAATTTATTTTTGCTCATTTTCATAAAAATCAGACCCACAAAAGAACAAATTAATTTCATATGAATTGTGCGCTTAATTTACCGCCACACAATTTTTTCACTTCTAAATACAATGCACATACTGAAGCAGCAGCAATTGTGGCGCTTATGCTGCTAAGATGGCGCTGAATCACAAATCACTGTAATTACAAAAACAAACAATAGACAAGAAACCTGTAGCATACTTCAAAGCGCGTACAAAATAGAGTAAAAATGACGAAGAAAAATAAGATATAAAGATGATAAGCTTTACAAACAACAACAGCAACTTCAGCTACAGCTGCAGCAACAAGCGCAGCGTATAACTGCAAAGATAACTTGCTAAAGAAATGCATTTTCACACACATATGCAAGCACATTTCTAACACAACGCACACATATATGCCAACATGCATGCACTCATAAGCCTTTACTTCTTCAATGTTGTTTTTCTGACTAGGTGTGCGTGCGCGTATGTGTGTTTAAGTGCGTTATACATGGAACGTTTAAGGCTTAAATGAAGCTGCTGTTTAAAAATTTATAAGATGAGCAAACAAAAGGCAACACAAAAGCAACTTCATGAAAACTTGCTCTGTTGTTGTTGTTGTTGTGTAAACAAGAGCTAATATTTTTTGTTGTTGTTTGCATTTTTTCTTATTCACAGTGTTGTTATTTGCTTAACGTGTGCTTTGTTGCTAATTGCTGCAGTTAGCGTGTTTACATGCACACGTGATTCGTTTCCGTTGGCGTTTCCGGTAACTGTTTTTCACTTCTCTTGATGGTGCTTTGTAGTGTTAACTAATGTGACTTCCACATGAGTTTGTTGATTGTTAGTAGATTTTAATAACCTGTATGCTTTAAATTTCTATTTAAAAAAGAGGAGATAAATAAATTTAATCAAATGTACACTACAAAATTTGAAAAGTTTCTTTGCAACCAAATATCTTGTTATCCTTTAAATGAACTTTTGAACAACTTCTATTCTGCGCATACTTAACATTTATCCTTGACATTAAATTAACTAAAGGCAAATATTTGCTTGAAATTTTTCTATTTTTCATTTAGCTCTTCCTTTGACATTCACAAATAAACCCACTTCAACCTTTATTTTTTCTATATTTTCATGGAGTTCCGCTATTTGCCGTCATTTTCCTTTTCTTTTGTTCCTTAAGCCAGTTGTCAATTGACGGACATGCTGTCTTTTAAAGCGGCTTAAAAAACTTCTACTTGTTTTTTTGCTTTGCAGTTGGTCGGACTTTTTTTGAGCTTTCTTTTGAATTTTCTTGTTTTGAAACTTTCCGCATTTCATAAAAGAAATCAATGCAAAGTTATATAAATTTTTTTGAAGATATATTTTTTGCTTTGTATCAAATTGCATACAGTAAAGCGCTAAAATTTAATTTAAAAGTGGTATTTCATAGGTATTTAATATTTTATATGTTTCGTACAGAAACGAAGCAAAAGTAAATTTAAGGAAATATTTTGTTTATTTGCTCTTATATGATTTTTTCTCAGAAGTATTTGCTAAAGTTTTCTAAATTTTCCTGAACATAAATATAATTCTGTGTCACAGTACAAAAAACTCTACAACAAAATAATGTTTAGTCATACAGAAACTATTTAGTTATATGAAATTTTCGACTCATATTCATCTCGTTCAATTTATCACAGTTTCAATTTTGCTATTTTTGATATATTTTGTGAGTCCAAGCAGAAAGCTGACTAAAACATCTTGATCAGCGTTTTATCACATCATTGAGGAAACTTATAAATGATTCTCATTATGGATATTGAAGAATTGTTATATCGCTAGGCAGCTTCTTTTTAAACAAGAGCAAAAAGGCCAGAATTCACCTACAGGTTTTTAGTACAGAATATGTGATATTATTAAGGACCACTGAGGTGTGTAAGAAGCATAATTGCATAATTTTAGCCATGTTTAACCTATTAAGTGCAACCTAGCGACAAAATTTCTAAGTTGAGTTTTGTTTTGTGTTTTTTTTTTGCCTTTTTTCCACCAAAATATATTTTTAATTTTACTTTTGAAACTGCTAGACTCTTAAATCTCATAATAATTTATCTTTAATAGTTAGCATTTGAATTTAAAAAGATAACTTATATATCTTTTAGATTTCATATTGTGCTTAAGAGACATAATTGTTAAAATATGAAGCGTTGTGCTATTTGTACTGTCCTTTGTACAATGCTGCAGATGTTGCAAACGAATATCCAGCGAAATAGAGTACAAAGCTTCAAAGTTTTAAGACATGTTCCATTTATCATAGCTTTTCATGTTAAATATTACAAAAAAGAAAGTGCATAAATCCATCGAATTCTTTCCAGCAAGAGATATTTTATGTAAAAGCTACTTTTCAGAAGCCCAGTAAGTAATTAGTATCTTGCACATATGTATAGTATGCTTACCATAATAACCTCTTAGAATCTACTAATGCCTCTGCATTAGCATAATGCAAATTCTATTAAGAATATCGATGCTGTCAATTTAGGTGCGGTCGGTTATTACCACTTGAAACAACAAAAGCATTGGCATAATTTGTTCTTAACTGAAAACAAGTATCACTCAAATGATACGGAGTAATTTCAGTTGCAAATATAGAGGCATACTGGTTGATACGTAAGCACTGCTTGTGATTTCGCTTTATTTTTTTGTGACATTTTGGAACAGAAAATATTTTATGTTTATGTTTACGGCTTAAAACACTTTATGATATTAAAAAAAAAAACATGAGAAATCAACAAAAAACGTTTAATGCTAGTTGTAATAGTTTCTTCCATTGCTAAGTGTAATCATCAGCGACCCTTGATTATGTTTTACTGTTTTTAAAACTAATTTTTAAATATCCTGAATATTTCAAAACATTATTTCTCTGAAATATTACACAAAATTATGTAAAAAATTGAGCGAAATGTATCTCATAAAAATGTTTAATGTGTTAGCCGCAAACTTAACGCTCATTTAACATAATTTGTGAATTTTTTAAAATTCACTTTTTTCTCATATATGTATTGTAAAAAAAAATTGAAACGTACGCAAAATGAAATTCGTAAGAATCATAATTTTTAGAAACAGCGTGTGAAGCCAAATTAAATTTTGTTGAAAATTGACATAACACGAAGCTGATGACAACATATACAACAACAACGTGAAAAAGATGATAACAAACAGAAAATTTGTTGCCGCTGCATTATCAGCGGAATCAGCAGTTAAGGCAGCAACAACAAAATATGTTACAGTAAAATACAGCAGCCAACAGTGAACAAAATAAAATGTAAAATGAAACAAAGAAAAAAAAGCAAAAAAGTTCAAAAAAAATTACACCGAATTTTTGCGAAGAAACACATGCAAACAAGCGCCACAGAGTATGCTACAGTAAAATAAAGTAAAAGTTAAAGATGGCATACAGACACAGCCAGACAAAGAGACATTCGTAGCATGGCAGGAAGGAAGCAGATGGAAAACGCACTCGGAAGCTTTGCTTTCGAAATTTAAAAAAAAAAATCATAAAAAAATAGCTTGGGCGACATGAATAAACTGCGAAGTATTGCACAACACAAGTTGACTGACGGATTTTAGAAAAAAAAAATAAAAAAATTGGAGTAGAAATATATAAAAAAAAGTTTTGTGACTGATTTTTGCATTTATTTTTCTTTTGTTTTGAAAATTTTTTTTTTTGTCTTTTGACATGCACTGAAAGAAAAGTTGTGTGCGCTGCTGAAAGAATTGATGAATATTTCTTTTGAAGCTTGGAAGTTTATTTAAACATCAATACATTTCACTCTGACAACTACCATTTCAACACAGGTCATATATAAAGCTATAAACTTAGCAAGAAATGCATTTTTAAAGTTATTGCACAACAATATTCAGCTTTGCAAAGAGGACGATATTATTTATATAACCATTTTTAAGCCAGAAATGTTTTGGCAGTGCTAAGCATGTCGTTTGAATAATACATAAGCAATTTAGGAAGCTAAATATAATGATTAAAGCAAATAATGCGAATTATACATATATATAAAGAAAAATTTGAAACAGTGCATTTTGTGAAGGTTATCGAAAGCTGTTAATGAATGATTGTTTAATTCTACAATTTTAAAAGATTTCATGAAACATGGGCCACTTATGTCTATGTATTATGTATTTATTTCATGTGCTTTTTATCCTACCAATATATAAGTTTCTTTTATATTACATTCTTTCTCATTATTCTTATCTGTGTGTCTTAGCTTTGCTTTCTTTCGTTCATAGTCAGTTTTCTTATGTATGCTGTTTGTTGCCACATTTCCTGTGGCTGGCAAGTAGTAACTTCCTGTCAGCTGTTAAATTTTGGCATTGTTTGAAGTTGAGTTAAAGTGCGCTCTGAATTAAATTAAATTAAATTTATCCTGTTTTTTTTTGTACTTGTGACATTTTTATATTGAAAAAAATATAAAAAGTTCAAATTCAACTTATTAAAATTCAACTCAAATCCATGGCTTTGGTTTAAGATCAAGCGTGCCCAAAAGTATGCTAATGAAAAATTTCCTGCTTTTTTTAAAGCTGCTCTGAATTGCACTCGAAAATGCTTAAGCTTGCGTGTACCGCACTTAAGTCAATTTTAATCTGACTGCTATCGCTTAACTTTTTCAGTCTTTTGTCAATTTTTTATATATATTTGCTTTTATTTCTGTGTTTTTTTCTAATGTTGAAGAAATAAATTTATTTCAGCTTTTATTCATTTTCTTTTATTGTCGTTGCCGCTATTATATGCAAAGTGTGCTGTGCCTGCTTTTCAATGAAATCCTTAGCACCATTAAGTTGCACTGTTATTCTCACTCATTTTGGCAACAGAAGCACTTGTTTTGCTTTATTAAACGCACAACGGAAGAATAAAGAATTGGCTTTTGTCGTCAGCTTTATTGAACGCTTTGTCAAAATAAATCAAGTGCTTACGGCTTTTAAGAGCGTATGGAGAAAAAAATCTTTTCTGCGAAAAATTTAATTGGTATGCTTTTATATTCATCTCTAAGAATTTTGTATTCACAGCAAAGGTGGTCGTTAAAGACTTTTTATGTGAATTTTTCACATAATTGAATTGAAGGTTATAGGAAGGTCCATTTGTTTTTCTACTAAAGTACAAATTATTTTTGAAACTTTGCTTGAAAACTAAGCTCTCTTGGTTGCCTTAAATTTAATGTAAAATTTTTAAGAAACCTTATACTATAAAGAATATATTTAAAATTTTGTTTCAAATAGATACTTTAATTACAGAAAAGCCTATGCCAGAAAATTTCCTTTCAATGATAACCCCTTTATTTGTAATATTTAAGCAACAAGCTTCCAAGCCATATTATTCATAGAACATCGTATGATGAACTTAAAGTTGAAATCTCGAGTTTATATCAGATTACAACAAAATCATTTAACACTAAGCTGTATGTTATACGAAGTCTTTTCTAACTCACTTAAATATAAACTGCTTTATTTAAAGCTCATTTTTAACTTAAGTGTTGTTTTTTCCTCTATTTTCTCATATATTCAGATTATTTTTCTAGTTAAGTATCATGAGAAAAGTTAGCTGAAAAAACGTATTTCTCCCCTTTTTTGAGGAAAGCCCACATTTACACAAATAGGTAGTTGTATTAACTTGGCTACATAAATACGCAGACAAAGCAAATCAAAGGCATAGAGAAAACTTAACAGAAAAAAAAAATTTAAACGTAGAATAAAAACCTAAAAATGTCTCCCGGCAAAGTGAAGCTCTTAAACAAGCAGGCAAATGAGCAACTGCTAGGCAGCCATGCGACGTACCGGCGACCCTAAGAGAATTTTCATATGAATTGTGTGTGTGTGTGGTTCTGTTTATGTTAATATATGGTGCAAAGCTTAGGCGACGCCGGCAAATTTGTTATCACATTAGGAAATGTTTGAAAAAATCAAATTAACCAAATTCACATATTTTTATTTTAATATAAAACTCAAGGACAAGTCCTACTAAAAGACTATAAGCTCTGCATGAATCTAAAATTTATCTGCAATATAATGCTGAAAGAAGTAACACATATTGTCCTAAAACGTCCCTAATTTTACATTAAAGATTGCGTTAAGTATTGTGCGATTACAGAAATTTTAATGAAATATTTTTTTCGTTTTTACTTTTTCGCAGATATTGCTAGAAAAAATTAATTTTTCGATTTCAGTATTTTCTAGATAAAATCTAGGAAAAACTGTTACATTGTATACTCTTTAATTCAAATTTGAAAAAAAGGATATAATCATAAAATACATATATGCCAAAAAATTGCTAAAATATCATGAAAATTTTGACTGATCATTACTGGCTTCTTGGTAGAGCACAGTATTTCTCTAGACTCAGATTCTTATCAGGATTTCATCATATACCACTTTATATCACGTCGACTAGTATTGCTCATGGAGCTTTTCGATCATCAGACAGAAAAAAAACTAAAATTATGAAAAGTTTAATTTAGAGTTAGACCTTTGTAAATTTGTCTAATATAATATATTCTATTTCTATAGTGTGATAATTTTTCGCTGTTTTTCAGAGGAACTCATACAATAATATGAGTAATTTTCCAGAAAACCGCTTTTTGGCGGCATTTGAGCTTAGTTGTAAAGTCCAAGGCCTTAAGTTTTACTTTCCTTTATATTCTGTATCAATTTTAATTAAATATTTAAGTATATATTTTAAAATATTTTTCTCACCCACAAAATATACCATATTTTTATGAACGATATACATTGAATGACCTTCTTACCCATGAATATACTTTGATAGCATTTTTTATTGAACTCTTAGTTTAATTGAGACTGACTACTTTAGTCACTGATAACAATTCCTGCCAGGTTTTTTCATTTTTGTTTTCTTTTGAACTATTTTGTGTCTGAACTGTTCGTATACGTTTGTTTGTTTAAATGTTTTTTGTGTCAATTAATTCTCGGTTGACCCAGTTTAGCAAGAAAAAGGTCCTAATTTTAAGCACATTTTTAAGCCCATTTTGTAGCTCATTTTTGTTTATTTCTTTGAATCTAAGTTGCTGGTTAAAAATTGCTAAGTGTCCATAAAAAAAAACTATCAGATATTTAAAATAATAAAATACTGTCACATGAAAAGAGTTCAAGGCAATTTAAGAGCATTGTATAAACTAAGTTGCACGCTTCTGAGCTTTGCTTACTTTTTGTGAAGATATATTATATTCTGCTATAAAATATTAAAACATGTCAAGCCATGTAGAAAAACTAATGCAAATATTTTAAAGCACATGTAAGTATGTGATTACATCTTGGGCTTTGTGTGTGCTTATTTGCAAATATTTATTTTTATTTTATTTATATTTTTGTTTTCGAAAGCTAGACACTAACGATCAAACTTTAACAATAATTTCTCATTTGTCATGTTCACTTAACGCACTTTAGGTTAGCAAGTCGTAGAGAAAACTTTCAGTTTTAGTTTTTCAATGCCATTTTTCTTAATATAGCAGAAAAAATGTTTAGCTGTCATATATTAAAGTTTGTGCTACCTAATGGAAAATAATTTCAAAAGCAATAAGACTGTAGCGTTTACTGCAACAAAAAAATTTAAGCAAATGTGCAAGTATTGGGATATTTCAATTAAGTAATTTACAACTGTGGCCGCGAGCGCATTGCGAAGCAATGTAAAATAACATTTTTTACAACTGTAAATGAGCATAGTTTAGAATTGGATTATAAATAACACAGAGTGCCACATAAATTTCAATTTTGTGATATGTTTTCTTAAATAATTTAGCATCATTATTTACGTAGAACGTCACTAGGTGTGAGCCCGACTAGGCTACTTTTGTAGAAATTATTGTAAAAAAACGAGGAGAGAAGAAGTTCTCAAATAGATTTTAGGTATTACCAAATAAGGTCCTGGAGCTTAGATGAAAACGTTTAAGGAGTTTTTTTTGAAAAATTTTTGTTTGAATGAGAAGCTAGCAATATTCTCTGATAGCCAGACAGCTATGAAAGTGCACTTTCGTAAAGCAATGCATGAAGAAAAAAGGTGAGCTAGGGCGTTAGCTGGACATATCTCTCATTTTGGTTAATGCAAAAGCTGTTGAATTAGTAGGGCATGTTTACCGTTTTTATGAAACTGAAGTCTCGCAGCGTGTGCATACTCCGTTCGGTATAGCTAGGAAAAAGATCTTCTTACTTTTTTATCTGAAGCAGTAAAGAGCCAGTAAAAAGCCCTGTAGCCGCAATGACATTGCGAAGGTCCCCGCTACTTGTACTGTTGAGCACTTTCTCTGCACCTCTTCAGCCTTTCCAAAACCAGGCTCAGACATCTACTACAATCTTTCTTCAATTCTACACAACTTCAACAGAATTAACTGGATACAGCTTCTATCGTTACCACGTGCTTTTTTTAATTCTTTTAACAGCTTTCGTTACCAGCTGTGTGTGGTCTACATAGGGTTTCTAGCATTATTCCTAAGCCGCCACTCTAACCAAACCTTTTGACTAATTCAACAATCGATTGTAGGTCAACAGGAGTGTCTCACACCACGTAGTGGACCATTTTGAATCAATTCTGTTAACAATTTTTTTCTTGAAAATTCAAAGATTCTAACCGCAGAAATGCGCCTTTAGGGATCTTTTTGGAATACATTTTATACATAAAGTTTGATAATACATTATTTATGCCTACTCGTGGCTCGATGTCCACTTTAGTGGTATTTATAAGTCTGTAGAATTCCTATGGAGATTGAAGGGCAGTTTTTCCATAGAAGTATGGTTCTACTAATCTATTTTTCACTTTTTGTTTTAAATGTAATATATAACATCCTTATGTAAGCAAATAATACTTAGTTTAAAATACTATTTCTTTCTTTAAAACTGCCTTTTTTCGAAAGCGGTCAATTTTTGGTAAGTTTCAAAGTTAAAAACTGCACTGGATATAAAATGCAATCGCTGTCTATTTCCGAAGATTGGTTTTCATTTTGGAGGATATGATTTGTACTTAAAACTCCGTTAGTTTTTATTGATAGTACCTAGTATTGCACATACTTCACTTTTCTCGTGAGACTATTATTTAAATAAATTACACTTTCAACATTCTGAAGATAAAAAATAAGTGTGTAACAAAAAAGTACTTGAGTTCAAAACGCAAAAACATTTGTTAGTCTTACCACCTTTGACAAAAAAATACTGTTTACTGAATGTCAGAGTTTCACATAACTCTGGGGCGTTGTCAAAAAAAAAAAATAAGCTCTGAAGTATACTTTAAATTCTTCGAGCACATTTAAAATTTTCTAATATACTGCCATGCTCTTTTAAACGCTATTTAAATAAAAATTACGAGAATATTGTGTTATAACATTGAAAAATACACCACATCTCTAAATCTGGGTAAACTCCAAAAATTTAACTCATATTTTTTGAAAAAAAATTTAAAATATATTAAAAGTTTTTATTTTCTTATTAACGACTAAAATCTGAAATAAAAATAATTTTTTGACCAAAATCCATAAGGAAAACCTCCTTTGGCTCAAGTTTTTGTTGAAAAATATTGTTAACACATTTAAGTATTAAGTACAGATTCTAACTTTTTCAAGCCGATTGAAAAAAAAAGAAATTTATTTTGAAACATCTTAGAGAAAGTTCGGGTAGTAACATCAACTTTATTAAAAAATTGCCCAACACGAAAACTTACCTAATTTCGTATTCAGCAAATCAAGCTCAGTCTACAATAACACAATGAACTGCTTACGAACGAACATTTTTTCCAGCATTATTTTTCATTTATGAGTATTAAGGGATACAAAAAGGAGCGTGAAAGAAAAAACAATCATCACTCTTATTGAACGCATAACGCAAAACATACCGCCATTTAAACGCTATGAAATTGTAATTTACTTGCATTTTAAATTTACCATAATTATTTGCAATTTAACACACGTACGCAACCGCCGCCGCCACAAAATAGGCAACAATATTTTTCTACTTCCATCAACATAAAAACGTAACAGTGCAAGCAGAGCAGAACAGAACAACAACGACGACGAACATAAAAATAGCACAACGTAGGAACGACGAACAACGATACGCAACACAACGCACAACAACTCAAAGCAATCACGTAACAACGACGTAACGTTGATGATATTCGTTCAACATTGTCTTCTCTCCCTTGATTTATTAATAATTCAAGTCGGGGATGACGACCGTCGGCACTGGTTGATGCTTCCGTGTTTCGCTACTTTTCGTTTGGGTAAATTAAACCGCCGATGATGCCGAAAAGCCGAATACCGTCACCGCGTATAGAGACCCAATTCGAAGCGCGTTATCAAAGTAACTGATTTTTCTCGATATTTGGTGTCATTTTGTGTGCAGGGAAGTTTTTTTTTTTAAACAAAAATTTGACAGCAATTCGTATGCGAAGCGCTTGTGACACGAGGAAATTTGCAAAACTGTACGAGTGCAATTGGAAGTGAGAGAGAAATAAAAAACGAGTCTGCGCTTATGTGGCATGGAATTTTTTTGCCTGTATCAAAGGATGCTGATAAGCCATATGGGAGAGTTGATGTACCAGCTGGATATAAAGGAATTTTTATTAATGGAAACTGTGGAAGCAAAATATTTGCTCTTCTTTGGAAACTGCGAGGATTTGGGAAAAAGTAGAGCAATGGGAACATTTTTTGGAATATTAAGAGCAGTGGAAATGAGTATCTTGAACAAAGAAAACTTAAGAGCAATTGAGATGGGAACAATCTGTTATTTAGTGACACAGGTCTGTTTGCTACATCAAGAATGTGGGACAGAGATCGAATGGTTTTTAATTTTACTTTGAAATGTTGAAAAATATCTTCCAAATTGGGTACATATTACTAATGTTAAAAAAATTAAACTTTGAAAATTGGTTTTGCATAAAAATTTTAGATTTTTAAGGCCTTTGCGTTATAGCTTTGGCCTTGAAAACATAAACACTTTTGAAAATATCAC
Organism: Meiosimyza decipiens; assembly: GCA_963680825.1. NCBI lineage: Eukaryota > Metazoa > Arthropoda > Insecta > Diptera > Lauxaniidae > Meiosimyza > Meiosimyza decipiens. The sequence continues at coordinate 21,466,599 of OY804260.1, read as the reverse complement.
TCGCAATCGAGAAATTTTATATAAAATATTCATTTTGAAACCACGAGCTACTCCATATTTTTTAGTATAATAATATGTTATGAGCACATATATTTTAAAAAAATTTATGTACACATAGCATCTTATTATACCTTATTGTTATATTGCTTATATGTTACGAAATGATCAATGTGTGTAGTCTCTCAAAATCTTAAAAGCTTCAAACGGTACACTCGTGCTTACTGGACAAATGGTCGAAACCATTTATGTTTGTTTTCTTAAACGTTTTAAAATGTAAAAATACGCTAACAAAGTTTTACGTACGCAAATTGTGTTGAATGCTTATAATATGTACCGCATTTTGAAAGTCTTTCTTTGGTTCCAAAACTAAAACTAACAATATAAAATATATATTTTATGTACTTATATTGGAAGCTCCACAAATCAAAATCTAATTTTTTGTTGCAAAAAATTATCACAAGAGCTCTGTGCTTTTGAATAAAATTCTGTCTAATGCAGCTCACATACGAATGGTATGGTTATGTAACAAAATCATAGTCCGCAATAACATATATATTTTTTTATTTATTTTTTGCCTCCAATATTTTTTGTAAATCATTTTCTTCCAACAAGCATGAACTTTCGTACAGAAAATAAGGCGATAACATTCGATTTTTTAACCCATGAGTAAAAAATTTTTGCGTTGAAATTTTTCAACTGTTACTTTAGAAAAGTTTTTTTTGGAGTTAAGCAAAATCAGAACGTTTTATTAAAATCTAAATAAAGCTGAATATCAGAAAAAGTTTTATCTAAGTTGTATTTCGAAACAAAAATATAAAAAATCGGAGTTATCGCATGAGGAGACACCAACTCGAAAATGTATCAAGAAACGGTATTCCCTTATCGTTTAGCGAACAAAAAAGTTTAATAAAATCTTCTCTTATTTCATATGTGAGAGAAAATAAAGGGATTTTTTTGCAGAGGCAAATAAATTTACAAAATCTTTGTTTTTTTCTACTCACTTTGGAGACTTATTTCTTCAGAGTATTTCCTACGTACATATGAAGAGTCGAGCTGTTATGAATTATAAATAAAGCTTAGTTTAAATAAATTAATTATAACTTTTCATTTTTATTTTATTTAGCTTACTGTTCGATATAATGTGTGTGTCTCAACACCAAACAACAAGCTCAATGAAATAATATATATAAATTATTTTCTGTTCAAACACACCACAAATAAAACTTTTTTTTCGTTCAATTCGTGGAAGTTATTAGTAAGATAAAGAGATATCTAACATCAGCTAATATTTAAATTATTCTTACCTATAGATTGCTGGAAGTTCCCGCAGTAATCAGTAAACCTAAAATTTGTAGTGTCATATGACGTTCGTCTGAATATACCAAAATTATTTCGGTAAATGTTGAGTGGCATCTCAGTTTTAAGAGTTCCCGTCTTAAGGACTGAGCTGATCTCAGTTAAAATATGTGTTTAACTCAGCAAGCTGAAGAAGTCTGAAGTAACTTTAATATTACGCACCACTGAGCTGAAATTAATTTTAAAACACTTAGTAGCTCAGCACTACTCAGGAACTCTAAACTTTGCTATATAGTATGACTTTCCGTCCTTCAGGCAATATCTGCAGTTATTGTCTTAAGCAACAGCTGTTATGTACATTTGGTTGTTCTATTTACAGTGACCAGTCAATGTGTTCGATGTTCGTCATTTGGTTTTATGACTGCTCACATACTCTTCTTCTGCTTTTCTTTTGGTTATTTTGTCCAGTTTCTTTTCATTTCTTTTGTAATGTCAAAAAAGTCTTTTGAAAAAATCTTTCAATATTTTTGTCCTAATCATTTTTAAAATTTTTGTGACATTTGGTTGCATTAGCTTAAATAATTCTGTACGAAAACTATTTTGAAATGATTTCTTATACGTCAGGTGCTATGTCTTTTTACACATATAAATGGTATATCATTCAGTCATTCCAAAGAAGTTCGTGTATTTTGGTAGCGATATGAAGTGATTGATTTTGGAACCAAATACGCTAGCGCCTGGCCCTTAATCGGTGGGCGACCCATTAATTATTGACTAATTAGTGACATATTGTACTACTCGTGCTTAATAGCTCTTATAGAAAAACTTTTCCTGAATATTTCGATGTTCTTTTAGGAAATTCATGCTCCGATTTGAGTAAATAATTGAGTGATATTACAAAAATCTGTTCCCTTGGGCTGTCTCAAGTATGAACAATATTTTTCACAATATATTACTGAGTTTAAAATTTTTTTATCTATAAAATTGTGGACTAAATAGGTAATTTCTTTCTTCGCCAATTAATTTAATATTAAAATTTAAGAAATAATTTTTTTCTTAATAGATAGAATTAAATTTCTATTGTAAACAAGTTTTTTCAGAATCATTCCTTTTGCTGCTCATAAAACTTAATACGAAATGACGTATATTAATGCAGATATGCTACCAAAATAAAAAACCTATCGGCAAATATTAAGAAAATTGATCTGTGTTACTTGCATATTTGGCATTTCATCTTCTTGTACCCAATGTTAACAAAAAAACTTCAACAACACTAACAGCGCCAAAATTTTATATAGAGTGCTAAACTGCACTTACGTGAAACTTATCTGGATTATTACCCAATTTTCTCTTTTAAAATTTACTGATAAGTTTCTTGAAGAAACAATTTCCTTTAATTGATGCCACTAAGGGACAAAAAACAATTTTTAATATTAATAACATTTAAAGAAACTTAATTTACTGTCAGCAAACGTGAGAAAGTACTTATTATGTACGTCATCTTTATGGCGTTTATATGAAGTACAAATTAATTGCATAAAAGCTAACTGTCATGCATTTCAGTGACTTCGCATCTATTTTTAGCAAAAATATTTTAACGGAAAACTCAGCAAAAGTCTGCTGAAAAAGTTGAAAAGCTTCTTTTTCGTTGACTCAGGCAAAAAAATTTTCTTCTTAAACGACGAAAATCATGAAATCATTATTGAAGAGTTCAAAGAACCACAAATGAACGGAAAAATAAAAATATATAAAATAAGAGATGTTTTCAATGGGGCAATGCCACGTGTGATGGTCTAGAAAGAAAACTTATTTCAAAAACTAGTTGAATGTATATTTTAAGTAAAATTAAATTGACAAATAATTGACTAAGAATATATTTGCACCATATGATTGAGAAAATTCGAAAGTAGATTTAGCAATTGCTTTCGTCACAATCTTAAAAGACTTCAAAGGAGATTGCTCCAAAATAGATTTTGGACATTCCCAGGAACATTATGGACATTACCAATGCTGTGGTTCAATGTTTACATTGAATGCTTCCAATTGCAGCCCATGTCGGAATGAGGATCTTCTATAAAGGTTCGGGCCAGCTGATTTTCAGAATCAGATACTTTGTGAATCTGAGAGCTTTATCCATTGATTGCTGATCTTTTAAAAAATGTGCTAATTTTTCTTAATTTTTACCTACTTACTCCTGTTTATGGATACTCCCTTAAGTATTTATACACGTCTTTTCGAACATACAACTATTTTTGTTGTTGTTACTGCAGGAACGCTGATGAGCGTGTTTAACTATTTAAACGGAAGGAAGCGCATTTCCAGCAGGAAGAAACGCAGCATGCAAGCAAAAGTGTAAAAGCATAAACAAAGAGAAAATTCAAGACTTTTGTCCCGCTGCTTGCCACACACACAAACACAGTATGAGACGCACATACATATATACAAATGCACAAATATTGCGTAAACAACTAATTGAATTTCCGTTCGCATCCGGTTAAGAAGAAGCACTGGAATAAAAAGTGATATAAGATAAATTCATAAAGACAGTTGAAATAAAAAATGGGAAGGTATTTCAATTGCAAATAGAAAAAACGACTTCTCTTTGCATAGATTATCAGTTTTTTTGAAAAATAATCTATTTTTATATTAAAATGATAGTAAGCATTCTAAAACAAAATATTTTTGGGAACTCTTAACTTTTTTTTATTAGTTAGGTGATTTAGCTTATGCCTGAATAGTAGTCATTGATCGTTCATATCGTAACCTATCCTGGCTTTCCGGATACAGCTTTGCATAGCCATTTTCCCCCTCAATTACATAACATATGGTAAAGATTCTCATTTCTTAGCAATTTAGTTTTCTTCTCATATTTGGCGACTTAATTCCACTTTGCCTTAACAACTAAAAATATGCAACAAAATATTACTTCAGAACTAAATTGAGATGGTATTTTTGGCTTCGAAAATTTTTTAATGTGATTGAAATATGTAAGATATAAGAAATTCAAACTTTACAAAAGTCTGAAATTCATAGATATAAAAGACTTCGTTCGTGAAATAATAAGACTTTGAAATTACACTACATTCTGTCCTATATTTAACAAACTTTACAAGCAAATATATATGCGTCTTAATTTTGCTAATCTGTGCTCTCAAGTCCTCTCCTGGCCTCACCGTGGACTTAGGACGCCTTAATTGCACGCATGAGTTCGGGTTCCAAGTTAGAGCTGGGATATGAAAGGCTTGTTCAACACTAGCCCAGTTGGACCAGTCGACAGATATAATTTTTGCAAAAAAATCACAGCCGAAGGAAAGATCTAATCAACTGATAATATTCCAAAGAGCCTTTAACGATGCGAAGTAATGGCTCGAGTGGTCCTCTGATGGGGATTTCATGAAACATTTACACTTACTGAGATTTCGCACGTTTTGATTTTTTGTTTTTTACACAGACACTTGCTGTTGTTTTTTTGTTTTACTTTTATTTCACTATTGTTATCTAACGATCAAGTCTCTGCCATGCACTGCGAGTTGCGAAAAATCTTTTTGACATTTTTAGAGCCGGATTTTGTTGCGTGTTTGCTAGAATCTGTTGTCTAGCATTATCAAATCTGTGTCGATGTTCTTATTCGCGCTATAGTTGAACACTCTGTTGTTGTTATGTGGACTTATGTTGTTGTTATTTTTCTGGCTATTTTGTTATCCGTTATCGGTATGATGGGTTTTTTCCTACTGTACCTTTATAGGATTTTTGCAAATTCTCCCGTTCATGCTAGCAGCAAAGCTATTTCTCGCTCAACCTATTGTCACTATATGTACACACCTACTTTTCTTCAGTATGTTCTTAATTAATGTTATACATACGTCGTGATAAACAAATCTTAATAGTTTTTGTCATAGTCAAATCAAATTCTAAATTTGTATAGCACTCACGAAAACAATGAAATATATCTAAATTCACTTACATCAGAGTTAAAATATCGAATTTCAGAATTTAAGCGTTATTGAAATAATTTTACTTCACTACGCATAAATGTGATTTTTACAAGAATTTACACTGCTAACAACTAAATACAAATATCAAACTTCAGCAAACTTTGCTCCTATTTACACAAACCATTGCTCATTAAACGCAAAACTAAAATTTTAAACAAACAACCCAACTAAGTAAAGTAGCATAGCTGAAACCAAACAAAAGATCTAATTAAAAAACACGAAAACAATCTGCGGGGAGAAGCATTCTGTTCACTTCATTTTGCGCCACTTTTATTACAGCAGTCCGTCCATCACTTTCGTATCGTTATCTGTTCACTATGCATCGAAAGCTAGTCAGTCAGCAAACAAACTACTGTTACGACTAGTAGTAAGTACCCGAAAATTTCAAAAATAACTTTGTGTTAATACAAGTGGAAGTTTTCATATTTTGCTTTTAAGGATTGCACTTTTGTAAATTTATTCCCTGGCGCAACTTTGTTCTTCTCTCCAAAAAAAAACTGCACTTAACGAACGCATTTCTTGGCATAACAAACTTGGGTCGTCACTCAAGTTGCGAGTAAAGTGTATGGAACACACGGTCCAGCCATAAAGCAGGAAGTATTAACCACATACACATTCCTTACGATATGCTTGACGTGAGCTAACGTCAAAATATTGAAAATAGAAAGAAAACTACTAAAAGTTTTAACTATGCTCTGGAACAGTGGGAAGCGCAACAAAAAATTAAAAAAAAAAAATTTTTTTTTTGCCTGCACTTTTAACACTTTATCAACCGAGAAAAGAAAAAAAAATTTTTTTGTCTTTACTGCAATTGCAATGCCCACTTTTTTTAAATTTAAATCGTAGATAAAAATCTTGCAGCCTAACAAAATAGGGAATTGAAAAAAAAATTTAAAAAAAAATTTTATAAAGCAAACATTTAAAAATTTTGCATCTGCGATTAAGCAAAGCGGCTACAGCATTGTAGTTTCATTGCATACTTTTTGGCACCCTAAAAGTTTGTGATTTTTTCGACTTAAGACATGAAAATCACGTTAGCGTTAAAAACTTTGCCAAAGCTTAAGAGAAAAAAAAAACTAAAACTGCTCACTGCTTTATGTAATGTGAGTGCAAATGAGAGGTAAAAGTTTTAGCTCTCATCAAATAACAAAATTAAAAACAAAAAAACATTTTAAGTATACTTTTAGGTGTTAAAGTAATACTGCGATTTAAGTACAACAATATTTCGTAGCGTAGCCATTGTAAAGGACTTGTGCTGTTTTGAGTTAAACTCAATTAAAAGTTTAAGACAACAGCACTGCGAGAAGTTTTAAAACACTATCTAAAATTAAAAAGAAAAATTGTGATTTGTTATTATTCTTGAATGCATTAAAAGCGCAGAAAAGCTGAGAAAATATACAGTGTTGTGTTGCTCTTCTTGTCAGAAGCAGAGTTAAGAAAAATATGCTAAAACTGTTCAAAAATATTACCTTTTAAACATAGTAAAATAATACTTTTAAGATATCTGAGAGTACAAAAAAAAAAGAAGAAAATATTGAATGTATTGATGAATTCGTGAAGCATAGATTGATCTATCTATGCTCTATAAAAAGGTTTTTATTCATTAAAAATTACTTGATATACTTGAAGAAGCAAAAAGTTTAAGGTTTTCAAAAATGAAGTATTGGCATACGCTTGAACTATCGTTTTTCAAAAATCTGTGACAATAGATAACAAATTGACGTTTTGTGTTAGTCTTGCCTCCATAATATTTTGAATTTGAATACAGCTTATAAAATTAGCACAGCACTTAGACGACGAAAAAATTTGCTTTGATAATAAATATCTCTTTGAAATGACTATAAGTGTGCTGAACTATTTTGCTTTTAATTATCGTCACGTATTTTGCACAGACATTTTTTTTTCTTAATTTGTGCGAAAGTTTGCGCGTGTTTCTTTTGTTCAAAAATGTTAGCTTTGGTTCGAATGAAACTTATAAATGACCTTGGACTTACTCGGTTAATTTAAAGGCTTTATTCATTCATTAAAATAATCCATATGATTTTAGTTTTTATTTAAATAGTTTCTTAAATTTGTGATATTTTGTAATGTTAGGAAAGTTTTGGAAAATTTCGTTAAAAGTAACTTTTCTAATAAGTAAAAATTGCCCAAGCTTTATAAACGAAAAGCACTCAAAATAAATTTGTGTAGCAGTGGTATAAAATTTGGGTGTTTTTTTTATAAGAAATCTAAAAAATATGCAGTAAATTTTTAAAGCTGACTTAATGCAATCAAGGACTCAGACACTTTTTAGCATGGTTTTCCCAAAAGGTTAATTTTTATCAAATGCTGGCTTAAAATTATGCTTGGCGGTTGCCACAAAAAAACGCAGCTGCCACAATGTCAACACAATTTTAAGTGTTAAACACCGACGCCCGAATTCCCTCAATTGATTAAAAATTCATAAATATTTATGATGGGTTTTATTTAATTTTTCTTTAATGTTTTTTTTTTTTTTCTTTAAGCCAAACAAAAAAGGGCAATCTTATGAATATTAACGTAAATTTAACACCACAGACGCCATATAAAAAAAAAAATTACATGAATATATTTTTCTTTAACATACTACAACGCATGTAAGCAAGTTGTTTACATGTGTCTGCGTTATTAACTCATAATTTTTTTTCTTACCTTAATAATTTTACCCTCAGAGGTAAACGCTCGTGTGAAGAAATACCACACCGAAGGTAGAGAAAAATAAAAATAAAACACAAACGCAAAAAAAATTTATGTAAATTCATATCAACACAAATGTTAAGAGCAATCAAAAAATGTTGCATACTTTAAGGCGATAAGCATCTCAAATGTGGCCAACGCGCTAAGGGAGTTGTAAATTTAATATAATTTGCTTTACTTTCTGCTCCCTATGTGAACTTGCACGAGTATTCCCCTTGCGTGTACACACTAACTCTTAATAAACACTAATGCCACCCAACGAGAAAATTTGGAACCGGTGTATGTTAGAGCTAAAGTGAAACACAAAATTTTTATTGAAAATGTGAATAGAAGAATCTAAACGATTATTAATGGAGGTATTATATATATTCTACACATCTTATGACTTTTTCGTATGATAATATTAATGGAGCTTAGCTACTACAACTTAAAGCCTTCGTAGCTATAAAGCTAGAATCTTTAAATCAACCACACAAAAGACTTATTAAAAACAAATGAAATGAGCGGAAAGAAAATGTGAATATACTATTTATGTATCATATTAGAAATATGTAGTTCAATAAAGTCACAGCATTAAAAGAAATTCATCGCCACATGAAAGCCGTGAGTGTAGTACAGTTGTAAAGTTCATGATTCCTTTGCTTAAAATATGTTGGTTTCTTACTCCATTGTTACAAACACAGCATGTCCTTTAAATAAACGGAAGGTATTTTTCATTTCTTTCATAGTAGTACCATCTATTTAATAACATCTCATCGTCCTCATCTGATATGTCGCCCTGCGACTACTCCCAACGATATCGAATCCATCAAACTAATTGCTGCAAGGATAGTTGACACTAGCTATGCAAAAATTCATGTGAGCAAAGATTGACCGCGTTCAACGTTGTATCGACGGGGAAGGAACGTCTTTTGAATACAATTTATTTTATTTTGGTAAAGATTTACAGACGTTTTTATTTTCAAGTCCGTCTTCTTATTTAAAGGAAATGCTTCGAACAATTTTTTGGTCCTAGTATCACATTCTAATTTTAATAAAAATTTTATTTTTAAATTAGGTCCTAAATAAGAACAAAAAAAAACTAAAAATGAGTGATGAAAAATACTGCCGGCTTTCGTTATAAAAGCTGATTTATTTATTAAAGTGCTTTATGCAGGCTAAATTTAAATACGAGCAAAGGCACAACCATCCTTGTTATCCTTTCCAAAAACATGCAATTTAAAAATGTACGTCAAAAAGTATTACAAATCGTGTGATTTTTTGATTCGAAAAATATGATCTTTGATTTACGAAAGTTCAATATGTTTCCCCACAGGGATACATTCTAGCATAACTACCCTAAATGTATGCAACCTTTATTTTCGGTTGGATGTTGTTTTATTTATTCCCTCAGCCACCAAAACTTTGTTTGCGTTACCCCACACAAAATTGCATAAGCAAATTAAAGAAAAACAACTTGTAAGTGGTTAAAAGTATAAATATACATAAATATAAATGAAAAAAAATTTCACCACTTTCGCAAAATTCAATTTCAAACTAATAAAACGTGCCTCAGCCCCTATAGCATGCATTGGAAAAATAAAAATAAAAACAAATGCTTCCCTTATACTCTCATCATAGCTGGCAGCAACATGTTGACGTGTTGAAATTTTGAAATATTGCCTGTGGTAAAAAAACGTCACCAACGTATTAAAGGAATGGGGGAGTCCTTTATAGGGGCGATTTTTTTTCTAAATATTTTTTTGTTGAAGAAGGAATTGTAGTTGTTTTGCTGACACATTTGAATATTGGCAATGTGTTTGTTGGTTTTGTCGTGCGCTTTTTTAATATATGCTACATCATATTTGCATATTTTTGCAATTTTTTACTTTTTGTGGTATTTTTCTTTTTTACGATAGTACGAATACCCTTTTTAATCCTACACATGTTATAGCAGGTCGTAAAGGTTTCGTTATGAAATTGAACAATTGACTTCATATTTGAAAATTGAAATTTTGAAATTGAGCAATGGAGTGCAACATGGGCGCTTAAGTCTTTTTGGTAATATGACATCAAGTGAATATATGATAGTAACTTTTTTAGTTTTATATAAGAAGTAGCATATTTAACTTTTGCTCTTGGGTGACTCTAAGCCTAATACTTTCAGACAAACTATTGAATTATTTATTAATTTTATTTTTCGTTTTTAATATCTAAAATCGGTCCTTATAAAAATTGTATTCAGTTGCGTTTCATTGTTGAAAAACATGGCTTTTAGAAACTTTTTTTCGAATTTGTTTATTTCGAATCGTTCATTGGTTAAACAATATGTATTGCGTATAATTATGGGCAGTATTTTTATATTATATTGATTTGTGTCACTATTTCTATTTGAAGTAATATCTTAGTGATAGCATAAAAGTTATCAGTAAATTTTATTCAAAAAAAGGTAAGAGCGTTAAGACAAAAAAAAGTCTTTATACATAAAACTTTTTATTAGTTTCAATACGTTTGTACTGAAATTAAAAATTCTTAAAAGAATGCATATAAATAACAAGTTTTTCTGCAGAAAACTCTTTTAAAACGACCAAGACAAAATACCCACAGCATAACTACTACACCAACAAATTCTGAAAAAAGCGAATTTAACGAGTTTTCTTTGTAATTAAATTTCGTTTTGTGCCCATGTTTGAAACAAACTACGAAACACCAAAACAACAACACCGACAATAACAGCTATAATAGCAGTTAAAGCACAAAACGTAAAAAATTTGGCGCGCATGTATGCAAAATACGTTAAAAAAAGCAAACACATACAAAAACAAATAACTGCATAACGAAAACTGGCATGCAGCAATTGTTAAAACAACAGCAAATTCAAAATATCTAAAGCATTGAAGCCACCCACTCTGTGACTAAAAAAACAACACACTACATACACACTGACGTAACAGCCAAAAATACTGAAAATAAAAACAAAAACAACAGATGTGCATAAAATTTTTGAAGCATCCTTGAAAAGTGTTGTCCTGGCACGCACTTCAATTGTCTTTGTGTTTGTTTTTTTTTTTTTTTTGAAAATAACTGCGATGCATTTTTGAATGTGTGAAGCAACAGCGCCACAATAATTGCAAGAGCGTCCTTTTTTTTGCTTATATTTTATTATACGTGGGCCAATGTGCATGTGTCATGCACAGTGGAATGTTGAGATGAGTTTTTGAAGCGAAATGAAAGCTGCAAATTACAGAAATGTAGATTTACAGAGACTTAAATACAAAATGGGATTAATATATAACGCTTCAAGAAAACAATGACGTCTTTACACAAGATGGATAAAATTTTTAATGGTTTTTTGAAGTGAAAAAATTTGCCCTTAAAAGGAAAATGAAATTAGGCTTAAAAACTTAGCTTGAGCGACTCCAGCAATTTTACTAAGCTGGAAATAAGCTTACATTGGGTAGTGAAAAAAAAACTGAGAATTCAGTCTAGAAAAACTATGGCCAGCCAAACGTGAATTGTTAATAACATTACATGTCTGCTGTAAGCCGCGGCTGAAGACCTCCCAGTTTTCGTACTTTGATGCGGACCTACTGCGCACTTTTTTTTCTACTACTCCATTCTATTACCTCACTTGTCATCTATATTAAGCCAAATAAAATTTAATAAAAATCTACAAATTTATTCACCTCATATAATTAAATATAACGCTGCTCCAATTTCAGCTCAATACCGCTTAATTGAATTCATTCAAAAATTATTATTACAACGGCCTTTACTTTGAACACGATTTTACTTCCAGTTCACTGTACAAAGCTCTAACCAAGGTCGTGAACTTTTCCAGAAATAAATTTATTTGTTATGATACCAAAGTATAAAATAATAGAATTTCTCACAAGAAAACTTTTTTCCAAAAAAAAAAATTTTAAAAAAAATAAAACGCATTTACAGCTTAAAAGTACTTCGGAATAAAGATAAATTTATGTCAGAAAAGGTAAATGAAACTTTGTATTGTAAATTTTTAGGTAAGTAGTTTTATGGTGCACTTAAATATGTATAAGAAGGGCACAACTCATTACGGTTTTTTAAGAAAAAGCTACAATTTAAAAACTTTTAAAATTACTGAATTATCAACGTAAAATGTTAGTGAACGCATTATTGCTTCAGGGCTTTATATAGGGTAGGTACTGGCTTAAGCATAAAAAGTAAAGACACAAACTTGATTTGTCTACATATTAAAACTTTTTAACAATTATCTTGAAAATGCCCACTGTGCCTTTATTCACTTTTAAAACAGCACTCCATCCACACGTTTATGTTTTTCAAGCAACGTGCTTTTTTTTACCATATTTTTTGTCTGTACGTTATTAGTGCCCCAGGGATCCTCATATGTTGTTGTTCTTTTCCATTTAAAGAGCTTTGCAAATACAAGAGAATGATGGATGCATTGCCGGAAGTACACCGCGATGTCGTTTTCGATTCCAAATAAAAATGTTGAAAGTAAACGTTTTGAAAAAACATCACAAAAATGTTGAGGAACAGTTAAAGTTCAGGTTTCTGTTATATTTGGGTAGCATTAGACAGAGTGACCGGTAGACATCACAAAATGCTTTGTTGTTAAACGCGCTCAACATAAAGCACCAATAGAGTTCATAAAAACTCTGTATTTTTTCTCAAGTGTTTTGCCACTACAGACAAAGTAAATAGTGCATATTTTGTATGTTTCGTCCTTTTGAAGAGTATTCAGGTTTCTGTACATGAAACGTTTTTTAATGATTTTCAAATATATTTTAAAAATTCAACAATATACATTTAAGCGATATGCGCAGTTTCGCATATTTTGTGTGGAAGTATTCATATTTTTCAAGTGGTTCTAACCAACAATAAAATAGAAATTTCGCAGTATTTCTCATTTGATTTAATCTGTCAACATAAATAAAAGAGGTCAACAACATAAATTTATGCTAACAAACATATTAGGATACAATTTTTTTATAGCCAATAACAACAAAAACTGCTAGAAATACGTTAATTTCTACCTTCCTTCCATAATCACACCCTAAATTGACATAAAAAAATACTTCTGGGACAAACTAAGAACAATAGCAACAACAGCATGGGTAACAATAATAACAATGATAATGTTAATGTGTTTCCTAGTATGTGATAAGCTGCAGGGTAATGAATTAACACCAACACTAAGCAACAAACAGGGCTAACCGGATTGGGCAACCGGATGCCAGCTGCTGCCACTGAGCGCTAACCCTTGAAGCAATTTTATTTTGGTATGAGTAAAGTAAGAATGCACACAAGCGTATGAATGAAGAACACCAAAAAAAAAGGAAACAAAGAAGATGTCGACATTGGTGATGATTACAGTGTGCAACAAAAGTTTATTTTCGAAGTCTTTTAAAAGATAAACGTAGCTTCATTTTGTCAGTGAGTGTTGGATGTGCTTGAGCCACTGCAGTGATTTTGTTTACTTTAGCATTACAATCAATGTCTCAAAATATTTTTGCGAAAAGTTCATTAACTGAAGATAACATTTTTATATTTTGTACCTTTTTCGTCAAGGTCCAACCAAGTATATTAATTCTTTGTAGAATGAATAATTTTTAATTCATACACAGGAAAATTTCTTTTAATTTTGTCAGACAATGTTTATGTTGCTTGCATAAATGTCAAGAAATTTTTAATTTAGATTTGTGTGTGATCGAAATACTGATTTGCTAAGGGTTTTCTAAGAAACAAGGAAAAAGGAAGTGGTAGCTGTGCTCACAACAGTGTATTTTTTACCTGATTTGTTTGTGTTATTTTTCTTAGAAGTTTCTGCTACATTGCTGGACTTCAAATATCCAAATTTGTAGCATTTCTGTCATACTATAAATTCTTTCCTTACTGACTTCTATTTAAAAACACTGACCTTTCGTTTTTTCAACTACGAAAAACATTAAAAATCAAAGTAATAAGTAGCAGATATATAATATAAGTTGCCTGGTAAGGCTTGCCCATAAATTTATGCATATTTCCTGTGAGGTAGGGAAAACTTATTTGAAAATCACTTAAAAAATTATCAAAAAAATAATACGACAAGAAATTATATACTACAGTTCTTCATGTGAATGAACTGTGGATTTTTTTTGGTCAGCAATTTTTGTCTCGGTAAGTTTCTGATTTTTTGTTTGTATTTAAACCGAGTTTGGCGAAACCTTAATTTTTGTAAACTTTTTGACCTTACTATGATTTTTGAATTGAATAGAACTTGTTTCACTATATGCAAAATATTTAGATTTCTTTTTTTCTATTGACTGGGTACGAATGCGCATTTTCTTTTGTTTGAGCAATTTCAATTCTGCAATTGTTCTTACGTCTGGAGGGAATGCCCAGAAGCTGGGCGCAAAAAAGATCATCCATAATATTCCAAAAACAAAAAATAGCAATGCTAGGCTTGGCCTTTCTCCATTTCAAAAATGTTCTTTAATTATACCCTACACAGAGGGCATATTCACTTTGTCATTCCGTTTGTAACGCATAGAAGGGGGCGTGGCAGGTATGAAAAAGTGTATATGTTCTTGATCAGCGTCACCACCTGAGTCGATATAGCTGCGTCCGTCTGTCTGTCTGTGTGTCTGTCTGTTGAAATCAAGTTTCCGGGAAAACTAAGCAAGCTAATTCAATGAAATTTGGCACACAGTTCACACCTTCTTGCATGCTGCTAGCATATGAAAATGGGTGAAATCCGTTTTCGGCCACACCTTCCGCCCATACTCTATGTAAATATACCCAAGTCCATTTTGAAAAAAAGTTGCTGCGATTTTCATGAAAATTGGTAATTTGGTGAAGAAGGGAACAAAATTAAGATTAGGCTGGGTTTGAAGTCTGCAAAGGCTCTTAATTTTAACTTTTATAACGCCATAGCTCGAAAACCGTTCAAGATATTGTGATGAAATTTGGTAAACGAATACAGATTTTATGAATCTTGAATTGCGCATAAAGTGGGCAGAATTGTAAAAGTGGGCGTGGCACTTCTTAACAATTAAACATTTGGATTTCGTATAACTCCAAACTGGCACATACGATTTTCATTAAAATTTTAAAAATGATACCACTGAAAGAAGTCAACAATACCAGCTACGTCAATATACTCAAAATGTATTTTAAGGGCGTGGCACAGCCTACAATAATTATAGACGTTATAAAAAGAAAACTAACAACGCAATCGTTATGAAATTTAATATGGCGGATATACTTGCTAAAAGGTGTCTTCTTGCAAAATTTTGGTACAATTGCGCCGGTGGATGTGGCACCTCCCATAAAAGCGAAATACGTTTAATTCTATAGATAGTGTGCTATGAGAGTAATCTTCATAAAATTTTGTGTAGAGCTGTCGGCTACTATAAGCTTCGGAATTAAATGAAACTTGACAAGTTTGCATTAGTGGGCGTGGCACCTCTCTCATTAACATAATGTTGTAAGTGCTATTTTAAGTGATCTATTGGAGCAATTGATCTGAAATTTGATGTAAGTGGCTTAGTGGGTATTAGGTACATATGAATCAAAAGCTGGCAAAATAGCAACAGTGGGCGTGGCACTTACTATACAATTAAAATACCTTAAGTGGCATAACTATCGAAATATACATATGAGCAACCATACTGAAATTTGGTGTAAGAGGTTTGTTTATAAAAAGCTATTTCTGGATCAAAATCGGACTGGATTGCATCAGTGGGTGTGTCTCCGCCCTAAATCTTAGGAATAATTACAGCACATATCACAAACTATACAAGCAATTGTGCTAATATTTGGTTTGTTTATTGAACCATAAGTGGGCGGAATTGGAAAAGTGGGCGTAGTATATTTCGTGTTTTTCATTTTTATTCTATTTTTTCAACATTTCCCATATTATTTTGACATATTCCACTTTTTACCTTTCTCCTTCAATTTCATTCGACATTTTCTTTATTCTTTCGAATTTTTCATCAATTTTTCAGCATTTTTCATATATTTCGACTTATTCAATTTCTTTCAACTTTTTTTAATGGTTTTCATATTTTTTCAACATTTTCAGTTTTTTCCAAGACTTTTCAACATTTTTGAACCTTTTTACATTATTTCCGACTTATTCAACCTCTTCAACATTTTTTAACATCTATTTAAAAAGTACTTACAATGCAGTGTGGGGTATGTGAGTTTCGGCCTGGCCGAAGATAATACCTTTACTAGTTTTCTTTTCAAATATTGAAGTAAATTAATGATTTTGGCTTAAGGACGTTTTCTGCAATGGGAATATTATAAGGAAACTGTTTTATTACAACGGTTATTACCAAACATTTGAATTCATTTCGAAAGGAATTTATTTCCAAGGAAAGGATTTTTTTTAATAAATGTGGAAATAATCTTGAAATTTTAATCAACGACAGACAACAGCAAAAAATGCTGATCATAAACAGCCAAATCTAAAATAAAAAATAAATTATTGATAGCAGATTAAATAACTCTATGTTTTTGTTTTGTTTCAATTAAAACATAAAAATCAAATTGTATCTTGGAATGTGGCCAAAAATTTGGTACTTCGATCGACACATACCTAAGTCAACATAAACAATTTAAATGTCTCCAGAGGTATGCAATAATACTTTCGTATTTTTAGTTGCTATCATATGTTTGTATTGTCCAGTGCTTAGTGTTTGTTTCTGGCTTTTGCCCTATCTCTAGTTTTATTTTGTAGTTCCTTTTGTCAAATTCAGTGTGAAATGTAATAACGAAATGCTTGTTCTACCAGTCTGACAAAAGTTATGGCTTCGGTTACATTGCAGACAGCTCGGCTAACCCGAGGCACTGTCTTGTTGTTGTGTGTAGCATCAATCGAAAAAAGCTGTCTCCGACTTATACATATGTATATGCAAAACAGCATACAAACACACATATCCAATTGTAGATAAACCTGCAGCAAATCGTTGACAAAACATACAAAAATATATGCAGAAATACCCAGCATACATTTGTTACAGCAAAATAATGTTATACGAAACACTGAGACTATGATTTCTTTAACTTTAAAAATTACCTTAAATGCCAACTTAACTCTTCCTGAATAGTTGTGAATTATTCGCCTGAAAGATTTTATAGTCATGATAGCTGGGTATATTCAAACTATGTAAGTAGGTTTAAGTAAAATCATGGCTGCAAAAAATTTGATAAAGCAATATAAAGTGATGGGATAAAATTCCGTTACATAAAAAATATTAAACTATTCCCTTAGTGCTATCGTTTGATTTTTGGATTGTATGATAAGCCTTACTTTTTCTTGACTTACTTACTGTTTATCAATATATTTCGAATATTTTATGGTCGTACACGACAGCCATGGCAGAGCAGTTTCTTTGCTAAAAGACATAGCTTATAATTTCAAAAATGTTCGTAGTAAACAAGGGAAAAGTACTTTTTTTTCGAAATTTTTAATCAAAGAATTAAGTTCCTCACATTTCAAACATTCAACATTTTCAATTTATGCACAAAATATTAAAAAAGAAAACTAAATTTTAATGTCAGCTATAATCAGTAAGCGCAAATGTTACAATGTTATCTCGCTTAGCCGAGAGTCCCACTCATAACAATATATTCATTTATGCTGGCATACATATGTAGCTCCGTTCATACTCGTATAAGTCGTTATTGCCTTATAGTGAAGTATAATAAAGGTTGACCAAAGGGAGAGAGTAAATGGCAAAAATTTATGAACAATGTAGTGGGTGGCTTAATGGCGGGTAATAAATGTCCTACCCGAGTTGTTTAATAAATTAACGAGCGGAAGTGCGAAACAAAATAAAGCAATGGAAAGAAGGAACAAAATCGTTGCTTGGATAAATAAGAAAAAGAAAAACCATTCGCTAAGCTACTAACGAGTTATTAAAGTGTTAGTAATGCAATAAGGTGTTGAGAATTTAAGCTCAAAAAAAATTCTAGATTCTTGATATCACCTAAAATTCCATAACCTGTAAGTCAATATTTTAGTACACAAATTTCTGAGAAGAGCAGTAACTTCAAATATATAAGATCCATAACATAACTTAAGAGTTTAGAATATATTCCATATATCTAAAATTTAATATTTCGGTATGTACCGATCGATTTTCATCAAAATTTTTTGTAAAAAACTGTTGTTTATTTAGCAAATTTAATTCTGCTTCAATAATAAGCAAGCAATGGAAGCAATGTTTTTTTTTTTTGAATTTTCAATGTTCATTTTTTAATTTCCGTATTGAATAATATTCAGATCTGACATTTTGGGTAACAAAAATTTCATATAAAATAAAATGATAATAAATAAAATATAGGATAGATTTGTCAAGCATGACATGAGTTTTTGTTTAAAGAAAACTAAGTGCTCAGATATTTCCAGCGAAATTTCTGTTCAGTGCTTTTAAAAAAACAAAGATAATAATTTCTTCGAATAATAAAAAAACGCTGTGTCACGAGAAAGTTCTAATTACTATATCTTTAAATTAAAAACTGAAGTATTAAATTGATGAGCTTACAAAGGTTATTCACATTTTTACATAGTATTATTCGAAAAGTTCAAATTATTCGAATAACCCGAGACAATTGCGCTATTCGAGTTAACCAATTTTTTCTAGATTTTTTGATTTACTCGAAATATTTGTTGCATTCAATTTAATCGAGTAGCTCCAGACGCTCAAATGTTTTGATTTCGCATGAATTTTTCAAAGTTTCGAAGAGTTTGAATACCCCAAAACAATCCTTATGGAAAATCGGCTCCAGTCTAATTAGCTGCAGTTGTGATATGATTTTCTTCAAGACGTTCTGGACAAAACTCAAAACTTCTTATGGACATGAGGTAAAAATATACATAAAATCTGTTTATGTATCTAAAGTACCTGAAAAGATATCCGATTATGTATCCCGTTCGTTATATATAAGATATGTATGTCATGTTTGTTGCAAAAAAAACATTGATAAATTAGTAAAAATTAAACGATCATATTGGCCTTTGCAGAATGACTGTAAGTTCAATGTAATAATGTTTAATATAATAAATAATCAGTCGCTAAAACCGATTTTATTGTACAAATATTTCATTTAGCTTAGAAAAGTTCTTGAGCATAAATACTTAAATTTTCCAAGCAATTTCCAAAACAAAAATCATAAAACTAACTGCAAATTTATTGGACTTAAACTTGATTAAATTAACTTTGAAACTTTCAGAAAAAATGACATCATAAGAAATTTCAATATTGAATTAAACAAAACAAAATATTCTTGAAAAGCCAACAATATATTCTCATTCTATTGATGTGATTGCAATAGTTTGTTGGGTGCCTTTTGTTGCTAATCTTTTATTATTTAACAGTGTTCTCAGTGTTGTTGCTGCTTTTATGTTAGACATCCTTTTTAGACATTTATATTGAAATCACAATTAGCAATATATTGTTTATGATTTGTGTTACTGTTGTTGCTATTAACTTTTTGTCGTTGCCATTGCTGTTTTCCTTTCATTTCTTTAAGTTATATATATATATTGGCTTTGAAATTATTGTTTATGTAGTTGTTATTGTTATTATTTTAATATTGCTTTTGTCCAGCCACCATTAACAATAAAAACTCTCTTTTCAAATTTTTTTTTACGTTTTGACTTTAGATTTATCTAGTAATTCTAGCCCTATCTGTGTTGCTCACATACATAATATGGAAAAGGGAAACTACTTTTATGCCACACTAAATCAATGGCACGGTTAGTCTATGCGATAGTAATTTTTATTTGCTTAAATAAGGTGACCAGATTTTTTGTGTATAACAATAAATAAATTTGTAACATATGTAAATATTGAATTTATGATGGAATAAACAACAACCACAGTAAAAAATAATTAAAAAAATTTGGCACAAGAAATCGAAAAATGCTGAACCATATCATTACGAAACGTGCGGCGCTCCAAGGCTAAAAAGTAGTAAAGATGCACTAATTTTAAAGATTTATAGCAAGTTGTCAACCTGAGTAGGTGATTATGCTTCTGTTGGAATTCATCTAGGACACTTTTTCTTCTCATAAGTATACTAAGAAGGGGCTGCGGCCGCGGGCGCAATGGCTTGGGAGGCTTCAAAATGGTCCTTGTAATATGAAATTTTAGTTTACCTAAAAAATTTAATATGATTTTGTAAATGCTACATTCACAATATTTCGATAACGAATGGTGAAAAATATATCCAGTGATCCAGTCCGTCTGGTCACTTTAAACGAAAATATGAAAGTGTTCGCATTGACTTTTCAGCTGGATAACAGTATGACGCGCCCCAAAAATTTATGCTGCCATAATTTTAGGCGCGCGCGAAAATAGCCCTACAACAACAACAATAAAAACAAATAATAACAACCAGATGAGCATAACACATCGAGCAGCGTAAAACGTAATGAAGTTACTTGGATTCGGCGCTAGCACTAAAATAAAAAAATAACAGCAAAAACAACATCACTTTGGCGGCAAATATAACAGCGGAAAAGCGTGAAAATGTATTTTATTTGTATTTTCCGCAGTTGACTGGACAAATAATAATTTTATCCTGCCATGGTTATTGTGTCAGTTGTTGTCGTTGTTTTTGTTTTTCTTCATTCTTTGCTTTGCTTTACATTGCTGTAGTTGCTGTTGCTATTGCTGTTGTTGCTGTTATTGTTTGAGTGAGATTTGTTTGTTTTAACTTTTGCTCCACAACTCGCATACTTTGTAGTAAGCTATAAATTTTGGAAGAGTAGCGACTAAAAATGGAGCTACAAATGGATAACAATAATTTGTAGATTCAACACAGGGTGCTTTAGTGAATGTTGAACATTTTTTTCTTATAAACTTACTAATGTCACTATCGTTAAAGACTGCCCGAATAACAAAATGGCTATTTGGAAAATTCATTTAAGTCTCGCTGACATTGAAAATCTGCTAAAAATTTTGTTATTTACTTCAAATTTCCATTTCGAAATTGAATAAGAAAATTATTTCTGTCGCAGAAGTGCAAATTAAATTTATAAAACAAACTTGTCTGTGTCAAAAAATAAAAAATAAAAATAATTCATGCAAATTTCTTTATATAAAACATAACATGGATACAGCTTATCTTTAAAGTTTATGCAACATCCTTCGGAAAAGTTTTAATTGTCCCAACGGATTAGAAATAGCGTGTTTTTGGCGCTCTTTGTCTAAAAATCTTATATTGCAGCTTTGGATATAAATATAACTAACGATCTGCCTAATTTTCCAATAAAATTTTTTTATCAAGACTACTTATCAATTCAAAAAAATATTTGCTCACTCACCTTGCGTCTAATATGCGTACATCTAAGCGCCTAAATTTATGCTACAAAATAAGGCAAGTAGTGCTGCTGTGTTCCAGTTAACTGAATATTGCGCCATTGCGTTAATGATTA
Organism: Meiosimyza decipiens; assembly: GCA_963680825.1. Lineage (NCBI taxonomy): Eukaryota > Metazoa > Arthropoda > Insecta > Diptera > Lauxaniidae > Meiosimyza > Meiosimyza decipiens. The sequence continues at coordinate 21,445,182 of OY804260.1, read as the reverse complement.
TTTTACTCCAGTTGGTCGTTGTTAACAATTTCGAGCACTAAAACAACAACAACAACATTGACAACAAAAACAGATTCATGACTATTTAGCACAACACCAACGAAAATTTCAACAGCAACATGAGGTATCGGTCGAAATAAAATTTTTGTGGCCCAAAAGATACAGTACAGCCTACTCTATACTGAATCAATGTACCAGTATTTTTTGGCTGCCAAATGCAGGATAAAAGTAGTAATAACAAAAACAAATACTACAACAACAAGAACAACAAATGAAAACAGTGTCGAAAATCCCTGCCAAATTGTGCGAACGAGCACTTAAGTGAAAATTGGATTAGACTCGGGGGTTCACTACTACGAAAGGCCGAAAAACAAAATAGGCGGACAGGCAGCGGACATTTGTTTTATTAGTCCACAGGATGCAACACAGCACGTTAGTTGAATGAGTAATGGTGTGAGTGGGATTGGGTGTGAGAAGCTGTGACACCCAAAAGCTGGATTAGAGCTAATGTTTTAAAAATTGATTTTTGAGCCTCTGACTCACGCATGAGTGAAAAAGAATTATTGACAGCATTTTCCGAGGGTGCGACAGAAATCAAAGTTAAAAAATAGAAAACAAAATTCACAGCATACTTTGAGGCTCAGTGCTCTATAAGGCACAGCGAGTTGTTCAATGTGTGCCTGCAAAATTAAGCTAATGAGACGAAAGTGTCAATTTATTTAGTCCGCAAGACCAACAAACTGCTAAAGGTTCGTTCGCTCTCATTCTCTTTTATTTTTTTTGACGCTATCATAGGGCAAAACCTCGGCCTTCAATCAAACTTTATGTACCCACTGTCCTGTGACCGACCCCTTATAGCTTAGCTGAATTTGTTTACCATTTAAGCGCGTTAATGTTTTCTGTGTGCTGTTGACTGAACCTGACAGGCAGCAACATGAGTTTTTGAACAATGACCTGGGAGGAATGTAGTTGATGTCCAAAGTTGGCGATTTCGTTTGTGTGCAAAGTAGAGCTGCCGATTTCAATTAATTTTCTCAAAAAATTACAAAAGTAAATATTTGCCATGGAAACAAAAAAATTATAAGCTCCGGATCTTGAGTAGCTAATGAGACAATGGAAAAATAAAATTTCCTTGCGAAATTGATTTTTCTTGATTGACTGAACAAGTTAATACCCAGGTGAAACTATTTTTCGCAGAAACATACGCCTTGATGTACATATGCAATTTTTACATATATTTAATTTGAATCTCAACTGTGGAATGATTTCTTAAGTTCGAGCTCTGAGCAAATTTTTCTTTTCCGAAAAAATCAGGGAGTTGATATTTTCATCAAGAAAAGTTTTTTTCAGACAACTGAGAAGTAAATTATTCCAATGCCAAATCTTTTGACTTGAAAGCATGGAGTTTGGAGCGTAATGTCCCCATACATATTTTGTATGTACTTACAAATTTGAGTGGAAACCTAAGCTTATATCCTTCCGATTTTCCGAACACTGAAAGTCTTATAGATAGAGCTTTCGGCGACAAGGTCATATTCTGTTTAACGAATATCAGTTTATATGCTGTAATTTATTTTAAAATCCAATGCAATAAAATCAAATAAGTTCTATGATATATTTGCGTAAAAATAGATTAGAAAAAAAGCAATATTCTGTAATTTACAATGGCAACCCTTTTGCCACTACTCAAAATCTACTCTAAGCTAAAACCAACGCTGCTCTGCGGAAAGTCGCACTTTAAATTTGTTATCAATGTACGTTATGAGGTGACTGAAATGTGTCTGTTTTGTGGTATGTTGTCGAGTCGTTTGTGTTGTTGCACATGTAGTTGTAACTGCTGCTGTTGGTTATGTTGTCAGTGTTTTTGTCATTGCTACATTTTGCTGTTTAGTAGCGCATATCCTACAACGTCCTGTGAGTATTTAAATTAATTTTTCACAAGCCGCTGACTGTTGACTGTTTACAGGATATGCGTTTAATTAAACCATTAATATTCGCTATGGGATTAATTGCTGATGTGGCAACTAAGGAAATTAATTTTAGATAAATATGAGCTAATCGTTTTTAGATCATTGGCGTGCAGAAGAGCTCTTACATTTTAAAATGAAAAAAATTTCAGAAAATATTTCTTTAAAAGAAATTAAATTAAGCAATTATTTTATTTATTAAAAAGATTGAAAAATACTTCCAGAATTTTCTTACAAAGTTTCAATTGTTTATTAACTAAAAACTTCTCAAGGATCATTTCCTCGATAAGGGATTATAAATTAATATACCAACAGGCAGTCGAAAAAAAAAACATATTTTATACGGTTCTATGTATACTGCAATATAACGTATCAGATGTAATACCTTCATGTTGTTAAGCTACACATTATACTCCATAAAAAAAGTATAACAACCAAAATATTTTGCAACAGTCTTAAAAGTTTTAACTAAATCGGCTTAAATTACAGTGATTTTAGTGTAAAACTTTTACAAAGGACGCATTTTTTTCGTCATACTTCTTCGGATTTTGTTTTTATGCTCTACGCCATAATTCTCCATTTGTGTGGGTGCGCATTCAAAAAAACTTGTCGAAAGGTGGAATAAATCTTTTTAATTTCGTAGCATATTTTTATGCGTTTGTAACTCTTTTTTCATATTTTACATTTTTTTTGATGTTGGTATCTTAATTTTGTTTTTGCCATCGCTGCTTCAGCTTCTTTTTTTGCACGCCTTTGACTAATTTTTTTTCTGCATATTTCTCTTCGCGTTTTATTTTGTTTTATTGCTTAGCGTTCCTTGGCAATGCATTGAAATTTATGAGCAGCTACCACAACAAAATAGAGAGAAACAGTGTGCAGTTTATCAACTATGCAGGGAAATTTGAAAGTAACGCTAAGAGCTAAAGAGGAAATCAGCCTAATGAATGCTGGAGAAAATGCGCTATAATTGGGATGAAAAATAACTCCATCAAATAATTTGTCCTTCCAGAGTTTTTTGTGCCAAGCTGGCCAAGTATTTTTCATATTTATAAAAAAGTACAAAATGGTTGCAATTGCAGTTAAAAAAATGAGTTTAGTTTGACGGTGTTTCTATTCATACAAGAAATTTTATCTACATGTGCTGTAGAGAGTACATTTTTAAGTTTGCATAAGAACATTACTTACCTAAATGAACACCAAAACAGTCCTTTTAATTCATTGAAAATCTTAGATTGTGCAATATAACGCATTGTTTTTTATTATTTTTTTTTCTGCTAAATTGTTTTTGTGAAGTGAAACGGATTTATTTTTTTGTTTTTGTTTTTGCATTTGCTAACTTACTAACCACATTTTTACAAATTCATTTGCACAATTTTTATGTTGGCCCAAAAAATCCAAATAAAAATGTTATTACCAGTGTGAACAGCACAGAAAAATTCCAACAAATAATGGGGGGGGGGGGGGGGAATACTGGCAGGCAGCAAAACAAAAAGGCTTAAAGGCGTAAAAACTTTGTGTTAGCGCTGGTGTTCAAAGTTGTTGGTGTACGCTCTTGGTATGCACAAAAGTATGCAATGATTATAATAACCATAATCATAAAAATTATTTCAGCGCATATTTCTTGCATTCCCCATTTTTTCAGTTTTTGTTAATGTCTTCGTTGGCATTGGTTTGAAAATGAGTTAAAGGCCACAAACACTAATATTAAAATAAAATTTCTGCATATTTCCTAATATATTTGTGTGTAAATATATATATGCTTACGTTTAAAGTGGTGATATTTTAGTGAATACATTTGTGGGGCTTTTGTCTTAAGGTAGCTTAAAAAATTTCAAACTGCAGACAACTATTTAAAGCTTCATTTATAAAAAGGATGTGATTTCTTTATAACATAACACTATCAGAAAATAAGTTTATGAAAAAATTAGTATATATGAAAAAATGCACACGCGGCTATCCAATACTATATTTACAATTCGGACACAATGCTTTTGCAAACGATATTTTTTCCCCGTCCAGTTCTGGTTGAGACTAGTATATTAAGTCGTTAACTTTTGTGATGATAATTGAAATGACAATAGGTATCGAGTTTTTAAAATATCCTTTTCTTATCGGATTTTACAGCAAAGTAATAAGTGAATGTTTGCAACATAGATGTTGTTGCTTCACTTAAAATTTGGTTTGGTATTATAATTCAATTCCGCGAAATTTTTGACATTTAAACTGATATCGAAAGTTTCTGTCTCTTATACGAAATCTGTTAATTATTTACAAATCTCGACATGTACAAATGAAAAAAAAAAGTAGCTTTTGATGTTCTGAAAAAAAAAAATAACTTAAGGGCATAGTTCTAGCTACTTATAGTATCTCTAGTACCGTCGTACCATTGTAAGCTATTTTTCCTCTTATACTGCGTTTAAGGTGGTTTTAAATCCATAAAAATAAAACTACTTAGTCCTGAAAGTATTGACTTCTTTATATGAAACGGAAAATCGGCGCTTAAATAAAATTTTGTGAAAGTGTTTCATTTAGTTTCATGAGCTTAAGTCCTGTGCGAGAATAAAAACCGATTTCTTGCCATAAATACGTTTGATTGATATATTGAGCGAAACTCAATGTTTCGGCATAGCTTTTCAAATTCACAATTTTCACCCAAAAAAATTTTATGCACTTAAGCTCAAACTTTTCGCATTTTTATCCGTTTAACATACCTACAGAAGGTTCTGCAAAACAGTGCACTGTTTTAGGCATTAAACATAGCAGGATGTAGAACGCTCTTTATTTGTACGTTAACAAAGTCATTTTAACTTTTTCGATAGGCTTTAAAAATAAATACTACTTGAGTAAAGTAAGACCCATAGTCATTAAAAATCGATCACAAAAAATTTAATGTTGAAAAAATCAAAATTAATTTGTACCTTTAATGTTGGCTTACAAAAAACGTACAAATGCGCAATTTAGGTGCTAATGCAGATATAAGGCAACGTGAGTTATTATCGTTAAATACAAAAAATTGTTGATATGCCGTTTCAGTTTAATATTAATTTTATGTGATATATATATATATAAGAACTTTAAGCAATGTTCTCTTAGCGGCATTGTAACATTGTATTTAAATTGATTGGTGACCAAAACGTTCACTTAAACAACACAATTAAGTCTAAAGTAGAATGTTCCCTTATTAGCTGTGTATCTACAAGAGCAGCACAAATTAGTGTTGTATCCTTGTTGCTTTGATGGCTTCTATTAAATGATGTGCCTAGTCGATACTTTTACAAAGTGGTTGCTGATGAACTTATCTTGCTTGCTCTGCTAAAGTTCAGATTGTGTAGAGTGTTGAGATTGCTTTTAAGCTTGCAGTTTTGATTAGAACTGATGCTTTAATCAAAATTCATATTGATGTCAAAATTAATATGAAGCTATGTATTGAAATTCAGCTCAGAGTTCCTGAAATAGATTGGGCATAATATTAAGTGATTGAGACTAACATTGAAAGTTTAATTGGAGGCAAACACCATCATTACCGGCATTTCATGTCAAGGTACTTGATGCTGATCCCTCTCCACTGCTCCACTAAATTACTTTAAATGAAATTTTTTTTCGTTGGAATATTCTGAAAAGTAACATATTGAGACAGTTCTCAATTTCCTGATTTTGAACTTTTATTTTTGCGATAATGCTTTGTGAGAATAAACCTATGCCTCAGGATTTTTTTACGTTCCAGCTGAGCATAAAGTTCAATTTTTTACAAAATTTGTTTGGTTTCCATATACTGTTCACAATACCCTACATAATATTGAAAATTTTTGAGCACTTTCTAAAAATATCTCACCATTTAAAAAGTTTTTCTTGCCCCCTTCCTCGTTTTATCTTTATTGTCCATTTATAATTGAGTGGCCTCATTTTTCATTGTTGTTATATTAGCTTACATAATAGCGGGTTGCTGGCAGTTGAAGACCAAATTGGCATCACTTGCAGCAGCAACTGAATAGAAAAAAAAAGATTGAAAATGAAGCATTTTCAATTTGAACAAAATTTTTTGCAATTAACCGAAGGCATTTTCAATAGAAAACTTTTTGTGTGTACGCGAGCAAATATTGAATGATAAATCAGGGGTATTGAAAATGAAAAATTATCGCTGCTAATTTGGGTTGCAAATTTAGCCCAAGTGACGGTGCTGATGCAAAGTCTTTGAAGGCTGCTCCAGCAATTGCCGCTAGTTAGGATTTTTTTGCAAATTTTCATAAAATACTCTGCTGGTGAAGTGAAGGCGTGGAAGGAATTTGATAGATTTTTTCACTGTGGGCTTACTGCAAATTTCATTATACAACTGTTGTCTGCCATAGGCGCTTTATATATTTTTTTACTGTGAAAACTGCTACGGAGAAGTAGGTTATTGTATAAAATTTAAATTAGAAGCTGAGCAAATTGTAGTAACATTAAGAAAATCACGCAAAATTGTAAGATTTTATATATATTTTGCACATGACAGTTAAATGCTATTCATACGTCCTGTTGAATAAATCCTAGGTTTGAGAGATATTTTTTTCGATTAAAGCAAAAACTTAAAAAACTTCTAAGTTTTTGCCTACGTCTAGTGTTCTCATTAAATCAAACATTTTAATAGTGGCCGCTAAATATAACAACAACAGCCTCACTTATGTTTTTCTCCCATTTTATATTTTTTTTTTGTAGTCACATAAATTCAAAATAAAACTTTTAGCTTGACTTTAAAAAGAACCCCATTTAAATGTAACACCGCATAACTTAACTAGAAACTTGCATAGCAAAAGTGCAAAAACTTTCGCCAACAAATCAACAAAAGCAACCCTGACTTGACTGACTAAGTAAATGACGAACTGACTTGCCGTTGCCTTTCAATTTTGCAAAACCACTACCAGCAAAAGGAAAAAAAAAGAAACTAACAACCATCTCACCTGCTGATTTCTTTTAACTTAACGAATTTCAAGTTTTCATAAACAAACTTTCAATTTTTCAATTTATTTTTTTTTATTAAATTTTGCTCACTTCCTTTCATCATGACTAGCAAACTTTACCAGGTTGCTGACTGCAGGTTGAAGTAAAGTAAAAATTTATGTCAGGTCGGTGTGTACTAACTTGCAAAAAACTTTCAGATATCAAAATATTTTCCCAATACAAAACGCCTTCAAAACAATGGCGCAAAATATTGACACAAAAATGTAGCTGGCCATGATGCTGTCGTTGTGTTGTGCTTGGACGCCGTTTTTCAAATGCTTAAGATGACTGATGCTGATGGTTTTTGTGTTGGTAACCTAAACGATAAAGGTGACTTTGTGTTTGAATAAGTATTTTAAGGTGGATAAAATGTAATTTTCATTCAAAAATTTCTTAGTATTAACATTATCATAAAAGTTTTTAAAAAATAGTACTAGTTACCAATGAACCTTTATTCAAAATTGAATACCACATTTCGATATAATTTGTAACCCATATGCCTATGGTATGTATTTGAGCTTTTCATATCTTAAATAAAAATAGTCACTTTAATAATGGCCGCCAGTGAGCTATCAATTACTGCAATCCCAGTTACTATCTCGAAAACCCTTATGTATGAGCAAGGTACTCTCTAAAAAATAAACTCCTGTTACCATTTCATTTATTACTATTGTTCATTTTATGTTTTGTCCTAAAAATTAGGAAAAAAGGCATAAAAAATTACTTTTGTTGTTATTTCTAGTCATTTCTTGCATATAAATTGACTTTACATGTTTATGCCACAGTTTATGGTCGGTTTTGAGCCTATTCCAAAGTAAAAACTTTGTGTAAAGCTTAAATTGTTTACTTGTTAAAGAAAATATAAAGCTGATCTGAAAATATTTGGGTATAATAAATCAAAATAAAAAATCTGATCATAATTATTAGTGCTACAAATTAGTTAGTTACAAAAAGTACTCAAGTGTATTGTTATACAAATTTTCTATGTAACATAATTCCTTATCGATATAACTTAAAGTCATAATTTTTCAGTTTCATAAATAAGCTATTATTACTTATTAAGCAGCATAAATTTTGTAAGTGGCCGTTGGGAATTAAAGTCAGAAAATGCATTTTATAGAAGAACTTAAGAATGAATGAATATACATGTGTACTCTTATTGAACGCCACACGTATATTAAACCAGTTAAACTCTCAACTTGCGCAATTTGATTACGATTTAAAGTGCAAAAAAAAAATTGTTTTTTGACCAAAAAGAATGTTTCCTTTTGTTCTCAAACTTTAAGCGTACCGAAGCTGAGGCAATCAATAAGCAAAAGTGTAGCTTTTCCACCAAATCACAACAGTAAATATTTTGTTCGATACCCGCTAGTAAATGCGGCATCAGACAACAAAAATTTTATGTCAAAACTAAAAATATTTATAAATAATTTTTTGAGTTAAAAAAGCTTTCGTAATTCAAAATCATTTAAATTTCAACTTAAAATTAATTTTCAAAACTCATTTTGTAAGCGTTAAAATTTAAATTTAGCAAAGTTTACGTACTTAAGCTATAAAAACCAGTAAATAAAATGTGGTATAGAGACAACACAAGTGAATATGTGCCTTAAATGAAGGTGGCACTACATTAATAGTTTTAATGCCACAAGTAACGATGTCACGCAGCTTGCACACACACTCAAACACGCAGAGTGAAAGCTAGAGCGAAACAGCAATGCAATGACAGTGTAGACAACATAACAATGACAACTTAAATGTATGACAGTTTACAACTACAACAAAAATACCAAAAACAACGAAAGCAGTTAGTACAACAATGCAATAAAAATATGGCGCAAGTTTCTGGTGTCGTGTGCAGATTATTGCACACACACGAAAAGTAACTTTCTTGTACATACACATTCACATATGTGCTTTAAAACACTTGCGCATCGAAATAAAATCCATTAGAGTTCATTTCAGTTTCCGTTGCAATTGTTGCGCTGTTGTCTTGGTTTCTTTTTTATGTGTATGTACTTGTGTATTACTTTTTTATGTGTATTACTAAGTGCTAAATGTGAGGTCCTGCGCACCAAATTGATATAAAATCTTTGTTTTGAACTTTTAGTATCAAAGAAGTTTTCTCAAGCTTTAAAGTTTGAAATTTATAGCCTCTTTAAGTGAAATTCAGTTGTTTTATTACAAAGAGCCCTTAATAGGAGTTACATACTTTTATAAATCACTAAAATCTGAAAACATATGACAAGGACATAAAGTTTCTAAGTTGCAGTGGTGCTTGCGTAATTATGTACGAAGTTTTTAGCAATGATTTATAAAAATTTATTGTTTTTGTTGCATACTAAAATCAAATTCAAATATCAAAAGTATGAAGTTTCTATAATGTATTCATTTTAAAACTAGAGCTTTAAAAATCTTCTGTGTTTTATATATCCGCATTGAGAATGGGATCTGTAGAAAACTGTGCTTAAATATTTATATTATGTTGATGAGTATCCTGAAGTTAATAGCTAAAGCTATCTAAAACTAATATCTTTTAATCTATTTTGTAGTTATGACTATCATGACCAAAAATTCAGGCCCTTCTTTCCTCATCTTATGCAAAATTTATGATTCTTCCATACAATTTAATATAAATAGCATCATCAGCTTTGGGCAACATCTAAACATATGAATTCGTAAAACTTTTTGAAAGTGAATTTGTCGGGCATTCCACGTTAAAGGGAAAGTTGGTCAGGAACGACACTTTCGATTTGCATGATGTTTTATTCAGTAATCTTCATGAGTGAGAAAACCACTTTTCAGACACACTATTTTGTAGTACAGGGGTGTTATTGGTCCCGATATCCATTATAACAAAAATCATGCAGTAAAATCAAAAACTATTTGATGAATCTTGGTGATGCTTTAGTGAGTTGGCTTTGATATTATTAACTTCTAAATTGAAGATCGTATAATTTCTAAGCTTTATCGTTCACAAAATAATACCTCCCTTGCCAACTTCTATTCGTATTTTCTATATGAATACGATTTACTTTAAAATCTCAATGTTTGTGACCTATTATAGTATTTAGATAAGTTTGCTTGTGTTCGCGATATTATTTACAAGCGATAACATTTAATTAACTTAATATATATATAAGATAAGTTCTTGAGAAATGATACTTGTAAAATCTTTATAATGTTAAAAAAATGCTCTCAACTTTATTTAAAAAAAACCCCTTCCAATTTCACTTTAATCATTGCGCTAATAGAAAAATGATCCCTTCTTTATCCTTCAACTATTTTGCACACGCACTAGTAGAGATACTTTGAAAGTGGTTTCAAGTGCTGCTAAGCCTAACGAAAGGCTCTCAATGCTGCAAGAGCACAGAGAAAAAAGCTATTCAAAAATTACGCCTAAATAAGCAATATAAGCCAATAATGTGAACTATAGGATAACGCCAGGATGTGTCAATAAATTTTACGTTGTACTATGCCTACGTATAATATGTGGGTGGTTAACCCATAGTACACGTTGCAAAGAGAGACAAAAGTATAAAAAATAAAAGGAAAGTGGATAACTGATATGTGCGTCACAAAAAGTGTAAGTCCTTAAAATGCTTGGAAACAAAAATAAAGCCTTCGACTTGTATACCAGGATAGGGGCTGGTAAGTGATGCGCTCGACGTCAGATAAAGGAATTTTTTATACATACATTCAAGCGTATTTTTACACTTAACCAAAGTGAATTTAAACAACTTCCAAAGACAGCGATATCCTTTATGTTGCAGACGTGCTATAATAAAATTGAACCGACATAAAAAAGGAGTATGAAAGTAGAAAATCTAAAGTAAAAATAAAACGCCTGCCTGTTACAAACAGTGAAAGTTTTGACGCACCTTCACTTAAGTAGGTGCGTTACAACGAAGTAAGAGTGAGCGTAACAAACAAAAAAAAAAGGATTTCTTTTCAATAAATTTATTTACGTTTTGCTGCCAAATAAAAGTCAAATTTTTGCTGAACACTTTTAGGCGTACTGCTTCAAAATGCGTTTATCCTTTTTTTGGTTGGGTGGGTTGTCAGCCTACTCACATCCTTGCACTCTTTTCAGCGTTGTGTCAAGTAACGCTTAAAGGATTTATCTTTTTTCTTTTGAGTTTTTCTGCTGCCATATTTTGGAGCATACATCTTTTTTTTTATTTTAAAGTTTATTGACTAACTGAATGTATGGGTGACTGAATGCTTGAGTTGACGGGTGCGCTGCGTAATGTAATTTACGCCTATACGCACTCTTGTCCTTTTCAACTTTTAAATTCCTTTCATTGCTGTCGTCCTTGTAAATTGAATTGAATTTCAATGGCGTATTTTACGCATATCTGTTTAAGTACATGCGTATGTTTGAGTGAGTTTATGCCATGGTATGCGTTGCCTTGCCATTATTCACGCATTTCACTATGAAGCCTTAATTTTTGTTACTATGGCATCAGTTAAATATGCATGCTCTGCAAGGATATGCGTAAATTTTATTAGTTTCATTCAAAAGCATTAAAGAAAATTAAGGTTTTGAGTAGGATGTATATGTATTTAAGGATAATTGAAAAAATTGTGCTTTTGCATAGTAATCGAAAATAAAGCTAATCATATATAAATTGCGTATTGTAGAACAGAGTAAGCGCCAAAATTTAAACGAATTATAATGCTCATACAAAATCCAAGATAGTTTTCGTTATTTAAATAAAAAAAAGTGCATTGTATTTAGGAATAACATTTAATAATTTTAAAAATCAAAGGTAAAAATTCGACCCATGTCACCAAACAAAAGACTTATGCTTCATCATTCGCAATAAACAATTTCTGCTCGCGTGACTCTGGCAAAGTTATCCTGATCAAGAGCGCACTAAAAATGAAGTCTTTAATTTTAAAATTATGCTGATGTTAATAAAAATAAAAATTATTTCATAACTTAAAATGAAATTTACATTTCAATATCTTTCAAGTGACATTTTTGAAAAACCATCTAAACAGGTGATGAAAAAAATCCTTTTGATAATCTCTTACTGACTTTTACAACATAATAAATCAACATGGGCTCCTAATAAAACTCAAGTTATAAAGTTAAAAAAAAATTAACAATTCTACCACACAAACAACAAAGCCAAGCTGCCACTGCTCAACGATTAACAACAGTTGTACGTTGATACGATGCGATGACTTTCAATGGCTTTCAATATGCCATCCAATGCTTAACGCATCCTTTTATCCGCATGCATACCAATAACAAGTCAATGAATGGCAAGTTAGAAAAAAAGGATATGAATACAAATAATACACAAAAGAATACAGGACACAAGAAAAGTGCCCGTAAGACGACCACAAAGTAGGCCATTCAAGTGGCAAACATGATTAGATGATACCATTGAATGTTCAACAAAGGATATTAAAGGGAAAGGGAACATGATAACAAAAAAGGTTCACAAAGGTTTTTCGAAGCAGAAAAATATGTGACAAAAAAAAAACAATATTATAAGCTTCACAAAACTTTAAGTTGTAATTTATAAATAAGATTTAGAGAGCCAAATAAACGTAAATGATATGTATATCGAATCTTTTGCTTAAATAATTATTAAAGCTAAGCGAAAGTTTCTCAAACTCAAACTGTATCGAAAACCCGCAGTTGTACTCATAGCAAAATAGGATGTTAGCTCTTAAAATGCATTGCAATTAGTGTGCTAGCAGTTACTTTCATAATTCTGACAGAATGCGAGGATTTTACAAAAAATGCTTTACTTGGTCCTAAAACAGTGCGTCATCTAACTAAAGATGTTATTTTAAACTTCGCGCAACTTTTGGACGGCCATATTTCGATAGTAATTGAGACTAATTTAAGCAAGTTATTTTAGAAGGATATTAAAATTGGTTTGTTGCTCATACAACGAGTTGTATTAGTAAAAATTCACTACAAAAATTGTATAACTAACGAAGAAAATATCCTAAAGTTTCTATTGCTTTTGGTCGTCATAAAGCGTCTTCTCGCGCAGCTATAGTGAATTTAATGGACTAAGTTGCACGGAACAGATGAGCGTTGTGAAGGCTCCAACACGTGTTTGTTCAACCAGATGAGCCGAAAAGATCACCATCGCACATTGGATGGATTTGTATGTTGTGGTGGACATGTTTAATAATAATTGGCATACAGCTGGAAGAACAATGGGTCTAATTTATGGCTGTGTATAGGAAGATATGAATTGGATATTTGCAAATATCTTATTTCAGTTCTAAATTCAGAGTTTGTGCTCCAGTTTAAAAAAAAAATACCAAATTTCATGATACTATTGCGTTTTTGTATTGATATAAAATGACACCTGTTGTTGGATTAACCTTTATTTTTTAATCCGCCGTGCTTTTTCATACGGCACCAAGATCTGGGCTAGAGATGCTCGGTTATGATCCAAAGAAATAGTCTTTCCGCCTAAAATTGATCAGCAAGGAAGATTTTTTTATGTGAATATTTACATCTCTAAAGTATTTGTAAGGGACTTTCAAAATTTCAAAGTGATATCCCAAATCAACCGCGATTGGTTTTTGATTAAAAATTTGGATTTATCGACCGTTACCGAAAATTAAATTAAGTTGCAGCTGCTGCTATTTTTTGAAAACAAATACCATACAAAAACAATGCAAATGAGCGACAATAATAAAAAACAACAACACCTGTTGACGGATATTTTTACAAAAAACATAAAAGCAGCAGCAGCACCAACACACCTAAATGAAAGCTAAATATTTTGTTGTGACTTTCCAAACAAGCAGATCTTTGTTACTACAGCAATAATAAAAACTAAACAAGGCATGATGGTGTGCGTATGTATAAGTTTATGCATAATTTAGGCAACATTACAATTACAACAATAGCAACAACTGCGCTAACAAATCTCAACAATGAAACGAAAACCAACAGTCAGTAAAATATAAAATAAAATAAAAATTAAAGTACTCAAAACGCCACTTACAAAGTTGCACGCAGCATGTTGAAGCCCCCAAAAGCATACTCAAATTATGCACGAAAATCGCATTTAATTTTAATGCCAGATACAAATGCTAATTTTCTCGAGGGTAACCAAAAATTCTGATTCTTCTCTTTTGGGAAAATGTTTTTCAAAGTGTTTGTTAAGTTTTTGGTTTTTGGAAATTAATTTGCAAATTATAAATGTCCGTAGGGTAATTCAGGTATGTTCTTAAAGCTGTTTGGGGTGTAAAATAATTGTTTAAAAAAACAGATGTGGTTTATCCATCCAAAATAGCCACAAGATACACTGTAAAACTTGACTTATATAATAATTGTTTGTCTACTAGTTGGTACCTTTTGTTGCTCGCAGATTTTTGTTTCAATCCTTAAACCTTTTAAAAATTCATTACCTCATTTTTTAATCCCATTACACTTATTTTGTTACGCTTCAAAAGCATTAGATGGTTGGTTTTTGTAAGCTTTTACATGTCACAACGTTCAATAAATTTTAATTTTATTAAGTAAACGATGTTGTCGACAGCAACGCTATTTCCGGTGCCACCCTCCAGGACAATCACCTCAAAAGCTAATAAATCCTCTTTGAAAGACGCAACGTCTTCATTTTCGTAAGAAATACATGAGTTGCAAAATGTAAGCGGGAAAATGAAGTAAAATGCAGCATGTCAGCTGAAAGCCATAATGTAAAATAAAAAAGGAAAAATAAAATGCAACTAAAGTCAAATGCAAGTAGCTGCATAACGAAAAGACGTCTGTCTGAAAGCGCACAAATAAACTCAAACATGCACACATGCATTGAACTGCAATAAATTTATATTTTGTATGCGTGTGTTCCCATTTAATGCACTGAAAGAAACAGAATGCTGTAGGCAAAGTCATCGAAGGTATTATGCCAATAAAACAAATTGATAAGAAAGATGTTACATAAAATTGAGACCATTCCTAAAATTTTTGGATTTGCTTTGTAATTTAAATCATTTTTGAAGCGATACAAATATTGGCAAAAAAGCTAATCTTTTAAAATTTTCTGACAGTAAATCTTGAAATTATTTTCCTCAGCAAATAACTTAAAAAGTCTTATGCTACATTTTATTAAAATTTTTTATAAAAATCCATGGTATTTTGGAAAGGTTCCTTAAAAATAGCGCCAAAACAATAACAAAAATCTTCAAAAATTTTGTAATCACAGAAAATTTAAGCTTCGGATTAGTTCTCCTCAGAAAAGAACTGAGCAAATATTATATTGCTTTGTTAACAAGATTTCTCAATGTATCCACTAATTTTTGAGATATTTTCAGATGAATATATTTTTGCTTTTGGGTGTTATTTTAAATTTATTTCTGCCCATATTTGTCATAATTTTTGTTTTGATAGTCTGTCGAATATATTGACTAAAACCATATCATTATGACACTTAAGTGACTTCTCATTATTAAATTACTACGTTCTTAGTTTGCAAACAAAAAATATAGATTATGAATATTTTAAAATAATTATCTAAAAATATCGATAAAAGTAAATACAATCCTACGCAGTTCCAAAATTTTTGACTCAGTTATTCCCTACTGGTCGTTCTAAACGTTTTTTGATCGCAAATGCGATTTATTAACAAGACCCATGGCAATGCATCTGCAGCATCTTTTCAATTACAGACTCATAGATTTGCCACACATACAAACTTATGTATAACTGAGCACTGACATATATTATTTGTTTGTCTATGGTTGTGTCTTATGTATATAAATGGCAATTAGTTGCCAAATGTTGCCTTTCGATGTAAATCATTGATATTTATAATCTATGGACAGCAGTTGAAAATACGATAATTGAAAATTTTGACACTTTTATTGAGTAACTTGATTTGTGCATCAAGCACAGAAAATACTCAATGCAGCATTTTGCAAATTGGAAATATTTAGGCTAAATGACCAATACCTTAATTTTAGTATGATTTACATAAATTATGTTTATCAAAACTTTAGAGTTTACTGAAAAAATCTTACATTATGCTTCTTATTTTATAGCATAGTTATTAAACGAATTAAGTGGAAAAATTTTGAAGTTAGAAGCAGTAATTTATTGTTTCGATGGTAACAAAATTATGTTTAAATATTCTAAAAATTAGTTGTGACCTTCCACGTTTTGCCACTAGACTTCTTTAAAGCAACCTTTTTTTAGACACATACCGTATTATTCTTAACTTTTGCTCAATATTTTATAAGCAAACTTCGTGTTCTATACCAACTAATTTCCACTTCATAATAAGATACACAAGTTATACCTTAAGGCATCTCTTTCTTATGTACTTCATACTCAACCAAATTAGTCTTAAAGGTATCGTTATATTTTGACCACCTGACTGGCTAACGAAACTTCGCAGCAATGTCAACCGATCAGTTAATTAATTAATATCTCCTTTTCAAAGATGATGACAGCAAAAATATTTTAATTTATGACAACGCAAAACCAAACTTCTCAAGCCAACATCTAAGTAAAGGAGACATGTTTCTGAGTCAAGAGATTTCCACCACCACAAGTAAATGACATGAAAATATTCATCTTCATTTAGTTAATCGAAAATAAAAGCTTTTCACATTAATTTTCAACTATAATAAATGTAAGTTTATTGTATGCGCATTGCTCCTGGTGACCTCAGAAGGGAGATATACAGGAAAGGATACACACAAACGCGCATGCATAGGTCCACTCCTTAACCATACACACACACAAATATAAAAGAGACAAAAGCAAACAATGGTGAACAAAAGTGCCGCTAATTTGATAAATGCGAGGCATTCAATCAAATCAATCAAAGCACTAAAAAGATGAATGTTGTGTGGATAAAAGTGTGCGGCTGGGAAGGGGAACAGCAACACTGCATTGGAAAATTGTTTAGAAAGTGATTCTCTGTGTGTTTGCGTAGGCATTACGAATTGCCGTGGGGTGCAAAAACCGCCGACACAGCGTCTTTTAAATACGGTGGCATAAAGCAATGCTGGCAGCAGCGTGGTCGAGATTTATTAATTTGCAGCTGAACTGGAAAACACAGAACATGTGAGCCTGCGGCTAAAATGAAAATTAATTTTGATGCTTAAAGAATGTGTGGATTGGGTCAAAAAGGTGCCACGTTGCGTTTTGTTTGCTAACTGCTTTGAGGGATAGGCAAAAAGAAACACAAAATGTGTTAAATCAAGACAATAAATTTGTTAGGATAAGATATTGCGGCAAAAAGTGTTGCACCATAAATTTCAAGTGAATATGAAATGAGCAGTAATCGAAGATAAATTCTTATGAAAATTGAAGTTATGTTAGCAATATTCAAATAAATTTGTAAAACTTGTGAATTGATAAGGTGATAAAATAATCATGTTTTTCCATTGAACAATAAACATTTATGTCCAAATCAGTGAATTTATCTAAGTACTGTATAAAATTCAGTTTTTGTCCGTCCGTCCGTTTGTCTGACTTTTATGAACGCAAAACCTATCCGGCCGATTTTGATGAATTTCTTACAGTAATCGACAAATCGATTCACACCGAATCTACATAACGTAGCTGATATATTTTGAGGCACAGCTAAGGTTACAAACCTTCTATTTAGGGTGACCTAACGCAAAAATATTTTCATAAAGATCACTTTACAAATTAGGACGAAATTTTCAATTTAAGGTGAATCGAAGTGCACAGGGTAATGATAGTATAAAATAAAGCTAAGACTACGTTTGTCAGCATAAAGGAAAAATAAAAATGTAGCAGCAGCTACAAAAACAAGAAAAAACAATGGCAAGAAACAAACTTGACAGCTGAAGAATATAAAAACTCTGCATAAAGGAAAAAGCTCTAAGATTTAGCAGATAGAGATAGAATGGAGTCATAGAAGTAACAACCTTGGCCGTTATATTCTACTTAATGAAAGAAGAAGTGATGAAAAAAGTAAATGCTCACACTCTAAGAAAATCTAAAGCTCTGGCAATTTTAATGTAACATAGCTACATACATGGACATTGGCATATGGACAGTGGCAGTTTGAGTGTAGGGTGGACAAGCACTTGGTTGTATGTTTAGTTTTTACTATTATGACAGATGTACGCAAAGATGTTAACATGTGGTTAACATAGACCGATTGCAAAGGGCAACATACATATGACGTACGAGTGTGTGCGTGTGCCTGTGGTTTGTTTCGACATTCTTTGTAATGTCTATTTTCTTTTGGTTTTTTTTCTTTTTTCTGTTGTTATTTTGAAGTGAGTAGCTCATTTGTGGACAACAGGCCTAATCAGTTGCATATGTTGACTCACACTCTGAAGAGTGCCATGCTCATTGCTGCTAGGGAAGCAGATTGCTAAGTCGTTCGTTTTTTTATTGCTTTGTTTACTTGGGCCCTAACATAATTGAATGGGGAAAATATTTTTTCTAACGAAAGAAGAGGCCACCTGTCACATATTTTAAGTTGAACATGCATTCAACTTTTTTTAAAATTCTTTCCATTAAAATGAGTTTTTAATATGCAAACAGCTTTCTTTTGCAAATTTTAGTAAAAAGAAACTAAAATTCGTTTATTTCTTTTATTAATTTCTTTGTTACGTACCTTAACTCAAAATTTGAACTTTTAATATGCGCTTACTTTTATCTTAAACTAATCAACCTTTTTTACAATTTAATTTTATTACTTAAAGAATGTAACATTTCCATTTTCTTTCTGCTCTTTTAATTACCTTCATTTGATACTTTTCTACCTTTTTTCTATATAATTCTAGAAATATTATATATACACCACTGCTGCTTTTAATAAGGCAAAGAAGCATTTTCTTTGTTATTTTTAATTTTGTTTTATGCTTTTTTAATGAAAAGGTTGCGGTTTTATTTATTTTATTTGTGGGCTGTAATTAATTTATTCATTCCATGTGGCTACCACAGACACAACAAAAAAAAAATGAAATCATTAAAGGATGATAATCATAATAATGAAAAAGCAACAGGACTCTTGCAGCTTGTGGAGTGAAACTTAACCATTTTCTCTACAGCATTTTTCATGTTTTGGTGTTGTTTTTTTATTTAATATTATTTTTTATATTTTTCAATAACAAACATAATCTTTCCACAGGCACTATCCTCCTTAGCTGAGTTGAAATGAGGTTAAAGTGATAATTTCTGCATATTTTAAGGCGCGTAATTATGCTGATTAAATACGAAATATTGCATGCTATTTATTTAACAGTATTTGCTTTGGCAGCTGTTTATTTTGAAAATTCAAAAAATAAATTTAACTTTAAAACTAAATTAATTTTTTTATATATGAAAATAAATACAAACAATTCATGGATATTATAACAAAAAAAGTTTTTAAAGAGTTACATTATAAATCCATAATTATTTGTCGGTTGTACCTAGCTAAAAGTTCTGCGAGGAGCAGACACAAAATCTAAACTTGTCCCTCTAAAATTCGATATATCTTCAGAAATATTTTTGCTTTAAAGAGAAGCTTATTTGGAGTTAAGCGATTTCAAAAGAAATTTTAAGGCCGACTTATGCTTATGACATCAGATAATAGTGAACATCATTATCAAATCCAACCCTTTCATTAATTTAATGAAACAGTTTCTGCTGCTTAATTGAAATAAAATATTCGTAACTCTTTATAAAGGACTTTGCTGCCTCAAAACGGTTTGAATTTATTTGTGCTATTTCAAAAATCAGTCATACCATTGTAAGGATCAAAAAGTAATGTATGAAGAAACATTTCTTTCCATTCATTATAAAATTCAGAAAGATTTTTCGAATATGCCACCAAACTAGGGTTGCTGCATATTGGTGAAAGGATATCAGAGAATTTTTATACAAATCAAAGTCGATAAAACTTTATATATATCTATATACTCGAAAACTTTCGAGCAGTATCAAAAAACAGCGATAAGTGATTTAAGTCAAAATATATCGAGATATCCAAAAATTACTGAAAAATTCGCAACGCAAATTCGTACAACGCAACAAGTCGATGAGAGGCTAAAAATATCGAAATATATTGAAAAAATTGATAAATAAATTTTATTTTGTATCGGAATATTATGGAAGGTCTTAAAGTATCAACAGGCTTAAGAGACAACCAAAGCTTGGGAAAAAGTCACATAGTTTCGGAGAAAAAATGTTAATTATTTTGTGTAAAAATTATCCAGAATTTTTTCGTAAAACGAAACGAAATAATTAATTCAACAACATTAATTTTTCTGCCAAAAAGTAGGCCCCACCGCTTATAATATAGCTATGCCAGCGCCTGACTTAGTCCTTCCAGTACAGCTATCATAGAATATCTGAGGAATAACTCTGAGCTCCTGCAGAGAATTTGCTTCTGTGGGCTTAACCGACTAGACTCTATGTCTATCCAAGAAGTGTAAATTTTAGTTGAGACAGCACGGAAAAGTCTGGCCGGGATATATCGAGGAGTACAATGCGACTTCGTCAGCAACACTTCAGGCATTTTAGAAAGTATAAAAGGATTAGTGATTTTGATATCACTATGATTGAGACTTGGGTCTACCACTATGATCTTGAATCAAAGCATGAGGCTAATGAGTGTTCAGTTATTTCAGATGCAAAAGGAGCTTTGCTCAGTTGAATACAAAAATTTGGGAAAAAGTGCCCAGTTTATAGAAGAAAAAATTTAATTTTGCACCAAGACAACGCACCTGCACACACAGCTAAAAAACCATCGCTTAAATTAGTTAATTAAAGTATGAAATGTTTTAACATCCACGGTTTTTGGAATACTAAGCTCTCTCTGATTTCCGGCTCTTCTTACACATCAAAGAATTCTTGCTTGGCAAACGAATTTCATCAGACAAAAAGTGCTAGCTTTCGTAGCCGAGTATATTAGAGATCTTCTGATAAGACACTGCAGAGATTAATAAAATGGAGGATCGTTAGAATTAGTGTATTCAGGTTGAGAGCAATTATACTGAAAAATAGTTTTAATCATTTTAACAAATACAAATTAGTTTTTTCATTTCCGTTTCTATTTTTTGGATAACCTGTTTTGGTGCTTACTTGGTGGCATTCGTCATCAATTTTTAGCCAAAAATTCGCATGCAGTGATGACTTGTTGTGTGGGTGCATTTTTGTAGTTTCATATTCATTCAAATTGTTTTCGCACAAATATGGCTGGTTTCATTAAACATAACTCTAGGCAAACTCTTTGTTTAAGTGATATTTTTATTGTAAAAATCGCAGAAAACTGAAGGGTGTGAGTTACAAAGAAGTAGTAAATGGCTCAGTACAGTGCTACCTACATAAGTAGTTTGGAAGCGCAGTTTCTTAAATAATGACTTCCGGATCCTATTACAGTAACACAAGGAGTATAACTTTGGAGCTATAGTTTTGTAACGTGCGTAAGAAAGTATGAGGACCCAAATTTCTCCGATTAGTTTTAATCAATTTTTCGTAATCTTCAATTTCCGGAAAGAAAAATGATTTCTACAAAAATCCCAAAAAAAATTATTTTCGAAGAAAAAAATTTTTTTCTCAAACAATAAAAAAATGGAATAAACACGATGCTTAATTTGACTCTCATCAACCAATTCTCAGACCTCAAACAAATGTTTTTTTGTAACATTAACAACATTGAAACTCATAATGGATCGCGAGGAAAAAGTCGCAAATTTCAGTTAACAATAAACGTTGACTAACAATGCGACAAAGCTTTATTGTACAATAAAAGAAAGCTTCAGACAGACAATGAGAAAGAAAAAATGTTGCATATTCGAGAAAAATATGTACGTACAGACAGACACAGTCAATATGGCATTTGAATTGAACTGCTACTTGACAGTGTAATGTACGTATTATTATTAAAATGAAATAGTATCAACAACCAGGTTCAACTCGGTTTACTTTAATAGAAACGAGCAAGTTTAAAATAATTATTCCCATTATATAATATATATGGCAGAATTGGTTGCATACCAGTTGTAGTAGTTGAAGAGGTCGGGGGCGGGAGCCATTTAAGCCACTAGCTTCAGTCAGGTGGGGGGGTACGTGACCAATTCCACTAAACACTAGACCATACATACAAATTAATTATTATAGACTCCCTAAAGAATTTACCTAAGAAGGGACCTGCATGACCGTATGCAATAAAAACCCCTAAAGTCATGTATAAAAAAAAATAGATAATAAAATGAAGGTATCAATCTGTCAACCATATTTTATGCATCTTCAAGATGTTGCGAAGATGCGCGCTCAGAACCCTCCCTACCATTGGTTTTATTCTGCGCCTGTATTAATAAAACCCCACGAAGTACCTACCTAGTCGTACCCTACCCCATCACCATAAGGAAAATTAATATGTTTTTATCCTGACATTATAATATAAATTTTATTAATCATACAAATAAATTCGAATGCTTATAAAAATACATTACTTAAAGTATTTACATTAAATTCCTGAATCGTATCTCTTTTTTTTTTTTTTTAATTGATAAACTGAACATTTTGTTTACTATTGTGTAGTAGAAAAGAAAGAGATTTTTGCTTTCGTAGCAGTAAAAAAAAAGGAATTTAGTACTAAATACTATTTAAAGTACGATAGACTTCAACATGAATTTAATTCAAAAATATAAAGAAAAAGTTATCGATACACGAAATATATGCCTGTATAACCGTAGACATAATTAATTAATTATTTTTTAAGGAACTTAAATCCACAGTTTAAGTGCATCTTCAAATATATTTCAAAAGAAAAATTAAACTGCTTTAGTTAATTTTGTTCATCATTTCATTGCACCGAAATAAACAATGAAAACGACAGCTCTCAACCTCAGCAGAAATGCAAGAATCGTGAGAGAGATCGTCTGCTGCTACTCTAGCTTAATCCAAGACTAGCAAAAACTGGTTTGCAAAAGTCTACACACTTGGAACAGAGAGAGCGCGAGCGATCATTCTTCTCCAATTCACACTATGCACTTGCTGTTGTTGTTTTTATTTAAAGTATTTACTTTTTTTTTTGTTTTAATATCAAAATTCTAATAATTTATTTTAAATTCAATAATTTAAATTTAGAAAAAATCAATTTTAATTCATCTTAAGTTTCTACTAACTATCAAATTGTATAGATTACTCACTTTGTAGTTTTAGATGCACATAATCCATCGATGAAGGCCTTCAATGATGATGTTGAATATTGAGCTACAAAAAAAATATTGTGCATATAAAATGCTGCATTCTGATTGAGCAGGATTGTATGTATTTGTGAATACATCCTGGCTCAAAGGAATGACTACACTAGAGAACAAATTATATGATTTCTTTTAAATTTCAAGTATTTAGGTTGTTTTTTTTTTCTCTTGTAAATTTTGTATTAACCAATTTACTTAAACTTATTTATGTAGGGGAATTTAATTTTAACTAAGCACTACGATAATTTTACTTTTTAATTAGGAAATTTTTGCAATTAAGTTATTTTAGCAATTACGTAAATTTAGCAGTGTAATCTCATAATTTTTAGAACTAAATTTTTATATATATATTTTTTTTTGTTTTTTCTATTTTTTCAATGTAATTAATTGTTGTTTTCTCTGTTTCGAATTTCCACAGTCTTAGAAAATGTTTGTATTTCCGAATTTGAAGCTTTAATTTTTTTTCCTTTTTTTTTTCTAAAACGCTTATATACGCGGACTGCAATTAAAATTTACCAAATTTAACACCGATTTAACGCTATTATTGTTTTTTTTTTTTCACTGTTTTAAATTCTAATTGTTTTGCTAAAGTTTAGTTAAACACGATTTAGTTTTTTGTCGCCAAGACCACGCGCAGTAGGTACACCGTTTCTAGCACTGATTCGCGTATGTTATACATACGATGCAGTTGCTACGTGCTGTCAAGCTGGGTTTGATGAGATGAAAACAATTTGACGCTTAGTGAGACTGATGGAACTGGAACATCCAAATGGTCAATAGGGTAAATGTATCGTTTGTGTCGTAGTAAACGCAGACTGATTTGACACGAATCTATTTTCTGGAAATTGTTAGAAAATTTGATTTAACCCTGATAAAAAAAACGATGCAAATAGAATTTATTTACCTATATGTGAACAGGAGTGACGTAGACTCTAAATTTTGAGTTCTCAAAGGAGAATTTTCCGTTGATCGCGTGCCAAAAATTATGATTGCGTGAAATCAATCATTTCAAAAAGAATTTATATGTCGAAATATTAGGGATAATTAACTCTGTTCTTCAGAAAGTTTCCTAATGACTTTAGTAAGCCACTTTCTAAAAATTTTCTATGAAAAGGAAATAAGAAATGAAGTAACATAAGTTAAAATAAACAAAATTCTACTAAAATGCTAAATAACGCGTTCAGCGTCTAAGCAGTGAGATTTTATATAAATCTGGATTATAAATTGCAAAAAAAATTAATAGATGCTTTAGAACTTACTTGATTTTTTTTTTTTCTTTTCCTTTCTTTTTCTATGCAAAGCTTAATTCGCAATTAGAGAAGTCGCTGAAAATATGTTTAACTTTTCTACTCGGCTACTTGAAGAAAAAGGAAGTTGAAACATTTTTGTCAGCATAGCCAACCTATGCAGACATGCAATTCTTATTGAACATATGTTCAAGTACGGCAGTACTGCCAAATTATTATCAATTTTGCCTACTTTCATTAAGGGCATTCACAATTTGCAAATTTTCGAAAGAAAAAAAATATGTTCATTACAAAACCAGATGATATTTTGGTTTTGACCAAAATATAAGATGGAACTAGACTATCTATTGTCGAATGTCTTTTGCGTGGAAAGTGCCAACTAAGCTGCCCTGTGGATCCTCGAGAATATAATAATGATTTCCAATTTTCTTACGAACTCGCGCTTTAACAAATAATGGGCTCAGCTTCGCATTAAAGTTTTTTTCAAAGCTGCTTTGTGCAAAATTACGCCTGAATACTTCTTGTCCTACTTTAAAGGACACTGGACGAGAACGAAGGTTGTAGGTTTTAAAATTTTGGTCATAAGCTTTTTTGATATTTTTCCTAATGTCCTGACGCAACAAGGCCATTTGGTCATCACGGTTTAATCTGCAAGACGGCTCATTAAGAAGGTTAAGGTTTTTTAAAAGAGAGTAAGTGGATCCATGAGTAATCATGTCAAATCCGAATAATGCATGATACGGAGAACAGTTGGTAGCTTGATGTACAGAGTTCCTTAGTGCGCAACTAATGGATGTCAAATTTTCGTCCCACTGACGGTGATCACTTTTCAGGTAGGCCCTAATAGCTGCAATCAAGGAACGATTTACACGCTCTGACGCATTGGACTGAGGTGAATATATGGCAGTATATATATGAGCTACTCCAAGTTTAGTTAAAAAAGCGTTGAATTCATTAGATTTAAATTGTGAACCATTGTCACTAACAATAATCTCAGGTACACCGTAAATATGAAATATGTTTTCTAAAAGATATTTTTGAAGGACGGCTGACGAAAACTTTTTTAGTGGGCACAACCAATGAAATTTAGTCATATGGTCGACTACAATTAATATTCCTATATTTCCAAGTTTGCTTCTCGGATAAGGCCCTAAAATATCAATATAGATACGTTGTAATGGTCTTTCTGATTGCGCTTGCGCTCCCATTGGTGGTTTTAAGCAAATATTTGGTGCTTTAGTTGTTTTACACGTTTCACAGTTTTTGACATATGTGCGTACGTCTTGAACCATTCCTGGCCAGTAAAAATTTCTTTTCAAAAGGTTAACAGTTTTAGCCATGCCACCATGGGCTGAAACAACAGAGTCGTGTGCTCTTTTGAGTAATTGTGGACGAAGATTCTCAGGAATCCACAACTTCCAGGTATTTTGGTCTTGTTCAAGGTCTCCAGTATAGTGTTCAGTTCTAAAGTATACGAACTTGTCAATAATTTTAATGTCAGGATACTTTTCAGGTTTTTCAAGAATTTTTGTTTTTAATATCTCATAGTCAAAGTCTTTAAAGTGAACAGAACTCAAGTCGATTTCTGGGCCAATATCATCTAATGAACAGATTTCTTCACAGTGGACTCTAGATAACGCATCGGGTACAACATTTTCTTTACCTTTACGGTGGCTTATGGAGAACTTATATGCTTGCAACTTTAATGCCCATCGAGCAAGTCTTCCATTGAGGTCTTGTTGTCTCATTAACCATACAAGACTTGAGTGATCTGTAATCACTTCGAACTCTTGCATTTCTAAGTAACACCTAAATCGTTTTATGGCTTCGATTGCCGCTAAACATTCTCGCTCTGTTACACTGTAATTACGTTGGGCAGAATTTAATTTTTTGGACATGAAGGCAACGGGTTTTTCAGTTCCGTCGTCTGAAATTTGTACGAGTACTGCACCTATGCCGTAATTACTGGCATCACAGTGAACAAAGAACTTTCGCGAGAAGTCAGGGTTTACGAGCACTGGGGCTGAAGTAAGTAATATTTTTAATTTTTCGAACGCTATTTGAGCTTCATCAGTCCATGCAAATTTTTTCTTGGTAGAAAGAGTTTCTGTAATTGGGAAAGTGACGTCTGAAAAATTTTCAACAAACCTCCTATACCATCCTGCAAGTCCTAAGAATCCTCGAACTTGTTTAAGGTTTTTTGGCACTGGCCAAGACAAAATCGAATTTACTTTTTCAGGATCTGTCGCAATTCCTCCGTTTCCGATTATATATCCTAGATATTTTACTTGAGTAACGCAAAATTTACTCTTACTGACATTAATGGTCAAATTAGCTTGCCTAAATTTTTCTGCAATTCTTACTAAAATTGAACGGTGCGTTTCAAAATCTTCGGAAACTATGCATAAATCGTCAAGATATCCAAATACACAGTGGCGCAAATCTGGTGGAATTATTTCATCCATAAGTCTAGACATAGTTTGGGCCGCGTTGCATAGACCAAAAGGCATGACAACGAATTGGTACAACGGACGTCCCGGAATGGTAAAAGCTGTTAGTTGTTTTGACTCTGCGGAAAGACTAATTTGCCAGAAGGCATCTTTTAAATCAATCTTCGTTATGAGATTTGCCTTCGGTAATCTCGCGAAGATACCTTCAACTTTAGGTAGTGGATATGCATCCTTCTTTGTAACCTCGTTGATTTTTCTAGCGTCTAAGCACAGTCTAATTTTATTGGGTTTTATTACCATTGTCATCGGAGAGCTCCATGCACTGGTCGAGGGCTCAATAACACCTAGTTGCAACATTCTATCAATTTCCTTAAAAATTACCTGCTCTACTGCTGGCGACACTGGGTAAAAGCGTTGTTTGACTGGTTTCGCTTCGCCCACGTCAATATGGTGTTCAATCAATTTTGTTCTACCTAATCCTTGAAATTCAAAATTTGGAAATAGAGATTTGACCGCTTCTAACTGTTGGCGCTGTATAATAGTGAGGGGAAATAATTTTTCTTCTTCCAAGCTATTATTTGCAGATACTTTTAGTTTTGAAATTTCATTTATTGAAATAAGGTTAGGGACTAAATTGAATTTCATCCAAAAATCTATACCCAGGATCACTCGCTTTGCAATCGATGGTATGATGAATAATTTTAAGCTCTTTGTCTCCCCTTTATACTCTAAGTTGACTTCAATCCATCCTAAAACTTTCTGAAATTTACCATCAGCAGTTTGAACAGAAGTATTTGTTTTACGAAAAGATTTTACTTTAGAAAAATCTTCAAGAGCAAGATCAGAACCTAAGCAACTTATGTTGGCACCAGTATCCAAAAGACCAATTTCAGTTCTATTCAAAAATGACACTTTTGCATAAAAACGCATATCTTCATTGTTATTAAATACAGCGGAGACCAGTAACTTTTTAGTAAGTCTTACAGCTTTCCAAAATCTGCGAAGTCGCAATGTCGACCTCTTTATTTTTTTATTGGCATAATTTAAATTAGGAAGATCTTTAAAAATTCTATTCTTGACTGCATTATATTCAATCCATCGTTCATGATATGGACGTATAGGATATAAAATAGGTTTATGTTCGTTACCAAACAAAATATTTCGTTGCAAAATTGTAATGTTGTTAGAAGTGGTTAATGTTTTTTCATTTGTAATAAAATTACTTGAGCTAGCCGGTAATTCATTTAAAAAATTTTTGGTTTGTAAAACTAACGGGTTGCCATTCTGGTGGTTTTGAAAGGACCCGCTTTCAAGTTTTCCGAGCGCTTAGCAATACATTTGGGGCATTGCGGCTTATATGTATTTTTCTCACCACAACCGTAACAAAATATTTGCCTTTCGCTCAAGCAGTCTTGCCAATGATGACCATCTTGATCACAATTCCAACATCTTGAAATTTGTTGTTGCAAAGCATCAACAGAACAATGTGATTCTGGAGTGAGGATTTCATCTTCATTTGTTGATTCGTTAAAATCAATTTCTGCAATGTTACGACGCTGTGCAAAATTTGTGTTTTGCAAGCTACGTGATTGTTGGTTTCGTCTGAAAGCTTCTTCGGACAAGAGGTTTTCTCTCATTTGACATAAGCTTCGCAGGTGAGCAATGGAATTAATCTTCACATATAAAAGTTCATGTCTAATGTCTGGCCTGAGGTTACGAATTATAATTTCAATTAAGTCTGAATCCGAAACGCTATCGGATAAGCGATCAGTAATTGACAATATCGCTTCATAGAAGACTTCGAAAGATTCATTTGGCTTTTGTTTTCGGCTGCGAATTTCCTCGCGAATATCATAATCGGTTTTGTAATCCTTATATTGTTCTTTAATTGCCTGACAAAAAGCTTCCCAACGAATACCTTCATGGTTTACCTGTTTGTGGTAACGCCAGTACCACTCTCTAGCTTTACCAAACAGTAAAATATGTAAATTGCTACAGAGGGCCTGAAAATCATCATTAAGACTGGTCGACGTCAATGAACGAATTCTGTATAAGAAATCTTCAACGCTTAAACCATTCGAAGAACCATCAAATTTTACGTTCCAATTCTGCATAATAGAAGTAACTTTTTCCGCGCTTAAATTCGAGTTAAAATTTCTTCGTGTAGACAAAGGGTTTTGTCTACGTAAATTATTAGCATATAGGTTTAGATTAGGACTAGGACTGATGTTGTTGTATCTGGGTAGATTAGCAGTTGCATTACCACAATTTGGCTGCAAGTTTAAACTAGATAGTATACGCTGCAAACTTGTTTCAATCATGTTTGAAATTTGATTATAATCAATCGCTTGTGTATTAGCATTGACACGGGGCGCATGAGTAACATTATTTGAAGTGTTATTAGACGGCAGGTCTAATAAAGGTAATGATTGAGTGACATTATTTGTAGTGTTAT
Source organism: Meiosimyza decipiens (assembly GCA_963680825.1). Classification (NCBI taxonomy): domain Eukaryota; kingdom Metazoa; phylum Arthropoda; class Insecta; order Diptera; family Lauxaniidae; genus Meiosimyza; species Meiosimyza decipiens. The sequence continues at coordinate 21,415,916 of OY804260.1, read as the reverse complement.
TAGACGGCATATTCAAGTCTAATAAAGGCAATGAATTTTGGTTGTTGATTTGGTTAGGGTTCAAATTATTTTGTTGTGAGCTTGGAAGTGAAGATTGAGCTGAACTCTCCTCAAGTCTTCGTCTAAATCCGCGTGTGTTATGTCGTTTAGGAATGGCTCCACGACCACGATTCGTATTATGACTACGTGCTGCAAATTGGTTTAAACTGGAAACATTATGATTGGTATTGCTTAAATTGATGTCACGAGGTTGTATTTCAATACTTATTGGCACTAATTCGCTAACTAGCGAAGAACGTCGACAATTCGGACACTCTTGCGAATCTGTAAGCCAATGTTCGATACAGCTTTTATGAAATACATGGTTACAACGCGTAATCATGCATTCTGAACCATTTGATATTGGTTGTTGACAAATTGTGCATGAAGATTCAGCGTGAGGTACCAACGCTGGTATATCCTCTGAACTATGCCTAACAGCCATTTTAAAAAAAAAAAAAAATAACTTAAAAATTCAATTTATAAAAATTGAAAATGACAAATAAAATTCCGAAAACTGAACGATTTGACAAGTATGTAATATATTTGTGTAGGTTTTCCTTAAAAGGGTAATGTTAATTGAAAGGTACGATAAGGTAGCTGACAATGATTGATAGAGACTTAAAAAAACTGGGCTATTGAAGAAATTATAGAAAAAAAATTTTAAAAAACCGCTATAAATACTTTAACTAGATCTTCAATTTCTGAAATATAAATATATCACAGCGAATTAACTTCTTGAAAAATAGCATTGCCTATAAAAATAATCCTGGACAAATTTTTGCTTTAAGTAACAAAAACTGTATTCCAAAAATTAAATTTACGCTTAACATGTCAATTAAAAGAAAAATCTTAAAATTTCTATATTCGCTTAAAGGTGTTAGCAGCTAAAGTAGAGTTTGACGAATATAAATAAAATCAAAAATAAACATCAGTTAACAGATCGGTCGATAGCTATTCGGACGAATTGCCAAAAAGTCGAGTTCCAGAAATGAACAAATGTAAGTCTAATTCAATCACATTCACCAAAACATCACCTAAGCAGTTGCGAAATTTTCTGTTGAAATTTACTTAACGGACTTATGCACAAACTTACCAGAAGGATAAGTATGCACATTATGTGGAGACACAAGTCAAGAAAACAAAAGCCTTAAACTGACGGATGCCTGAAAGACACTTGCCTAAAGAAATTTGTTTAAAAGACGTAGTGGTGGCCCCACGTTGGGCTCCATTTTGTAATGTACGTATTATTATTAAAATGAAATAGTATCAACAACCAGGTTCAACTCGGTTTACTTTAATAGAAACGAGCAAGTTTAAAATAATTATTCCCATTATATAATATATATGGCAGAATTGGTTGCATACCAGTTGTAGTAGTTGAAGAGGTCGGGGGCGGGAGCCATTTAAGCCACTAGCTTCAGTCAGGTGGGGGGGTACGTGACCAATTCCACTAAACACTAGACCATACATACAAATTAATTATTATAGACTCCCTAAAGAATTTACCTAAGAAGGGACCTGCATGACCGTATGCAATAAAAACCCCTAAAGTCATGTATAAAAAAAAATAGATAATAAAATGAAGGTATCAATCTGTCAACCATATTTTATGCATCTTCAAGATGTTGCGAAGATGCGCGCTCAGAACCCTCCCTACCATTGGTTTTATTCTGCGCCTGTATTAATAAAACCCCACGAAGTACCTACCTAGTCGTACCCTACCCCATCACCATAAGGAAAATTAATATGTTTTTATCCTGACATTATAATATAAATTTTATTAATCATACAAATAAATTCGAATGCTTATAAAAATACATTACTTAAAGTATTTACATTAAATTCCTGAATCGTATCTCTTTTTTTTTTTTTTTAATTGATAAACTGAACATTTTGTTTACTATTGTGTAGTAGAAAAGAAAGAGATTTTTGCTTTCGTAGCAGTAAAAAAAAAGGAATTTAGTACTAAATACTATTTAAAGTACGATAGACTTCAACATGAATTTAATTCAAAAATATAAAGAAAAAGTTATCGATACACGAAATATATGCCTGTATAACCGTAGACATAATTAATTAATTATTTTTTAAGGAACTTAAATCCACAGTTTAAGTGCATCTTCAAATATATTTCAAAAGAAAAATTAAACTGCTTTAGTTAATTTTGTTCATCATTTCATTGCACCGAAATAAACAATGAAAACGACAGCTCTCAACCTCAGCAGAAATGCAAGAATCGTGAGAGAGATCGTCTGCTGCTACTCTAGCTTAATCCAAGACTAGCAAAAACTGGTTTGCAAAAGTCTACACACTTGGAACAGAGAGAGCGCGAGCGATCATTCTTCTCCAATTCACACTATGCACTTGCTGTTGTTGTTTTTATTTAAAGTATTTACTTTTTTTTTTGTTTTAATATCAAAATTCTAATAATTTATTTTAAATTCAATAATTTAAATTTAGAAAAAATCAATTTTAATTCATCTTAAGTTTCTACTAACTATCAAATTGTATAGATTACTCACTTTGTAGTTTTAGATGCACATAATCCATCGATGAAGGCCTTCAATGATGATGTTGAATATTGAGCTACAAAAAAAATATTGTGCATATAAAATGCTGCATTCTGATTGAGCAGGATTGTATGTATTTGTGAATACATCCTGGCTCAAAGGAATGACTACACTAGAGAACAAATTATATGATTTCTTTTAAATTTCAAGTATTTAGGTTGTTTTTTTTTTCTCTTGTAAATTTTGTATTAACCAATTTACTTAAACTTATTTATGTAGGGGAATTTAATTTTAACTAAGCACTACGATAATTTTACTTTTTAATTAGGAAATTTTTGCAATTAAGTTATTTTAGCAATTACGTAAATTTAGCAGTGTAATCTCATAATTTTTAGAACTAAATTTTTATATATATATTTTTTTTTGTTTTTTCTATTTTTTCAATGTAATTAATTGTTGTTTTCTCTGTTTCGAATTTCCACAGTCTTAGAAAATGTTTGTATTTCCGAATTTGAAGCTTTAATTTTTTTTCCTTTTTTTTTTCTAAAACGCTTATATACGCGGACTGCAATTAAAATTTACCAAATTTAACACCGATTTAACGCTATTATTGTTTTTTTTTTTTCACTGTTTTAAATTCTAATTGTTTTGCTAAAGTTTAGTTAAACACGATTTAGTTTTTTGTCGCCAAGACCACGCGCAGTAGGTACACCGTTTCTAGCACTGATTCGCGTATGTTATACATACGATGCAGTTGCTACGTGCTGTCAAGCTGGGTTTGATGAGATGAAAACAATTTGACGCTTAGTGAGACTGATGGAACTGGAACATCCAAATGGTCAATAGGGTAAATGTATCGTTTGTGTCGTAGTAAACGCAGACTGATTTGACACGAATCTATTTTCTGGAAATTGTTAGAAAATTTGATTTAACCCTGATAAAAAAAACGATGCAAATAGAATTTATTTACCTATATGTGAACAGGAGTGACGTAGACTCTAAATTTTGAGTTCTCAAAGGAGAATTTTCCGTTGATCGCGTGCCAAAAATTATGATTGCGTGAAATCAATCATTTCAAAAAGAATTTATATGTCGAAATATTAGGGATAATTAACTCTGTTCTTCAGAAAGTTTCCTAATGACTTTAGTAAGCCACTTTCTAAAAATTTTCTATGAAAAGGAAATAAGAAATGAAGTAACATAAGTTAAAATAAACAAAATTCTACTAAAATGCTAAATAACGCGTTCAGCGTCTAAGCAGTGAGATTTTATATAAATCTGGATTATAAATTGCAAAAAAAATTAATAGATGCTTTAGAACTTACTTGATTTTTTTTTTTTCTTTTCCTTTCTTTTTCTATGCAAAGCTTAATTCGCAATTAGAGAAGTCGCTGAAAATATGTTTAACTTTTCTACTCGGCTACTTGAAGAAAAAGGAAGTTGAAACATTTTTGTCAGCATAGCCAACCTATGCAGACATGCAATTCTTATTGAACATATGTTCAAGTACGGCAGTACTGCCAAATTATTATCAATTTTGCCTACTTTCATTAAGGGCATTCACAATTTGCAAATTTTCGAAAGAAAAAAAATATGTTCATTACAACAGCTGTCATTGTCAAAAAGTATCATCGGATGCTGCTGCGTTGTAACAAAGGCAACATACGAGCATAATGAAGATCTAGAGGAATGCTACATACACTGAGAAATATTTCAGCTAAAAATATTTACTTGATAATGAAATTTTGCTCTCTTTTAATATCTACTTGATTGACTAACAAATAATTTACCAAATGCCGGTTAGTTGTCTTAGATAAAATTGCAATTATTTTCAAACATCTCTGATCTTGATCACAGCAAAGCCTTGGTACTTTTATAATATTTAGAGACAGTTTCATAATTCCAATGTTAAAAAGGCTTTTTAGAAGAGATAATGCTTTTGGGAGATAAATTATAATCGAATTAAATTGTTTTAACTTCGAGACTTCAAACAAAGGAGCAAGTGCCAGAGTCAAGCAAATCATGTAAGCTCCAGAAAACTTAAAAATTCTTACACAAATTTTCTCTCAGTTCAAATATGTTGGTGTCTCTTAAACGCGCATTTATTTTTACATTTTATATTCATTTTTGGAAACATTCTTTTATATATTCATTCATACATTCTATTTTTTTATTTAAATGACAAACGAGTAGTCCGTGTCTCACGATGGCAATAAATGTCTTTTAACTTTTGTAACTTGTAGCAAGCGCCCTCTTGTGTTCATATCTTGCTGACTATTGCTAAAAAACATTCACGCAAGCAGCAGCCACATTGTTTGCAGTGAACAATAGGAAAATGGTTGTTGCCACATCATACTCAATTTTTAAAGTGCTGAGCTTTTTAAAAGACTGATTTTCCTTTTTTTTAATTTAAAGTTTTTTTTTCGAATAAAAAAAAATAGTCACATAGACTAGCAATTTGTGTTTCATTAGTTGTCACATTTATGTCATTATATGCAAAATTATTGCGATATTGAAATGCCATTTTATTTTGATTGGAATGAATTGCTTCAAACCGGATGTCCATTGTCATTTCCGTTATCAATAAAATGTGGTAATAAAAAAAATGTTCAATACTATTGTGCGCTAAAAGGATGTTTAGCTTAGAGATGTGGGCGGTTGCTTTTTCTCTTTTCAATTGTTAAGAGGACTTTCATCGTGAAAAGTATTTTATTTTATATAAAATTAAATGAAATAATGACATCATAGGAGAAAAAATATCTTTGACCAAACTTTTTTATCAAAATTTAAATTTCATGTGACGTGGACAACGTATTGTCTGAATTGAAAATTACTTTAAAAAAATCAATGTTTTATACAGAATGACATTATTTCCTTTATTAAACCAATCAAAAATTTTTATATAACTAAATCTATTGGCTAGCAGTTTCATACAATCTTTGCAATTACATTCACGAATTCAAAACACAACATAAATTATCCGATATACTCGCACATATTACTACTTAGATATATACGAGTATAAACCCACTGTGAATTCCTTTCGAGATATACATCTTTATAGTTAATCAACATTTACTGATTGCATAATTCGTTGTAGTAGTCGTAATCTTCTTCAAACAAAATTAATCATGTGAAACCTCAGTTGATAAATTTGCAGTAGGTTTCAATATTTGATTGCAATAACATTTCTAGCAATCATTTGCACCATAACACACACTACCGCTACTACATAGCCACGGAGCTAAAGAATTATGTTCAAAACTCGTGTCTTAGCAGTCACAAATTTTCGCAGTTGTTCAATAATGGCATATCTCTAGTTGATTGTAAAATTTATAAATGGAAGGGCTTTCTGAAATTTGATCGAACCTGATTCAATAAGCTTTTAGCACCAATAATTATTGGTGCTAAAAGCTTTGCATAAACACAAGCGCAACTTCACAAGAGGGTGTAACACTTCCCATATAAGCAAGACGTACATCGTCTTAAGGTTTTGAAAACTACACTTAAGTGCTTAGACTGATTTGGAAAAGGACTACACTCAATTTTGGGATATTGTGACAAAAGGCGTGGTACCTCATATACTTTATATTCACTTCTAGCGCTATTATAGTGTACTTAATTTTTGTACGGGGCAAGAGATAATGCTTTTAGTATTTAATTTTACAGTGCACATGTGAGATAACAACATCGATTCCAAACAGCAATTTCTGCACACAATCTCTTGAAGGTTTTACATATTTTTGTAACGCCGTGCAGCAGCTCCTGTTTATAAGAATTATGCTGCTGCTGTCGCTGCAAGTTGCTCTTACGTTACCGATGAAATTACATAAATTTGTGCATAGCAAACAATCATGTGTAAGGAAAACTTGCTGAGTTCAGCACGAGTTGTTTGTTGCATCGATTTCAATCTATAGATTTTCAATTTTAAGTGGGTAATGTAAGAGGGACACACAATTTAATTGCTTACTAACGAGATTAGCAAACTTTGCATGTATGTCTCAATTATCTCCTTAATAAAGAGTTTTTATAACTGCGTTAATTGCCACTTTAATATTTATTGAATTTTCCATGTTTTGATTTTAAAACCGCTTGAAATAATTAAAGCTCCAATTCAACATTTAGTTTTTAGCATAGCTTAGCAGTAAAATTAAGCAAAGTTTTCTAATGGGAAAAAAATTAAAGTTCTTACATGTAGAATTTTGTTTTTTTCATGGTCTACAGAGCAATTTAATAATAAAAATATAAAATCTGATACAGTACTTTTTCATGTTATAGCACCTGATCAACCTAATCACAATAATCTCAATATAGGACCCTAATGATTGAAGAGAAATTATTCCAATTGAGCAGGACTTTCAAGTGAAGTACATATTGTTTGTGTTAGAATCATTCGATTTTCTTGTAATTTTTTGATTTTTGAGTAAGAAGCGACTATTTACAATTTGCATTTTTTTAAAAAATGTACATCACGTCAAATTTTGAACTTTATTCTTTTTAATATTGACTCAGTGAACAACTTTTATGCTTCGCGAAAGAAAATAAAAAAAATTGTTTGTAAATTACTTTCTTCTGTCTTGTGTTCAATTAAAATTTTCACACTCTAATCCCCTTTCAATTAAATCAAATTACTTCAACAGACAATGTAAAGACTTTGGAAAGTTTTTCTTGAGCGTACATACGTACAAACAGCAATTTCTACTCTTTCAATCAAAAACAAAGCCAATGCCAAACGATGCGTTGAAATGTTTTTGTTAGCTCCTAATTCAAATCCCATTTTCGTGCTGCTGTACAAACGAGCAGATATCTTCCTCAATCCAAATGTTGCTGCATACGAAATTTTCTTTTGTGCTAAGCCAGCCAAATCGCATACAAGCATACGAATTCAAGTAGCTTCAGTTGTCTTACGTAAGTATATTTGCATGTACTCGTATGCTTATAGCTTTTGCTGACGGTGTGCCGTAGTAATGTTCACATTAGATGCTATTTTAAGATTTAGTAAAAATAATATTGAATATTGTGGTAAAAGTTCCTAAGAGAATCATTTGCGTTCAGAAAATCTAAGCAGCAAATAATTCTGATCCTTCAGTCAGACTTGTTTGCATTAATATCTAAGGTATATAACATCATTTTTCAAGCTACTTTTTTTTTTCTGAATTTTCTGCAATTTTATCTTTTCCCTTGGTTTTTGTGCTTATTAACATAATATCAGCTGTATTCTCGGTACAATGATGATAATTTATTTACTACACAGTGCAAAAAAATTATTAGATTCTGCCACTTAATTAGAAACTAAGTATACCATTAAAATTATTCTCAATAAATGACAAGTTTGTACTAGTTGTAGCTATAAGAGTATATTTGAGCTTGTCGTAACCTACTAAGGGGTAGATCTACTATTAAACAGCGCCGTAAACCATTTTTACGCTTAGTTTTCAGAAATGAGTAATCCTAACAAAAGTTCGACTTGGAAAAATTTGAATGTCTTAAGTTGGGCATAAGTTTGATGATCCATTATTGGATTGAATTAGTTTAGAAGTTACTAGTCATAATAACCTTAACGACACGCATTTGTGACACTTAGACTTTTTTCGAATCTTCACGAGCTATTCATCATTTTCATTATTAGTTACTTAGTCAAAATCTTACGTCCTTCATTATTTTTCAACATTTTTTGACATTTTCATAACATTTAGACTTTATCAACATTTTTCGTCTTTTACATCAGTTTCATTTAATCTTAGTAGTTTTTTAAGCAGTTTGCAGTGATCAATATGCATGTTAAATTACAAACCCTCAAAATTTCTCGACCTATGAACATGCATCAAAATGTTTTGAATTTTTTAATAATTTTTGGTTTTTGGGAAACAGCTGTTGATCTAAAAAAGTGCATTGATTTTTTGTATGTTTTTTTCCACTGTGTCCTTTTTTTGAAGTACATTTGTAAAAAAGACGAAATAAACTAGAAGAAATAAACTAGAAGCATGCGGTTTAATTTATTAATAAGGCGTATTTTTTCTATCAGAATTGTCAAAAAAGAGAAGATTGATATTTGAACAAAATGTCTTTTATCGTAGACCAGGGCACATACTAAATTGAAATTTAAACAATTTTTTTAGTCTTAACATTTTTGACTCGTTCAGCATGTTTCAGTCTTACCGATATTTTTCAACTATTCCAATATTAATCAACTTTTTAATATTATTCGACTTCCTTAGTATTTTCTATTTGTTCATTATTTTTCGATATTTTCAACACATTTCGAAATCTTTTGCAACATTTTCTTCTTTTACTGCGTAGTAATTGTTAGTTTGATTTTTTGATTAACTATAATTAACCAAATGATAAGCACTAACTTTCACTTGATCACATCTTCTCTCAGTGTGAAAAGTTCAACTTGCTAAGATAGGTTCCTTTTTAAGCATATACTTGGCTCTGCTATTCTCGCATATATTTTTTATTTTATTCATTTATCTAAATACTACTCTGCGTCTTAGACCTTTGATATAATTTTCATTTCTCGTATATTCTTTCGGAAAAAGCTATAAACACAAATTTATTTCAAGCATATTTATATGAGCACACCGTAAGCAATCCGAAAGCAGTTTGTTTTAAATTAAGTTAAAGCTTAATAGAAATCCTTGAAAAAAGTAAAAAGGAAAATTAAATTAAAATAGAGAATTAATTCAAATACAAGAAACGAACTAATGTCTGTGTCAGTTGTTATGATGACGGCATTGCTGCTGCTACTAGTGATCCTTCTGCTTTATGCAGTCATATTAGTAGCACACTGAATTTGCATATGAATAAAGTATTCGAGTATAATACGATATCGTATTTTAAGAACTATTGAAATTTTTGTGTCATAAAAAAATGTATTTTGATTCAATTAGTGCAAATGAACAATAGATACGATTTAGCAAGACAATCTTAGAATAGCAGCAATGATGGAGCCATGATGTTATTCAGAGTGCGTTTTTCTACATTTTGATTATATGCAAGTAATTTTAAGACTTAAAATAAAAACTATGAGTATAAGGCATATATTTTTTATCAAATTAATTTTCATGTGACAAAGAAAAACTATATTTATAATGAAATAATGATTGTTGATTGTAATCAATATCGTGAAGAATGTTATCAATGTGGGGCTTTAATTCAAAACATTGCCATAGTCTTTTTGTGACTTGAAATTTTCGTGTTTGCTAATTTCACCAAAGGTACTAGAACAGCTTTTATATACCAACTTCAGTAAGTGATATATCAAAGATGCTTATGAATAATATGCACCTTTTTTGAAAATATTTTTTAGTAAGAAGTACCTTGCCAACATTAAATACAGTTACCTATTTATGTAAGCAGAATAAGACTCATAAGGAAAATTGAATTATTTTTTCCTACTGCTTTGAATTTGATGTATTTTTTTCAAATTAAGTAATTTAAAAAAGATTAGCCACAAAATCTTGAACATATTACATTTTCGCACATCTTTTGTTTTTAGAAAAAGTCTTTAATTTCCATATCATACAAAGTTTTAATCTTCCGTAGAAAAAAAAACACACACACACACTCTGATTTAATTTCAAAATTGCGCAGAAAGATTCTTTAGTTGTTAACGTTGCTAACAAAATAAAAACAAAAAATTTTGATGAAGAAGCATAGATCGCAGCAGGGCTTAAAAAGTCGCAAAAGACAAGAAATGTAATCAACTTTTGTTAGAAAGTAAATCAAAAATTTTTTAGCCAAGATGACATATGCTATGCGCTACCTACACACACGTTTATGTACGAAAATAGATAGCAAAAGTAGCGTACAAACTTTTAGGCGCGTTTCAGAATTTTTACTTTTTTTATTTTCAGTTGCTACTGCTACTAAGCAATTCTTTAGAATTTCACTTTGAGATGTGCACCTATTTTTTCCTCATGACTGCCAGCTATTTGTGTGATATGCTAGAAAACAGCTTCACACAGGCAAATATAAATACATACATGCACAAACATATATCTTTGAATACTCACACAAGCGGAGACCTTTGCTGCTCAAGGCTGAATTTTAGATTTGACAACAAAACGTTAGCAATTTTTGTTGTCATATTTAATTTGTTGGGCTGTCATATAAAAGTGAGTTGGTGTTTGGTAGTGACTGCGTGTTTTGTTGTCAATGTATGGGAAAGAAAAAGGAATCTGTTGCTGACAGATAACAAAACGTATGAGTTTTTGTTGATTTGCGCTGCTTTTAACATACTGATTTTTTTGGAGTATTTTTTATTGTGCTTGCTGAGGCTTTTGTTGTTAGTCCTTTTTTGGTTTTTTGCATGCCTTTCAATTTCATATTTCAATTCTTTAGGCTTTTTGGTCTAGATCTATTACATGAAATAATTGCAACCACACACACAAGTTCACATCACTACACGCAAACTTTTACAATTAAAAATTTAATTTGAATTTAGTAAAAATCAAACCGAAAAGGATTATAATTATGAACTTAATTTTATATTGCATATGCGATGGTTGATATTACCAACACTCGCACTAGAATCTTTTCTTATTCGTATAACATTTTATTTTAAAAAATAGTAAATTTTCGATCAAATGTTGCTAAAGCAGTGAACATTTTAGATATAGCAAAAAAAAAAAAAGAAACAGCAAATTTATCAAATAAATGAACACACAAATGAAAATGTCAAAGTGCTGTCAAAAACAACGAGCAAACGTTAAGGCATATCAACGACCAGCATTAATAGCAACAGCATCGGCAGATATCATAGTGATAGCAACAATTATTGCTGCAACAGTTGATGCTGCCTTTGTTTTACTTGTGTTTGTGTTTGTGTGTGCATTTAAAAGTCACACACGTATCGCTGTTATGCCATCTTGCGGGTATCTTATGTTCGTTTTCGAAGCACTGTGGTAGAAAAAGATTTAACTTTTTACAAATATTTTTTTTAAAGAACTATGTAGTCGAATTGTTTTCATTTAAACTGAGCTTGATAATACAGCATTTTGGTTTTCATAAAAATTTTCAAAGGACATTTCATAAAAAATACAACACGGTATGTTCTGGACAAGCCTAATGCTACATAAGAAATTAGTATTATGTTGCAGAAGGTTAGGAAATTTAAAGTTTCTTTCTTTACACCACTTATGAGCTCATCAATATGTTCATATAATATAGCATATGACAGTGACCACATATGCGCACCAGAAAATTATTACTCAAGTGTAATATTCAAGGATTTTCAGAAAATTAGAGATAGTATATTTTCAGAAATTGATTCAAAATTATTTTTTTGATTTTCCAAAAAGAATTTAAAATTGTTTTCTTAAAATAGTTTTTATGTCGAGTGATTCCAAAAAATAAGCAATCTTCTCGATTTTTTGAAAATAATCCTAGCTATGATACTTTAAAAATAAGGAAGTAATATGACTAAACTGAATACGTCCGAAGTTTCTTGAATTTTTCAAAAATTATAATGAAGTTTGCAGAGAAGAAATTAATCTACACCGGCTCTGTTTATAATATTGTTATTCTACTACGTACGATAGCCAGATCAGCAGCAAAAGAAAAACGATAATTTCGAGGTTATTTCTTTAAGAAAATATGGGCACTGAATTAAATAAAGAAAAACTTTCTAGACACTTAAGGAGACAAACATAGCTCAAAGTGGAATATTAAAATTCGTACTTCTGATATCTCGCCTCTACTGGCTTGGTAAAGGCAAATAGATGAACCTTTTTACTAACTTAACTTCAGTCATATCTTCAAAGGTGTACATGAGTAAGATTAAGAGCTGCTATTATATAACCAAGCACTAACAATATTTGAAAAGAACCATACATATGGGTCAGAGCTCTGTGATTTTTGATCCAAAACTTTTAAAAATAATTCACTGTACCACACAATCGTCTGGTTTTCACTATGACTTAAGTTTTTTTATTTCTCTATAATAACTTTTTTGCTATAACTATCTTTGTACTCAACTTGGTCTTAGCGCAAAACTCTTTTACAGTTCAAGAGTTACAAATAGAAAAACCGTTAGATTTGAAATGCAAAAGAAAAACAAAAGAAAAATGTCAGCAAATGACATTAGAAGTGGCAGCCAGCACACTGATGAAAGAAAAAGCAACAGTAGTGCAGCTAAAGTATTTTGTATTAGAGTGTACGTTGAAAAAAAAATTACGAAACCTTTTATAATAAACCATCAGTTTTTTGAGATTTTAACAATTCATTAAACTTTCAGGCACAAAAAAAAATAAGGAAAAGTTTACATTCAAAAAATTTAACTGGATGCACTTTGACGAACGAATTCCAACTACAAAATTCATGTTAATGATATATTAATACATCGCGCTGTAGCGCCCCACTGTGATAAGCATATAGCTATTATATTTGCATACCTATGTTGGTATTAAATTATGGCATATTCATATTACAAGCATCTCAATTAAAATCTAAAACTTTTTTGTAATGTCAATTGAGTTACACTCTTTTGCAACATAGCAATTGTGCAAGTAGTTTAGAAAAGCAGCATGCAGAAAGTGCAACATTCAGTTGTAATTGATATCGTATAAATTCTCTTTCTTCTACTCTTATCCCTTGTTCTACTGCAACATGACTTTTCTTGATCTTGCATTATTTTTATCTCTAAAGCTTTTTGTGCTTCTTTTACCCGTATGACAAAGAAAATTAGAAAATGTTGGTATAAGAATTGCTCGGCTGCACAATTATGGTCTAAGATGTCATTATGCTATGGCAATGGTTGAAGTAAAGAAAAAAGGATTTACGCTTGGCTGTGACAATTAAATGACAATTACAGAAATAGAATTGCCACCACTTTTTACAAGAATAAGTTGTGAAATAGTGTGTAAGTATGGAGAAAAAAGGAGTAAAATATTTAATACGGATTTAAAAGCGTGTAAATTTATGGCAAAACCATAAATATTACCGGTTACTGCCTAACTCAAACGAATGTGCACTATTGTTAAGCGAAATAACATAACTCAGTTAATTTAAGTATTAAAAATGCGTACAAGTAACAGTTATTTTTGAAACTATGTACCTAAATAAAAATTAAAAGTTGCAAGTTTCTTTAAAGATAGTAATCTTTTTAAAAAATAAACTTCTGATTATGTCAGATTTTTTTATACTTTTTCTCATAAAGTGGGTAATATTGGAAAAGTTCTTATATCAGAAATATGCAGAGCATCCTGAAAATGAGTGCCCGAATGCCAGTATCTGTTTTTATTTTATGCTGTTTTTATTTTATAGTAACCAAATGTCCAATTAATAATGAGTACCTTGACGAAAATACTCTACTCATTCTTAAGTTTCTATGTTTTTACCATGTTTTGGTGTATAGCAGCGAAAAAAAATTTCTTACTCTAACTCTTTCTTGACTTCTTGCAGAGCGTGGAACCACCTCAAAAACAATGAAGCCAATCCGTTTTTGAAATTTTGCTTTGGAATGATGATACTAAAAAAATTTCCTCACTGATGCCTCAAATCAAAAAATTTCAACACTGGCTTAAAAGAGTTCAGAGTTGTTCCTTGATTTTCCCGGATATTGTCATAAATGGTGCTACTAGGATGCGGGCCGTCTATTATGTTGCTCAATATCTATTTTTTAACTTTCATATTACTATAGAAATCAATTTTTTTTTCGGAAATTATCCGAAACAGTGATATCTTAAATCCATTTTTTGACTTATCTCCACCAAGAGGCGAACCAAAAAAATTTCAAAAAAAGGGATCAAAAATGGATATCTTTAGGATGCAGAGCCAACTTAAGTGACGTCTAAAATTACAATTTAATCTTTTTTATCAATTGGCGTAAAGTTTTTCTGGAGATGTACCCAAAACGTTGCATGCCAGGGTACGAAGTAGCCTCCATATCCATTTTCGAAGTTAGTATTACTTTTATATATATATCGGATTCACAAGAGCAGTCGCACATATTTACTGTCACGAATGAATTATATTAGTTTGTAAGTTGTAATTTTTTTTGGTGTTTGACACACAAAAGTTATTGAACAGGTTTCTCAATAAAATAACATTTATTGTCTCCTGTTTTTCACAATTCAGACGAAGTTCAGTTAGTAAGATGCAATAGAAGACTTGTCTTTCTGTCAAATTTTAAATTTATAATTATATGCCATTCAGTCATAAAAAATTTAAAAAAACAGAAAGTTAATTTAATATTGTAGACATATATCCCTAATATCTAAAAGCATGGCATATCGTATGACTTTATTACGGCATTGGAGTTCGGTGCAAACTAGAGAAAATATGACTTTATTTTAAGATGTGAAAACTTTACATTTTAAATAATGGGTGTCAAGGGAATACCACATTTGAATACAAATCGTAGACAAGCATTTATTTGAAAAAAATTAAGAATGAGTAGAAAAATATTTCTATCAGCTTTTTAAAAATATATTCAGCTCAGTTTAAAAAAAAAAAAAATATAAATAAATATCAGTATTAAACTTGCATTTGCAACAAAAATAAATATCATTAAAATTTTTGTAAAATGAACATTAACCAATTTAAGACAACGTAAATTTGTCTTTACAACGACGTGGCTGACACTATCTTTACTATAGTAACAACAACAAAAAGATTTAACAGCTACTGACTACTAGCATTGCTACTATTAATAAACATACATACATACACATACCTACACAACAACTAAGCAGCAATTTTTGGTTTCCGTTTTCCGCTGCAAAATGATGCCAAGATAGCAAAGTTGTCGAGTTTCCATTTTCTATTTAAAACAGAGTTTCCTCTTCTCTTTATATTGCTTCGCATATTTGTGTTAGAGTTCTTTTCATGTATTTGTGCGTATGCTTTTGCATGTGTATACGAGTCTCAGTTTTCATGCGGCAACACTTACCAGTGCTGCACTCATCTAGTAACAGCAGTAACATCTACGTGTATAAAGGGTTACAACATGATGTTGTACCCCATTATAACGTTTTTGAAATTAGAATTTTATTGCCTTGGGTTCGTGGTTACAACAACGTGAAAATATATGGCAGCAGCGTAGCACAAGAAAAGTATGACAGTGGAATTGCTTTCATAAAATTTTAAATAATTTTGCTGATTTTCCATCAGTAATTTGTATTTCTACTTCCGACCCACAGTGCAACAACGTTTTTTCGAAATAGTCAAACAGCCCTGCAAATGGAAGAAAACGAACCAACGAACTAATTTAGTGCATCAGTTAAGAGGCTGGCGACAGACAATGACAATGGCTACAACAACAACAGCTATAATGTGTACGATGACGACAGACGACAAATGACAAAAGATCGCGTTCGTGGCGCCCACACTTGTTTTTTGTTGGCTGGGCTAGAAGACTACCACCGCCTTAACTTTATGTGATACTCGTTCATGGTTTTAAGCATGAAAACCTTTAATTTGCTTGCTTTCTCTTTTCTCATTGTATTTACATTATACTCGTAGAATGGTGTATGCAACAAGCAACTTTTGCTGTAGTCGTATTGCTCTATCTTACTCATTTTCGTTTCCGTTTCCGTTTGACTTATACGTGTGGTCGCACGTAAATTATACAGCTTTTCATGTGAAATTTACGTGCAAGCCAGCAACGTTTTTTATACAACAAAAATCGAGTGAACATGGAATGTGGAGGAAAAAACAACATCGTTTTAGTGATATTATATTAAGTTAAAGTAAGGCATTGCAGAAACATTCAAAAAGCGAGTAGAAAAAAAATTTTTCATCCTGGTTTTGCAATATTTTTTCTAAACATCTTTTGAGTTTTTTAATATAGGAAAATTACAAAAAAAATATGCGTTAGTCAATAGTTGAAATGAAATAAATCGATACCTTTTAAGTTTTTAATTTACTAGATGGCTCCGTCAGATATTGCGCAGACTCAGTTAATCGAAGACAGGATGAACGAGTTTTTACTTTAATTTTTCTCACTGAATGAAGTGACTCAAAATGACGTATGGGTAACGTATTACTTAAAATTATTAAAACTACCATTAAGTATCTAAAGCTCAGTTTCTTGTGACTTCATTCAGATGCAACATACAGTTCACATCTCTTTCCACTATCTTTAAATTACGCTACTCTACAAAATTTTAGTAATTTTGGAAAAAAAAAACTGTATTAATAAAATTATGTATCGCAAGGCAAAGCATCGATTTTATATATAGCTAAGCACCAATACCTATCATATCACTACGCGCATATTCCATATTCACTGGAGAAAAATTCAGAAAACTTGAAAAAAAGAAGAAAAAAATCTAGCACGATGCATAAAAGGCTTATCTTGATGGTAACTTTTCTGCGGCTCATTTTACACGGCTCAACAGAAGCCGCAAACACACAAACACACAACAACAACGAAACTACAAGACAAAAAAAAAACACACGGGAAGCGTTAGTTCCAACTTTGTATGTTCTTTCTGTTGTTGTTGTTGCTTTCCTGATTTTGTTTGTGCTCCTTTTGATTGTGATGGTTGTCGCGTGCTCGTTGAAGTAAAATTGAGATTTTAACTTCGTGTGACTTCATTTTTTGTCCATTGTTAGAGTCCTTTTTTATTTGCTAGTGTAGGTGTTGATGTGGGCGTGTGAAATGTTAGTGCTAAAATTTATCACTTAATTATGATGATAATCTTATAATTTATTTAGTTTCGGTTGAACATGCTGGCATTATTAGGATGTTTGTAACGAGTTTCTTATTATTTTACTTACATAATTTCATATTTATTATGGTATATAGAAACAAGAAATATAATTTTTTTGTAGCTTTTATATTTAGTCAATTTTCGCACAAGAGATGGAGAACATTTGGAACTCTACTGTTTCTGCATAGTTAAAACATAAGTAAGACAACATTTTCTCTATAACACTTGTACATTTCGTTTGACGTTCTGGTCTAACTCGATGCAATTTTGTGTAAAAATGTTTTTTTTTATTTTTCTAATTTAAATTACACCATATGCTTCAAATCTTACTTCTAAAGAAGATTTATATTTTGAATATATAACTCTACTCAAATTAGCAAATAAACATATCAGGATTTGTCGTGTGTTCTTGAAATAAGGTCATTCTTGAGTTCTGTCTAACTAGTTTTAATAAAATTTTCCAATTTCTTATCAGATTTAAGTTTGGTCAAAATTAATGTTAATCATACGTCACGTAATACATTATTTTTATATTACCTTTTGTAGTGTATGAAAACTAAAACGAATGTACCATATAGGAAATTTTAATTGCAGTGCGTTAGAATACGAAATCGGCTAAATTTTGTAGTAATCTGCTTTTTGATAAGCCCTTAATCACTTTTCCTACTCAAGGTACACTGCTCTGAGCAATCTGAATCTTAAAACATTTTAATTTCGAGTTGTCTGAATTCTGAATTATCTGACATTTTTACATCAACCAAAGTTTCAAATACGTACATGAATTGTTTATGTCGGAATTTCGTACATCACTCATAGTAACTTTCACTTTATGATCTAAAGCACAAATTTTGTAGCAAAAATTATAAAAGAACTCATGCAGAATAATAAATTTGGTAACTACATTGTCACTACAACTATTTTTCAACATTAATGTTTGTACAACAAATAAAATTTTGCTTATGACATTTAGAAGTTTCACCATTTATTTATTTGTCTGATTGCCGAAAATATTAAATGAGCACATTTAAAATCAAAATTGCCAACAATATGAAAAACACAAAACCCACATGCTACGCAACTCCTGCTGCATCCACTTCAATTCAACGACAGCAAATACAGTAGCATAGCAGCAGGCTTAACCCAATAATTTCCGTTACCAATTTGGTACATAAGTACAATACAATAATTGACACAACAGCAATATTACAATATATAGCATAAAGGCAAACAAATTTATTGCACATGTCCAACAAATATTGACCCAAATGCGATAAATTCACAAATTGACAGTTACGAGCACAAAATGATGATGACGATTCAATTGTCACTGCTGTTGTTGTTGCTGTTGTAGTTGCTCCTGATGATGGCATGACGGTGCCGCTACTCTAGGCAAGTGATCCTTCTGTGGTTGGCCCTTGTAATGTGGTATACTTTTTATTAAAAATTACATTGAGAGAATATCTTAGAAAAATTTACTTTAACATACTTTTTTAATTAATGAAAAAAACCTTCAAAAAATATCAAAGAAAAGTAAACTTAATAACTGTTTTGGTCAAACAGAACCTATTTTTTTAATATATTCAAGAAATATCATGATAGTTATATTTCTTTTCAAATTAATTCACATAATTTTTTTAATTTCTAACTTTTTTAATATAAAGTGCTAATCGGAAATGCCATTTCTGTAGAGATGCACAAACTATATGGGTGATTTTTTTGCTATATATTTTCTTCAGTGTAGTTTTTTTAACAGTTCACTTTTGATTCTTAAAATATGTAACGTCAGGAAAGCTCAATAAAGTTTGCCATTTTACCATAAACGGACTAACAAAGAAACAAAGCTTGCAAAACATTGACTTTTATTATCAAAATTCGTGCTCTGTGAGATATGTCTTTTATCGACAAATTTTCTTCAGCGACGAAACTCATTTTTAGCTCAATGGGTACGTCAACAAACAGAATTTCCGAATATGGTCTTAAAAGCAGCTGGGTGCCAATGCACCCAGAAAAATGCACTCTTCGTTGCGGTTTGTGGGCCAGCGGCATTATTGAACCGTAAATAATAAAAATCGCAACGTTACAGTCAATGGAGCAATGTATTGTGCGAGGTTACCAACATTTTTTTGCCCAAAATAGAAGATTTGTACTTGGTTGACAAGTGGTTTCAATAAGACGGTGCCATACGCCACACTGCACGCGATACTATGGACCTATTTAAAAGCGAGCATGGCGAGGAATTAATCTCTCGTTTTGGAGCACTCCATTGGCCGCCAAGATAATGCGATTTGACCTCACCGGACTATTTTCTGTGGGTCTACACAAGGCGTAGCCGCAAGCATAGTTGATATTAAATAATCTTAAAAAGGTAAATGTAAGGAATTGATGTATTGCTCCAAATAAATATTTCATTCACAGTTGCAAATATTGTGTTCTCTTTCAATTTTCAAAAACCAGCGCTTAAAAAATCACCCGATAAAAAGAAAATATTTTTCTCTCTGCAGATTTTTAATATTTGAGTTCTTTATGGCTATAATTATTTAGGAGCAATGGAAGCCACTGCTAGCAAAACAAAATATTGCACAATTTATTGTATGAAAAATATTAAATGAAAGTATTCATTCAATTTAGTGTTTGTTTTTTTGTCGTCCTCTTCCTTTTCAATTTGGTAGCATTGGTCGTATACACCATTCACCATAGTGTATTGGCATATTTGCAGCCTGTGTGCTTGCCTGCTTGCAGCAATTGTCATCTGTCAATAATCAAAATGGTACCACATGCGGTTCATTCAAACAGCAGATAATGGCAAATAAATATGTCCTCCAACTAAATTGTTGTCCATTATTAAATTTCCGCTGCTACGGTTTTTGCCAATTCCGTTGTTGTTTTTTGTCATCGTCGCTTTGAAGGCGTTATGTTTTCATATTCTCTCTTTCGTTTTGTTTTTGATTGCCAATACGCTGTTGTCTCTTTCTTTTTATTTGTTGATCGGAAAAATATACTCATAAACTTTGTCTTATTAAGGGATTTCATGGTGTCTGTTTTTGTGGGATTGGCGACTAAATTATTTGCCGATAATGTGTTGAAAACCATAAAGCAGCAAATTTATGTTAGTTATTTAAGTTACGTTAGGTAGGAGTGGCAGTCAGCTACGAAAAACTGCCTCACTTAGACTAAACGTGATCCATTGTGATACCACAGGGTGTTTGACTATACCCTATCGTTGAACCAACCAGATTTCGTACTGAAAAGAAAGAAAAACAATAGTCAGTATATAAATGAGGTCTTGTCTCTATTAATTGTCGTATACGAGCTTTCAGGACCCGGAGAGCATATGGTATTAGGTCAAAGTCTGAAAATGTGCACCTATGTGACAAAACATAGCAAATACCCTTAATGCTATATTTGCCATGACATCATTTTGATGATGCGTTCAGTTTCATTTATTTTTGCTTCCACTCAAGTTTCCCAATATTTTGTGTTTATCATTGTGAAACATAAGCTAGAAAATGAACACAGTATATGCAGTATAGTATTTATTTGTTTGTTTGCATGTATGAGTGTATTTTATTGTTTTGTATGCGTCAATCAATGAGTTGAAAATAAAATGAAATAAGTAATTTTAAAAGTGCAGAGAATTCAAAGAATTCATATTGAAAATTGCATAAACAAGTCATAAAAGATATCCATATTGAGAAAACAAATGTTAAAGAATAAGGACATAAGAAAGATTCGAGTGGAATAATGACAATATCCTTGTAAGAAAAATGTAAACTGGCAGCAATATATTCTAAGAGTAGTAAAAAGATGCCATAAACGTTTTAAAAATTGATGAACTTAACTCCTCACGGTGAGCTTGAAATACGTTAGTATCGAATCACAAATTAATCCAAATTTTTTAATTGGAACTTCTTCTATAGTACATAAGAAAACATTTCTCGTAAAAATTAAAATCGGTTTAACTTTTTTTCATATTTTTCAGCTTTTTATGATTTTAGCTGTTTAACTGACGTTCACTGCAAGTTTTTCGGACCTTGACTACCATTCTTAGTTTATTCTGTAATGTATAGATATTGTGTAGCCGTCCAAGTACTTCAGTTTGGGCACTCCTAAAGGTCATGAAAGTCATCTATATACAATAAAACAAAGTCGGTTTAGTTATCCGCTTCGTAACTTAAGAACGGCTGGTCCGATTTCATTGATCTCTGTTTATTTGGATTTATCTTCGCCCCGAAAGTGACATAAGCTAAATTTTATTTAAGGTGCATATATAGGGTGGCCCTTGCACAAAAATATTTTTAAAAAAGTATTTTCACAAAAGACCACGTAATCGATTCACACCAAATTTACACCACATTGCTTTTATATCATGAAGTGTAGCTTAGGCTATAAAACTTTTATTTAGAGTGCATATTTAGGGTGACCTATATACATATATATGCACACAATCGCTGGTGTGTCTGCGCAACTTCTGAACGTCTTCATCGATTGAGGTCATGTTAGCCGGGTCGCTTTTTCGGGGCAAAAACAAATCTTGGGAAAGAGAAAAATCGAGACGTTTTTAATGGTTTATGTGAAATGCTTTAACCAATGACAAAGTTTTAACAAAGCTTGTTGACATGGTGGATATTGTAGATCTTCCAAATATTTAAAAAATTTAACACTATTAATATTGTGTTAAATTGGTTGAATCGTTTTCAGATTGACAGCCAGCAGCGTAGCGTGAACATTTTTCGAACGGGAAGAGGAGCTAAGATGCCAACCTTAGCCCTCGAAAAATTAAAATTTCTTTCCTTAAGGAATTGCAGCCTAGCAACTCCAGCAAAATGAATTATTTTCAATGAAAATAAAAAATAAGGTACATTAAAATTTTTAATTTCATTTTTAATTTTTTACTTATTGGTTGAGACAAACTCAATAGTACGAGGCCCACTTTTCCGACTTCAAGCTTTTGCATTTACAAATTTTAAGTTGGAACCATTTCATTTGGCTCCTGCTTTAAGTATTAATATAGCTTATGAGCTAGTCAACGAAACCCGGAAAATTTGCAAAATATATAA
Organism: Meiosimyza decipiens; assembly: GCA_963680825.1. NCBI lineage: Eukaryota > Metazoa > Arthropoda > Insecta > Diptera > Lauxaniidae > Meiosimyza > Meiosimyza decipiens. Next base: position 21,393,647 of record OY804260.1, on the reverse strand, counting down.
AATTAATAAATTTGAAATGAAAACGCTCTTGGGTGTACATGTGTTTAATTCCCGAGCAGAAAAGATTTAGTTTTGTTCGTTTTAGGAAATTCTTATTAGTTATTGCACGCAACTTTGTATGCACAGTTTTTTGTACAAGCAGTAAGTCTCCTAATCACTATGCCTGTACACTTTAATTTTTCTGAGGCTTGACACTTAAATTGCTTAACTTTTTATTCAATTGGTGCGTTAGTTCTATTTCTAAGTCTCATCACATTTCCAAAGAACAATTTTCTGCTGAAGCTATTTTACCTGTTTTATCTGGATACTGTTTAATTCTTGAATCAAGTTTTGCTTAATTCAAACGAACCTCGTTTTGAATAGTATAATTTGAAGTATTAACTTCTTTGCGAAGTATTACGCTCATTTCTTCTGACGCATAGATTTAAAAATATTAATGTAGTATAGCTACTGCAATTATGAGCTAAAGTAGCTATTCCGCTTGAAGTTTGATAAAAATATCATTAATAAATAAATTATGAAATTAAAGAATATTGCGTGTTAAGTTTTTATTAATTTTTAATCAGCTATTTGCCGTGACTTTGTGCGCATAGCCTGTTTCCTGTTTCATTTTGCTGTTCAGAATATGTTTTGAAACTTCCACTAATAGAGTTACTACTTTAGTGATCTGCCAGTACTGCAAAAAGATATAGTTTTAATTAATTTTTTTTAAAAAACTTAAACCAACGCTCAGAGGATAACCCCCATAAATATGTGCTGATTTGTAAGAAACGGAGATAGGTTAGGAAGCGGGGATATTGGTAAGATTCTACATAATTGTATCAACAGCACGAGTGTCGCTGCTCTAACACATCCTTTAAAATGTCTAAAATAAATTAAATGTTACATTGAACCACTCTTAGCAGATACTTGTCTGATGGATGCACCAAGATCGAAAGCCGGATAGTGGCTGATAATATATATTTCTCACTGGGTATTTGAACAGAACAAGAACGAAATGATAAGAAAGTGTAAAATGATCCTTGATGTCGTTGATGATGCTCATGAAGTACATACTATATATCTGAGTTGTGTGACAAAGTCAATTTCAATTTCTGTTGCTACTGCTATTGCTGTCTCCCTAGTAGATAACCCCTTGTAGTGTAATACACATAGTAATTGATTATATTCTACTCCCATTTTTTATATTTAATAAATATGAAATGTTATAGCGCATCAGGGAAACTTTATTAGTAAATTCATTTTGTAGAGCTTATGTTGTTGTGTTATGACGAAACTTTGATATTGATAATAAAAATTGATAATTTTAATGTGCACTTGTGAAATAAAGCCATTTAAATAAGGGAAATACTACTACTAACAGGTTATATGACATGATTTTGCTATAATTCTGTAGAATATTTGTATACGAAACGTTTCATGCCAGCACTCTGTCACGCAATATGTGAATACACAATTTAGCTAATTAAAATACACAAAAGCAAATTTGCGTATGTAAATGCGGTGTTATTGGCCATAGCAAATGGAGCTGAACTATGAGACCTGCGCCTGAGTCTTTTTCGTCATTGGAAGTGCTTTAAGTTTTAATTATTCACCATAAAGCCTTCTGACATAAGTCAAACCTCTGTTGCGCCAGTACATTTTGTTTGTAGTTTTTAAGATTTTAACGCAATAATTGTTGATTTTATGCTGCAATGACTTTAACGCAATAATTGTTGATTTTATGCTGCAATGACTTATCATAAGTTCTGAAATAGAGCAAAAAAAATAAAATCATCATATTTAGAGAGCTCCAATTTCAAACACTTTCGTTTTACGAAAGAATTTCCCACATGAAAATGGAAAATTTCTAATTTGGCTCCAGCAACGTTGACATGCATCACAAGCTTACAAGTAAATCAAGTAAAATAATTAATTAGTGTGCTGCAATGAACACGTGAACTATATTGCTGCTGCTGTTGGTAATGATGATGATGATGATAATGAAACAATAACTTTCTGCCACACAAAGCACACGCTAAAATTGCTTTGGGAAAATTAACAAAATTTCACAATTGCCTGGAAATGACAAGTGAAGCAGCAACAGCAAAAAAATCAACAAAAAAAGAAAAAAATTAAAAGAATTTCACACAAAATCCTTGCAAATTTTAAGACGGAAAAATTTTACGAAATATTGAATGACATATGCCAGTGAAGGAATGAAGTGAAAATGTCTGGGACAGCGCATAATGTTAAAAAATAATTAACTTAAAAAATTCTTAGAAACCTTTGTTAAAATCACGATTGAAATATGAAAAATAAAATGTTCGTTACCATACACATTTCATTATGCAACGATATATGTGATATTTTGTTATATAGCGGATGACTCTATATTGAAAAGTCAAATAATTATTGTAAGTTATATTGTTTTTGTTATCATTTATATTTCCACATGAAATCAAACTATCAGAATTGAATAATCATATAATTATTACATACGTTTACACCAAAATAAGCCATTTTCTCATAGATTTTTTAGTGTATGTATTGAAAGACATATATAGTATACATCAATATCAATATTTTGGGAATGCTCTATCTCAACGATAAATCAGCAATGTCAAAATATATAAGCGAACGAACAGAATGAAAGAGTATTTTCGAGTACGACGAATTCTATGTTTGACAATTATGTCTTGCCAGCAAGTTCGAAGATTTTCCGAAAAAAGTTTTCGTGTGTAAGTGGGGAGATAAGAAATTTGAAACCAAGAAGCAGTCAAGAGCGAGTTAGTGATTTCACTTGCTAGCGTTTGAGCTACAAGAGCCAATAACAAGGTTGCAATCGTATGCAACCTTTGTAAAGTTGTGAGACTTACAGTTTAGTATAGAGGTTCCTTACCTAAGTGCACAAAATACACAGAAGTGATGACTCATTACTTCACTGGTGTAACTGTCACAAAGCAAAATAAACTCTGCCCAAGAGTACCATAGCAAATCGTTGAACTATCAGAACAATGGAATCCGTAACTTCAAAATTCAAGCTTAATTGAAGCCATGGATAAAGAAACGCGACATTCAATAAACTAAACCCAAGTGTTAATAGACCATTAATAGACCAAAATTTGGAGATCTTAGGGCGTACACTGAAATGATTGCGAATGTCCGGCATGGAAAAAAAACAGGTTTACAATCTATTGTACAATCAATAATGTCGACTGACAACATTCTCAATTTTATGTTTTTTCATTTTATATAGAACGTAATTTTGATAAAGAACATAATTCCATTTCGCTATTCCAGCACACCATGTCATGTACATAAGAAATATATCCCCGAATCATAAACCCAAAATAATAGAGTCTTTCTCGGACAGCAATTAAGTGATACCTTAATTTTTTTTTTTGCTAACATTTTTAAGTAATAAAATTCGAAACTTCACAAAACCTTCTGCAACTTTGCAGCACTTTATCTTAAACAGCAAATTATTGCATCGAATCATTGCATTTTTCAGTTTATTTGTGCAACAGCAACTTCAGTTGCTACACCCTACGCACATGCTGCTGCAATAACAACAACCAGCATACAGAGCAGGAACTTTTTATTGTTTCTTATCGCTTCAAGAGATCTTACGTCTTTTGCGTACATCGACAATTTGTTAAGCATGCAACAGCAAAACAACAACAATAAAATAGCAAACTTTTGCAACGACAACATCAAGGAAAAAAACAACAAAAACAACTGCTGCTGTGGCATATCAGCAACTTTGATTTTTGTTTTCTTCAACAACTTTTCGTTGGTTTGTTTGCGCTGATTTTCCACTTTTTGTTGAATACAAATGGAAAAAATGCAACGATATATTTTGTGTAAGACGTAGTCTCTTCCAAAATTTTGTAATCGAAACAAAAAAGTAAAAAATTTACGAGTTGTCAAAGTTTGCTGTATTGTGTTGCAGCAGAAGTAGCAGCAGCAACGATGAAGTTACTGTTGAACACTTGAATATTCAGTTTCGTTACGCTGAGCTGCGCGAAGTTGTCGCTGCTGAGAAATGCATTTTGTATGTTATGCCATCCCTTCGGTGAAGTCGTTTTTCCTCATTAATGGCAAATGGTGGCAACACTTATAACTATTGTATTTGTGAACTTTCAATGCAATATGGTAACATTATTTCAACAATTTGTCGAAAGTTGAATTGTAATTGATTTCTGAAAAATAATAAATCGTTAACTTTAAATTAAACTTTGCGCAGTTGTTTGAAAATGCTGGTGATAAAAAATGTCGATTGATTGATGTGGAAACAGTGAAGTATGAAGACTGAATCTTAATTGAAAGTATGATGTATAAAATGCGTAGCATAAAGTGTAGAGTACACAATGAAAAGTGGACTTAAAAAAGACACACAAAAACGCCGAGACACCGCAATTTCATTTTTCGTCGTAGATTACGGTGGCATACACAGTTTTTTCCACTTGGATAAAACTCTCGAGATATTCCGGGCTTCGCCAGGTCAATCCCGATCACTTCGCTGCCCTGTCTTCAAAGCTTCTTAACAAATCACCGTAAGATGCGGTTTCTAAGTGTTTCTGTGAATGAAGGTTTTAATTTGAAGCCGCATGGTAATACTTATATACTATTCAATGGAGAAACAAAGGTACTCCCACAATTTGTTCTCCAATTATTTTCTATAAAATTAATTCATTTCTCAATGTTAAAAAGAACCCCTGGCATAATACCGCATTAAGTTAAGTAACTTTTTACTCCACGTTTGCTACTTTTACACCCCAGAATTTGTTAATTTCCAATAGAATTTCTTTGATTAAAAAATGTTAAGTGAAACTTTTTTTCGTTGTATGTTTGCTCGTTTGTAAGTACCCTACTTCTTGGTCAAATGAACTCAGCTCGTTACTGTTGTCCACCGCGTACTATACGATGTGGCACAGCAAATAAATTTCACAAGTTTTCGCTTAGAACTTTTGTTTTGCTTTAAGTTTTTTTATTATTATGTTTACGATCATTTTTTTCAACGTTTTTCTCTCACATTATTGTAATTTTTTTTTTTTTTGGTTTTGTTCTTTAACTCACTCACTAAGTGCTGCCAAAAGTTCAAAAAAATGTGCACTAAACGGTCGAATGGTTATTTCTTTGGCTTGAAAAATTCACTAAAAGCGTTAAGATGGTGAAATGTTTGAAATGGCGTTAAGAACACGAAAAATTAAAATCAAACAAAAGCAATAAATTTGCAACATTGTGGTAGTGAAGAGTGTGTGCAAGGCAAAATACTTTTTGAAAAAATTTGCTTGTGCATATTTTTATTACGTAAAATTATTTATCTGCCTCACTGATTTATCTTTCAACTTTCAACATATAAAATTGACTTTTAGGTATAACTTATCACACATAGAAATCATAGTTGATTGGTTATTTTGCGCCATACATTTCAGCAGAAAAACTTTAACCAAAAACTTTTCCAAAAGTTATGAAAAATTAATTTATGAAACATCAACACACTTCTTTCAGCAAGGCGTCAAAATGTCCACTATTCAAGCTACACAATTAAAATAGAAAAAAAAAAAAACGAAAGTGCGTTTATTATATTTCTTACAGCTCTAGCTTTAATTTCGCTTGTATTTAGATTTTAAGATGTAAAAAAAAACTAAAACTTTAAATGACTTAACTTTTTTATTATCGAATTTATGTTATCATCTCACAAAAGTGTGTTGACTTCTTCTGCTCCTAACTTAAAGGAGTGACTAGCAAATAAGAGCAACTCAAAAAGATATAGCGCTAACATAAAAATTTATGATATGACCTAAAGCAACTGCTAAAAATTATGTGTTGAGTTTTAAAGTTTTGTTAGCGTCTTTATAAGAAGAAGAACGGGTATGTTAAACTATTGAGATAGTGACAGAAAATTTAAGAGTTAGTTATTAGAAAATTTTTATTTTGAATTAAAGGAACCTAGGCTGCCAACTTATGAAATTAAAAATTAATTGAAAAAAATATAATCTGTCATTTCAAAGGTTATCTGCGAGAAATCTATTGGTGAATTTATTTTGAACAATTTTGAAATCAAGCAGTCACGTCAAGTAGTCTTATTTCAATGTGCAGTCCAAAAATTGAAGAAATCAAGTTGGAATATCAACAGAAAGCGAAAAACCGTGTAGTTAGGGAGTCGGTGGTCAAAATATTTATATGATTTTATCATGCGACAAAGGTTGAAAATCATCAAATTCTAAGTAATATAAAAAGCACGAACAAGCTATGCCATTGCGTTATCTCTGCGTTATTAATTAAGTTTTCCTTAAAACCGTAAAAGAACGATACCATTTTACATAAATATACATATGCAGGATACAGACGAATTTGTTGCTGTGATTAGTAAGTGCAATTCAATTTATTTTAAAATTATTTGTCATCAAAGAATTTTAATTAGAAATCAAGTAAATACTAAAAACTAAAGTCGCATAGAAAGATCATTTAAATTAGCAACAAAAATATCGAAAACAATAGCTGTGTTTATGGCAAAATGGCAACAAAGTGGGCTTGAATTTAGAAAATCTACTAAAGAGTGAATGGTATAAGAAATAAATGTAACTTTATTCTATTTTTCTATTTCACCCTACGCATTTGGAAGTTTTTTCAAACTACTAAGGAAAGTTTGAACGATTTTTATCTTCTCTTCTTATACAAATATTATATGGGAGCAATTATACCATAAATCGCCGGAAAGCACTCGGTTTTGTGTCTCTGAAATAAAGAATTCTACAAAAAAAAAGCAAGACTACAAATAGTTTACGTGAGACATTAAATTTTGTTAAGGTTTCTTTTGGGAATATTGCTTTCAAAGTTTCGGTTCATTGAAGAATTTTAAATAATAAGAGAAATGTTGAAAACAAAAAAATAATATTTTCCTATGATTCTAGTAAATCGATGTACTCAATTTTAATTGTAAGTTGCAGCTGTTTTAATTTTAATATTGCAAATTTGTTGAACTCAAACATTAAAATCAAAGCTTTATGAATAATATTTACAATAAGATGACACTTTATTGGTTATTTTATGCTAATATGCTTTCGACATTAAGGTAATATTTTAAGTTATTCAGCTTCACCTTCCATCATAGGTAAATATTAATTTTGTCATTTAACTCAAATGCAGAGCTTAAGAACAATTGTAAATATTGCTTACAAAGAAAATGTTATGTCCATATTTATACAATATTTTAACAAAACTTTACAATGTTTGCATTTGAGTCTTCTGTATAAATATATTTGTATGTTATGTGTTTATGTGTGTATTATGAAAATATAGTATATATATATAGAATTTTCAACACTTAACGAAAAATGTCTGCAAACTTAAGATCTACATCATTATTAAAATATTTTCTTATTCGTTAATTTGCTCGCAGGAGCATAAGGCGATAGAAGTGGCGTACTTAGTATAACTGCACGGATATTGTTAAATTTGGTGCTAACAAAATATTTGATTCCTTCTACATCCAGAAAATGGGAAATGATATAAAATAACTTCAAAGAAAATATTTTTTTTTTGGCTGCGAATTTCAAAATTTCTTTTGCAAAACAGAATTTTGTAGATATTGAACCTTTGGAAAAAAAATTTATGGGCAGCATTTTACAAAAATATTAAAAAAAAAATTATTATTTTCATTTCAAAAACTCTATTAATTTTGAAATTATTCCTACTAACATTTTCTCATAAGCAGCTGTAAAAAGCGCCACTTAGAATAAATGGCAAGATGTATTAATTCTGAATATCCTCGAATATTCTTAAAGAAGAAAAACAAACAAATAATTATTCACAGCCAATTAAACAATATTTGCACATAAATACAAAGGCACATACGCAGAGATAAGCACAAGTGTACAACTACATTTACAGATGATGCTGATGATGAGTGACTGACAACTCACCTCTTGTCTGACGCACAAAGGCCATGTGTGTAACACAACAACAACAACAAAAACAATAGCAACGATTACAACTCCTACAACGATGAGTGCTGTTGACACTCTTGTATCAGCAAACAACAAATAAAAGATCCAGTAAGAGAGGAATGACAACATGAAAGGTACTGCATGATGGGGAGAAACGATGACTATGTATGTGTGTATGTATGTGTGTTGTGTTGGCAAGTGTGGATATCTGTTATTATTTTAGTACTTTTTCTCTCAGCGTTAATCTTTGCTATTACTGCTGCTTCTTTTCATGTTGAATGTTGTCAAAATATTTGCGTTGCTTTATGAGGCGCGCACAAATTAATACAAATACACATGTGTAAAAGTGTGGGCATAACGAAAGGCGTCCAAAGAGTACGCATCTGAAAGTAAAAAAAATGAATGTTTTTATTTTAATAAATTACTAGATTCTTAATTTATTTACATTATTTTGAGCACTCTCTTTGCTGATGCACACTCTTTGCCAGTGCGTACTCATTCCTGCCATTTATTTTCAGTGTTATATTTTCTACTTTATGCTGCTGCGTACTCATGACATATTCATATATTTCAAGAGTTCGTGCTATTCCTGTTTGTTGCTCGTACTTCTTTTATGCAACTACGTTTTGATCGTTCTTCTAACTGATCCGTACTTTCTACGTGATTTTTTGCTATTTGTGCGTACTCTTTGCTTGTGTGGAATCCTTCTTCAGCACTTGAAATCAATTTCAACATATTTTTTTAGATCGTGATCCTGGGCCATGAGTCTTCATACTTAACTATTACAAGCAGTGTTGTTATTAAGATGGCATGGCCATGGTACAAGATATTTAAAATAAACCTATAATGTCACGAAAATCTATGTTATTTTTGTAATGAATTTTGAAAAGTTTAATTAAGATGTTTGCTTAATATCCGTAAAAATAAGCTTTAAATAGAAAAATATAGTAAATCTAAAGATGCAGAGTAGATAAAGACGCAAGAACTTTTGTAACAAACTGAAATTTTCTTAGAAAAAAAGAGAAATTTTGTATACAAACTATAATTTTTGTAATGTAAAAATTTCTTTTCTTATTGAAAACTTAACGTTTTCTATGATTTAATATTTCTCTTCCAAACATGAAAACTGATCAAACATCAATAAACTTGAGCGCTCATATCATTCATATGATAATACTGTTCTTGAACACCGTCTATATCTTACATATTTAAACACCTTTTCTAAGGACCTTTGAAAATGTTTGCTTAATACCTACAATGTTTTTAATTTTTTGCAACTGCGTCATCTTTGCATGCGCATTAGATTCATTAAGCTCACGATACTGGTTATGCTTACGCTTACTTTTTTGTTTGCTGTCTTATTGTGCGCACTCTTTGTCTACTTTACCCTACTCAAATATTTCCTAGCAACTGTTTATACGGTTGTGTGTTTGCTGTTGTGTAAATTAACATGCAAGCCAATTTGCTGAAATTATCCTTTATAAAAGTGATGCTGCTGCTTTTGTTACTGCAGCTTCGAAACCTTCAGCCGCTGTTTAAGTCAACAAATAGCAATGGCACACACAAACATACAAATTTTACATATAACAGGAGTAGCAGCGATAGCAATATGATGTGCATGCATGTGTAAGGGTCGTCAAGGATGCTTGACACTTGAGTGTTTTACTTACTCTCCTTCAGACAAAATGGCAGGATATAATCTTCATAATTTTTGTTCGTGTTATTGTTGTTGCTATAATTGTTGCTGTTGTCGCTTGAATGTATCTATTGATACTGCAAACATATTGCAGTGAAACGTATTAAGATTTCAAAAAAAAAAACCTTACGTTAATTGCGTGTAATGGAAGAGCTTCCAGTTATTTGCAAGGAGGCCGTTGCACAATTTACTACTATTTTGCCAAGTTAGCCCGATTAAATTATATACATCGCAAACCAAAGGGTGTGCCAAACTTAAAGCAACCAAAGAGAGTGCGTAAAATGGATTATGTAATTGTTCCGTGTTGAGTTAGTTGGCTTCAGTTTACTTTAAAGCACAATGGTGCGAAATTGAAATTTTGCGCTTATTTAGGGACACCTATTGCAATATTAATGAAATTTTGAAAGAGCGTTTTTATTTTATTTAGACAGCACATAACAATTGTTGCAAATTGGGATATCCTACGATAAGGCTATGATATATGTAATAAGGTGGTTCATAAATTGTCTAACAAAATTGACCTGGAACAAGAAGAGGACTTTGTATCATCTTAAAATTAGAAAATGTATTATACCACTAAGTCAAAAATACAATAATTAATTTTGTGACATTATAATTTCAGGAAAAATCGGTTGGCGTGGAATTGTGAATTTTTAAAATTTTCTTAAGGAATTATTTAAAATATAACCAATTAATAAAAGTGTTGCAGCGTATAGTGAAATAAATAGGTGAAACAAATATGGTAAGAATTTCATATATGACAAGGCCAATCTGAACACCCTCACAAGATAAGGTTAATATTTTAACTTTATTTTGCCCGCAATCTTTTTAGCTTTCAACTTTTGATTCACCTTAAAAATAAATTTACTAAAATATGCTTAAGTAAGCCATTTCTTTGAAATGTTGCCCACGCTTCCGACACTAATTAAGAATAATGTCGGATTTGGCGCTTAACAGCGTTAATTTTAATGTTACTACCATTGATATTTCAAAGAACACACCTGTCACTTAACATTAAGTGGTGGTGACGTAAGCACGTCTAGACGTACGACTAAGGCAGTAGCTTGCCTCCTTAGTTAAGTACAACCGTGTATTAACAGAAAAGTAAAAATACAAAACTGAAATCTTAGCGTTAACAAAAAGAAAAAATTCACTAACAAACTCAAAGAGATTTTATGTGTTAAAGATGACGTTTAATTAAAAACGAGAAAAACACGAATGCATTTTAGCGCATTGCATTATTAAAATACTTGGACACATAGTTGGCAACACTAACATAAAGTAATGTGAATGAAATCTAATTACTACTGGAGAAGTCAGAGCAATAAAAATAAAAAATTCCAACTCGAACAGATGTGCGGAATTTTAATGTGCTGCACTTCACCACCGTCCGTCTAACTGTCAGTCTGTTTGTTTGCTTGTGTGTTTTTTGTCATTTGGTTCGCTTGTAATTTTTGTGTATGCTGTAAATGACATTTGAAACGTCATTCACATGAAATGACAATTTTTAATTGCAAAACTTTGCGATGCTTTAATATGGAATTTTTAATATCTCTCGCAAGTCAAAATCTCTGACGAACGTTGAAGTGCAGCAATTTTTTTCCCCCCCCAATTTGTTCTTGCCTTAGCGATTGCTTTTAATTAATTTTTAAGCAAAATGTGATAGCTTGTTGTCAAAAAAAAAAAAAATTTTTAAATAATCAGGCATTTTAATTAACTTTCAAAATACCTTTGAAAAGATCTTGAAACGAAAGTGTTGATATGACAAATAACGCAAATTAATTAAGATTCTGCTTTTGTTTGATTTTGAAATGAGTTTTTTTTTTTTTTGTTAAACAGAGGATTGCAATTAAATATTGAAGAAATTTTAAAAACCGTGCTAACATAACTTAACACTGATCAAAATTTAATGAAAAATCAATTCAATAAGTTGCTTTGCTATCATCATTGCTTGTCAATCCTTCAATAACAACAGCATTATTTGTATTATTGCCACACCTACTGCGCCAGCCGCAGCATCACTCAATTAAAATTATCTTCAATAATGAATGCAGAAAAAACTTGACAGAAATCAATTAAAATTTTCATTTAATGCATATCAATTAGCGTCTATATAATGTTGACTGCAACAATGTACAGTGATGTGGTCCCATTTGGAAAAATTTAAAGCATTTAATTGAGGATTTACTGGAGTTCCATTGAACTAATTTACGGAAACATTTCAACCAGACTCATATCTATATGTTAGGAAAAGTTATCGATAGCTACGCTACTCTCACACTAATATGGATTTTTTAATAAAAAGAAGGTGACACGACTAGAGGGTTGTAAGAAGTAGAGCTGAGGCTTTTAATAGTGGCCTGCTTGTGAGTGAAAATTACAGCATTCTTTGAGGAAATGCTATTGTACTGTTTGAATTCCTTTGAGTTTTAAATTGTAGTGGTTTCCAATTGAAAATGCTACAGTACTTTGTTAACCTAAAAGAGACCTATTACTTGAGTTCATGAGAGGAAATACTGCCCTTAAACTATCCCAACTTTATGAACGTTCTGAAAGTGACCAGTTCGATTTTTTAAATTTGGTGGAATTAGTTTCTTACTATTTAAGTGCCAAGCCGTGCCTTAAGCAGTCTTTTTGATGGTGAAACGGCAGCTTTTAAACAGACAACTTAATTTTCTGCCGCTTTTTTGGCGCAAATATTAAGAAGCAGCTGGTACAATAAGATATTCGTGGCAGAGGTAATATAAATGCTTTGCAACTTGTCAACTAGCTCTTTTTGAAAATCATTTGTCAAACCAATACTTCATACAACAAAACTAGTCCTATTAGAACTTCGTGTGGGTTGAAGTACCCAACTTTCCGCAATGAGATTCTTGCAAGACTAAAGAGCTTCAGAGTATTTATTGATATTCCTTTGATGCTAAACGCACGATCTAACTTCCGACCGAGAATTTCGCATAAAAATTTAACATTATATGAGATCTAAAATCAATTGCTATTGGTTCAATAATAGAAATATTGTATTTTTTTTAAATAGAATTAATTTTGTTGTATGCGAGCGGGCCTGAATTCCACATTTTTCAAAAAATTTTATAGTAATTGGAACATCTTTCAATCAAGAAAGTAGAAGACACCTTCGCTTAATCTGTCATCTTCGTTCCAATCAATGGCTATAAAGTTGAAGGTCTTGGATTTGCGTGAGAATGTCCACAAAAACGGTGAGATTTTAGAAAGGCCAACTCATAAATTTTACACCACGACAATGATTTAAAATGACAAAATTGGGCGATTATCATTGACCAAATTCAAATAAGAGCGTGCATTTTTCTACGTTTACAAACAGAATTTCATTTTGAAAATTCTTCTTGTTTGTTGACAAGATAGAAAAATTGAAAGAGTCGAGCACATAATTGGTCGATTTCGGAAATTACCACAGATAAATATTAGTTTCGTATCTCGACGTTTACACACATAAATTCTTCCTGAAAATTTTTCTTGTTTGTGGCCAAAAAATTCGAGGTACAAAATTTGTCGTTTGTCGCAAATACAAAAAAGTAGCATAGACAAGAATTTCTTTCACCGACTTGTCTTATGTAAACGCTGACTATGCAACCGCAAATGAATTAATAAAAGAGCAAAGACAAGAATTTCTTTCACAAAATTTTCTAGTGTAATCCAGCACTTACTACTTAAAATAAATTCTTTCGATTCAAATGTTTTCATACAAGCGAAGCACTGTACCTTATTGCATTGTCACATCATTTCTGGTTTCAATTTATTAACAAAAATTCATTACAAAAATAAAACACTTTCACTCAAACACATAAACACTGCCCGAAAGTAATTAATTTGTGCCTAAAAGAGCGCCATAAAACACAAAAGCACTGAAAATGCTTCAAAGTAGAGTAAAATCATTAACCTTTTCGAAAATCTATGGAAATTAAATTTAAAAGCATAATAAAATACAACAACCTTAATATGGGTGCCAATAATAAACCTCAAAATAAAGAAGGATAGCACTGAAGAATAAAAAAAAAAAAACCAAAAGTTATATAAAACGAAACGAAACCAAAAAAAAAAAAAACAATTTTTAACGAAAAAACGTAATTTGTAGTTAAACAACTTTATTCATTGTTATCCGTATCTTTTATTTCTTTTTATTCTCCATTGATTGGCAACGCAGTGCGTTTGATTGGAAGTGGGTGAATGTGAAATAAAGCAAAGCAACAAAACAGCAGCCAAAAACTCTACACAAAAGGCAAAACACATGCGAAATAAAATTGGTAAGAAAATGAAAAAAAAACTAAATCGATTCGAATCCAATTGAAATGAAAAATTTAAACAATTTGTCGTTGAAATGTGAAAACAAATTGTGAAATGGAAAAAAAAGGGTCAGTCAATGCAGTGACTGAAATAATATGGGAGGGCGCAAAATTTGAAAAAAAAAAAACGCATTGATAGCGTATTTTTGTTTGTAGTTGGGATCATAAGTGGCGACCATTACGCGAAAATGGTCAAGCATTACTTTTTATTACGCAACAGCTATTTGGGGTGTGCTACGATTGCAATCAGGGCAATTTATAACTTTGTATTTCGGCTTACAATTGCGGTTTGAGTGGCGGTTTTTAAAGCAAATCAACACACCTTTTGCCTGCTAGTTGGTGAAGTAAACTGAAAGGGCTTACTATAAAATGGCTAAAAAAAAAATTGTCAACGCCACAAGCTGCTTTATATATGCGCATACGAAGGCAGAGCTTTTGTTGGCTTTCGCAAGATTTGTATTAAAAATGATTTGTTGTCAGAAGCTACAAAAACGCATTCAAATTCATGATATTTGTGCCAATTATATTTTGCAAAGTGCATCAAATATATTATCAAAAGTTATATTTCCTACTTATTAAAAATATAATGAAGTAAATTATTGCTGCTGCAGCAGAAGTTTTAATGCAATATATCAAAATTTTGCCGCAACATAAAAATTTAATTTGCACGTGCATATGTTGCACATGCTGTGCTGATAAGTTCTATGCACTCACTGAATGCTTGTGGCTTCGTTCTGTCATCTTGAAGTTATGACTTTAGTTTTAATGACAACAAATTGCAGTCATATGTTTGCTTGGTCAAATTTGTTCCTTTGCTGCGGACTTAATGCGCATTATTACTATTACTATGGTACACCAAATGAAAGAATTAAAGTGACTACGCCTAAAAACGCATGCTGCATAAAAAATAAGTTCAAGATGATTTCTGTTTTAGATACAGTTTTTATTTATTTTCTGATATAAAGCTTGAGGATGAATGGAATAAAAGTAGTTAATTCGCGACTTACAGAACATAAAAAAATATAAAATATAATATAAATATAAATAAATAATGTCACTAAATGAAAGAATTAAAGTGACTACGCCTAAAAACGCATGCTGTATAAAAAATAAGTTCCTGATGATTTCTGTTTTAGATACAGTTTTTATTTATTTTCTGATATAAAGCTTGAGGATGAATGGAATAAAAGTAGTTAGTTCGCGATTTACAGAAAATACAAAAACAAATACTTAAAACATATTCACTGCAACCATATAACATACAAGCTGTTTCCGCGGCTTTGCCCTCTCCCTTCCCAGTCCTTACTGCAGACTATAGGGTCACAACTTGGTGTAAAAACGAAGAATGGCAATGTTAGTGCTTTTGTTGTATGGGAAGAGCCAAGCCCCATTAGGCAATGCCGTTCATATTTTTCAAGTAGCTTGGCACAATCAATGTACATCCATGTATCAAACTTTACAACTGTAGCTGTCATAGATGCCAAGTTTAAAGTATTTTTGTTGTAAGGAAAGTTCCACGCCCAGTTGTTTTTTCGGTTCCCGATTTCATGAGGTTCTTCGAATAGACAATATACATGCTTGTTCCAAATTTTAAAACTCTTGCTACCATAAGTTACCAGATTTAGCGTTTTAATTGTTTTATCGCATGGAAAGTGCTACGGCCCGTCGTTCAATCTCGTTAAAATTTTGAAGGAGCCTAGAGACCATATGGATCCCAACACGAACTTTTAGGAATCTTGCTATCAAAGAAGCAAAGATATAGCGTTTTGAGAGTTTTTATAGTTTGGATCGCTTGGTATCGTTTGTTCCAGTCAACATTTCGTGAGATACTTAACTTTTGATAGCGCAAGATCCAATATGTAGCATTTTAAGTGATTCCGTTGTCTAATCCCGTCCATATTTTGCGAGTTAGTTTTCATAGACCACGCGCATCATAACACCAAATTCTAAGACTAGTGCTATCAAAGGAGCGAAGAAATATTGTTTTAAGTGCTCTTACGTACGGAAAGTGCCACGCCCCATTGCGTATTCCCGTCCATGGCATTCACTGAAAATGATTATGTCACACACTCACATCCACAGACTTCTCCATGAGACGGAATGGTACTCGTTTCAACAAGTTTTTTGTGAGTGGTGAATCTGCTGGAAGTTTCAACAGATTCATGAATGGAAAAAATGATAAGTGGTTCCTTGATGTCCTCTGATACCTATTAGTCAACATGCTCATACTTTAATACCAAATGACAAATTTTCATGTAAGTACGAATTTAAGCGCTTGAGACAGAATTCGAAGAATACTAAAAATGCTGAGATTGTTAACTTTCGATTCAAAATGGCGAAAATGCGGAATGAATTTTTAATAAAATTATATTGCCTTTAGATCTTTTGGAGTAGTTTTGTCAAGCTCGAATTTCTTGCTAAATTCATCTTATATTTACAATTTTTCAATGGCTTTCTATTTTTAGTGCTATTTATTAATAAGAGTGTGTATACTTTAATTTATTATTTCAATGTAATTTTTTTTCTTTTACCTGTTAACTGTAAAGTTTATCATGTACATATATGAATATAAAGATATTTAGTCGCAATAAAAAAGATTAAAAAACTTTACAGTATGTAATGCCATTGCTTCGTTTAAATTGTTGATATATACCGACTGATTTGATTTATCGATATGCACGACTATTGAGATTGATACAATTTTTATAAACAAATGGTCTTGTAGTGATTTTAAAATAAATATATATAAGAAACTTCGGTCATATCTCAGAAATCAAGTACCTTATGTTTCCATATTCGCTATATGGGTCATTCCATCTGTAATGGGCCTATAATTACCCTCATGTTTTTTAAATAAGCTGAAACTTTTTTCAGTGATTGGTCTATCATGTAGAAGATATAAATTGAAACATTGAGAATGAGAATGAATTTTTTTGTTTTACTTGCGAGCTTTTTTGAACACAATTTAAAACTTTTTTTTTAAGCAATAATATTGGTGAAAAAAATTTTATCGAATTTTTTTATATCTACTACATGATAGACCAATCACTGAGAAAAGTTTCAGCCTATTTAGAAAACATGAGGGTAATGATATGCCCATTATAGATGGAATGACCCATATGCATTAAGCTACAAATCAGCAAAACAGGACTGAACCAAAAATATATAAAATTGAATCTTTATTAAATGAAAGCAAAATCAAAATTGAAAAAAAAAATTAAATTTATGCTTTTTAATCATAATACTAAAGTGTTAGCACTAAAGCGAAAGTTTGAAAAGGCGCTTTTATGACATATCCTAATCACTTAAGAAAAACAAATATTTATCTTAATACTGTATGAACGGCTTATCAATATGACCCAAAATAACTCATTTAGGTTCTAACTTGGTTTCAAAAAATAAAGAAAAAACTTGGTCAATATTTTCCCATAACATTTAATAAAAAGCAATTGGAATTATTTACTTTCCTCTCTCGTATTTTGAAACTTTTTCAATATTTAATCCTAACATTGATTTCCAACAAAGTTTAAAACACAAAATACTTTAATAATGTCCACTCTATTAAATATTGACAAGGTCGTTTGTAAAACATCAAAACAAAACACTTGTTTTAGTTTGTAATTTTGACAGTGTTGACAACTTGGATGACTTAATTTCTTTCCATTCAAGTTTTTGACACTTCTTCTTGTCCCTAAAACTTTGGCATGTGCCACTTTATTTTGATACAATACATACAAACAGTTCGTTTTTGTTTTTTATAAAGGTCCTTTTTGGCATTTTTTTTTTGCCCTTTTGTTGTGTAAATTGTTTTTGTTTTTTGCTGGCGTCACGCCCAATCACTGTTTTATGCTGTGTCATTATCACACCCGAGTTGCTGAACACAACTTTTGTTTGTGCTTTAACTTTTAACTTACAAGCAAACATACAAACTTACATCAATAAGAAAAGTAATGTCCCCTGCACCACTACATAACCGCCCAGTCACTCAACAACAAGCTTTCTACCCGCCCACATATAATCCGGCAGTCACCACCACCAAAACAAATGACTCTTTGTAAAAGTAACATTTTTCAATTTTTGCATTTTCGAAAAACCGTAGAATTTAAGATTGAAAGTCGGGTGCTTGGCTTCAACGCCCCTCACAAACCGACAACAACAACAGCAACAACAAGACCAATGGCTGCAATAGCAATAATATGTGAGAAAAATGAACAACAACAAAAATAGAAAAATGGAAATTTTTGTTAAAGTTGCAACAAAAGCTGCAACAATAACAAATAAAAAACTATACCAAATTCCAATTTGTCAGGAATTTGTTCAATTTTAGTTTCGCTATTTTCTTTCTTCCCTTTCTTTGCTTTTTTTTTAATGTGTGCGTGTGCTTGGGTATGTGAAATGGAGCAATGTAATTTTTGGAACCTTTCTGTTTTTTTTTCTACTTTTTTTTGGGCAACAAAAGTGGCGACAGTTGGTGCTTGCAAGACTTTCACGTGACATACATCATGTCGGGCCACACAATTAGCACAGTGGGTTAGAGAAAGGGAAAAGCTCAGAGAACTAAGAAAAATTGGGAGCTGTTTTTATGAATGGTGAAAAAAGTTTATAGAACGGTGACAACAATCGGTCGAAAACCTAATTAAATAGCAAAAAATTTCGCACGCAGCAGTAAAGTTTTTCTGTACTGAGCAGTTAATCATGGGCGGCAAAAAAGTAGTTTTGGAAAGGAAAGAAAAATTTTGAATGTTGTCACTTATACCTTAAGGGTAAGAACAATAAAACTACATAGGCGACGGCTCCGAACAGTAATGACACTCGGACTTTTTGCAAATATACAGAATTTCGAGTCAAAAATTCCGAGCATACGCCAACATTTTAGGGACAAGAAGATGAAATTATGCCATCCAAGATGTCAACACTATAAAAATTGCTAACAAAAACAAGTGATTTGTTTTGATGTCTTACAAAAGACCTAGTCAATATTCATTAGCGTGGACATTATTAATGAATGTTGTGTATTTTCAACGCTGACGTTTGTTAGCAAAAACAACATAATAAGTAAAATAAAGGGTAATGTATTAAGAGGCAGATCTTATAAAAAAATAAATATATATAAAAAAGTTTTATTTTATCAGGTGATATTCATTATAAGTCATACAATTATAGTACTATTTCTTAATATATAATCTTTTTCAAATGTTGGCCGTACCTGTGGCCAAATCTTACATGTCCTCGGCTCCCGAAAAAAATTAAATATATATTTGATCTTTAGACTAAAGTATTGCACTGTCAAAATATTGATGAAGTACGCTTCCTCTGCTAAATTTTGTAACACTTACTGGCTTACTGTCTACCAACACTATACACTGTCTAACAACAAATAACAAAATGACAATGACTAAACATTATTTGCAACTGCTCTTACAGGTTTTGTAATGGTTGTATTGCGGATAATGTGAATGCAATATGTTTCTCGTTTTGTGGTGCAATAAGTATTCATTGGCGGTCCCGTTGGTTACAACAGTATCAATGACATAAGTTTGCCAGCGTATTTTTAAGCGTTATAACAATTATTAGTTGCATACTTCTAGGTGCCTGCGCCCTTCTCTACAGTTACTTTGCACATTTTTTCATTGTTGGTTTCACATTCCTTATTTTTTTATTCCTTTATTTTCTTGATATTCTCTTTTCTACCATTCTGTTGTTGTATAACTAAGATCCTCGTTTTTTCTCTTTTCTGCTGTTGTCATTCTCATATTTTATTCTTATAGTGATTTTATTTTTTGTACTCTATTTTTTGATGTAGTATACTATGACTAACTTTGGAATGTCGAAAAATATTTGCTCTGATTTTTTATTTCCAATGCCAATTTGCACTCATGCTGAAACTATTTTTATGTTAAAGAATTTTCTGAGATTCATTTCACACATATTCTTTATTTTAATGAATATACGCTTACGTTTATATCAAGTGCGAAAGACCTTTTTCTCCAAAAAAATGCTTATTAAAATAGAAAAAAAAATGTTATGAGAAGGCCGGAAATTGTTTCTAAGCTAACAAATTGCCGTATTTGTGCTTAAGAGCAACCAGAATTGGTTCAAGAGCTGCCATTTCATCCAGACAAAGCAATTGTTTGGTTTGGTTTATTGGCTGGTGAAATTTTCGGTTCGTATTTCTTCAAAAATTATGCCGGCAGAAACGTAACTGTGGATGGCGCCCGTTATCCAGCCATGATAACGGACAATTAGCAGCTTGAAGTTGAACCTCATGATCTCGATGACATTTCGCTACCTGCCACGCAGCCCATGAAATCATGACTTTGATACAAGAAAAATTTGGTGAGCAGTTAGATCATGTGAGATCACACCTCTGGACTGATTCCTATAAGGCTACGTTAAGTTCAAAGACCACATGGAAAGCCCACTTGAAATGCTCGAACGCGTAATCGGAGTGAACCAGTTAGCCATTGTTACAGCCAACATTTAAAATAAACTACAATTAAAAAATAAATGTCAATAAATGCGACATAATCGAAATTTTATATATTTTTTTATCAAGGACTAACATATAAATGAATCACATCTAACTTCCTTAATGAGAGCAAGATATAATAACATATAATTATAAAGTATAACATAATATAATTTATTTTTTCATTAGGTTTATTTTCCAATTCAATCATTTCGCTGGCGCAACGAAATAGCCTCTAACGAAATAAGGCCTAAAAATTTATGAAAAAACCCCAAAAAACGCCCATCATTTTTGGGAGTTATTTCGTAAAGAATTCACAGTAATCACAGAAATCATTTCAATTGATAATTCTTTGATTCGTTCTCATTAGGTGGGCTCATTGAATTTCATTATAAAATATCCCCCAATGAAATTTCAGTTCTGGCTTATTTCATTCAATCCCGTTTTGTGGTTATTTCATTGTACTTGACTGTTATTTCATTTGGCTATAAATGCAATTTTTGACACATTTTTTTCATAGGTAGCTGCTTTCTCAATAGTGTAATTATCTCTAAACAAATGAAGGTTGCACCGAATGTGACTTACCCTAACACACTTCAGAGTAAGTGTTCTATTTAAAAAGGTTTTCGTATCGAAGTTTTATTTTATCTCTTTTTATGAAAATATTTGAAACAACTTAATATTTGAAATTTTTAAAGCTGTTTCCTGTATTTGGTTAGCCACATAATATGTAATTTTTTTTTGAGTTTGAGCATCCTTTTCTGCTTGCATATCATGAAACACAACAGCGTTAATCGATCAAGAGTTCATAGTGCACCGATCCTAACTGGTCCTTGCGATTGTGTTTAATGTTTTGAGCCCATGCTTTACATTCGACGCTTATGATGACTCCCCCTGAAAAATGAAAAAATTTGTTGAACTTTATTTATATTCATATTGCTATTTTTACTATTTTTTCGAAGATTTTGACGGTGTATCTGAATTTGGTATTGTATTCATATTGTCGTCTAGTTACTTTAGAGCTTAATGAATCCAAATGTTTCAAAAATACCGATTGAGACCACTATTTTGCAGTATCATGGTAATTTCAAAGCTTAGACCTCATGTTTCACTGAGAATTTATACAAATATACGTTTTAAAAAATAAGATTCTATTAAATAAATGAATCAGTTCATAATAATTTTTATAATGTGTATCTGAATATCAAAAAAAGTTAGCTAAAAAGAGTTAATTAAGATTCAGCTTGCAAATTAGCTTTAACTAGATGATTTATATTAAAAAATTAATTTTTGGTGACTTATATATCAATATACGAGTATATATACTTACGATTAGGTCGTTCGAAGTGTACCGCTACTAAAGGGCTTAAATATCCTTCAATATTTAGATAGGGGTAGAAATATCCTGGAAATCCTTGTCTTGGATAATATGAAACCGGGCCAACAACTTCTTGATCAGCCAGATTTTCCCCATCACATGATACCCAAATTGTACTCATCTGTTGTGTGACAATATAAAAGACATTATTTACATTATCAGTCAGAAAGAGTTTTTATATGAGAGTTTTTGCTTGCCATGTCACTACGGTATTCTTCAATTTGCGATACATAGCCTTTAAGACGATGTGGCATATCTTCAGGCAATTCTGTGGACGCTTTGTAAAACTCTGGAATCCAGCCAAAAATTTTATTGAGTTTCAGGATAATACAAGGAGAGCTCTTATGATAGCCGTAGTTATTTTCTTGTGTGCAGGGCCCAAATCCTTTCAAATCAACGTCGCATACTGAACCTTTCGGTGGTAATTGTTGATAGTCGCAATTGTAGATTCTTTCACCACGCCCAGGAGATAAGCCAGGTATTTTGTAGACTTTTAAAATTTGAAGTATTTATTAATGAATGAATAGTGTCCAGTGTTACAAAATATAGAGCCGATACAGTTTTAAGTTTTTTTTTTTTTTGGTGAATTTGTAAAACTGATTTTCATTTGATCAGAATTCATAAAATATTTCATCGAAATTATAGCAAATCTGTTATTCAGTAACAATTTTCCACACATAAAATACAATTGAATTTATGGATTATATGAAATATGTTAATTTAAAGAGTTCACAGCAATAGCCTACATATAATACTTCGTTCAAGATATGTGTTTCGTTTATATAGTAAAACGATTTGCCTAGCTTGCCAAGTTTTGTCAAATTTTAAGTTTCAAAATATTCCATTAACACAGAAAAAATAATTTTTGAAATTTAAAAAAGAACATTAATATGACACTGCTTTTTCTAATCGCAGCAAAAATTAATTTTTCATTATTTTTACGATACCACAAGTTTTTTAACATATATATTTCGATAAAGATATGCATGTTAAATAAACTTACCTTTCAAAAACTCATCAAGCGAATCTGTCAAAGGCTTATAGCTTTCAGGTTCGTCACCATTAAATGAAATTAATGTACTAGCCAAATTCTTATCCGGAGAATGAGGCCTAAAGCCCAGTCCTATTTTAGAGAAAAACTTAATTTCCGTTTATATTTATTAAAATGGAATTAAATACCTGGGTTTGTGCCTATTAATGAATCATGTAATTGCCTTTTAGGAAAGCTCGGATCAATAGTGTTCAATAATAACAGAAGCTGTATGGCCACTAGCGCTGCGAGAACAGCGTAAAAGGCTATATAGAAAATTGCAACCTTGGCTGAAGAAAAAATAAAAAATCATGACCTTGTTTAAATAACATGTTTTTGGCAACAAAAAGAACAACAGAATCAAACGAACAAAAAAATTTATGCAGAAATCGTTTTCAAGAGATGCTCATACTCTTCAGACCCTGTAGAGCTATATCTATATATTGATCCGATCTAGTGATTTAGCAAAACGTATACTGAATTCGCATTGAGTGGTCATTAATATCCATAAAAGCGAAAGACCTTTCTGAACAAATATTAGGTGCGCAACTAAGTTCTCGCTGTTTGTCAATAGATGGCGTGAGCGGTAAGAGCTGATCGATATGTTTCATATCGAAACGTTATGAATCTAGCCTAAACATATGGTAATCAAAACGATTGGACACTTTTAAGTTTTTGTGTTATCATAGTCTGTTTGTGGCTGCTCGAAAATGACTGATTTTGTGCCAATTAATCTTCATTTGCGGGAGGTGTTTATTTTTTTCTTTAAATCGAAGAAAACGGCGGCTGACGCGCATTGAGAGCTCCAAAAAATATACGGAGATGGTGTTCTGAGCGAAACAACGTGCCGAGATTGGTTTTGTCGCTTTCAAGACCATGATTTCGACATCGACGATCGACCACGTGAAGGAAGGCCAGAAACCTTCAATGATCGGAATTGGAGACATTGCTGTATGAAGAGTCGGGCCAAACGCAAGAAGAGCTTGCTTCAGTATTGGGAGTTACCCAACAAGCCATTTGCAAGCGTTTGCATGCGTTGGGGATTATTCAAAAGCAAGGAACTTGAGTTCCTTATAATTTGAAACCACGAGACGTAGAGACAACGCTAGGCCTCTCGTTGCTAAACCAGTGAAAACTTACTTGGGAACTCTCAAATGGGAAGTCCTACCCCACCCGCCGCATTCCACAGATATTGCCCCGTCAGATTACCACTTGTTCCGTTCAATGGCACATGGTCTGACTGATCAGCAGTTCAACTCTTATGAAGACCTCAAAAAATGGCTTGATTCGAGGATAGCATCAAGAGACGAACATTTCTACCGTGATGGCATTTGAGCTCTACCAGAAAGATGGGGAAAAGTTATATCTAGCAATGGGCAATACTTTGATTGATTCATCTGTAACTAGTTTTTGACAATAAAGTTGCATTTTCTAACAAAAAAGAGCGAGAACTTAGTTGCGCACCTAATATATATGTGGAACACCATTTCTATTTAACAGACACAATAATGAAACATCTCCCACGCAATTGTTCTTTACTTAATCAGAAAGTCTAATGGCTTGGTTCTTTTGAAAATAGTTGTTCAATAGAAATTTTAATTTAATTTTTTTTTGTTGATTTTTTTTCCGATTTATAGAATTTCGTTTTATAAAACCCGATGAAAATGGTCTTAACTGTTTTTATCATGACTTCTACATTTAAATGGCTTCTTACATCATGATGCACTTTTCAATTAACATATCGAATTGACGATGAATTCTTAAACCTGAGTTTTTGCTATCGTTATCGCTATCTATAATGTTGTCTTCAGTTTTCTCTATACGCTCATAATATTTCGCTTTTATTTCCTTTTTGGTAGAATTGCATAATGCATTTTGGAGCTGTTCCGAGTCTTCATAAATACAGCGATTATAACCGATTACTGACACGACACAAACAAAGATATTCAGCTTCACCAGAGATGCACAACTGCATATGCATAGTAACCATATTTTCTGCTCGGCAGACAATAATTGATCGCATATACACTTATAACACGTAATCTAAAGACCAAGCACAACTTAAACATTAAAAAGTTTGTGTTTTAGTAGAAGTCCTGCTAAGCGTAATCTAATGATATCCGAAAACTTGAACATTTAACACATACTTTGAAAGTTAAAAACATACCCCACGATGCGCCGGTACGGCCCAATATAGCACCGTTTTCATTATTATAGATGAACTTGGTGAATACGAAAGGTTTTTTAGCTCTTATTTGAAATTCACCATTCATGTTTGATAATGGAATTGGTTTGGATTTTGACATAGTGATGACTTGATTTAAAATGGAATAAAACTCAAACGAAGTCTTTTTGAAAGTAAAACAAAACGCTTAGCGTCAAAAGCAATGTTTTTATAAAAACTTCAATCTATTTGGTTTTAAAAACAGATTTTTGTTTCACTATCAGCTCGAATTGTTAGTATATTATATACAAAGATGTTGCGCTTCTATTGAATTTATAATTTAAACTAAAATTGAAATGATTTAAATTTTTGGGTTTGAGTGTTTTGCTTATCAGTGTTACGCTTAGACTTAGTCTTTTGATATCAAACTTAACTTAATACGTTTGTGTATTGTCTTCTGCACATTCTTTTGTTGTCAATCAAAGACACTCATTGAGTATTCTGCTTTATGTGGAGCACACGGAGAGAAAAGTACTAGAAAATAGATTATGAGACCATAGTCTCAACTACGTACCTAAGCATACTGTCAATATAAGGTGTTCTAAAGAATTATACTTCAATGGAAATAGTTGGGCCAAAATTGTTGATAAAAAACTTTATCAATGTACAGATTGGATGAACTTGAGTTATATTGTTGAGCTCCAAATATACTTGATTGAAAATTTATTGATCTGAAGCAATCTTGCATCTTATGAGAGCAAAGATGGCACTAAATGATTAAATAAGCAACAACTCAACAAATTTTTTAAGTAAAAGAACCTAAAGTCGTATCTACGACAAATAAGACATTATGTTTAGCTTTCATTGCCTAAGTTTTCAGCAAGAGAAATGTGGTTTTTTCGAGAAAATGAATTTTCCATTTTTTAATGTAAAAAAGAGTGGTTTTTCAATACGAATTGGTAAAAAATTGTGTAATATGTCATGTAAGTTTTTATTTAAACAAAGACGCCAGAATAGTAAAACAAGGCCGATAAAACCAATTTTAGCTTAACATTTTTAGAAAATTTAATTTGCAGCAACTTAAAGTCACAATTGCATAAAGTCTATACTTTCTAGCCAACCCAAGAATAAAAAAAGTATTTGTTTGTTTATTTTATGTGGAAAATAATATAAAATCAGTTTAAAGTCTGCACGAAAACCTTAGGGTATGGGCACCGCATGGATTCGTTAGGTGTGCCCTTAATACGTAGCACTTATTTGATTCATATTTTTCTACAAAATGGTAGTCTTATAGAAGAAAACGATAGATCTATTTTAGTTCAATACATAATGAGCTTTTCAGAAAACTTAAAAACGCTTAAAAAAAATATAGTATAAATATGTTACAAAAGCTTTGGCTTGAGCTGCATTTATATTTTTGTCTAGAATTTGTGAAATAATAAGTTAAAAGCATGCAACATTTTCTCTGTGGGTCTGTTGATATCGATTGAAATATTATTTTAAAATTAGTCTTTAAAATTTTATTTGTTATTAACAAAAATATTAATACACCGATCGATGAAGGAAACTTGAGAAACTATGAATAGCATAATACATATACACAAGAGTGTACTAAAAAAATTGGAATTTTTTTTCTTATCTCAAGAAAACATATCGCTTCACGCAACAAAACTAAATATTTGTCATGACATTTTCACTCCAGAGTGATGACATCATCGACAGCATCCACATTGCCGCCAAATTTTAAGGCATTTTTTTATACAGCCCAGAATAATGTTAATGCATTTTAGTGGAACTAGCCAACCAGGCTTGAAATTGACCGAATTTTGCCTGATTTTGTTACTTTAATTAAAACTGTACAATATTATACCTTAAAATTTATTTCAAATAATAGAACTCAAAGGGGCCTAATTATAATACATTGGGTTCCATTGTCAATTTTCATTGATGAAGATAACATCTTGAGGTGTGCTCCAAGTGACAGAGCTCGAAGAGACTAAAAAGAATATATGGGGTTGCATTGTCGAATCCTGCCTTAAACATAGGTTGCCATCCGTTTTTAGGGACAATTTTTATTAAATGAGTGGCAACCCATGCTCAGGACAGTATTCTAGAAGGCAATCCTGTATATTATATTGAGGCGTTTTTGAGATCTATCATTTGGCATAAATTTTGAGATGTATCAACCAAATTGGCTAAATTTCAGACATTTTTGGGCTTCGGGACGGGCTTTGGCAAGGCAACCGTGATTTGTTGAGAAGTGTTAAAAAAAGACTATACATAAAGAATAGCATCGGTACCAGGAAACATTTAAACGTTGATTAATCAAGTGAAAACGGTGTTTATCTGATCATCATGTCTTTTTTTACAAACGGTCAAACAATTAAATAAGTGAACGTGACCGTTAACGCTTTGATATATATTAATTTTTACTGAGAGCTGGTGTCGGCTTATCAACTATATATAAAATTTATAAACAAAACCTTTGTGAGAACTTCTTGCATATAAATAAACTAAGAATAAACTTCAAAAAATTTTTTAAAATTAAACAAACTGTGCTAATGTGAAAATGTTCAAAAATTTAAAAATAATGTTATTCAAAAGAGATTTTCATGACGAAAATATCAACTATTGTATATAATTTATTTATTTTGTGAAAATATTTAAAATCTTAAACGTTAATTCTTGTATTTGGTGAGTCGTTCAAGCAATGTAAAACTTTTTTTTGATATGAGCGTACTTTTATGCTTCCATAACATGGAACATAACTAATCGATCAACAATTCGTAGTGTACTGATCCTAAACGATCTTGGCGATTGTGATAAATATTACGAGCCCATGCTTTACATTCAATGTTAATGATAATTCCTCCTGAAAAATAAAAAAAAAATTGTTAGCTCTAGTTAATGAGATGGTAAACATAGAATGTGTCGAAGCTGGTATCTCAGTCATTTTTATTATAAATCCATATTTAACCCTAATGTTTCTACCCGGAATTTTGCTTAGATTTACTCCAGGTACCTAGCTACTACAGTGTGTCCAAGAAATTTCTGTGTGCTTCGTGAACACTTGGAATTCGGAATTTGCAACTTATGACGCATAGAATATAAAAAAAGAATATGCCAAGCCAAGCTTTAATGAGAAAATCAAAAAATAAATATATATTATATAAAACGTTTTGCATTTATTGGCATAAAATGGTTGTCCTGGGATGTTTGTATGAATTTTAAAGTATTCTTCAAAAAATGTTAATTTGGCATAAGCTTAGCTTTTGAGTCTCGATATATCGTATTTGTAATGATTTCCGAAACCAAATCTTAAAAATTTCCAACTTTGTTCACAATAATGTGGTTGCTACATAAGGCGCAAGTAGTTTGAAGAATCATTTTATTGAAGAGCTCTGACCTTTGAATTCGTAAGTCATAGCTTATAGAGGAATTTCATGCTGAACGTTTGGTAGTTATTTTATCAAAAAGCAATTCTACTTTTCTGTATAATGAGGTCACGCAGCACTCCCCAACTTCTTTCTTATATTACTTTCAAAATGAATTAACCAAAATAACCAAACAATTTTTTAAATTAAGGTTTTTGAAATATTTGAGGACCCGTGCGTTTTGAAACTTTCAGACTGCAGTAAAAATTTATCAGACTCTCTCAAAATTCTTTAATATCGGAAAGAACTGACACCCTGACTTGAGATGTTTTTAAGTTTAATTCTAAATTTTTGAAAAAATTAAATATCTAATATTTTCCTCGTCAGCCGAACTTTCACCTTCACACTCCGGACTTTCACAAATTAAATCATTTAAATGAAAATCAAAAAAGTTTGCGCAATAGTAACATAAGGGTTAATTAAAACTCAGCTTACAAACTGATTTCAACTGATTAATTTATAGAAACACTTTATTTTTGATGATATGACATACCAATATTCTTTGTCTGGTTACTTACGCTGTGGTCGCTCAAAGTGTATTGCTACCAAAGGACTCAAGTAACCTTCAGTATTTTGATAGGGGTAGAAAAATCCCGGAAATCCTTGTATTGGATAATAATTAACTGGGCCAATATTTTCCTCGTCAGCCGAACTTTCACCTTCACATGATACCCAAATTGTATTCATCTATTGTGAGAAAATATAAAAGTCATTATTTACATTAACAGTCAGAAAGAGTTTCAGTCTGCTGTCTCCTTGCTTACCATATCACTCCGTGTTTGTTTCACATCCAAAATATAGTGTTTAAGGCTATGTGGCATATTTTCAGGCAATTCTGTAGATAAATTGTAAAAATCTGGAATCCAGCCGTAAATTTTATTTAGTTTCAGGAAAACGCATGGAGAGCTTCTATGGTAGCCATAGCTATTATCACTTGTGCAAGGTCCGAAATCTCTCAAATTGACGTCACATACCGCACCTTGCGGTGGTGGTTGATTATAGCCGCAATTGTAGATGTTTTGACCACGGCCGGGAGATAAGCCAGGTGTCTTGTATACTTTTTAAATTGAAATTTGGTACAAGATTACTTATAGTTTGAGCTGCATTTTTTGAAATTGGCTTTTGTTCAAAATTGATAAAATCATGAAATGACATATGTGGTTTGGATCGATAAAACATAAAATTTTAGTTTTAAGAAAATTGGAACTGACATAATTTCGTTAAATTCGAAATTAATCGAAATTATACAATGTTGCATATATAAAAAGTAATTGTGATTTTGTCTTATATGAAGTACTATAAGATAATGACTGATCTGATACATCAAAAAGTTCTCAAATATGACTTTGCATTTCGCAATCGCAAAAAACTTTTATTTTCCATTATTTTGCATCATTTTTTGATCATAAATCTTCATCCTTAATTCTATAACGTTATAAGAACTAAGTGTAATTTCTTATAACAATAAGCCAAAAAGTTAATTTTAATGTACAATGCACTTACCCATCAAATAGTCGTCAAGTGAAGCCGTGAAATGCCTCCAGCTTTCAGGTGCGCCAAAATTGTACGAAATTAATGTGCTGGCTAAATTGTCCTCTGGAAGAAGAGGTCTAAAGCTCATGCCTATTTTTAAAAGAAATAAATAAATTTTTCTTTGAAATTTATGAATATAGAAATAACTTACTTGGATTTGCGCCTATTAATGAATCTTGTAGTTGCCTTTTAGGAAAGCTTGGATCAATTGTTCTTAAAAATAAGTGAAACTGTACGAACACAAGCGCTGCGAGAACACCGTAGAAGGCTGTATAGAAAGTAACAGCTTTGGCTGAAAAAAAAAGTGAATACACGTTACATTTCTTGGACCACCAACCTTAAAAAATATTCTCAAACATGTTAAATTCAAATAATCAAACTTTTTTCGCATGAACTATATAGATACATGTATTAGGGTGGGTCGAAATTTTTTTCAATCGGCTGGGTCTTAAAATCATAGAATTTGTCATCCTAAACATCACTGTGTATGTAAAATTTTTTATAAGCGATCATAGAGGGAGGGCGAGAATTGAGTCATTAAGTAATTTATTTTTTTATCCGATGAAATAATTTTAATTGCTTGTATAATAATGTATTTTTCATTAAACTTAAAGAATTGCCAATGAATTTTTAATTTTGAATTTTTGTTGTCGTTATCTGCAATGTTATCATAATTTTACTCTTGACACCAATGTTGTTTCACTCTTCTTTATTTTACATTCAGCTTTTTGATAAAATTGCGTGAAGTGTCTTGTTGATGTTCCAAATGTTATTTATAATAAATAGATCGTTGCTTGCCGCACACTAATCGGCACGGCACAAACAAAAATCTTCACCTAATACATACATATTTTATGTATCGTCACCACATTTTTTACTCGGCAGACGATGAAGGTTGTGCGCCCAAATTTTTCTAAATATATTCTACCTTATCTAAAGGCCAAGGACAACTTACACATTGAAAAATTTGTGTATTTTAGTAAAATCATACTAAGCGTAATTTAGCAATCATACTCGAAAACTCATACATTTAACGTTTACGTTGAAAGTGAAAAACATACCCCAGGAAGCGCCGGTACGGCCCATTATAGCGCCATTTTCTTTGTTATAGATGAAATTGGTGAAGACAAAAGGTTTTTTAGTTCTTGGTACAAATTCAGCATTCATGTTTGATAATGGAGTTGGCTTAAGTTTTGACATAATGATGACTTTATTTACTACAGAAATTCTTCAAGGAGGATTAGGAAATGGTATATTTTCCCAAAAGCAACGCTTGAACTGAAACTTCACTTTTTTTTTGGTTTTCACTACCAGCTAAAATTTTTATGTAATGTTTGCGTATCGTTTCTGTTGAATTTATAATTTAAACTAAAATTAAATGATTTAAATTTTAGGCTTAAGTGCTTTGCTTATCAGTACTTCGTTTAAAGCTTGGTACGCTGATTTGACACTATACTTAATACATGTTCATATATATTGTTTTTTGCACTTTCTTTTGTTATCAATCGGAAACAATCGCAGCATTGCCACTCTATTTGAAACACAATTTTCGATTTTGTATAGAATAAATGGAGAAAAATGTACTAAAAACAGATAGTGCTGGTCACTAAACAATGTTTTTGAACGACTTGTATGAAATTGGAAGTGAAAAATAGTTTACTAGAGAACTTCAATAATATACTAACCAGATGACTTTGAGATATATTGCGAAAGTCGAAAGATTATAAGTGTGAAGCAGCAGCCTTCCTGCCCATATGTCTAATACAGCCATCTCAACAGTTGTTCACTGTAGGCACTGTGGGCCAAATGTATATTTTTCTAATATAAATATGTTAATAGGGGTAGTTCAGCTTTTTTTCAAACAGGTTTAATTGTTGCAGGTGCATGAAAGAAAAATGCTGGTGCTAGGGGAGCTCATAATATTAATATTATTGTCTTTTAGTTTTCCATACGACTTATATGGCAAGGAATGCTTCATTAGAGAGTTTCATCTGGATCTCGTGAAAGAAAAATCTTACGCAATAATACTTTATATAATATAATAACAATTGCGCACTCTCGCCCCAGTAATTCAATTGAAATTTCTTCTGTTTTAAAATTAAAAAAAAAATTATTCATTAGAAATATATCTTTTAGTAAAAAAATAATAAAATACTACAAAAAATAGAAAGAAGCTAGAAAAAGTGAATCTAAAACGGCAAAGCGGCAAAGTCAACTGATTAAACTTTTAAAAAAAATTTAATTAG
This sequence comes from Meiosimyza decipiens, assembly GCA_963680825.1. Taxonomy (NCBI): domain Eukaryota; kingdom Metazoa; phylum Arthropoda; class Insecta; order Diptera; family Lauxaniidae; genus Meiosimyza; species Meiosimyza decipiens. Next base: position 21,361,438 of record OY804260.1, on the reverse strand, counting down.
AAAGTAATCCCAACAAATTTTTTAAGCTCAAGGATTATCCAAATTTATAGCACACAAAGATTATAACTCTTTCCAATCAAAATATTTGATAAACTTTTACAAAAATAAAAATAAAACAAAGCATAAAATATCTATATAGAAATATAAAAAATATTCTGAAGGACCAAACAGGATCAAAGGCAATGCAAATACAAAACAATAACTAAATGTGCAGTAAAAATAATCCTGAAATAGAAAAAGCACAATTACAAACATAACAAACAGCATGTTATTTTTGTAGCATTGCTGTTGTTGTTGTTGTAGTTGTTGTTGTCGTTTGTGTATTACAAACGATTGCAAGTAAAATTCAGAAAAATTTCCAAAATTGATTTTCAAATGAAAACCACAACTGCAGTAATATTTTTTTTTCTATTCCTTTTGCTATCGTTGGGCCAGCGCTAGAATTTTAACACAGTTTTTGTTGTTATTGAACCAATTCGTTGTTGTTGCAATTATTGTCGTCAGTTTTTTAGCCCTACACTCTCTGGGAGAGCGCATGTTATATGCTATAGGTATAAGAATAGTAGCTTTGTAGACCTAATACCTAATCTGTCACCAATATTTTAGCTTTTTGTTGAATAGACCTACTAGTGAGATATTCATATTCATACTTGACTTTTCCATTTACCTACTATAACTGATCTGGTTTGATTTGGAATTCGGAGATATGTGCATCTACTTTCGGAGATATAGATATTTCTTATTTTAAAACAGTGCGCATCGAAAAACAATATTTCAAAGAGAATTATCTGGTTGATCATTTAGGAGACATTAAACTTTACGATTCGTTTTCAATCAAAAATCGCTCACCTGTTTAATTGAACAAATGAGCATGTACTAAAAAAACGTTTTGATTTTCAGCTTTTTCTTATGTTGCTCCTTCTTAACACAACTTTTCAACGAGCGAAAAAAATGAAGTGCTGAAAAATATTTTATGAAGCAAGTACTGGACAGATACAATTGAAATGAGGAAATTTCCTTTTCCTCGCTTGTCAAAAGTGAGACTCGTTGCCTACGATTTTGGCAATATTCAAGTTTTAGCCACAAGAAATTTGTCTGGGTGAGAAATGAAATTTTTTTTTGGGGGTAAGTGATCAGCTGTTTTTTTGCTCTCAATTTTTCTCTCTCATCCACCACATTTTTTCCGGATGATACGCTTTTTGTGGTGAAGCTTTATAAATATCTATAGTTATATTCTATAAGTATCTACTTATTAATATAGCTTTGTCGTGCTGTGCTCAATTTTGTGAGCGGTAGGAGAGTACTTACTTTTTCCAAATAAAAATGCTAAGCAAAATTAAACACTTTTTTGAGAGAGCTTAGTTCAGGTACATATTTTGGTGCTTATCGTGTGAACCTGGCTAAATTGAATATTTCTTGCATAATTTCTTGAAATTATTACTTACTTCTTTAAATAAGAAATACAATTTTTCGACTTTTCAAATGCTGATAACATAAATGTTACGTTCGTATCATACTGATTATAATTTCCTCACTTCAAACGCAGTATTTGTTGTTATTATTTAGAAGCTGCTACTGCTGATTTCTCTGTTCACCTGGCTTAAGCATAACAACCAGAAAACAAAAATCTCTACATCGAAGGTTAAGCTGCAATCCGTATATAATCCTTGTTTTATTAAATGTCTCAACAGCATGATGTAATCCTACAGAATTAGTAGAACATTGCAAAGGTAGGTTAAAATAAAGACAAAAATTGAAAGGGAGTAAAGGAAGTAGAAGAACATGAGGCAGAAATGGTGGAGGAGAAAAAAAATGAAATTCATTCACTTGATGTTTGTTTCTTTGGTCTGTTAACAACACCGGATATACAAACAAGTTGATTTGGGTTGTCCACATCCTACCACGAGGAACCAAGCGTTCGTTGTTGCTTCAGATTTGTAAAATTATAGCAATAAAACTTGGATTTCGAAAAGGATGTTAAAACGGTACAGGAAAAAGGATTATTAGGGTCAAGTTTGTTGGTTGTTGCTTTATATACGAATACATATATACATACATATAAGTTAGCACACTATATAAACTATGAATGTATTCTCGTGTAGTATGAGATTTTTTCTGTTTCTTTGTTTGTTTGTCCAATTCTCCGGAAGTAATTCGTTACTATTCCTATAAGATGATTATGAGACGTAACTGCCTTTGGCTTTCACTTAATATTCTTTACGAAACCACAATGCAGACTTGTACCAAAAAGTTTATAAACTAACACTTGCTTCCGTTTGCAATATAATAAATTGAGATTTTTCCTCCTTTTCCATATTTATTATTGATTTTATTTTCCTATATTTTTTATATTTTTTTTTATTGTCTTTGACTTGGTATATTTTATGATATTGTTGACTTTTTAAAGAAATATTTTTGTAATATTTTATATTATTTTCTACACAGAAAAAATTGTACTAATTCCAGAAAAAAATATTTTTCTGTTTCTTATTGTATTGGCTTGCTGCCAAAGAAGACTTCTAACTCTTAAATGCTTCGAAGAGAATCTAATTTACTAAAGTTATTTATTTCCTTTTATTTTTTCAACCGATTAGTATTTGAGCCCTTTATTTTGAAAGTGGAATAAGTTTTTCTTCGTCAAGAAGAGATAATGAAATAAATTTTTATGCTGTTGATTTCATTATACTTGATCCTCAGTAGTATCCACATTGGAGTTTCTCTGGCTACTGTCTTATCCCTGATCCCATTCTTTGTTTTTTACAATGATCTTCTTTCATTAACTACCAATCTAATACATTCCTCTACAAACAATAGCAAAACTTCTCTGTAAAATTGCCTTAGAAAGATCTCAAACTCTTTGAAGTTTCAGAATACCTCAAAATATCCTCTGCAGAGAGAACCAATTTGGACATTTTAGAGACGAATGGATTATTCTCCTTCATACCTCAATGTAGCTAGCGTTGATGTTACGAAATCAACTTATCTTGATAATCTGAACTTTTGAATCAACTGAGTTTTAAAAAGTGGCCAATGTGGTTAACTGAAATGGTCCAGGAGCTATATCACCCACACAAGCTTGGTTTTTTTACCATAAATGGAGTACCATACCACATCTGGTCCGGCGATTCAAAAAACATTTTGATGCTATTAGATAGTGGCTTAAGACGTGCGATGAAATTAGTAGGTAATGTGGATGCCTCATATTTGTCAGCGTAAAATTGGGATATACACTAGAGATATTCAGGAACTGGCTTCATTTGCCCAGATATTCTCCAGTATCGCTTCGAACTATCTGATTTATTTCACAACGGTGCGATCGTGTTAATTTTCGAGTGCTTTTACCGATCATTCCAAGATCGGTGGGAGAAAAACAAACACTCACCGGTATTACTCTGCTTGAGTAAGCTAGAATAGATTGAAAGGGTAAGTCTCATAAAAATCAGTCAGACAGACTTCTTGACTTAGTTCTGATATTACTTCCAATAAAGATAGTGTATTGTCCTGAACAAAGAAGTTTTTATCCAACGCCGAAATTTTTGTTTAAGCAACGAACTTTACTCGTAAGACCTTACCAATTTTTCATAAAAATCTTATGTTTCCTGCTAACTTGCATTATCTCTAGAATGTCAAATGCAATTGATTCCAGCTCTGGCAGTGTAGTAATAACCGGCTTCAACAACTTCAATTTCCTTAAGTGTATTTTTCTTCTATAATTTTCTGCTAACTTCTTGTACACGCTCATCTTTTTTCTTCATTGAAAATTTAATTAAAACTTAATCTTTATTTGATTAGATTCTTGAAAAGGTCTCCTTCATAATGCTGAGTGACGCACAGAGTATGATTCTAAAACATTTTATTCCCAAGTTCGCCTGTGGTTTTGTTTAGTTTAGTTTTATGCTCGTTAGTCCAGACACGCACACAAATTTCAAATTTGTTTTAATTTAAAACTCCACAAAAACATAAGTGCCAAGGATTTGCTTTTAATTGTTAAAATAAAGTTTTACTTTTAATAGAAAAAAAAGGTCAATTGGTTTAGGTTAATTCACAGAAAAGTATTTTTGATGGACTAAGCGTTCTGCATAACAGCTGATGCGCTTTTAAGCATACGGCTTATTAAGATTTCAGAATGAAACAAAAAAATATACTTCTTGATAACTTAATTCTTATAAATTACGAACCTCGATCTTTAACAAGTTACCCAACATATTGAGAGAATATCACTAAGTACTTAATTATGCTTGAATAACATTCCCCATTTAAGCAAACGCTGAGGATTCACTAACACACAGAACACAATGATGACATCCGGAAACACTAATTACTAGGCTACTTATACACTAAAGAATAGACCATAGAGCCAATATTTGTGGAAAAATATGAAATTTAAATAGCCATAAAAAATATCATCTGATCTGTACGAAAAACTTTAACGTTATTGCGGAGCACTTAAAATACAATGTAATCTACCAAGTCTGAACTCTTCTAAATGGTTATTCTCAACAAAATCGTTTTGAGAAAACCGTTTTCCTAAAGTTTCCTGATCGGTTTGCTATATATAAAGTAAATTCGAAAGCACCTATGTACTTCGAGTAGTTCAGACAATTTACGTTAAAGGAAAGGTTTTCCCAAACAAATTTTTCAGGAAAATTATTTATAATTGAGCGTAACTCAATCGAACTAGATTTTTTTGTCACTTACGGAAAAATGCTCTTCGGAGCACGAGTAGTTCGAAGACTGAAAAAAAAAGATCTTTTAGATAGTGAAAGATTAGTAGAGGAAGGAAAAAGTTAGATGAATGTATTATATATAAGCGGACTATAGGCGGAATTCAAATATATATGTCGTCAGAAACTTAGAAGGAGCTTGCATACACATAGTATACAAATCTACATACATACATAGTTTTGAACGAGTTTATGCTTTATAGATTGCAGCTTTATCTGACAAAGACAGAGAATACATATTTTTATTACAATTCGACTTTCTGCAAAACTTAATATAAATTGTTATTATTCAGCTTTTGATGGTTTCCACCTCTTAGTACTATCTCGACTTCATTTGATTTTGATTGTTTTTTTCACGATACTTTACAAGAAGTACAACGTCAAACATCTCGATTTTATTAGGTTTATAGTTTCTTTGGTTTCATTGACTTTTTTATATAACTTTCGATGCTATGTAATTTATTACAAATTTAATTATTAATATATGGTACTTTTTTATATTAATTCGACATTCCTCATTTTTTTTTCGTTTATCAAGTCTGTTATCTAAAGTCTTTATACAACTTGATAACCTTCAATTTTTGTTGAATTTTTCAATACCTCTCAGTACACTTGACACTTTTATGAATTTTTTTTTTTTTTTTGTAAAAATATTTACAAAATTTTCAAATTACTACTTGATTATCGATACGGTTCTGAAGTTTTCAATTTTTTAAGAATTGTTTGCACTTTTCCACTGTTATCGAATTTCCTCTACTCTTTAGCGCTAATCGACTTTATTAATTCTAAATGTATTTGCTGACAGATCCACATAAAGTTGAATGTTCTGTTTTATAAATATTTGAAATTACTCAATAAGAAAAAATTTTATGAAATATCCTTCTGAAAATTTAAGCCACGATTGTTACTTTTGACGTATTTTTATTTGGATGCAAAACAAATGAATCGCATTATAGTAAACTTTTTTCAACTTATCAAAATGTTAATGGTACAGAAAATTTATTCCCAAAAGACAAAAGAAATTTATAATAATCTCTGCTATAGTAATAGCAATATCTCACCCAAAATGATGAGACAAATCCAGCTTAAGTGAACGCTAAAGCAAAAAATAAGTGAATTCTGCTGAAATGGCAATAATTCGTCATTTGTCTCAATTATTAGATGATGCGAAAAATTATTATGAATAAGATTCTATTTGGTAAGACTTAAAAAAAAACATACCAAATCTACTGATATATCAACCCGACAATATCCTCTGCCAAAATACACACGGTTAATGCAGATAAATCTTACAAGAGTATGTATGCTTATGTTATATACATAGGGTAAAATGAAATCGAGGATAAAATGGCAAATAAAGAAATATTAAAATAAATTTTGCAAAAATCTTAAAAAAAATCAACAAGAAAAAAAAATTTGTCAAGAAAAAAGTTTGATGCAAGGACATAAAATTGTACGAATAGCACGCGCGTATGTCTCCGGCGGGAAATACGCAACGTCAGTGTCTCCGTTGAAACCCCTGAAGAAATACTCACACTTATTGCGAATCGATGAAGCAGAAGTATGTGTGTATAAGTGAAGCACGTTAGTCATCTTTAGTAAGAAAAATTATTCATTCAACTGTGCGTTTGCTTACAAATGTGCGCTGTCGTTGGTGGTGCCACAGTGCATCAGAATTCATATACTCGCAGTTGATTTTGTCTATTGCGGCATCATTTTGATGATGATGGAAAAGAGATGATGATGATGAGTGAGTGTAATCTCTATACCAATTCCATTTTTTTATTCTTTCCAACATTTTTTGTCAATTTTATTTTTATTTTTTGCATTTATCTCTACCATTTTGTCAGTGAAATGCGTAAAGAGCTTTTGCGACTTAAGTGATTTAGTGTTAACCGCATGATTGCTGTGCAACATTTACTGCGCGTAAGTAGAAAAATGTTCAAGAGTAAAGATACGAAAGATTTCTTTTTGTTAAAGAAGGGATTTTTTTATAATTTTTTCTATTTTGCAATTTTTCGCTGCATTCTATGTAATGCTTTGATCGAAATATAGAAATTAATATTTTTATATTTCATGCTTATTTATTCCAATATCCTCTGATATATTTTGTGGTTTCATATCAAAGATAAATATACTCACACAACGAAATTCATTTTATTTGAAACTTTATTTTTGGTAAAAACCACAAAACCATGAAAACAGTTAAAAACAATGAACACAAATAAAATACAAGAGATACCAAGTAAACAGCAAAAACTGAAAACAAAATAAACAAAACAAAATTGCAAAATATTTACAACTAAAATACAACCCGAAATTTAAGTTTAACCGCCAATACAATTAGAAACAAATTAGAATTGGCCGCTAGCTACCATTCGAAAAAACACAAATCACCCAAAAATAGAAAACGCATCGTTAGTTTTATGTTAAATAGGAAATCTGTCTAAATAGTATCAACCCAAAAAAATAAAACAACAGCAAGCAGGACAAAAATAACAACAACATTGGTCTAAGCCAATATGGGGACTATGTGGCAAGCTACGTAAATGAAAACCAATTAAAAATTCATTTAAAGCGAACGTCAGCCAAAACAAATATTTCACGTGCTAAAATAGCATCACTCTCCTTATATGTGACATTTCCTATGCGATAGTTTTGATTGGGTACATTACTAAGGCCATTCAAGTTTTCAGGTATTCAAATCGAAAAACAAATAATAAAAACCCATAAATGATATTTCGAAAATTGTGCTTGAGTAGAAACCTTAAATTAACCCAGATATGGCTATCTAATAGACCAAACCCTTTTGGAGTTCTACATAGCAATCATTCGAGAGATGTTCGTATTGAGGCAATAGAGAATATACATTTAAAATTTTCATTATAATTGAAAAGAAAATCTTACGTATGCTTCAAAACGTAAAAATCTCAGCATTCTGGAGTATCCCTACTTGAAACTTTCTAAACGTTAACGACAACTTTACACTGCAATAGTAATTTTTATTTATAATGCCTGCTCAATGTGTATATAATTATAAATTGATCTATATTTCATTTAAGATATATCTTATTGAATATAATTATTGAATTATCATTCACCTACCAAATCAGAACACGATGATAATTCATATTCCGATGAATTATCCTCTGGTCACAGTAATTGATTAAAGCCCATTAAATATTATATTACAAGTATTTTACTTATTCGAGGTTTTCGTATCTGTACCCTAGTAAGGATTTTCGCAAAAAAATATTTTAAGTGTAAGTAATTTTATAATTCGTTAATTTTTTCATAAGTTGATTTTTTTTTTATTTTTAGAAAAATAATGAAAATTTTTGAATTTGGCACATTTTTATTGAACCCGATTCAGTAGACAAGTCAATGTCCTCGATTTACTTGAAATTTACAGGTAACGCTCTACATTAAATTTAAAGTGGTTCGTATATTTTCATTTTGCTGAAGGTCCACATTTTTCAAAGCTATCGTCACTTAAACTTTGGATGTTAATATTATATAAAAAAAGTTTGAAATTATCGACATTCCATATTTTGATAATTTTCTTTCAGAACTCATTTTGTCTTGTCATTGCTTGTATTGCGGCCGTTTTTCTTTCAATTCTTGGCTTAATCGCATTAGTGATGTTCGATAGCGAGCTCTTGAGAGAGATTCATCTAGTTGTAGCAAATCAAAATATACCAGGCCGAACTAGTCCCACCAAATATGCAACATAAGCTTTGAGCCATGAATGTTTGGCATAGTCGTCGATGTTAATAAATGGCCATGGCGTTCTAACATTTTTGTGCTGTGAATTATCGCAATGTGTCCACTTTTAACGCAAGTCATAATATGGTGAGAAAAAACCATTTTTTTTTCGCTAGGGCAGATGTTTTCACTTGAAAAACCATTGTTCGACGTTTCTCGGCTTCATATCATCAAACGATGGGAAATAGCTTGCTGGCTCACTCCCTATATATTTGCAAGCTATAGTTGCATATGAGAAATGAAAAGATAACAGCATGTGAAATTTTATTTCACATTTTTAATTTTAGATAATTATTCCTCTGGCCATATTAGAAGAAATATATCTTCTTTAACAAATGATTCTCTCGGGTAGTTATACATTTTCTAACAATAATTATTAAAATTTTTTTATTGTAAGGACGGTTTTTAATTTATTTTTTTTTTGCGTTTTATTTTTTAATGTTTACAATTAAGTAAGTTTTGAGAATTATTAAAAGATTTCAAAAGCCCTATTTATTTAACGCTGGACTACAGATTTATTTCGAATTTAAAGAAGGGAGTTCCGCCTCTCGCTTCGCTCAAAAGCCACCAGCCTTCGCACGCTTCGCTTCGCTCATGGGCTCTGAAGCGCGCTTCTCAGAAACTTTATTTGCATCTTATATTTGCTTTGTATAACAACTAAAAGCTTACAATGCAATTTAACATATCTTAAACAACTAAAAGTATGGATTGTAATTGTTGAATTCTTAGTATATTTATTTTGCAGTGTTCTTTTATTTTACTTTTTTCACCAAACGCTAGTTTTCTGATTTTGTAAAATATTTTGAACAATAAATTTCTTTATGCCAATACTCAACTGACATTTTCATAATATTTTTTTCAAAGGAAGTGTTTCATCAATGATTTTTGATAACAAGTGCAACTGAAAATTATGTAAAGTTTCGGTTGAAAGTTCATTTTACTGAGTGTTTGTGAAATTCTCATTATTTTTGCTTTGCCTGTTGATTGTTGTTGTTATTTTAGTAAAGCTCAACGAACAATTAGCAAAATTTTATGACGTCAATTGTATTTTATTATTTTTGCCACATTGCTGCTAGCGCTGTCGTTTTGTTGTGGCCATTATGTCATGCAAATTGGCTGTCAAATTATTTGTTTACAATTTCCATTTTATTTACATACATACATCGACAAAAGTATATGTGTATGTACATAAACTAAAATCAGTTTAACTAGCAATATTTTTGAAATAATGTAAATGAGTATGTAGTCAATAGGAATTGAACAAACGATAATATTGGAACCGTTTGTGTCCACCTAAGAGATATTTCACTGTATTACATAAATCAAAGATATTTCCCATTTAGTTTGCAACTCTTCCACACAATTTTCTTTGCTTTTCATTAAATGATTAAAATATCAAAAGATTGAACTAATTTGCTTTATATGACTTCAATACAATTATATTATGCACAGGCACAAAAAGGCCGTTAAATATATTTTAAAAAATAAATCATATGTGCCAATTACTTGTAGGTAAGCAAATCATGGGCCAAACTGTAACCCTTTTTTTATTCTTTCTAAGGAAATAATTTAAATTATTTTTCCAAATCACAAATTTTTTTTAAAAGAAGTAAGACGAAAATTTTCCATATTGGCGACTAGTTTTTGACAATTTGGTTCCTTCTTTGATATTTCTCATTGGGCATATTGTATAAAAACCATTAAACTTCACCGTGCATGCACTGCATGTGTTAAATTTGTGTATGTGTGCTCGTGGATATTTATGTGATGTTACTGCTCTGTTAGTCTCTTTCATTTCATGGTTAAATCGCTAAGTCGATTTGTTACGCTGATTGGCGAAAATTTGCATTGGATTCAATAAAATCGTTTCACAATTATTTTGTCACACATAATTGAAGTTTGCCTGACTGGCTTGCTAAATGCTTGGCTACTGTTACTAAATTCCCAATTTTATTTTGCTATTTTAAGGTTTCTATTTATTCGTCATTCACAAAAAATCAAAGCCTTTTTGCTATTTTCTGCATGGTAATTATATTATTGCAATTGTTTTCATAATATTTGTATCAATCGTGTTTTACAAAACATAAAATGATTTCTGTGGTGTTTCAGAACAGAGGATTTTTTATAGTTATTATGTTATTTAGCCTACTGTTGAATATAATGTGTGTCAACACATATTGTGTTTCCTATTGAACTATGGTTTCAATATATATAGTATGAAAGTGAAATAAAACGACTGTGTGGATCTTTTGAAAATGTAGCTCTATCAATTTGATTTACATTTTTCCAGATTGCACTTGGGGCCAATTTTCGATTAGTTCCTGAAAAATCTTGCCTTCCATGTATGAACATTGTTAAAACCTAAATAAGTGCATATAAACCGCACAAAAATAAAGAGGAATCCAGCATTTATTTGTAATTAATTGGTATTAAGTTAGTCTGTCTTAAGTCAACTTAAGCTGTGGCTTAAGTTTTCCTTACAAAAAAAATATTGCTTAGCTAATTCCATATAATATCCAAACTGCAATACAATGTAATTTCCACTAGATTTCAGTGAAAACCAAAGTTGCTCATATACAAACAAAATATTGTTTATCCCTGAAGCTTATCACCACCTAATATTTCACTTAAAATATTTACAATAACGCGCTCCACTGCTTCGTAGCCTAAAAGTATGCAATATTTAGGCAAACTAGATTTTTAATCGCTTCCGCACTAATCTACGCTAATCGGCAAAATTAAAGATCGATAAATTTTCGCGTAATTAAATTCAATTTTGTATTTGATTGAAAGCACTGGGGAGGTAATTAATATCATAAATGTACGCAATAATTTTTCATTACAATTTCCAGCCATGCAAATGTAGCCACTCACATTTAACGCACTACCAACAGAATTTACATCAGTGCTGCATTGGGAAATTTGTGATATTTTTTTTTTCAGGTTGACCATAATTTTGAAATGCGTAAATTTGTTAAAATGTTTTTTTCTGGTTGAATTTTAGCGATTTTATGTACGCTACGATTAGCTTTTGTGTGTAAACAATGGTTTCTGTGGTCGAAATATATTTTGATAAGCTATGGCTCTAAGGGGAATCAAAGAAATCAGTTTATTGTTGTATTTGTTTTTGTTTGGTCACTATATTTGGATGTACCAATAGAAATTTATATTTAAATTTTTATATATAATGTTCAATGTCGAGTGTAAATAAATTGTCTAAAATGTTTAAATGTTTGAGATGTCTGTACATAAAACCAATAGGGTTTGGTAACAGTTCCTTCCATATTATTTTGATGAAGTTGGATTTCCAAACAGAAATTGATCAAAAGTTATCATAAAAATGTGTTCTTTGAACTAATGGTACTATTTTCAGAAGATATAATTTTCAAGTTAGTTTTTAAAGTTTTCAAATCAATGATATTTTTTTGATTTGTTAAAAAAAAATCATGAGCTTTGTACAATCAATTTGAAAGAATGTTCTTTCCTCTTTATTTTAGTATTTATTTTCTACTTTTGATCTTCTTTAATAGCACCTTAATCATAAGACAAAACCAAACTTCATTAATAATGAAAAAAAAAACTTCAGTTTGGCACGCGTTTAAAATAATTTCCCTTAATAATATCCTTTGCTACCGCATGTCCTTTGTTTTTTTTTTCTTGTTGATATTGATGTTGTCTTTCTTTTCATTATATGTAGTTTTTTCAATTTTTTCCCTTGTTTTTTTATTTTTTTTTTGTTGCTGTTTTTGTAAGCTTTTGGCTCATTTCGCTGAATGATTTGCTGGAGACCACATAAGAAATAATAATGAATTGTTTGGCAACAACTGTAGCGAGCGAGTTACGGGTAACGACAACTTCTTCATATCGAAATCATATTAAGTCACGTACGTCACATGTTGCGCTTTTTTTGGTTTTTTTTTTTTTTTTGTTGTGTCAATTTATTTTTTATTTTTCTTTTATCTTTTCTATTTATTATAACTTGGTTGTCATCTTTGTCATTTGGCAAATAATGCATTTAACTTTTTGTGCTATTGTTTTTATACTTTTGTAATGTTAAAGACGCTCGTGTTAGTCAATACTTACATGGAATGAGAAAAACATTATTTTGTTGAAGACGTTTAACCTAGTGGTGGAGGAGCGTTTATCACAAAACAAAATTTATTTTGAAAGATCTTAAGTATAGTAGTAGTAATAAAAAAGAATTAAGAATTAAGAATCTAACGTAATGGAATAATCTTTTTAAAATATATTTAACCACTAATTACAAGCAATGTTTTCTATTCAATTTTAGGCTACTTAATCCAAATACAGCGTCGATTTTTGACATTCCAGATCAAATCTTTTTTTCAAAGTAATTTTTCAAAGTAAATTTTTTGGTGAGTTTTTCGCATATTTCAGATGACATCACGGCGATAACTTCACGGATGTTGAGTTCAAGGTGTTCTAACATGTGAATATTATCAGCGTTAACACGGATCGATCCAAGCATAACCTTAGAAAAAATTCCCACAGCCTTACAAACAGCTGACATTAGCAAAACGTTACATAGTCCGACCTGTGATTATTTAAGAAAACAGCAAACATTATCCCTTACATGTGGCAAGAAACAGAAATTAATATAAAATCTCAAAAAAAAATATTCTGGAATATTTATAGAAACACTTTTTTTGCCGTTTCAGCTCCCACCTCCCAGACTTTACTGCAATGAGTTTTTGTGAAGTGTCGCTTAAAACCTTGTTACTATTTCCATAACCACTTTAAGATCTTGCATTTTCCGTATTCGCTTTCATTATAAGTGCGCTATTAAATATGAAATTTAAAGCGTAATTTTTATTGCCGGTTAAAAGCTTTAATTTTAAGTTTCTTTTTTTTATTGAACGCGCTGCTACTTTTACAAAAATTTTTAATATTTTTGTTATTCCTCACCTTAATATTGACATTTGACGTGCAGGTTTTGACATACGCGAGAAGCTTTTGTATATTTCTGTAAGATGCTGACAGTAGAAAATTATTCAACGTCAAAAAAATAAATATTGACATAATCATTGAAAATTTTCTTAGAAAAAAGATTTCTGTAAAGATTTCAATTTTTCAAAACTGTTTCTATTTATAAGAAAAATCCCCTGAAAATAAAACTGTGACATCAAAAATATATGAAAACACACTAAGAAACTTGAGTCATTTTTCAAATAAAACCCATATTGATACCTGTAGGTACATAATTAAGCAATTCAGAAGATGTCATAAGAAATGAAGTAAATACCATACTAAATGATACAACCACACACTCTATTCTTTCAGAGGTTCGTACCTTCAATTTGTCGAATTTTCGAAGCTCAAATCAAATTAAAAACGTATATTCCATATTTTCTTATGAAGTACGCACTAAAATCTTAAAAAAATACTTCTTAGCAATAAAAAACGGCCATCAAATTATTGTGATTGCTCACAAAAATAAATGATTTCTTAGGGTTCAATCTATCTTCATACCAAATTTCGTTAAAATCGATATATTTGTTTAGCTTTAAAATCATATTTTCCTGTTAGAGGCGTGGCAAAACTACATTTGGAACTACCCCTATTAACTTAAAAAAGAAATCCAGCAATTATGCTGTGTAATGGCAGCTCAAAATATATTGAACTGTTTTGCCTTCGCCTATTTATAGCAGGCGATTTTATGGAATGTAAGCATTTCAAACTTGAACAAAACACACCATAAAATCATGAATCAAAATTTATTTCAAAAATAATTCAATGCATAAAATAATTTCAGCGAAATATTTTCGAGACTAAGTAGCATATAGTGAATTGAAGTAGTCTAATTTTGAACCAACCTTAGAGCATTTGCTGTCATATCTTTTCAATGACACGAGTAATTATCTATTTATATGATGTGCATACTCCCACAAAAATTAGTCCCAAAAATGTCAAATCACGAGATTATGAAGGTACGTTTATGGAGATTATTTTCTCAGCGAACGTTTCTTTCAATAAAATAATTATTTCGGTCGTAAAATTTCAATTATCTCTATATCTCTAGGGTTCATGTCAACCAATCTGAAAATAAAAGCAGATATTATTACATTTCGGTACAATTATAAAGAACAATTACGAAAAAGTAAAATTCGACACATGTATGTATGCGTGGAGTGTGCCAAACAGTGCAATTTTCTAGATTAATTGGCTCCTGATGACTTCTTGTTAAATTCTCGTTTTTACATCGCAGATATGAACACTGAAAAAAAATTCTAAATAAAAATTGAACTCAATTGCAATTTTTATTTAGCCGACTTTATAATCGTTATGTCCTTGAAATAGTGCCCTTATAATGGATCAGTGTAATTAAATCTAATTTCATTTTCACTTTTCTGGTAATGTTACATTTGGCAATTTCGTCCACAAAAAAAGTAAATTTGTTGTCATTTTTTCAAAATTTTATTTCTTTCTATAATTTTATCATATCGCTACGTTGTGTTAATACAATACACAAAATAAGTAATATAATCAATTAAAAACTAAATTAAGCATTTCAAAGATAACAAAAATCGCATGTTGATTATATTAAACGGTAAGTGATATCAGTAACACAACAACAATCAGTAGTATATCTACAAAAACCATGTGTGGTAGAGATTCGTTTATTCATAAATTAAAATGCATCTAACGTGCCTGGCGCATTCGGAAATCGGCACTTCGAACTGAGCTTTCTAACATTAACAAGTGGTTGAAGCATATTGTAAAATTCAAATCGATCAGCTGAGAACAAGGTGGATTGAATTGTGATTATTTAATCGGCAATTTGATATAAAAAAGATTAAATAAATTTGCTATTTTAGGAAAAAAACATTTATGATAAATCTCAAAATGCTGGAAAACACTATATTTGATTATAGTGCGGAAGAAAAGGCAAAAATTCAGGAACTACGTGAATTGGTGGAAGGTATTAGAGTGATGTCTTAAATAAAAAATTGATTTTTGAATAAATAACTGTCCTTAAAGGCTGCTCCGATTTGATTGTCGGCACCGAGGATGTATTTCTTTCAAAATATTTGTACTTTGCACACTGGGATGTACCTAAGGCGCTTGCAGCCATGCAGCGATACTACAACTTTAAACACGAAAATCCTGCTTGGGTGGCAAATCACACTGTGACACATTTTCGAGAACATTTTTTGGGTTTGCAATCCAAGATTGTGATGCCACGACCGGATAAAGATGGACGCGCAATTATTATTTTTAAATTAGGTGAGAGGCACTAGCACTAGTTTTTTATATTGCACTTTTTACATTGGACTTGTAGATGAAATTTATGCATATAGTAAATATGTATACTGCGAATATGGAAATTTTAAAAAATATTTATTAAAATTTGCAAACTTGAACAACTTCCTAAAGGCAGCAGTAACCAATCTCCACTTTCACTCAGGCTATGTACCATTCCTTTGATTTTTGCAATACAAAAAGAAATTCACCACAACGCTGAAAGTTTTGAAGCAATAGGGAGTTTTGCAAGCCGCATTAAGCTTCTTATATCTCAGTTCGAGTGGAAAATTCCTTTAAATGTGCAGTTTCCTGCAAAATATTGTTTTTTTTTTCACTATCAGCATTGTAGTCTCTTTCTCTTTATGGTAATCTTACATTGTATTTCCTAATTTTTCTGTTAATTTGCATATTTTTAGTTGACGCTTTCGATAAATACAAAGATTATTTTTATGATATCGTTGAAATGGATGATCTGATTTTGGAGTCACTGTTTCTTATGCCAGAAGTGCAAAAAAATGGTCTAACCATTATCTACGATTTGAGCGGGTAAAATAAATTAAAAACTATATATACTTGCACTGTTCAATAATGAGGCAATAAGAAAAAAATATGTACATGTTTTTATAGCACCTCGATTAACTTCTTACGCATGCTATCTCCAAAAAACTCACGCTTAGTGAATGCCAAAAATGACATTTTTCCTGTTACAAATCGTGTGGTTCATTTAATTCAAAAAGGATTCGTTATGAATGCCGCCTCGTCACTGGTGATGCCTTTTATAAGTAAGGAACTTAAGGAGCGTGTAAGTGCAATTAACAGAGTTGAAAAATTTTATCTACCATTCTTAACATAAACATTTTTTTTTGTTTTTTCAAATGTTCACACATGACGCTAAAGACTTTGACAAACTGCGTAATATGGTTGGTGCTGAAAATTTACCTGCAGAATATGGTGGTCCTCCAGGAGTTGAATGCGATGCAGCTATTATTTATAATCATCTGTTGCGACATGCTCCATATATTGAAAAATTACAAAGTTATAGAAAACGTTCATAGTTAGAGCAAATACTTAAGTACAAAATTGTATGATGTTGCTTAACTATTCACTTTATTTATCCTAGTCAATTTGAAACAGAAATGAGTATTTCTACTTAATACAACGATGTAGCAGTGGTGACTTTTTCAGATTCATATGCGGTATTAGTGACGATAACAAAAACTTTTCATTTTCGAATGACTCGTAAAAATGCACAAAAATGACTCATTTAAATAATAAGAAAAAAAGTCAGAGCTATCGTAAAGTCTTATCTTACAATAAGAAGGCAAAATATTAATTAAAAATTTGAAATTATTCATATGAGATTATGTCGTCTATTTCCGAGAAATTTGGTCGAAGACCACAAATTTTTCTAAATCATTTAAATAGACACTTAGCAATGAAAAAATAATTAATATCTTCAAAGGTCATACATCTCAATAAAACTTTTAAAAGTGTGTGCCCAAACGCGGAAAAAAAGGTAGTCTTTTTGCTAAACTTTCTAGTTTTTTAACTCATGCCGTATACCTGCAAATTAGATACAAGTTACACTGACGGTATAAAAATAAAATATTCTCTTCTGCTGATACCAACAAATGTTGTTAATATTTTTAAAAAATGAACGTGCTTGGCTTAGTGCTAAGAATTAAAATTCGAGTTTTATGTTTGAATTATTAAGAATCGAGACTTGGAATGTTGTTTTTAGATCGAATGTTCTTAGTCGCTTCCATAATATTATACTGAGAATTTTTTTCACATTTCTTTTTAATTCCTAGGAAAAATAATTCTATAGATATTTAACTTTTTTCTTTAGGCTGCGTTTTTTGTCGCGCTACACGACAGCTTCGCTAGTGACGGCGTTACAATTGAAAACGCAAGCGACATGGGTGTTTATGTAGAAGAATTTCTCTTCACAAAATAAATAATAAATAAGTATTAATCATTCACGTTCTCAGATCGACGAACCTCAAAACCACGTTTATAAACAAGCGATTTACAGCGGAAGCAATCTTACACATGCGATTATGTGGATCGTTTACAGCCAGGCGATTTCACGTAGCGGCTTTTCAGCCGATCGCAGCCCGATTGGTGATTACCTTCATTCGTATTTAAGTAGTGATAAATTAAACCAAAATAAGGCATTTATTATTATTGAAAGGCAGTTATTTATTGCGAAAAATACATGAAATATATACCTAATAAAAACAGTATTCCACCTATTGATAAACAGAGGTCGAAAAATTATTTGGCCAATTTTTTTTTAATTAAGTTGGTTCCTATTGGGCTGTTTTCAATTTATGTCAGAAAAATTTGTAGAATATCTATCCTTTCATAATAAAATGTTATTTGGAGCAAAACCTATTTTCTACCTCGAATATATTTAAAAGGGTTGAACTAACGTAACTTTTTTTTTAAATGTCTTATCTTTAACCTTTGCACAGATTAAATTTGTGTCCGGTTAATAGCGACTAACTATTTTTTTTGTATTTTTGACATTGAATATCAGTGTGTCACAGAAAATTTGACCTTTCCGCATCGATGGGTGAAAACTTTTTTGTTTTCGGAAATTGGTTCAAAACTGTCACTCACGAGGTTCGGGGCCGTCTTGGATTATTTTAAGAATGCATTATCTACCTTTCCTCATCGATTGGTGCAAAGAAATTTCCAAAATGGATCCAAAACATTCTTTTCCAGGGTTTGAGGCTGTTCCAAACTATGTCAAAAATCCACTTTCTCATCGATTGAAAACCAATTTCAACCTTTCATCATCGGAATACTGCCATCAATATTGATTTTCACTTAGTATTTTTATTTCGTCGCTCCAAAAGTTAACAATTTTTCGGTTGCAGATTTTCGTAGCAAGCGACGGCGCTTCGTAGCTGACCGACGCTCGGGTAGAGCTACAAAAAACGCCTCGCCGTAAAGGCAGCCTAAGATACCTACTGACTGCTGCATCTTTCAAGCAGAGTTGTTTGCGAATCATTTTAACTATTAAAGTTAAAAAGGGTTAAAATTTTAATGATGGTTAATGTGGAATATAAATTATGATTTCAAAAAGGTAAAATCTTTGAAAGTTCAAAAATCTACTAAGAATTTATTTTCAGTGTAAACTCAATATTAGATACTCACACATTTGTGCCAATAAGTTTTTTTGCTGACCCCTACTGTATACCATCAGTATACCGATTGAATGTAATGAAAAGGCTGATGAACTAGCAAGGCCTGTTCCTGTGTATTCCACATACGAAAACTACGATGTCTAAAATGAAAATAACATTTGGATTCTTATGCAACTTATTATTATAATTTATCACATTTTTTGGGTACAAAATAGTTATGTCGTGAAAAAAAAATTAAATATATATTCCAACTGAGATTATTACATAATATACAAAATTTCAGTTAACAAAAGTCAAAAAAAATTGTCGCTTCTAAAAATAAACTGTGACTTCTCTGACTTCTAGTCAGCATGAACTTGCTATAATTTAAAGTTATGAAATGTTAATACTTTGCTGTAAGTGTCGCTTAAAACCTTGTTAATTTTTTCCGTAAAGACTATAACATCTTGCACCTTCCGTATTCGCTTTCATTACAAATGCGCTATTAAACCTGAGTTTTAAGGCGTCATTATACTGGCGGTTAAAAGCTTAAGCTTTTTTTTTTTGTTGAACACGCTGCTACTTTTACTGAAGCTTTTGATGTTTTTTGTTATTCCTCACCTTTATATTGACATTTGACGTTCAGGTGTTGACATACGCGACAAGCTTTTGTTTATTTCTCTAAGAGGCTGCTCTGCCAGTAGTTTTGAATAGAATGCAGTGGCAGCTTGAAAAAAGAAATGTTTCAAATTTTTGTATCGACAAAAAAAAAATGGAATTTGACCAAAATAATATTGAAAATTTATCGAAACAAAAGATTTCTGTAGCGAATTTAATTTTTTTAAACTTAAGCTAATTTTTATACTTTTTATTCTTTGAGAAATTCTTCAACTTCATTAATCAAATTATCGAAGCTCATATCAAGTCAGAATAAGCGTGTATTCCATATTTTCTTATGAAGTTGCTCATTAAAATATTGCAAAAAAAACTGTCCCAGAAAAAACTTAGTTATAAAAAAATACCCAGTAATTTTTTTGGCCTTTTTTCATTTTATGTTAATAATGGCTAGTGTTTAGAATATAAATAACTAAAAAGTAAGTAACAACTTTTTTTTTCTCTACAAATTTCTTACTTTTTCCTTAAAGCCCTTCATTTAATTTTGCACAGTTGTTTCATCGACAGTACGGTACAATCTTTTGCACTTATGTCTGATGTCTTGTAAATTTTTTGCAGTCTTACCATTCTTTCGAAGATCTCTTTTCATAAAAGCCCAATATATTTCAATTGAGCAAAACTCTGGGCAGTTGGCGGACTTGCAATTTTTGGAACAAAATTGATATTTTTACTTGCATACCATTCCATCGTACCTTTAGAGTAAACAGAAGTTGCTTAATCTGGCCAGAACATCACGGTACCCTCATGTTCACGAATAAATGGTAGAAGACGTTTTTCGAGGCACTCGTCTATATAAACTTTGGAATTGATTGTGCCTTGCGTAACAAAAAATCTGCTTCTGAGACCACAGGTGCATATGGCCTGACAAATCATATAGTGCTTCGGAAATTTCAAATTTTTTTTTTTCTTTTTTTCACGTTTAATATTCGTGCACAGGTAGCTGCTTAAAATCTTCTTTGACGTAAGTTTCGTCGTTCATAACACAGCAATCAAATTTAGTCAGGTACCTTTCATACAATTTTCGGGATAGCATCTGAACCATCAACTGCATTTCATCAGAATGGTCTGGTACTTTTTGAACTTAATATGTCTTTAGCTTACTTTTCTCCCTAATTCATTTTACAGTAGATTTTGATGTACCTGATCTAGCCGCCATATCTCGCACTGAAGTGTTGGGATTTTGCTTAAAGAGGTGCTTCACCTTCGTCGCTACCCTTGGGTTAGAAAATTCTGGTGTTCTGCCTGAATCATTTTTCAGGAAACAGGTAGAAATAATTAGAAAAGCCGTAAATACAGTTTTTCTGATGCACCAACTATTTTTGCTATAGCTGAATATTTTAACTTTGGATTTTGCAGGTATGTGGACAAAATCAGTTCGCGGACTTTTTGTTGCTTGCTAGACATCTTTGTCGTTAAAAGTGCTATCTTTAAGTGTTATACATCATGTTAAACGTCACTTCATATAGAACAAATATTGTGTCTTTTTAGACCTATAAGGTTATCAGGTAGAGCACAATACAAAAAATAGAAAACATAAGTTTTATCTGGGACAGTCCTTAGTTCCCAAGTTCATTAAAGTAAAAAATCCCTACCCGTGAACTTAGACCCATAAGTCAAAACTGTTATACTGTTTTCTGAATTTTATCCTAAGGCATAATCGTGCAAAATTTCAGCCACATCGGGTAGGTGTGAGCCCCGAAAATCTTCGAATTTCTTAAAAATATTTTAAAATATCCCAGTAAAATTCACGTAAAGCTCTTAGACTTTCAATAGTTGAACAATAATTTTTGTAAAATAATCCACAATTTGCAATCTTTGTTTCACCACAAATCTTACAAAGTCGGATTTTCAAGAAAAAAGTCGTTAAGGCAATGCTTTCTAAAGACACTAATATTTGAAATAAAACATTTAGTGGCCTCTTGCTTATTACTTACTAATTTTTCCATAATATTTTTTATAATCTTATCAATAACGCCACTGTATTAACACAGTAGACAAAATAAGCAATAACAGCAATTAAAAATTTAATTAAGCATTTCAAAGAAAACAAAGATCGTATGTTCATTATATCAAACGACAACAATAAAATACTGCAGTAGATCTACAAAAACCTTGTGAGTTTCATTTATTCATAAATTACAATGCGTCTCACGTGTCTGGCGCATTCGACAACGGAACTTCAAACTGAGCTTTCAAACTGACAACAAGCGGTAGAAGTAAATTGTCAAATTAAAACCGCTCATCTGAGAACAAAGTGTATTGAGTTGGGAATATTTAACCGGGAGTTTAACATAAAGAAGATTAAATATATTTTGTGAATATACTATAAAATTAAAACAAAACTTAATTGTTCCAATGAATCTCAAAATGCTGGAAAACACAGTATTTGATTATAGTCCGGAAGAGAAGGCAAAAATTCAGGAACTGCGTGAAATTGTGAAAGGTAGTTAATTGATTTGATAAATAAAACAATGATTTTCGAATGTATAACCGTCTTTTTAGGCTGCTCCGATTTAATTGTCGGTACCGAGGATGTATTTCTTTCAAAATATTTGTACTTTACACACTGGGATGTACCTAAAGCGCTTGCAGCCATGCGTCGATACTACAATTTTAAACATGAAAATCCGGCTTGGACGGCCAATCACACTGTGGCGTATTTTCGTGAATATTTTTTGGGTTTGCAATCCAAGTTTGTGATGCCGCGACCGGATAGAGATGGACGCGCAATTATTATTTTTAAAACAGGTGAGATTAAAATCATTATTAGCTCTTTCAGCTATTTGAATTTTCTAAGGTATGTTTGCGGAATAAATTTCAACATCCTCAGGTCAGGATTGTTTTTTAACCAAAAGCTAAAAAAAGAAAAAAAAATTAGAAAAAAGTTGAGAAGGAGATATATTACATAAAAAAATAAAGCATTGTTATAAACGTCGCAATACTCTGCATTACATTGAATTCACTTTTGAAAGTTGTACTCCGCAGGAAAGGTTTTTAAGAGAAAATAAAATTGAAGCCAGGTCAAAAGTTATATTAATTCACACAAAGCCAATATTTTCAACAAACCAATTTTTCAATACTATTGGACTTACAATACAACTACAGCGGAACCCCGATTTGCGTCGTTAATAGAGACCGGAGAAATGCGACGCAAACTGAAACGGCGCAAATCCAGTCACTTTTTTTCTGTATAAATGCAGATTTTTATTGATTGGGTCAAAAATTGAAATCTATATATTTATTCCTCGAAGGTAAGGCTTAGTTGACGCGATCTACAACAGCTACAGCAACATATGCTATATGAAATTGAAGTGCTCATCGAGCAGAGTTGCGGAAAAATATTGGATCCAGAATCCGTTGACCAGAAGCTGAGATATAAGCGTGGAAAGATTTCCTTTTTTTTAACTCTTTCAGGCATTGCACTGATTAACTGCAAAAGCCTTGCCATAGCTAGGAGAAAAAAATCTACATGCCTACTACTCTCTCTCTCTCTCTGTAATTGTTATTGTTTACCAATTAAGCGTTGTTGTTACTAAAAAATGAAAAGCAAAAGCAATGATTAAGTGTGTGTGTGCGTAATGAAAGTGGCTCTTGATATTTGATGAGAAAGAGTAAGGGAAAAACAACTTCGTGTTACATATGTTATTGTTGTATAAAAACTTTTATTTTGGATTCATATTTTTGGAAGACGTGATGCATTTTTTTTAAAAAACGTAATGAATATTATTGGAAAGTTTCTGTTTTTTTATTATTAAAACTAAGGGGCGTTCAAGTATTACGTAATGCAACTTGGGGGTCTTGTAAAACGTTACGATGTATTACCGATGTATTATTAGAAAAACGTTGCATGGGGGAGGGCGGTTAAAAATCTTCAAAAATTGCGTTACGTAATACTTGAACGCCCCCTAAATCATTGAAGTAGAGCATACATGGGTGATTGTAAAAAACTCTCACTTTTTGCGTGAAAAATTTTAACTTTAAAGCTCAAACTAAATTTGACCTTACCCTTGAAATCAATCTTCTCATATCTACTCTTGAACATTCCACCCAATTTTTATAATATTCTAACTGCATGTTTTAAGAACCCTCGGGAGGATTTTTATTGGTAAAATGCCTTTAACGTGGCATGTCCCAAGTGACACAATTCAAGGAAACTTCCAGATAAAATTTTCAGAAGGAATAGCGTATACAAATATGTTTGGGACTCTTAAAAGCTTAGTATAAAACTATAAATTTTTAAAACAACAACAAGAATAAAGTTTTCTCATGGATTTATGTAAAAATTGATATTTCCAATATAATTGCTCACAAAAATTGTAAGACCGTGTTTGAAAGAAGAAGCTATGTGAAATATTTATCTTAATTCCGTAAAAAACAACCTGGCTCAAGGAAAATTTATTTATTTATGTTAATCGCATATTCAAACCATTTAGAACCGAGAAAAATAAAGGGACAAATTAGTCAGCCTCTGCCGTGATATATGACAGGCTGAGAACCATAGAGTAAGTCATGTTTTTTTCGAAATTGAGTTAAACTAACGTGACTAGATATCTGTCAACGAAACGCGTAGAAGGAAAAAATTGATGATACATTTTTAAAGATCTGTTTTTTTCTGCAAAAAAATTTGATATTTACTAAAAAAATTAAAGAAATCCTTACTTTTTTAAAATCACTTATGTATTAAAATTTATATATAAAAAAAAGTAAAATTAAAATTTCTTATTTCCAATGAAAACGCGATGTATTTATTATTATTTTTGTGTTTGTAGAAAAATGCCACCGGGACGGGACAGATCTGGTTAGTGTGAACAGAAAACTCACCCGATTTTCGGGGGTTATCACTAGTATTTATTGGAAAAAAAAGTCATATGGATACGTTTTTTCCTATTTATTTCAAATTGCATCAGTATTATCAGTAAAAACTCTAATCATATGTACCGAAGCAAATAGTAGCGACGCAAATCGAGGGTCCAGTGTATACCGAAAGTTCAACTTTAAAATCAATTGTCTCCTTTGGCAATTTGAATAGTTTTCTGAAAAATATTTTGTAGTCCACTCATCGATATTGTACTCTTCAGTATACTGTAGGAAAAGAATTAATACAACTAAATATCTAATTTTTTTCTCTATTTTTATTTATTTATTTGTACCTATATTTTAAGTGGACGCTTTCGACAAATACAAAGATTATTTTTATGATATCATTGAAATGGATGATCTGATTTTTGAGTCACTATTTATTTTGCCAGAAGTGCAAAAAAAAGGCATAACCCTTATCTACGATCTGAGCGGGTAAAATATTTTAAAATCTTCATCTACTCTTCCATAATGAAATAATGAGAAAATTTTTATGCATATTCATAGTACCTCGAAAAATTTCCTACGCATGCTAGCACCAAAGATCTCACGCTTAGTGAATGCCAAAAATGATATTCTTCCTGTAACAAATCGTATGGTGCATTTAATTCAGAAGGGTTTCCTTATGAATGCCACCTCATCGCTGGTGATGCCTTTTATGAGTAAGGAACTTAAGGAGCGTGTAAGTGCAATTAACAGAGCTATAAAAGTTTTGATTCAGGTTGTCTTATAAAGCTAACATAAATATATTTGATTTTCTCTTCAGATCTTCATACATGACGGCAAAGACTTTGATAAATTACGTAATATGGTTGGTGGCGAAAATTTACCTACAGAATATGGTGGTCCACCAGGAATTGATTGCGATGCAAATATTATTTATGATCATCTGTTGCGGCATGCTCCATATATTGAAAAATTACAAAGTTATAGGAAACGTACATAGTTGGAGGAAATAAATACATACATATATACAAAATTGTGTGATGTTTCTAAACTATTAGTTCGCTACTGAAAATAGCGAAAAATACAAATCTTTTTGACCTAAAAACTAGTGAAAAATAATAAATTATTTTTTTATTTTGTGGGCTTTCAAAATATTTTTGCCTAGACATAGCAAACCAAGCTCTTGCTCTCTCAGCCGCATATCCTCAGGCTATCAGCTAAGTTTTCGTTTTCGGCGTTATTTTTGTACAATCAGCGCATTCAGAAAACGATGGTATTCAACCAAATATTTTGCTAGCATCGTCAAACTTTTTTCGTGTTCAGGATCACCGTGCTACCTAAAGGCTTACAGTTCTTGGCGCAAAGTTAAAAATTTTCATGTACCTTCTTATCTTAATCAATCTTTCGACATGGAAACCTTATATGTGCTTATCGCTCTAATAAGGGGGCGTTCAAGTATTAGGTAACGCTAGGGTCTTGTAAAACATTACGATGCGTTACAGGGGCGGGAGCGTGGTGAGTCGCACAGAAAAACGTAACTGCGCGTTACATTGGGGGATGGAGTATCAAGAATCTTCAAATATTGCGTGACGTAATACTTAACGCCCCCTAAGTCATCGGTCGAAAATTTTAATTTATATGCGATTCATCTACTTAAAACAATTTCACTTTAGAAAGGCTTAAGTTTTTTTATATAAATTATGTGATTGTTTTTTTTTTCTGTAACAGCAGTTTGAACGCTAGAAAATTTAAAATTTTAATTATAAGATTCTGTCTTTAAACGTTTAGCCGCAATTTCAAATTTCTGTTTCTTTTGAGATATCTGATTGTTGCAGTTTTTCTTTTTTTTTGTGAGTTTGATGTATTTGAAAACCATATTTTTTTATTAATATCTCAATGATCATTGAGATTACACGAGTTATCGTGTTATCGTGATATAAGTTACAAGTCATTAATCGGTGATTAAGAACAAATCGCAATTTAATCTACGATTTAATTTAGATAAGTTAAAAGGCCTAATTCAAAATGTAAAATAGTCTCAGACCAATAAGCCGCACTAACAAAGAATCAGCTCAGCAAATATTGTAAACGCCTCCAAGCAGTCAATGTTAGAAACAACAATTTCTCATTCAGCCAGGTCATAAGCCATAGAAACGCAAACTCTACGAAGCACATGCACAAACCTATGAGCGAACAGATGTCGCTAGCAAGCGCCTTAACCTAAACAGCAACCAACTGCTATGAAACTCAGCAGAGGACGCTACGTAAGACAAAGAGAAAAACTTAGCATGCCGTTGTCAAGGGCACTAACAGAGAACCAAAACAAAACAGAGAATAAATAATATTTTCTTGCCACAAGTGTTATTTAGTTCCACGGAGCAACCAATTTGTAAAATTAAACATAAATTATAAGAAAATAATATAAATTAATAGAAATACTAACACTTTTTCAAAATGACCACAAAGGGTGTTATTTGCTTTGATATCTCGAAGAACGAAAGATTTCAATTGTCTGACAATTACAAAATGTTGCATCGCAAGATAAAAATTCAATGGAAAGTAGAACAGTAAGTACACGTTAAATCAAACAAATTTTTGTTTTATTTATTTATTTCAGCCTATGTACAAAAATTCTTACAGACTAGAAAAACAAAATGCATAAAAATATAAATAAAGTGTAGAATTACTTAAATATTAATGTTATGAAAATGTAATTATATAATAAAGCCTTAATGCGATTTTTAAAAATACCAAAACAAATACAACTTAAATTTAATCTATTAAATATTTTTAATATATTATTTAGAAGCATAATTAGTGCGCACTGTGTTCAGATGAAAACGTGCACAATACTAAGAGTATTGGGGGACAATAAAATGAATTTGCCTCAATAGTGGAGTGCAATCAACCAATCCTGAAATAATATCAAATACAAAAAAAAAGTAATAAAATATTTCTTCTATTCTCCAAAGATTTTAAGCTAATAAGTTGACAACGAGCACTATATACATTGAGAGCTCCTTAAAAATTTATAGACCGCAATAGAATGTTAACACGGTGCAAGAAAATAAATTGATGAACTTTTAGTTCATCTATACAGTTGAGTCAAATCATTGCGGTCTAAATTGAAAAATTCAATGGAGTTGATAATTTTTGGAGTTAAAGAAGTTGCTCACTAACCGTGTTACTCATTTTGTAAAGTACAGGATCCTCTCTCACTGTTAATTAGAGCTGCCAGTTAGGTGAAATTGTAACCGAATTTGTACATCTGTATCGGATCCCGGAATCGTATAACTTATGTCAGAAAATATTGAGCTGAAGACTATTTTTCATTTATTTAATTCAAACGATACAAAATGCTCAAAAATCGCCTTCTTTTATAAATGGTAGATTTCGCAGTTCGTATAAAAGAAATTAAATTGTTCTGTGGTGAAACGTTGCTTCAAGATGCCACATATAAAATCAAATTTAACAAGAGACAGTTGATTTAAGAACGTAAGATTTCTTAATGAAAAAAAAAAATTTGTTGTTATAGTAAAAATTTGATGGGGAATTCTAAGAACTGTTACTTTAAGGAAAAAAAGGATTATTAATAAGAAAAATTGTCCCGGTAGAAAAGACTGCCTGTTTTGCTTTATGTGCTTAAATATTATTTGACATTTTTATTTTTTTATATCTAACTACTCATAATATAAATTAACTATTTTATTACAGAAGTGATGTCGAGCTAAGCAAAGAACGTTTGGCACGCGTGAACATTTTCGTTCTTGCAGGACCACAGGATCGCTTTACAGAAGAAGAATTTCATGTTCTTAAGGTATAATGCACATTGAGTTAATTTTAAATGTTCATAAATTTTACAGTAAGCCCTACAACATAGCTGGCTTCATTTCAAATTCGAAAGAAAGATTTTGTGACATTAGAAGTTTTGACGGCAATAAGTTTAGACTTATGACGATTTGCAAGGGCCAATTTTATAAATAAGTAGCTGCGCGCAGATTCGATGAGGCTATAGTCCTTGTCTGCGAATATTTAGTTAACCAAGCATCTGTACTGCCCTCAGAACGCGTTTCGAGATAATTGATGTTCTGTTTATGTCAATTTGTGGAAATAACTACATGTCAAATTGAGATGGAGAAAGTTCTCTTAGGAGATTTTTTATAGATTTGATACCGGCATTTGGCGTAGTTCATTAGATGCGTAATTTATTCAGCTATCCGATGCCATAAGAATCACGAATATGAATTTTTTTCAGATACGTCCTTTCCGCTTTAGCTCGGTTTGAACTTTATTCACATGATCCTGATTAACCTTGGAGCGGCAGCGTTTCTATTTCATACACCAGTACGTGATTTGAATTCGGGAATCTGAAAAAGTAAAGAAAAACGTAAATTTAATTGAATTGAAGAATGGTGCTTACGTTTTTTTCTTCGATTATATAAGCATAGGACTAGTCCTTATAATTAAAGAGACATCATAAGCTATGCAATTTAATCGCTCATTCCAAATATCAAAATTAAAGAATAAAAAACAATGAAGTTGAATTATATTTGTTACTAACAAAGTGATTTAAAAATTAGTCACAAATTCTTTTGAAAAATTGCGTAATTTCCTAAAATAAAAAAATTTTATTTATAAAACAGCAATCAACTCATATTCCTTTGATTCCAGGAATTTGTTGAAAATGGCGGCAAGTTGCTTGTGATGCTCGGCGAAGGCGGTGAAAATGATTACAATACAAATGTCAATTTTTTTCTGGAGCAATATGGCATTTATATAAATAGCGGTAGGTTAAATGAAAAACAAATCAAAAGTTATTTTATTTGTCTTGCTCTTCTCTAGATACTGTCGTACGCCCCCATTACTATAAAAATTTTCACCCCAAAGAGTGCATTGTTGGTGGCGGCGTTGTGTGCGAGTCAATGTGGCGTCAGCTGATCAAACAAGAAATTGAACGTGTTGACTATGATTTCAGTGATGAAAAATATAAAATACATTTTCAATATCCTTATGGTGCCACATTGAATGTATCAGAGCCAGCTAATGTGCTGTTGACGACTGGGCCTGTGGTTTATCCTTTTAATAGACCCTTAGCAGGTTACTACTGCAATGCAAGGCAGGGTAAAATATTAGCTATAGGTTCAGGCTATATATGGCATGATAAATATCTGCAGAGTGATAAGACTAATGATGCCATACTGGAGTACTTTCTACAGTTACTCGGTGGAAATGATTTGCAGTTTACACATTTGGATTTTAATGATGTGGAGGTTTGATTTGAAAGTAAAATATAAAATACTCATACCACAAAATAAATTTATTTCACATTTAGTTAAATGACAATAAAACCTTTACTGATATTGGCTTTGTCGCCGATATACCAAAAGCCTGTCTTATTGATTCAATAGGCAGTGAAATTCCTGCCGATTTTAAGCAAATGTTTGATATGTCGCTATTTTCGTTGAGCAACCGGCTGCTGAAGGATGTCATCGATGCACATCAACAGCTTAATGTTAAATATGAGACGCTCAAAATTATCAAGCCACAATTCGAGATACCGCTGCCATCGTTGCAGTTAGCTGTAAGCAATTTTAAATTGATATGCTCCTCTTACAAACATCAGTTACTGAACAATTTCTATTCAACAGACTTTTCCACCTGTATTCAGCGAACCACCAGCTCCACCACTAGAGCTCTATGATCTCGATGAGGTCTTTAGTCCACCACGTTCACAGTTGGCACAAATGACGGGCAAGTGTGTGCAGATCTTGCAATCGAAAGATCCGCAAAAAGCACCCAATAACAGAGAGCTTGAAAACTACATTAAGGAATGTGCGCGCATCACTGGCATAATGCAGGATAGTCAAGATATGGCAGCGCGTGAAATCTTAAATATACTAGCAATGCAAATCAGCAGCTACAGACCCTATGCAGATGAATAGATTCATGCAAAATCAAGACACAATAGTGGTGTCAAGATACTGCCCGAAATTGCTATTTCTTGCTTTTAGAATTAAGTTTTTATTCAGTTTTGCAAATTACAGCAAATTCTTCGCCTATGAGTTTTTTTTTGCAATATTTTTACAGGAATTTGTCACACGTTCCAAAAGTGATGACTGCAGTCTTTTTTTGTTGTTTTTAATTAATTTTGCAAACTATTTATGCTGCATTTAATTATTTTTGCATGGAAATGCTGAACAAGAAGCAGGGTATATGTAAACATGTTTTGTTCTCAAATTCAACTCATCCAGTGTCTAATATACCTGGAGAATTTTTTTTACATTTAACTTCGCGCGTCGAAATCTGAACCAAATGGCACACAGACTGGCTGGCAGACGAACGACTTGTTTAGGTAATGATGACAACTACGAAAACTGAATATTTATCTATGACTCTCATCAAGGAGTTTATTTTTTTAATCAAATACATTATTCAATATGTAGGTTTGTCGACAAAATTCCCAAAACAAAATTTTTGAAAATTTTACACAAATCTAAATAAAGAGTACCGAAATGGCACAAAATTGAAAAATACTAATCTTCCAAAACCGTTTGCCACCCACAATTTAAGACACACTTTGAGCGTTATTTCCCTTTTATATTTCGGCGAATTTCTACAGAAAAAAATTGAATAATAGAAAAGTTACACGAGCATTAAAAATCATTAGCTCAGTGTTTCAAACTATTTACATGCTTTGGAGGTACCACGTTCTTTTCTTCGATCCCACCTATTAGGGCTTATCTAAACCCATTAATATTTTGTTTTGTGGTTTTTAATGTCACAAAATGTTCCTATACCATGCATGCATAGTTGTATTTTCTTGAAGGTTTACTAAAAGTACAAGTTTCCACACCATTCCAGAAATGTACTACTTAAGTGCTCTGTACTATGCCAAAAACTGAATCCAAATCGATTCATTAGATTTCAAGATTAAAAGAGGTGCTAAAATGCAAATAGACCAAATAGTTGGTTTAAGCATTATTTATCGATAGCCATGCGACTTAAGTTGCGGTTGTTCAATCAGTTACCACAGGCTAAGATTGACATGCTAGTGAGGTACATAATCAGAAAAGTTTACAGAGGACACTAGAGTGATAGAATTGAACAGATTTGTGCAACCAGTTTCTGAAAATTAAATGGTCATGAATGCTTGCAGAGACAGTATTGTTAGGTCCTTTTGTGAAATGGTTAAATGATAAAAGCAATGGTATATTTAATGAAGGTCAGTAAAAAATTGTAGTAAAGATCATCGGATTCGATATGACTAACGGAATGGTTATAGATTCAATATGCTATCGCAGACGTTAAGCCGATATATCTGTGGCAACAAAGAATAAAAGCTTAAGTCGGGTTAACAAAAGTGGAGTTAAGGTTGAGTTGAGGCCATTTTTCCGTTACTTCTGCATGAAATTTTATGTAATTTTCTTATGTATACTTAGACCTAAATAATACTTCAATGTGACGATGAAATTGCACTCAGAACTACTAAAAAATTGGCATTAACTCAACCTTAAGTTTATTTTTCTTAACTAGACTTAAGCTTTTATTACTTGTTGTCACAGATATATTGACTTAACTTCTGTGATAGCATATTATATTTAGTCCTGATATGAAGATAGGCGATTAGGTGATTGCTCGTGGTCGAGCTCGCAACAAAAGAACGGTAAGGATATCAGCGCTTCCTAAGCCGACAGCAAAGTCAGGCTTAATATTTTGTTTCTATGTTCATCTTCGGTTAAATCTTCCACTACACCAAAAATGGTCGTCAGTAGATTCGATATTTTTTTTAGTACATTTGGCTTACTTTCGGTACATTTGAGTTATTTTCAATACTTTTCGACTATTTGTAAAATCATTATATATGAAAATTCACCTCGAAATATACCTGGAGTAGACCTTGCTGACTTCTTTTTTTTTGTTAGTAAAAATTTCGCTGAATTTAAATAAATTTTCCCTGTTTATGTCGAAATAGTACATTTCAAGTCTCCATTCAGTACATTTCCACAAAACACAAATGCCATAACTGCTATAGAATGGCGTGAAAAAAAAAATCCATATGGCTGAAAGTGGTGAAGATGAATCTGCTATACTCGAAAACAGCAAAGAATTTTTTGTGACAGAGCAGAAATTTCTCCTATATGGAGCGCTAAGCGAACATAAATGGCTTTTTAAAACCCAATATGGATGGTCTCAGCAGCATGATCTGCACAGCAATAACTCTAAGTACTTAAAGAGAAACTCGAAGTTGTACTTTGGCGAAAAGGATATAGACATATTTCGTTTTTCTGATTTAGTGATGGAAAGAAGAGGACATAATCTCCTTTTAGCAGCCTTATATACAGGCTGCTTAGTAAGTAAAATACATGTATTATTGAATCAGATCTGTCTGCTTGGAAGCAAGCAATGAGTTCAAAAAAAAAAACATTGTGCAACGACACAAAATCATATTTTCCCAATCACATTGCCGAGCAGACAATTGCGTAATGTCGTTTGTCCATTGAATATTAATTTGAAAATATATAAAAAATAAAAAATAAAAGTAGCTTATTATGAATCATTTAAAGTTCTGGGAAGTCCTTCTATCAACTGCCATTTTTATATTCCTGTACTTTTTGTTGTTGTTTTTTGCCTCACCTGACTGACTACACAATTTCATAACACTTCATTGCCAATTCTGTCACTGTCAATGCAAGGAAACCCTGCAAGATAAACACAGGCCAATTTCTGGAACAAAGTATCAGGAAAGAAACATCAACTGAAACATAATGAATGAATTGTTGTAGTTATGGCTGAAATAAAAAACAATAAAAACGTTGAAAAAGAAAATCGAAACAAACTAAAATTGTGTTGAGAAAGAAAGAAAAAACGCACTCAAGGTAACTTCCTTTGGTGTCAAATTTCCGATGCAACAAAACATCGACTTGTTCTACTTCAAAGAGTGTACATAATCATTTAAGTAAAGCATTAAAAGTACTTTGCATTTTTCATTAAAATGCACATTCTTACATATCTGCAAGAAGTATGAAAAAACGAAACATCCTGCTCGCATTCTTTTTAATGTAAAGTAAGGTAAAATGTTGCCGTCATGAAGCACAACATATGAGTAACTACTTGAATTTCTAATTATTTGGAGTTTTAATAATAAATTTCAAATTCATGAAATGTCATAAAGCCAATTGATCATTTTCTTATAAAATTTTTACTTAGAAATTAGAGTCGAACATCAAAAAACTCTAGGGGATTGTAAAGAAAAAGTCTCAGCTTACAAAAAGAAAAAAAAAATCAACAAAAATTTATTTCCGTTTTCTAGCGCGTGTTTTTTAATTACGTTTTCATAAATTTATTAATTTTTTAAGAACATTTTAATTCAAAAAAAGTTCCCTGGGGGCAACGCAATGCTACCTATGTTTTTCAACGCTTACAAGCATGCAACTGCTGTGTACAACACAGTACAGTTTTCCCCTACAAAATTTGTACAAATTTCATATAATTTATGTGGTAAAAATTAACTCAACAAGTAATTTGTACATCATTTTGTAACACTTGAAATATCATGATAGTAAACACTTAAAAGACTTGAGGGCGCTAGCAATTACTTATCTCAATGTTGATCACGTAAGTGTGAGAAATGCATTGTACATATCACAACAAGATCGTTCAGTGATTAATTGTTGTCATTTGTGTTTATTTGTTTTGAGGGGAATTCGCTTAAGAGACGTTAATTCTCTAGAGTCAAACATAGGTACTTAGTTTGTTCCCCCAATTCGGGATACCTCGAAGATAATTACGGTGTAGGAAATATTTGAAATAGTTTTGTGAATTATGACAATAAATTATTGTGACTGTGAGTTGCAGTTACAAAAATATGAAAAATTAAGATGCAGCAATGAAAATTTCACACAAGTTTTATATTTCCTTGTGAAAGTTCCTTAAGAAAAAAGTGCATATTAAAACTATTAAAAATTAATTTTGATTACTGGTTCCAAAACACGCAAACTCATAATAGAAAACTGAGGATCTGAATTGCATAACTAATATTGGCAAAAGATTCAGTTTCTTCCACAGGGCCACCTATGAACGAATTTTTGAAAATTTTATATCCTCATGTTAGCTCTCCTAGTATTACAAAAATAATAAGAATTCTTTTGTCCAATTTGACTAAGTAGTTAAGGAGCTACGATATGGAAGATTGTATATAACTGATTTGATTAAGACGGCAGATTTGAGTAGATTTCTAAAACTTAAATATATTCGTGGGACTCTGGTTAGTAATCCGAAAAGAACAACACATCACTTTTTAAAATCAGTTTGACACAATGTGGCGGAAAAGCTATCATCCTAACGGAAAAATTCCCATTTTTACATCACTGCTTTCACATTATTGAAAGGCATATCATCGTGAATTGAACTCGAGTTCTTGCAACAGATCTACTTTTCAAAGTATATGGGGATATTTGTTGAAATTGTAAAGTTTGGTTAAATTCGTATGATTATTTTAAGGACACCAGATACATTTAACCATAGAATATAGTTGAAAATTTTAATATTTTCGCTTCAAAATCCACTTTGAACTGTGTTTGTTGATAACTTTTTTTTCTCCGGAATTTTGTTAATTGAAATTTTCCAGTTATCCTGCCGTAATAGAACTTATATAGATATGTATGTAGACCAGTGCAATAAGTTTCAAATAACGATACTTCGGAGCAAACAAGAGACATCACATGATATGGTTTATGGAGAATGGCATTGAAAAAACTGCTGGAAATTGACAACTTGGGTTCGAAGAACATGTGATTTCCTTCAGCAGTTCGTTTCAACCGCTGATATAGCACAAAAACTAGCCGACACTCTGAAGCAATGGCAACTTGATCTGGGTCGCAGCATTGCCTTACTTGACTGTTTCAGACAGCTTTCTTTAGAGTCATTAAAGTCACATTATACACCAACAAGGCACAGATTTAGGCGGCCTTAGCAGAGAATATCCGAGCAGCAGAAGAGAATTTATGGCCAGAAGTGTGCATGTGAATAAGTCATAAGTTAAAATTATCGAATTATCCAAAATTGCATAAAAATCAGTTCGTTGCATCCAGAAATATTGTCAAAAAAAATAAATCTGCTAAGCAATTCAACGAGTATTCATTTGTAAAACTCAGAAAAGTAGTTTTAGAGCAATATCTCTTTATTTATTTACATTCACTTTCACCCACATACTTCTGTTTCACTATTTCCAGTTAAAAAAAGACTGAACAATTACAAAGTGCTGATTTAGAAGTTTCACTTTAAATACTTTCTGAATGTAAAAATTTCTTTATATCTCTATAGTTTTTCTTTTAAGCCAATCTTTTCTATATCCCTTCCACTTTGCTTTACTTTTGTCGCTTCATAATTCTTATTTTATAATCTCTAAATCATGAACTTGTTAATTGATTGTAACATTTATTATAAACTTTTTATATCTTAGACAAGATTATGTGTCTATATATTTTACGATGTTCAGCTACGTGTACTCCATTTGTTTCTTTGTTTGGCATCACTACGATAACAAAACATCACATTAAGTGTCACCTTCTCAATGAATGTTTAGTTCGAAATTAAAAGAAAAAACAATCTGCTGATAAAAAAGGGTACCTTGACATAACGCACAGCCAGACAAAAAATGTATTTAGAAGGTGCTATTCTTAAGCTGGTTGTTGTTTGTGTCACCTTTCACTATGCTTAATGCCAAGGTATGGCATTTTACTGCGCCACCATACATCGACTATTTTATGACAATGAAATGCATTCTTTTTTTTTATTTCATGTAATTTAATTATTAACGTTTTGTTTTAAATTTGTATGTTTATTTCGTGATATTTTTCTATGTTTTCTACAATATGTTTTTCTTATAAGAGTTTCCCAGAATTTCATTCAAGAACAGGTGTATTACGTATGTTTTGTAATGTTTTCTTAACACTTTTCTTTTTTTTTTGGGCGACCGCAGTGATTTATGATTATGTTTTTTAAAAATTGCTGAAAAGTGGAATTTTCTTGCACGAAAATTATAATTGAAATATTGATTTCAAGTACGATATTGAGGATATAATTTAGCCAATGCCCCGCATGATAAATGCGTCCAGTTTGACTTCTGTTCACAGAACACTCCTTAGTTCATACTAAACAAATAACAATAAAATGACAAAGG
Organism: Meiosimyza decipiens; assembly: GCA_963680825.1. Classification (NCBI taxonomy): domain Eukaryota; kingdom Metazoa; phylum Arthropoda; class Insecta; order Diptera; family Lauxaniidae; genus Meiosimyza; species Meiosimyza decipiens. The sequence continues at coordinate 21,324,893 of OY804260.1, read as the reverse complement.
CAGCTGACTTTTCTAATGACATCTTCCTTACCGCTACAGACATGCACTCATCAATACCATCACTACTGACTTCATTGACTTCTCGCCGCAATTTATTGACAAAACAAAAATCATACAGAAACCGATTTGAAATGAAAGTTAAATAAATATTTGCTGCAAAAATACGCTCGTTTGGGAAACACTCATGAGTTGGGATGTTAAAAGTCTCAATGATTGTGGTCGTAGAAAAACAAAATTAAGTAGCATCAGCAGCTGTCATTTGATTAAATAGCACCAAAATTTCATTCATCAATGAAGTTTTGATTATATGTTTTTGTTTGTTTATGTTGACAAAATAAACTGAGTTTGAGCCAGATCAATAAATATTTTTATAGCACAAATGAAGATGTTGGAGAGAACCAGTGTTTTTATAAAATGATTTAGTTCATTTACCGAAGATTTTTCTGATCTTAGAGAAAACCCCCTTTAAAACTTCTTGTCAAACATTAGCTGCCTTAGACCTTAAAAGGTGGCACAATTTAAGACGATTTGTTAAGACAGTAACATTGTTTGTAAATGAAAAGAATTGGCTCTGTTTAATGAAACGGCTACTTCAGGGCCGTCAATATCTCGTGAAAACTTATAACTTACTTATAATATGCCATTGTTCAGTACCCCAAATGAGATAATTTTGCTGATTAACGAATTTGTATAGATGGAAAGTCTTTCATCACTAACATTCAATGGAAAATTATTAGCAACGCGGCCAAGGCTTAAAAGGCTTGGCTGTAATTTGTGCCTACGTAACAGGTGACTTGTAGGCAATATCTCATGCAGTATTTGCATCTCGAAACAGCGTTTAATTTTGTGAGGGTCTTCTTGGTCTTTGAGTAAAATGGCTCGTATTTGGTGCCACGTAACTAGAGAATTCACGACTAAGTACACTCTGAGCAAAAACACAATTATTCGGTACTCCTGAATAGTTTAGTTGTAGTCTAATTGCATTTTGCATATGTTTTCTTAAAACATATCAAAGCCGCGATGACATAAGATTCCATTCGGATGTATATGGGACATTGCAATCCAAACCATTTTTCTTTTACATCTCTGATTTTATTGAAAATTCAATTCGGTTGATTATTCGCGCAGTTATGAGCATTTCAAAAAATTAAAGTAGTGCCAGTTTTCAAAAACTTATAACTCTTAAATATATTTCTAAAAAAATTTTAGAAAGTTCTGAAAATACTCTCATCCAGTTACTTACTAAAAGAAAAAAATAGTTCAAAAACTCAGAGATCATAGAGCAAAATGTTGTCTAATTTGGTGTGTAAGGCCCCAAATTTCACACATGAAGTAGAAAAACTTTTCACAACATTTCCAAAAATTTCTCGTAAACTTTCGATATCGATTGGCACAATTAATAATTTACTTAATATTGATGAACACCACCCCGAATATTTTTTAAAAAAGATTCCGGGTATCCCCAACCGATTAGTGCAATAAAAAAGTTTAAATTAATGAGTTCAAAACACCCTCAATCGGAAGGTCATGTCCAAATGTTGTTTTTTCTTATGAAATTTAATTAAAAACAGTTTATGATATAAAATTATCTCTTCTGTGAGGAGTTTAGACATAAACTTTATTTCGAAGAGTAAATAAACTTTTATTCTATAAAAGCGTTGAGTTACCTCAACTATTGCAAGTTCATTTGATGTCTTGCTATCTTAAGTACTTCTTACCGGATATTGTAAACACTAGTGGATTTCAGTTTTCATAAGTTCAGATTTGAGATGGCTTCCGCTAGCTCATGCATAACACAAACTACAGTTTCAGCATGTTCAACAAAATCTAGCCACATTTCATTGTACGTATGCAGTTTTATCTTAGAGTTTGTGCAAATTACAGATACCTACTCATTTTGCTATATAAGATTTTTTAGGTTGACACGCTTGCTGACTTTGCGGTTCCTATGGTTAGATATGATAACTCTTAAATAAAATTAAAATAAAAATATTACTACATAATAAGACTATAGGAAGCAAAGAAAAAATCAGACAAACAGTAACATAAAACCATTAAGATGAGCGTAGAAAATGTGCAATAGAAAAATTAAAATAAATAAAATAAAAACTATGAATAAAAAATTTAAAGAGCAAAATAAAAATCTATAAATAAATAAATAAATAAGAAATAAATGAAACAGCATGCAAGCAGTCCCTTTAAAAATGTATTCTACCCACTTGACGCCTAAGATTTAGAAAGATTTTATCGATCCATAATTCAAATCTCATGAACTTGAACAACAACAGTGTTGGACCGCAATTACGACACTTTAAAGTTCACATTCGAACTTTCAAAATCAATGAAAAACCATGTCGTTGAATGCAAACGCTGACACTCTTTGACGTTCACTCGACGACAATATTCAATAAGTAGCTTAACAACGACGGTGGTCCGCAAATAACTTTGTCTAATGACTTGGAAATCCGTCAGTTTTATTTAACATGCGCCTGCTGCATATAATCGTTAAATTCATCATCATCGTCATCATCATTGGCAACAGCAGCAGTAACAGCGTTGCATCGCACTGCAATGCAATGATGCAAGTGAATTGGAGGACGCGTCGTTAAGTCTCGTTGTGCCGTATACCGAATGCATAAGACATCCGTCTTTGAAGGTTGACTTCAAATGGATTACGTAGGATTCGATTGGTAAATAATGTGAAGCATTAAATTTTTTCATATTGGGGAACGCACGTGCTTAGAGCTGGACACAAAATAAGCTTAAGATGCAGCATACGGTTTTTTTTTTTGGGATTCTGGCCACCTTATTTTTGAATTGAAATCAAGCTTGTCAAAATCAACCCATTTAATATATGTTTTGGTAAAAAAATATCAACCCCATGATGTTTTAAAAAATATTCACCAAAACGGTTTTTTTTTTTAATTTTAAGAATTTGGCAACATAGACGCCTAGTAAATATTTTGCCTTAGTTAACAGACTGTTATTATAACGGTAAATTTTTGTACAACATATTGTCATCATTAATTAGCGCTACTTCAGTGCTTTCCTGATATTCTAACTAGCCTTTAATACTGAAACAAGTTAAAACAGGGCTCAGTTTATTGGCAGAACACACGAAAAACATGCTTAAGTCCTAAGCATAGCTTGATTAAGCAGATAGCCAGACATGCACGTATATATGTATATCAGAAAAATTAATATTAAGTCCTAAAAATATATCTATGGGTAGTTCGATATAATGAACGTGGCACAACAGTTGAATGCTCTGTTGCATCCACAATTCATTGAATTTTGTGGTTAATTAAACAATTTATCAGAAAATACAAAAAAAAAAGGTAGCAAAAATAAGGCCAACAAGATGTACCGAAAAGGACAAGACAAGGACATTGTCATTGATGGAGTGGGCCTTATATACAATTTTTTAGCTTTATATCTGAGATGAGCCTACTTAAGAATTTAGCGTCTTCAGGTAGATATTTCGCCGTAAACGAAGTTTTGCCATCATCAAATTAGGATCGTCTCTATGAAGTCTCTAAATTGATAGTTTGGCATAAAAGTATCGTTTCTAAAAAAAACAGCATGGCTCGATTAACACTTATTGTAAAACAATTTTTTTTTGTATCATTATTGTTTTATTAAAAATGTCACAATAATATATACAAAAGATATTTCTTGTTTTTTGACAAAATTTAAAAAGTTTTTATTTTTTACTCCCTTTATTTGTATGAAGTTTACTCAGACGATAAAAAACGTTATGACGTCATAAAAAAAAATTATTACAAAAAAAAAAAAATTTTTCAGAGTATTCTGAATAATTCCAAAACCTTTTACTCAGTAAGATTTTTACGGAAATTATGTGACCAACACTATAAAAAGAGTTCTGTTCAACCATAAGAAGGAGCAGAAATGCTCTCACAATAATCTTTATAAAATATATACTTTGGTTTATAGATAAATTACACAATAAATAATTGAATTTCAAATTTCAAAAAAAGAAATAATTTAATTGTTCAAAAACGTCGGTCCACTCCAACAGACAGTCTATGTGGTAGAATATCCAATAATGTCGCGACATTGTCATATTTTCGTATGAAATTGCAGCTGCTGCTTTTTGTCTGTGCTGCAGCATCTCCATATTTGTCCTTTTGAGTGGTTGACCGGCTGACTGAATGGCTGGCTCCATTTAATTTTTTTTTTAAGATTATTATGCGCAACACCAGCAGTTGTTTGCTTGTCTCAAAAAAACTTTGCCTGATTTTTGGAATTTAATTAATACGGACACTACTGGCGCCCAATCATGTATGCAAAATTTATGTGTACGAGATGAAGAAAGATTTTGAAAGGATGTTTCGATAGTTATGCTTCAAAGAGTATAAATTTCTTACCATTTATCAAAAAATACTTTCACTACTTACCTTAAAGCTTTTTGAGATCATGAATAGAGCTTTATAAATTTTAATGAAATAATCAATAAAATAGTTTCTACTTTTAAACGGCAAAACAAAAAAGGAAAAAAAAATTCCCCAATTTTCTTGTTTAATCAGCACTACATAACAAATATTTGTGCAGCCATTTTGAATTACAACAGTAAGCAATCCCCTGCGGTAAATATTCTTATGAATCCTAACAACTGGTAGCCATGCTACACCCTCTACATTCCATTGGTTTCAGTCAGCGGATGGTGCTGTTGGCAGGATAACGAACATGCGCATTTGAAAAGCACTCAATATTGAAAGAGGATTTATTCAGAAAAAAAAAAACAAATTTAAAACTAGTAAAGGTGTTATATTCGGTCAGGCCGAAACTCACATACCCTACACTGCATTGAAAGTACTTTTTAGATAAATGTTAAAAAAATGTTGAAGAGGTTGAATAAGTCGAAAATAATGTAAAAAGGTTCAAAAGTGTTGGAAAGTGTTGGGAAAAACTGAAAATGTTGAAAAAATATAAAAACCATTAAAGAAAAATGAAAGAAATTGAATAAGTCGAAATATATGAAAAATGCTGAAAAATTGAAGAAAAAGTCGGAAGAATAAAGAAAATGTCGAATGAAATTGAAGGAGAAAGCTAAAAGATTGAAAATGTCAAAAGAATATGGGAAATGTTGAAAAAAATAGAATAGAAATGAAAAACACGAAATATGCCACGCCCGATTCTCCAATTCCGCCCACTTTTGTTTCAATAAACAAACCAAATTTTAGCACAATATCTTGTATAGTTTGCGATATTCCGTAATTATTCCTAAGATGTAGGGCGGAGACACACCCACTGATGCAATCCAGTCCGATTTTGATCCAGAAATAGCTTTTTATAAACAAACCTCTTACACCAAATTTCAGTATGATTGCTCATATGTATATTTCGATAGTTATGCCACTTAAGGTATTTTAATTGTATGGTAAGTGCAACGCCCAATGTTGCTATTTTGCCAGCTTTTGATTCATATGTACCTAATACCCAGTAAACCACTTACATTAAATTTCAGATCAATTGCTCCAATAGTTCACTTAAAATAGCACTTAAAACTTTATGTTAATGAGAGAGGTGCCACGCCCACTGATGCAATCTTTTCAAGTTTCATTTAATTCCGAAGCTTATAGTAACCGACACCTCTACACAAAATTTTATGAAGGTTACGCTCATAGCACACTATCTATAGCATTAAACGTTTTTCGCTTATATTGGAGGTGCCACACCCATCAGCACAGTTGTGCCAAAATTTTGCAAGAAGACACCTTTTAGCAAGTATATCCGCCATATTAATTTCATACCGATTGCGTTGTTAGTTCTCTTTTTATAACGTTTATAAATATTGTAGGCTGTGCCACGCCCTTAAAAGAAAGTTTGTCAGTCTATTGACGTAGCTGGTATTGTTGACTACTTTCAGTGGTATCATGCCTAAAATTTTAATGAATGTGCCATTTTGAAGTTATACGAAATCCAAATCCCACTTTACGCGCAATTCAAGATTTATAAGATCTGTATTCGTGTACCAAATTTCATCACAATATCTTGCAAGGTTTACGAGCTATGGCGTTATAAAAGTTAAAATTTAGGGCTGTGCCACGCCCCTTTAAGAGCCTTAGCAAACTTAGAACCCAGCCTAATCTTAATTTTGTTCTCATCTTCACCAAATCACCAATTTTCATCAAAATCGCAGCAATTTTTTTCAAAATGGACTTGGGTATATTTACATAGAAGGCGTGGCCGTTAACTGATTTCACCCATTTTTATATGCTAGCAGCTTGCAAGAAGGTGTGAACTGTGTGCCAAATTTCATTGAACTAGCTTGCTTATTTTTCCCGTAAACTTGATTTCAACAGACAGACAGACGGACACAGCTATTTCGACTCAGGTGGTGACGCTTATCAAGAATATATACACTTTTCCATACCTGCCACGCCGCCTTATATGCGTTACAAACGGAATGACAAATACCCTCTGTGTAGGGTATAATAAAAATCATATGACAAACGTGTTGTCAGTTAATAGAAACTTTTACTGGGGCTATAGAGCCTCTCAGGGTTTAAATTCGGACAGTTTTTTTTGTTCAAAATTGTTCTCAATGCGTGCTATTAAAATCAAAGCCGATTATAGTTCTATTATATAATAATGTGGTGTTGGTTGTAAGATTTGAAAAAGATACTGAACATTTAGTATTGTGAATGAAAAAAGATCTTTTTAATTTTCAAAAGTATTTTCCCAACCCATATGTAAATACGCAATCAATTGGTTATAATTTTGGGTAGCCACCGCGAGATTGAATGATATATAAAACATCATTTAAAATTATATGATTTTTTCTTAAATAACTTTTTATATTTAATTTGGGAATATAATAAAAGGACTTTTTGAGATATATATAAAACACAACACCCAACAATAGATGCTCTTTCCACAGCATTTCCCATGATCCCGCAAAGTGTTTCAATTCCTTAATATCGGACTTCAGCTCAAATGTTCTACTCAAGCAATGTAATTGTTTAAGTACGGCTCTTTTTCATGAAAACCCATTTAAAAAGAAAGTTTGTGCCGAAATCAAGCGAAAACGGAGACCAAGCGTATTATGCAGTTTCTGAACATAAACATTTTTCTATTATTGCCTTCAAAATATACGCAGTAGCTCTATTCTGCTGGCACCGTGCCTCCTGACTAAATATTTGCGATCGTTTCTGGCTGGTCTTTCCCATTATCGAGGAAAAAGTTGCTGATAATACTTTCAGTCATAACATCGCTCTAAAAATAGCAAATTAAGCGATGCAATGTATGCTGCTGTAATATGGTGAGGTTCTCAGCAACCCAAAATCTACACTTTCTTTTTTTTATGAACCAATTTCAATGAAAATGGAACTCAGCATTTGTTATTATATCTTAGTCATCTCTGGATTGGTGTTGAATTCGTAGTTAGGCTAGGGCTATTCGGATTTTACATGAAAAAGTTTTTAAATTCAGTTCTAAGAGCATCTAAAATGATGTTTTGCCCATTAATATTTTTAGTTTTAATATTTAGAAAATAAAAATAGGTGAATAAATAAAAATTTATAGAAACTGATTTCGATCTACTAATTTGTCCATGATTCTCATTTTATCGACAATATTAGCACAAAATTGATTGTTTGAAATGAAACAGAATTGTGTTTACGGACTTTACGAAGATTTTACCGCTGAAGGATTTTCCGTCTATAGTTAGAATTGTTTTTAAGCTTTTATGCAAAAATGAATTCCTGGAGCTGATAGAGCAGATTTAAATATTTTTTGGCACTTTTGTACTTCTTATGATTGCAAAAACTATTTCATTTTATCTTAAGGTAATAAAAAAAAATTAGTTTTTTAGTTTAAAAATGATCATAATAATCATATTGAACTTAACTAATTCCTAAATATTAACAAACAATAAAACAACATGATAAACACACCATAAAAAAATTTTAAGACTTTTTATAACTTCATCAACACATGACAAAATTAAACAGCAAACAAATGTGGCGCCAATGTTTAATGATTTTTAATTTAAATAAAAATACAAAAATGGAATCAAAAAGTAATTTTATTTAAATGAAAAAAAAAACATACCACTAAAAAATAAATATTTGCTATTATCAGGTAACTCAAAAAAAAAAATGAGCATAAAAAAGTCACAAAAGTGTATTTCCGAGAAATTAACATATGAAACCCCCCAAAAAAACATTTCAAACAAACCAACCAACTTAATATTGACAGCTGACTGTCAGACAATAAAATAATTTACTCCTAATTTGGGTGTCAGTTTCTCGCTGTGTTACCGTGACTGCCACACACACGTCGTCATCGAAAAAACAAATTGAAAATAAAGTCGAACATAATGTTAATATATCAGATTTGAAACAAGCATTCATTAGATTTCAACTGAGATATGAGTAGCACTGAGTGTATCGATATGTTAAATGTTAGGAAAAAAAAATTAACAACACAAAAAAGACATAAACTTTTGAGGTATGCTTACTGACACTTGACCATAAGAGGAAAATGCATACGGCAGACATTTGTGTAAAGCGGTCAATAAACTTTAAACTTATGGAGTTTCAGGCAATGAAAAGAAGTTGTTGTTTTTTCACCCAACCCCCAGTATCTAAACTTTGAATAATAATTTTAGAAAATTTTTAAATGTTGGCAAAACATTCCAAAAACTCGGTGGAGGTGTATCGAAACTTTACTTTCACAGCTGTTCTGGCAAAATTCATATCATAAAACACTAGAAATAAATTTACCCATATTATAACAACATTTCAGCTGTCAACCAATTAATTTAAAATCAATTTCTTTATTGTTGTCATTCACAACAAAAAAAATCGAAAAAAAAAACATAATAAAATGTTGTTTATAACTTTTGACCCTTTTTTATCATATGGGCTATAAGAATGCAACAACAAGTATACAAAAACAAAACAAAATTAAACACCTTTCTTTGTTAACAACTTTTTTATGACCCAAAACAAAATCATTTGACTGAACTCACCACACATACTATGGATGAAAAGGGCAAGAGATCTTTAAATGTCACTAGACCACATGTTGTGATGTATTTTAATAAACATGAAATGAAAACGTTTATAACATTTTGATTTAACTGTTATTGTTGTTGTTTTACACGTTTGTTGTTGTATATATGTAACTTTTTGATTTATGCACAACATAGCGCCAGTTAACTTACCACCATAAGTAGCGTCTTCAAAAGAAGTATAAAAAGAATATAGAAGGGTAATGAAGCAGTTTCAGTTTCTTTTTAAGTAAAAAAGAAAAAATAGATAAACAAAACTGTTTTGAAAGTTTTCTGAAATTAATAAAAATAATCTTTTTTTTTAAATTTTATATACATCACATTCTGCTTTTAAATCAAGATCCCAATCAACATATCACAGTGTTTTGTAATTACTTTAATGTGAACTAGTGATTTTTTCAACATTTTGACTTAGTTTTAGCGACAAATTGATGATAGTAGAGCTTATCCTCAAAACTTTGATTAGTAGTTTGCTTTTATCAGCACCATCGTTTTCTACATTCCGTTTCTCTGATTTGTCTACGATTTATCACGTTATATTTAAATTAATGATTCTGAAAATTAAATAATAAATCCGGTAGCCTGAATTACAATATGTTTTTCATTATTAAACCAATACTGTTCTGTGGAATAAGAGTTACTTAAACTACCTTCAAATATTTATTTCATATCATATACATATATCATAAGTTAATTATTACCAAATCATCATCGTTTTCTCTGTGTAGCAACATTTTTCATTCACTTCAATAAAGCTGTTCAGCAATTTTTTTTAAAGTTTCTTTCCTAGAATTATCATTTTATAAGTTTTCATAGAAATTAACTAAGATATAAACTAACAGTCTACAATTCAAAATGAAATATTACTGTACATTTATATGCATGAGCAAAACAACAAAAACTACATATATACAACCAGCAACAAAAACAAAAAAAATGTCAATTTAATGATCTCCAATCGTGTACTTAAGTGAAAAGAATTAATTTCGACTTTATCTTAAGCTCTGGGCTTAAGTTAAGATTCTGCTTGATATTTTATGGCCCAAAACAATCTGCGTGTTGTTGCTATTATAACTTTTGTTGTTGTTGTGCTATAAAACTCTTGTTGTTGTTGTTGTTATATTGTCAACCAGGTGACAAATCTTCTTCCGTATGGCATCGACAGCAAAATGTTGCTCCAATGAAAAGTTGTTGTTGCTGTTATTGCTGCTGTCGACCTACAACGTTGTTGCAGTCAATGATGTAGTTATGTTGTTGTTATTATTGTTGTACTTTGTGCTGTTGTGCTGACACTTTTTGTGGGCCCCCCCCCTATGGTCACAGCATCAACACGCAGCGGAGCATAGTGAAGAACTTTGTTTTTGTCTTACAAATTTTATTTTTTTTTTTAAAGTTTGATGTCTTTTTGTAATGATTTTTTCAAAATTTTTTTTTTGTGGTGCCAAATGATTGATTGAAAGAAACTTTATTTTGAATGATATTCGATTTTATAACATAAGTTCAAGTAAAAGAAATATTTTTTTTTTAAATTTTAAATTTTAAAATATTCTGAAGGACCAAGTTTCTGAAATTTACATTTTCTTCAATTTCTGTAAATTCGGTTTATTAACAGTTTATACTACGGCTAGAAAATTTTAACAGGAAGTTGGTAATGTTTTTTTTTATTTTAACGATCTGCTGTATTTCAAACCATAATTAAAATTTCCAAACTATAAGTTGCATGGTTTTACATTTTTATTAGAAGTATCCAAGAGACAATACTTTGTCTAATATGAAAAATTAATCTTGATAAGGAATTGTTTGAGTTTTTCAAGATTATCATTGAATTTCTTTGCACCATACACCAACAGTCTTCTCACTTTAGTGTCCAATTATATTCCAAAATGACAATCTTATCAAGAGAACGATAAATGTTTAAAGCTTCCAAGATGATTATTACAAGACCATCAACAGTAACGATGAACAGCTTAAACAATGATGATCTTGACGCTCAGTGCAACAACAACTGCATTGACAACAGTGGAGTTCAACGATGAAAAATACCCATTTAACAAGTCAACAAATGATTGAAAAAACATAAATATAAATACTTTTGATCTTGTACATTTTGTTTTCCACAATAGTGGCAACCCATTAGAAAAAATCTTCAAAGTGACAAGCACCAAGAAATTTTGAAGCGACTTGGAAATAAAACCTTTTAAATTATTCTTCATTAGGACGACTTTTTCAAAATTTCATTAAGAAATAAAAATGCCTAATAAGATAAATTTTTTTTCTGTGTTTTAAGTTCTAAGACTGGTGATTGAAAAATAACTGAGAGCAAATAAAGTTTATGCTTAAGCAATAACTGAAAGAAATTTCCATTTACCCTATATTTTTGATAATATATCACCTATAACTATATTTCCTACTGGCAATGACACAAAACGCACACGTATGTTCATATATTAAACATGCACAACGAGCCCATAATACACCTTGTCGAACACGATCCTTATCTGTTGGTTGTCCGTCTGTGTGTCTGTCTGTCTAAATTGTCTGTCCATTGCATACCATTTACTTCAACGATATGCGGAAGATGCAAGCTGCGTGCCAGCCAGTTAGCCAACATTGTCCAGCTGATACTGCGATCAGCATCTGGGTATCTGCGCGTTGTTTGCTCAACTGTCTAAATGCTTACGGGTGCAGTGTTGCTTTGGAGCTTATCGTGTTTAAGCGGATGTCACTGCACCCCACTAACAAATCGTCCACATATTATCTCACATTAAAACCAAAATGTGGCGCGTTAAAAAGACAAGTCATAAAGTTATACGAACACGCGTCTTAAATGCATTCCAAACTTGAGAACGAAAAAAAGCAGAATAAGTTTAAGATGCGCTATGGAAAGTTTGACTTTGCCACCTTAAGCAAATCAGCGGAATCACAAAGTGTGTCAGCTAACTTTAATTGCAATCGTTCCATAGACAAATTTTATATCTTCGTTTCTTTTGCTATGGCTATGGCAAAATCAAAAGGCTTGGAATTGCAATTAGGATGGAAATATATTTTTGCAACTTGATATTAGCTTTGTTCAGTTTTATGCAATATTTTGGTTAATTTTAGCTAAAGCATTCTGTATTATTAAACATTTTTAAAGAAAAATGTTTAGGTTCTTTATTAAACATAAAAATGTGTATGATAACAATGCAAATTGTCTATGTCCACTCTCTATATTTGTTTGGTTTAATTAAAATTTTGTTGAAGGAGAGCAAAAGTGGTTGAGAAAACCTTATAAAATGTTATTTAATGGAAAAGTATATAATCATTTCACTCATATATTTTACGTTAATTTATAAGAATTGAGAAAAACAGCGAATGCAAAAGATTACAGGGATCATTTAAAGTTAATATACCAGTCATAGGTATTTTCTTCCTAGGTAAAAAAAAACTGCGCTAAACGATCATTTCGGGAAAAATTTTGAAGGAATCAAGCTCAGAGCACCACCTTGTATGAGCAGTGTTGATAGAGGCATTGCTAAAAGTAGTGATTTTCGCAAAAATGATACCAATGAGCGGTTTCGGACCCATTGGGGTGAACCATGGTGAGTCAATTCAGCCACTAATTCATTCGCTGTTACACCTCAGTATCTGGGAAATCAAGTAAGACGCAACTCATTGTGCCCTGCTTCACAATTAAGTTTCGCCTTTCACTCACTTACAATCTTCGTATAGCTGAACGGATTAGCAAGATCCTTAAGCGTATCCTGACTGACACTACACTACTCTGGAGTTAACCATTGGTAATGATCAATTGATTGCTTGTTTAACACAATTTTGAAAAATGCTTGTGCATTTTTCATTTAAGATCAAAAAATTTTAAGAAATTCGATCATAAAGTTTCGTGTTTTAGCTTATCTTTGAAAAGATAGCGGGTTCAGATAGTGAGTGCACTCTCTGAAATCGCCCGAAATCAATTTTCGAATGAAAACTGAATTCAAAAATGACCACCTAAATATTCTATTTGAAAAGATTATATTATTCTGAAAATACAAATTCTACTTATGATTTTTTCATAATCATTTGCAATGCTCAAAACTGATCATATAAATAACTCAAAATTACGTATATCCCGTAAAATCCTTTAAATTTTCCTATAAGAATAAAATTGGCTTACAAAGCCCATCCCATCAAATTACGACTACAGCAACAAAATTTATGACGAAAAATTTTAACAACAAATATCACATTGCACGCATACACAAACAAAAGCGTAGGGATAAAAACCAAACGCATACGCAAAGCGCAAAAAAGCACTCAAACGTCACACGCGAGAGCGCACGATACCTCAAGCAAAAGTTTGCAATAACAACAACACTATCACAATATCAGAAGCAGCAGCTGTCAAGCCCACTTCGGGGTCTGGGTGAGGAATTAAAAATATTTTTATCAACTGAATTCAGTTTGCACGCAACTTTATGAGCGAAAATTGCATTTATAAATAAAGTCGCGTTTGTTGACGGAAATGCAAAATAGAAGGAATTGATTACAATTGGATTTTACTTGATAGCTGAGAAAATCTGTTTACATCAGTGTAGCTGTCAGAATTGTCAATATGAAATGTCAATTTCATTTAAAATATGCGTTTTAAAGCAAATGCCGACGGTTTAAAAACAAATAAGTTCATAAAAAAATTTTAGCATGTACACCTACATCAGAGCTTGTAAACTTTGACGAAAATGACAGCTGAAATGTCAAAATGGTGTACGCGAATAATTAAATCTCAATTGAAATGCATTTGCCAGTGTAAAGTAATTAGTGGAATACCGCATTACTCTAGTCCAACTAATTAGCGATGTTTTTACAATAAATTATACCATATGCTTAAAAGATTGTGCTCAATATACTTTGCTGTCATGAAGTTGTCATAATAATACACCATGCTGTCATGGGGATATTCATTAAAATGCATAATTAAAAACGGAAGCTTGTTATATCAAGTGTTTAAGTGTTAACTCAGTGTATAAAGTGCTATTGTTTTAATAAGTTATTTATTGTTTTGACACAGTTCTCAATTGGAAATGGCAAGCTTATAACATTTTAAGATTTGCCGTCGGTATTTGTCGCGTTCAGCAAAAACAATAAAACTTACGCATTGAAACGTTCACAATATGTTAATTTTGTGTTTAAAATTTTTGCAAATGTAAATATTTCTTTTTTGGAATACCATTAATATCTATCAAAAAAATCTTTTATTATATCTGGCGAAAATATTAATTGAAATATCAAAAACTTGTGGCAAAGACATTATACTTCATAATATGTTGTATAATGTATCCTGCTATCAAAACTTTTCAACGCTGGATTACTATAAGGTAAGCTCTTCAATCTATTACAAATTGTTTTTCATTTACTGTCGGCATAAAAAGTTCCGATTTTTCTATTAAATCAAAAACTATTTAGTTCTTTCGGATAAGAAAGTCTTATAAAATATGGTTGTCGCGGTTTAAGGCTTTGAAATTATGTGCACGGGCGTCGCAGTCAGTGGCAGGGGGCAGCTGGCCTCCAGAAATTTTGACTGAGGTGCAGTAAATTCATTTTGCCCCACTATTCGGAAATAAGTTATATCATAATTCGATCAATAATTTTAGGACTCAGCAAATCCTTTTGTTAATGTCATTATCTCACATACAGATTCTTTCGAAATGTGACAAAATGGAATTTTAAATAGAGTATATGAACTGAGCTTCGAGCAATCTTGTGATTGTTAGTTATAGTCACAAATAACGCATAAAGATAAATCGACTCAGCAGATGAAAAATATCGATATCAATAGTATCAAACGTATCTAGTATCAACGATATTAGTCGAGATAAGAGGTGCATACTCAATAGGAGCGAGCACATGGTCAAGCAACTCAACAAATTGTCAAAACTGGGCATTTTTTCAGATTTTTTCAACTTCGTATATCATCTGCCACAATGAAACACCTAGTAAATCAAGTTTATCAACTGGTCAATTTAGTAATGACAGTGCCAGGTTCAGCAGCTTCTTGAGAAAGGTCATTTAGCGCTTTGCAACGGCTAAAGATTTATCTTCGCTTACAAATTACCCAAAAACTCCTTACCCATACAACGCTCCTTCATGTTTTTAAGGATAAAAATGGATCCTTAGATTTGCTAAGGGTTATGAAAGAACTCATCTCGCGAAAAAACGAAAAGTCACTTTTGGAAACATTTGAACTTTATCTTTAATTAATGAAAATTACAACGAATAAAAAAACATCTTCACACAAAATTCTCTTTATGTTCCGTTTTAAAGTATAGAATGAATAATATTTTATTTGAGAAAAATTTAAGTACCTTTTTTATTTGAGTGAACCCCCTCCCCCCAAATGAAAAATTTCGTTGTGATGCCCTGATTATGTGTAACAAAATAGTGTTAGATACGCATAAGCTTACGGGATCTTTTCAGTTTTAGACGCCATTTTTAAGACTGAAAAAGGCTGCGATGGAAAGGTAAGATAGTCTACTTACCAAGGAATGTCCCATATATGTATATTTAATGAAATTCTTAAAAAAAATGCATATTCATTAGAAATTTTTACTTAAACGTTCTGGAATTTAATGGATATTTAAAATATATTCACAATTTTTAGAGGTTGTGGTAAATATCGTCACTAACTTTATTTAGTAGAACTGCAGTTTGTAGTATGTAGTGGCGGTGGGGCTTGAATTAATATAGCACTAAATGCATAACTATGAGAGGGTGTGAGACGCACTAAATGCTTGGTCTCACAGGTAGGGGAGGATGGGGTTGGTTTCTTTAAAATTTTTTTGGGCTTTGGGCTTTTTTAAAACAGTAACGCAATTACATTTTTTTTTATGATAATTTCATTTATTTGAGGCAATGTCGAAGCATTTAGCATACATGGATGGAATGGTGACAAGTTTAAATAGTATTGGGCAGTTTGTGGGCAACTCTTAACAATTTTAATAGCGCTTATTAGCTTATTAGTGTTAAAACTTACCCCACCGCTTTGTTAATACTTACCCTGTACTGTTTCTTAAGGAGAAAATGATTTCATAAAAATTGCAATGAAAGTTATTGTCAACAGAGCATCAAAACTTCAAACTGAGTCACTAAGCTTACATAAGAAAGTAAAACACAGAAACACTAAAAGTTTACGCAATAATCAAAACTAAAGTACACAAAAAATTTGTGATTTGGTTCAATTTTATGACACTCGGTCATAAATTTCTTTTACAATGCCGGAGGATAAACTTAACAAGCTCAGCCAATACCGATTGGAGAGCGAAAACGTAGAAGCCTAAAAAATATTTTCTGAGTTATTTGGTAATCTCCGAATTTAAAACCTTAGCCAATAAAATGCTTAATGTTATATTTATAAAAATAATGTTATAATTATAAAAAGTTCTGGAAACTTCAAGCTTTAAAGCACTTAGAGTTATGTATGTAAGTATCTTAGGATTTAAAAATTAAAATAAAAGCAATTCTGCAAACAATTCGAAAAATGTTTAGTACGTAAGCGATATATTGACCTATATTTTTTTATATCTTCTTAGTATGTCAGAGGTTCCATCTTTATTTCTTTCCAATGTACAAATGATTTCCTTTATCTCTTTCATAATGACTGTCAATCAAATCGACAAATAGCATCAACAGCAGCAGCAAAGTCTTTAAAGAGCACAATACCATGGTACTGCTCATCATTGACAAGACCCAAAAATTTGTGTCCGAAGAAAAAAAATCCTTATTTTCGAAAATTACATAGCACTACAAAACTGCCACTGTGGTTTTATTGCTGGTCAAATAAATTCACTGCCTTTCAGCATGCTGTCAAGAATGTGCAAGGATTTTGCACAAAAGAAGATTTAACGTATGCACAGTAGTTGATCTTACTGTTGTTCATTCAGCGAAAATCTGATCCGAAAAAACAAATTTTGAAAAGGGCACAAAAAGGTACATAACAAAGCACTTAAATCGCTCAAAGGATCAGCTTCTGTATGTTGTAGTATTTGTTGGATTAGAGGCTCAAGTAAGATGGGTTTTTCTATGATAAATAATTTTTTCTTTTTTGCTGAACTATACTTGATTTTTGCCGCTCCAATAAATTATTATAAACAATATTTATTATGATTTTCTAAAAAGGCATAACTGAAGCATAAAATTGCAGTATGGATTAACTGAATATATATATATATTAGCATGTGGGCGGTCAAAGATTATGAAAACAAATAAATACAGTAGCTATGTAAAATATGTGTGATGTTAAAAGTGTGCTAATATCATGCTTTATTTTCAAGTAAACTTTTGACAAAAAATGTGAAGAATGATGCTCTTAAATTTACTACAGTGACAAAAATGCAATAAAGTTGCCAAGCATCGCACAAAATTAAAGTGTTCGTCAGCAATAGCATTACTTTGTTAACAACAACTCCAACTACACCAAAACAGTAACGACAACATCACCATCAAAATTCACATCAATGTCCTCGTTGTCAGGATAATTTCATTGAAATTTGAGATCACCAAATGCTCTGTGCGTTTGTGTGCGAACAAATTATTTGTTTTACGTTGGTGTTGTTGTTGTTGCTTTCAGCATCATCGTTAGTAGCATGAAATCAAAATTACTAAAGGCAAGCCAACAACAACAACAATAATTGTGTAAATTGTATGGTC
This sequence comes from Meiosimyza decipiens, assembly GCA_963680825.1. NCBI lineage: Eukaryota > Metazoa > Arthropoda > Insecta > Diptera > Lauxaniidae > Meiosimyza > Meiosimyza decipiens. Next base: position 21,307,174 of record OY804260.1, on the reverse strand, counting down.
CTTGGCAAAAATGGTAGTCGTGGCAACTTGGCAAAGTATGCAGAGAAATGAAAAAAAAAATCATATGAAAAACGGTAGCAAAATAATTTTACTTTGTGGGATACGTAGAGTTGCCATATTAAAAAAAAAAAAAACAGTTTGAAATATTTTTGGTACAATTTTAGACACTAATATCGCCGTATATTTTATATTACCATGAAGTTTCTACAAAAAAATCAACTAAATTAATCTAGTGAAATATCCCAACAGCCTTCCTGGGCAATAAGCAGTTATACTGATACATTGACAAACCATCCCAATAAGAAATATATAAGTCGTTGGCATATTCGTAAATAGACTTATAATTCTTAGGTATAGAACAGTGCTTCTCTTCAATGAAAAAATAATATATTAACAGAGTGCATTCATCATTACTCAAATTTAGAAAGACTAGAGTATCAGCTTCATCTTTGTTATCTACAAAAAGATGATTTAATATCCTATAAGAAATATAATGATACAAGTTATCGAAACATTCTGCACAGTTATTTGACCATATAAATACTGCTGCTTTAACAAATCAAGCACGTATCAACAATTGCTAATATGACAAAAAACAAAGAGCTTCCAGTTGAAACACATTATATTAATCCAAGGATCCACAATTCGAGGCTCTTTCAGCTCTTCCACTTCTAACAATAATAAAAAAATCTTTTTAGCTCTTCTCGAGCTCTTTCCATTGTTCGGGCTTTATCATTTCGGTTCGCAATCATCTTTTTGTTTGTGTAATTTTGGCTTAAGGGCACTTACTAAAGTTGAAAAATTTCGGTTTGCAATCGCTGCATGCTTTTTGTTAGTATAATTTTGTTCGGCTCGTTCAGCTCTTTCCATTACTCAAGGTAAACACTGTGGCTTCGCAATCGCAGCATTTCTTTTTTCTGTATGATTTTGTTTTCAGGATACTTCCTGCTTCAGTTCTTGCTTTTTGTTATTGATTTCTTATCTTTTCGGCAATTAGCTTGCCGCAGCTAGTAGTTCAAATATGTTCGTCAACACCTGTTTTTTGCGATATATTTTTGAGGTTTTTACCCAAAATGATGTTGTTGACGATGTTAAACCATGAATATAACTTTTACATAAAATATACTTGTTAACTTTCAAACACTTCTCATCTTGCACAAGGTAGATACGTAAATTTACTATTTACGATAGTTTTTCAAAATCTTACTGATTGAACACAATGTTCGAAAATATATTTAAACGAAATTTTTTCGAATGGTCATTAGGAATGAATAATTTAAAATGCAAAGTGTTGGTTTTGTTTTCGTTAGTGAACGTTAAGATAGTCGCTTTTGATAGTTTCATTCTCTTAAGCTTTGGATATTTTATAGTTTGTAATGAAATTTAAAAATTTGCTAGAAATCAAAGTGCGCGCATATTTAATACACAAATGTATATTATCTTATAAAGGAAATATTCGCTAAACAGAAATTCGTTGTATGGAGATCCATCAATACTAAAAGTTAAACAAAAACGTGTTGTTCATAAACTAAGTTCGTAGGTATTTTAAATAAATTTTTATAAACAATCTTTTTAGGCAATGTTTATTAACAGTATTTATATGCAATGCTTGTTAACAATATTCATGAAAAATTTTAAAAAAAAATGTATATGAATAATGTTTGAAAACTTAAAACATTAACATTTTTTACATAACTATGGCAACACTGCACACAGAATTAAAGAGCATCTACCAAATGAAGCAAAAGTCCTGATCGTTGCTTTATAATGCTTTTTTTTTTGTTTGTGACTACGTCAAGATACCATTAAAATTGCATTTACTGAACTGTGTGCTGTTATCCTAAAGCAAACAAGTGAGCAGCCTGAATGCGGGTTCAGTAGAAAAAGAGCAAACACGGCAGCCATTTATTTGCTAAGCACAAAAAGGAATTTTAATTTCCACGAGTTTATTTCTTTGATTTGATTGTAATTTAATTTTGTATGGAATTAAAAAGAAAAAAAAAATAAAATGGCGTTTTCACTAGAGTTTCTCATTTAAATTTTATTTCACGCAAAACAGCGGGTGGTTCTTTTTTTAAGTTGTTCATTTTGTGGTGTTTTATATGAGATTATACTGTTTTAGTACCCCTATGGACATATAAACACACCCTATGTGGTGTATTGTACTTGAAAGGTTCGCACTTTCATAGCCACATTTTTATTGACTGGTGTCCTAGCGTGCTAATTTGGTGACCTAGTGGAAAAAATAAAACAACAACAAAATTGCGTGTCATATAGTATCTATAAAAGTTTATATGCAAGTGAAAGCAGATATGTAAGCCACACAAATATCAGTCAAACTATTTGAGAGAAAGCTAAAAACTCAACTAAAATTTTTAACCAGGTATTCTTTGTAATTGCTATTCCTTTTTTAGCTTATAATATGATATTACTTCAAGGTACCCATACTTTGTCGGTAACACGTAAAATAATTTTCTAAGTTTCAATAAGTTAACATTTCAAAAGTCATCACACCACGGCAAAGATGTCATATAAGTGTTAATAGCTCTTGTGTGTTTGTTAATGTTTCCTTATACATTTGTTATTCCTTTCTACTGTGTGGTATATTCGTAAATACATATGTATACAAAGTTGCATATGGTTAGGATGAAACTTTTTTCAGTGATTGGTCTATCCTGTAGAAGATATAAAAAAATTAGATAAGACATAGAAACCGTTCAGGCCTTCATTTATTCAGATTTGCAGTTTTTTCGTCATCTACTAGTACACAACTACCTAAAAATAATATAAAAGCTAATTTGGATTGTGTTGGTTTGTTTATATTCATCAATGAATTTTTTTGTTTTACTTACGAGTTTTTTTTAACACAATTCGAAACTTTTTTTTAAACAATAATATTGGTTAAAGAAATTTTATCTAATTTTTTTATATCTTCTACAGGATAGACCAATCACTGAAAAAAGTTTCAGCCTAATTAGAGAACATGAGGGTAATGATAGGCCCATTATAGATGGAATGACCCATATGCTAAATTAATTTTCAAACCATTGAATTCGTTTTTTTGAATTTGAAATAGTATTTACTTTTTTATCGAAGACCTAATACTGACGACATTGGTATGCTTAATGAACGTTAGTTGGGTAAAAAAGAATCTTAAGTTTATAGATATATAAACCCTTGTGGCTGCTTGATTTTTAATGAAAACTAATTCTCGTTTATATTGTTGAGAATATTTGGCAAAACTCTTAAGCAAAAGCCCTTAAACATTTTGGATTATCAACTTGAAGATAAGAGCAAAAATGTTTTTGTTATTTTTCTTGCTTAATCTTAACTAATTACTCCAAGAAAGGCAACATGTTGACAAAATAAAGGATTATCTGACACACTTACATTGATCATTGCAAGGACGCTGTCAAAAAAAAAACACTCACACACAATACAAAAAGTTATTGCGGTATAAACTCGAATACTTTTGGTTTTATTTCTTGAACTAAATTGAAAAACATATTTATACCTTAATAAAGTTCAACACTAAAAGTCGGTTTTTGAACCAAAAAAGTATCCACTGAGAGAGAGCATGTATGATTTTAAGAGAACTTATCACTTAATCTTTATGAAAAAAGATGAAATTTGTACCAAATTTATTTTTGTTAACATGTGAAGACTGTCGTCATAAGCAGAAACTAACAAAATTGGAGAACTACGTTTAACAAGCTTGCGAGAAAGTATTTTCTTGTGAATAAAAATTTATTAAAATTTATCAAAATCAAATTATTTGTAAGGGTTACACGGTTTTTTATTTAAAAAGTTTAGTTAAACACTTTTTAGCAACTTGTTTTGTTTGTATAATTTGTACTAAACATTTTTAGTCCTCATATATTGGTAAAATTTATTTCTAAGCTGAAGTTGCTAGCTTCAATTGCTTACCTGCTAGATATATTTATATATATGAATATATATTTTTTCAATACAACTACTTCCTGTTGTGCATTTAACAAACGCACAAGGATAACGCCCTTTACAAACAAAGATATTCGTACATACACCGATTTCCGTACAAATACATTCAGGTTTCTTGCAATAATCATTAAATGACCTAATTTTGTCGCATACCTACAATACAAAACAATTTATTTGCTCTACATAAAATAACTGCTTATGTGATTATCCCAGATTAAAGACTTTAAAGAGAGACGAATTGAAATCTGAGCGATTTTGGACAAAAACTCTACTACAACACTGTATTACTGTATACTAACATTCATTATAAATGGCAATCTCAAATAAAAAATGTGCAACAGAAAAGTGGCCTCCTCATCTTAATGAATGAATGTTCATTCTGTCAACAAAAAAGATAGTGAAAAGAGCTTCTCGAAAACTTGTTGATCTCAATAATTTATTAAACAAATATTTAAGAACAAACGATTATAAGTCTTAAGCAAAAAATGTTTATCTATGAAAGATTAAATATAAGCTTAGTATTATAGAGCAATCAACGAAGGTAGTCGAATGATTGATAGTTCGTTTTAATTTTATTTCTGGGTCACCCTGTTCTCAGCTTAGTCACGTCGAAAAAGACCGTCTATTTAAGCTCACAGTTTTGATTGTTAAAGGTCCGCTCTTCAAAACCTTTTTCCAATATAGAATGTAAATAATTATTTTGTTTTGTGGTGCAATTGGCGCGATTCTGCAGACTTTATGACGTTTTCATTGCCATTATTTTACCATTTTTTAATTTAAGGATTTTTCAAAATTCTCTTCTCCAAGTCCCATTTTCGACATATTTTCATGTTTTTCAATGGTAGTCTTTTTTTCATTGATATTTTTTTTAATGCTACTTGTACCAAAAATTATATATCTACCAAAAGTGTTATATTTGGAAAATATGGTATTTTCTATTCAGTAGCGTACAGTGGCGGTCCCAAGGGGGGGCTGTGGCATCCGCCGAAAAATATTTCGATTCAAGAACGTTTCAGAAAATCGAAATCGAAAAACTTGTTTGTGGTGGTGAAGTGTTGTTGTGATGTAGAAAATGTATCAATGAACATTTTTTTTTTGGCTTCTTTATACATCACAACAACACCACCACTACCACTCCCCCGTCTTCTATTTACAGGCTCACGATTTTCTATTCCACTTTCATAGCCAACAAATAATCTTAAGACCTAACTAAATTATACATGCATTGATTGAAGTCAGCTAATGCAACTGTGCGCAAACGCATAACTTGCATATTAAGACTACAACGTACTAAAATAGTCATAGATCTTCATATTTACTGTTTTAAATATCTAAATTAATGTCAAAAAAAATCCTGACTGGATTTCATTTATTAAGGAAATATAAGATGAAATAAGATTTATGTAATACTGGTAATAATACATAAGTTTGAAATTGTGGCTATATTGTTTCCTAAGTTCATGTTACTACAACATTGCCACCAAAAAGTCTATTCTATTCTTATATTTTTATTTTAAAATTTATTTATTTTAGATTTTAACATTAATTCAAGCTAAAAACATTTATTTTACTTAAATTTTAATATAAGCATTTTTGACATTTCAACGCAAATATATAGGGACAAGTCCCTATTCACAACAATTAAAAGATAAAATTTCGAACGGAGTCCAGAAACAAAAAAAAATTGTTTGAAAACATTGTGTGCGATCAGATGGGTAGAAAGGCATGAATGCGTTGATACTTTCAGCGAATCGCTACTGTTTATCTCTGAAACATTAGAAGACTTAGAACAAAGCAAGGACACTGAAACGTCTTCGAAAGCGGTCCAACTTTCAGCTTCGATAGCACGCTCTGATTTCTTAGTCATTTGATGATATTTTTAATGAAACATCTACAATCGCTGTTGAGTTAGACACTGAATTGGTTCTTCCTCGCTCATGTGGTTGCCAAAAACATCGTAATAACATACAGACAGAAACAAATACAAAAAAATCCTACTTTCGGTAAGTGACATGCTAATTAAACCATACACAGAGGGTATATTTATTTTGTCATTCCGTGTGTAACATAAAGAAGGGGGCGTAGCAGGCGAATATGGTTTATTGAACCGAAACTATGCGAAGTTGGAGAAGTGGGCGGTCCATATTTTAACTTATTAATTCATTCGACCTTTTCGTCGATTTTGAATGGTTCCAATATTTTTCAACCTCTTAAATATTTTTTGACTTTTTCAACCGCTTTCAATATGTTTCAACAATTTCTATATTTGATCGCATTTTTCAACATTTTCCATATTTTTCGACGTTTTCAATTTCGTTCAACTTACTTTAATGGTTTCCATATTTTTTAGTCTTTTTCAACTGTTTCAACACTTTTCGACCTCTTCCAAACATTTTACATTTTTTCCGACTTCAACCTCTTCAATTTTTTTTTACATTTTTTTTAAAGGTAATTTCAATGCAGTGTAGGGTATGTGATTTTCGGCCGGGCCAAAGATAGTACTTACTAGTTTTATTTAAAATTTTTTTTCTCTCTCAAATATTTTAGAGCCGCAATATACTACCCTTACTTGGATCATATGATTTCAGAACTAAAATCAAAATTCCAAGGTAAATTTTTGAGCATTTTACCCTTAGAATTCTTAATACCGGCAAATCACTCGAATGTGTCAGTTGACAAGATCGTGGAGTCTGCTCTCACTTACGAAAGTGATTCAAATTGCAGTAAAATTGAGCTCAAATCCGAAATTTAATTGTGGCACCAGTATTGTTGTAAGATCGATTTTAAAGATGCTTTGAATGCAATGGAAGAATTGACCATTATCAAAAGCAAAAAAATGGAATCGTTCTTCTCAAGCATCACAATTTTACTACAAATATTTTCCAGGATTCCAGTGACTTCGGCAACACCAGAACGAAGTTTTTCTGTGTTAAGAGGATTGAAATCGTATTTAAGATCTACAATGAAAGAAGACCGCTTGAATGCATTGGCTCTGGGAAATATTAATAAAGAAATCGATATCTGCTCAGATGAAATCGTAGAATTATTTTGCCAGAAGAAACCTCGCCGTCTTGAAACCCTCGACTGGACTACTGATTAAATATAAAAGATCTCTATGTTTTATAAGGGCTAAATTTAACCTTTTCATTTTTGTTATATACCAAAATATATAAATATTTTTTGTTGAAAAATTCAATCAATGTGCGTTTTCACTAAAAAAAATGCCAGCCCCCCCCCTGAAGAGAATCCTAGGTCCGCCACTGGTATCGTACCTAAGCGGGTCCGACGCGGTGGCAAAATGATCGTGAAATATATATAATTTTGTTGCGGTTTTTGAAGGTAGAAGTATGGCCCTTTCCTTATTTGTAAATGTAAATAGCTGGATAAAGTAAATTGCAATTTGTAGGTAGATGTTTGAAATATATCTCAGTTTGCTAGGATTGTTTGAAGCCAAAAGTGAGAAGCTTTGTTTTTTGGGTAAGGTAAATTAAATTTTTCGAAAAAACACAAAATTATCGACCAATATAATGACCTAAGTTGGTAATCACATGAAAGGTAGTATAGTAAACTAACTTAAATTTGGACACTGTTTTTAGTTTTTATCAGCATTGAGGTTCAAATATAAGTCTTAAGTTACGTAAAAGATTTGCAGGGTAATCTCACGTTCTTGTAAGTGCTTAAGAACCACAAAATAAGTTTTCACGAAAGTGATCGCTTCTAGATTTAATTAATAAGGAAATGAATGAATCATAACTCTTAGCAATATATACCTAACAAACATGCATGGAATTTTTATCATGAAATTTATAAGTCAAAAAAACGTTTAATATAACTCCAGGTAATAATTTCATATATTAGTTGGTAAATTTAAGTATTAAATAAATTCGCACAAATGTTTCTCTATGTGTATCCAATTAGACATAACTTATTTAAAATTCATACATAAATTAATTACCTACTTAACATTCAAACGCCTGAAAAATTATATGCCATAAAAATGCTAATTTTTTGCATTAATAATGACAGAGTAGAAAATGTTGAATCGATATTTGTCATAATTACTTTAGTGTTTTCTGGCTCTCTTAATTTCGAACTTTTTTCTGTCCACTACTAAAACTGTGGCAGTGCGAAAACTAAAGAGCGCTGCAATGTTATTAAACTCAACGTTTTAAGTTTTAAAAATTAATAAAAAATCCATTATATCGAAAGTGGGCATAGCTATCCGATATATACTTAACAATTTCTATTTTCCACAACTCATTCGATGGTATGATCAATTTCACTCAATACTCTTGAACATACTCAGGCGCTCATTAAAACTGAGAGCAATGCTCTCTCGCATACAAAATGTTCATTGGTATTGTGGCAACCTACACTGAGTTGAATTTTGTGTATATGTTTTTGGTATATCTTGTTTTGAGTAACTTGAAAAATTGCACTCAAAACCAGAATTTGCATCTTCCACTCGTTATCTTAGGAAACATTTTTGGTTTTGTTGCTTTTGTCCCCATAGAAAAACAAGGATGGCGCAACTTTTTTTTTGTAGTTTTCGCTTATCATGGCGCGTCTTCTCACTTATTTTTATATTGTACGAACTGTGAGCTTATGTTGGTTGAATCCGGAGGGTGTTCGTTGCTGCCATTAGATACGCCCTCTTTTTTATCATTTGTTTTGTAATATCTATTGAACTTAAATGAATTTGGAAGATTTTGGAGTGTTAAAAGGAAAATATTTAATATGCCAAAACTTAAGGCTGAAAATTATTCCGATAAATTCGAACTTTATAAGATATGCGAAATATCTGCAAGTTTTTATTGCTCTTTTAAGCAAGTCACGTTAAAGTAAGCAATTTCTTTTTGAGAGCCATTTGTCTTAATAATAAGTGAAATCTAACGATTTTTTTTTTCAAATGCACCTAGTTAAAACCTTGAAAAACAATGAAACCTTTCGTTAACTACATACCTTCACGCTTGATATTTGATACTTTTTTTCACGAGAAACCTTTCAAAATGTGCGTTTTCCTTTTTTAATTTTTTTTTTTACAAAATTTGGTTCGTTTGCCTTTTAAAAGCCAAAAGAAAATTGCACGCAAAGGTGCACTACATTAAGAGAATGGAAAAAAATGGTTCAATTTCAAATATACCCTCCACCTATGTATATTGTGACAAATATATTTTTTATATTTTTTTTTTTGCAAAATTATGAAAAAGTGACATTTTTAGTAAGATGTGACATGTCAAAGGTCGCTTGTAAGTTCTTGGCCTTTTTGACAAATTAAAAACGACCCTAAAAGTTTTCATATAGTAATGACTTCCTTTTTTTTTAGTTTTTTTTTTTAATGAGCGGTTGAGTTATATTTTTCAAATAAGCGTCTTGTCATTTAGAATTTTTTTTCTGAAAATTTTACTAATTAATGTCCCGTCGATGCTACTTCTCACGCCATAAATTAGTACATTTGGACATATATGGACTGAGGTGGAGAGGGTACAGTTATTGTGCTTTTCTTTCAAAGACTCATTTTATGAAGATGGCAAGTATACTCTGAATATTTAAAGCAATTCTTAGAATTTTATACTCGGTGTGATTTTAACTTAAAATTTATAGCTTAGAAGAAAAAAGAATAGAAAGTGAAATTGGGCGCATTTGGGCAATTTTCAAATTGTAATGAATTTGTCCCTCTGAAACTTGGTGACATTATAGGAAAAAAGCTCACATATTTTCTAATATTATTAAGAAAAAAGTGTCCCACTTTGAAAAAAGTTTAAATTTGTTTTTGATTTTCAAAACTGGAACAAAATTTTTTTTTTGATATATCTATTATAAGGATAATTAGTAAAAAACCCAAATGCCTAGCGAAAGCCTTCAATTTTCTCCAACATTTCCCCGTTTCACGTAATTCCTGCTCTAGCAAATGTTTCCACGATGAACTCAGTAGGTCGCTTACGTAGCTAGGTCCTGGCATACTTGCGGAACACGTTGTGGATTTCCACTCACATGGATCAAAGATTTGCTGAGAATATTGGCAATAGTATTAGAAACAACCTTGGCGCACACCTAAGATGACTCAAAAGGGTTCGAAAGTTTTCCGTTATGAAAGGCTCTACTCGACGATTCAATGCATCCCAGATGGAGTTTCGGTCAATGTTAGCAAGAGCAGTGTAGTTTTTTAACAAAATTTCTTTGAATAACTCAAAATCAAATCTGATTGAAAAAATGGTTACGAATATCATTTTCGGAAGCAGCAAGCCAAAATCAACTAAACTAATACATAATAAAGAAATCAGTATTACTAGTTCTTTTTTGTTGTAAATCATTAAATATTATATTTACACGACTACTCAGATAGATTCATCGCTGGATAGTCTAGATAAACTTTTCAAACATGTGCTGAATATTCAGCGACTTGAACCTGGCGTTTGTTGGTTTGGATGTCGCTAGAAAGTCGGCACTAATGGCAGTCATTTGAACTTAGTTTAAAGATTAATATGTATACTATCAAATATAAGTATTTGCATTAAATAAAAACTTAATTAATAGCTACAATGGTATTATAACAAAATACCGAATACATCTTACATTTAACCCTTAATAAGCCGCTAAAATAAATTTCTCAGCTCAATATGTAAACTGACACTTCAATCTTCACAGTAGCCAACAGCTGGCTGGCCTTGCCACATATGAACACACAAGCATTTACTGCAGCGCTTATTTAGATGCGCAACATTTTTGTGGTAGAAAAATGCCAATTTTCTAAAAAAAATATAAATAAATAAGTTAAAAAACTACACACAAAATAACATAAGAACACATTTGACAATAGCTGCCATATTTCCACAATCAGTCGCTATTGTCAATAATTACTGGAATTGCAATCGATACCATCCTACTATTTATAACCCTGAAATCATGAAGAACATGGTCTGATATGGCGGTATACTGTGCTGGAAATTGATGAACAGCCGCAAAGTTAGCAACCAGAATATGTAATTGAAAAAATAATAATAATAACCATAGAAAAAAAAATTATTGAAAAAAACTTATAAAAATGGTTTTATTTGTGCACTTGTAATCGATATCTTTGCTGCGTATTAAATTCCAATTGTGCTCTTTTTTTCTCTACTGCTGCTGCTGTTGCAATTACAATGTAGAATAGGTTGTCTATGAAAACTTTAGGCCAGAACTATGTACAAAGGTTTATTCTCACTATCTAGTATATAATAGGTGCCTCGAAATTCATCATAAAAATCTAGGTGAGATTTATTTATTTCAGTTAATGGCTGACAATTTCAGCGATTGGCTTGTTTTTTTCAGATCATATTGGTATGTCTTCCATTTAGCTAAAGTAATCCCTTGCAATTTTTAGCAGTAGTATGACATTGGAATATGCCATAGTGTATCTCGTGATCTAAAGCTACAAAAAATTAAATTTAAATATGAAAAAAAAAACAATTTTCACGGGTTACTTACCCAAATAACCACTCATTCAGGGACTTTTCTGCTAAAATTATTTTCAAAATGACTAAGTACATCGATTTTTATGATACTAGAGAAAAAATTGTGCCGAAGAAATGGTACTTTATAGATTTTAATAAAAAATATTTTTGTTTGAACCATTTTTTTGTGAAGGATATGCCACTAAAAACAATTCAAATTTGAGTTGGCAATATCTCGAGAGCTATAACGTAGATTTTTTTACACAAACTCTGAATACAAATAAAACAACTTGAGTATTCCTTTACAGTAGTACTGCTTTTGCTACTTCTAGACAGGATCTGAATTACATGATTAAGACATACCTTAGTGCAGCTCTCATGTTTTCTGGAAACAACATGCACCCTTCAATTCATGACATTAACAAGAACAGCAACAAAAATTACAACATCTCAACAACTGACGCTTACACTGACAGTTGCTCAAATCAAAGATAATTTGCCGCGCCAGGTTAAGTACAAGCGAGCTAACTGTCAATCGCTTGAGTGCAAAAGTCAAAGAGAAAAGTAGCGAACAAAAAGTATAACAAGCCAACAGTAGTGCATAGCGAATGTCATTTTAGCTGTCAAAATGTAGGCAACAAAATGTTTTGCATCAAAATCAAAAGAAAACAAATCATTAAAAGCCAAGTTAACTAAAAAACAAGAGTTTCACTCACTTTTCCAGGAAAATTCTAAATTTTCTCGAAGTAGTTTTTCCAAAGAAAACAAATTCTTACAATATTCAAAAAAAAAAAACTTTATTTTTTATCTTGTAAATAGACACCACGAAAGCTGTCAAATAATTATGACAAGTTCATTTCAACGCTGAACTTTAGGCTTCCTTTTACAAAATTGATTGCAACAAACGAAAAGTGAAGTCTGGAAGAGATGTTGCACCAGTGAAAGGGGCATCAAACACATGTTTATTTTAGTGGCAAACGTGAGCGACTCTTTGTTTGTATGAAGGAAGTAGCGCATGGAAATTGTATGCCACAGCATAAGTGTAACAGACACACCAATTATCGCAACAGTTGACATAACTTTGATGTGACATTTAGCTGTCGCCTTGTAATCGATTTGTATTTTTCTGCATTTCTAGTGAACTATTTTTAATTTCTAGCTATACATCTGAAGTGTAGCTAGCGAAATAGTAACATGAAAAAGTGTTGCAGCATAACAAGGTCACACATTGATTTGTCGCTCATTCTGACAGGAGTTTAATCAACTGTCACTTAGTTAGTTGTTGGCTTTTTGACAAAATGAATCTGTACTTCTTTCGTAAAACCATGTACTAGTTCTGCGTTTTTAATTTTTAAATGGGAAAAAGCAAAAAAAAAATTATGTTTTAATAATACCACAACCTGCTCATAATAAACTGTCAAAGGTGACAGTTGATATTGTGCAAGTATCCCAGAACTCGGAATCGACTTTTTTTTAACATTAGTCAACCTTGAATCAATGTGCCGGTATTGTTATGCCAAAGGTAATCATTTGCCAGATGTGAAAGTCGGTACAGCAAAGAGATGGGATTGGTTTAGTCTGAGTACTAGTGTTGAATGAATGACCTTATGATTTGATTAGACCTCCTCTATCTAGCTGAATATTCGAGCTTATAGTGAGATATGCGTCGAATATATTCTATTTGCTTTCATGTGGCTTATAATTTTGGTAAGAACCTGTTATTTCTTGATTTGCAGTCTAAAAGCATTAAATGATTTAAGTCCCTTTATAAGAACCTTGAAGGATAGTTCAGGTCAAAGAGTGACGTGTCTTGGAACATCTGTTTTATTGGAGTTGCATTTATTCATGTTTGACTTTGTATTGCGACTGATTTGAATATACAGACGTAGTTATGCTCAAAATTAAAGAATCAATACCATGTACTTCTAAGAAACTTAATGTTCTCAGAGCAAAGGAGTTATAAAGATGGGTCTCTATCAAAACTAATACCCCTCACAACTTTGTAGACGTTTCACATCAATCATACATACAAGTTAGCGGGACGAATTTACTCAAGCATTTCAAGCTGGAATCTCATACGAATTTATGGAATGACGCGGAGTTAGCGTAGCGAAGCTTTGTAACGTAGAGACAAAGGGTAGAACAGCCAAACTGGTAACATCAGTAAAGCTAATATAACTTTTTTGAATCATGGTCATTAGATATGGTCATGGTCACACATAACACATATTATAAGCCGTTTAACTTATTATATGTGTTTGGATAAGGAGACATGAAGAAAACAACAATATGAAATTTCTCAGACTCGCGGATTTTTAATCTAAACGATCGCTTACACGATGATTTAGGACAGCAGCATTTTTTGCTACTCACTCAACTGCTTATCGGCAGACTTTAGTAACTTGCTTAATAAATGCCAAACACTTTTTCATTTTGTTAGATGTTTGAAAACCAGATCATGGATGTATTAATTCAGCACTCTCTCAATTTCTTAAAGTTCTGTGTGGGTACATATTTCTATATCCACACGAATATTTCTTACTTGACTTTTTTCTCGACTACCCTACAATCCTCTTCCTGCACCCTTCGTATGCGACGCTGATCAAGGATATATACATTCATTGATACCTGCCAAAGCCGCATCCATTCAAAGGAAATTCCAAAATGTATGTACACTGCTTGAAGTTTGTAAAATGTTCATTAATGGTGACCCCTGAAGAACTGTAACTTTTTTTCTCAAGGGTTCAACCACCTTAACACATCATTATGAATTTCTGAGTAAACAAAATCGAATACAAGGGTTATAATTCACAAAATAATAAATTTTAATTAGCAAACAATGTGTTCAGATTTCAAAAAAAAAAAACTGCAAAAATTCTGAAAAAAAGTGAAAAAATCAGCGAACCAAGAATATTTTGAGACTAAAATGTCAATAGTTCAGAGGTTGCACAACAAATTGGGTAAAAATTGAGAAATAAAATTAAAGAAAGTTAAAAAATGATCTTCTAACCCCAAACCAATGAACCTGAAATGTTCAAGTCAGCGGTTTTATTTAAAGGATGTTATATGTCAAAGGTCTAATCAATGATATTTATTTATTTTCTCATACATCAACTTAATTAAAATGGTTCGTTTGCCTTAATTTCGAAATCAGACATTAGTTGACAAATTTTACTTATACACATATACATATTCAGGGCCTTATCTAGGGGGGATGCTAGGGGATAGACCCCCCCCCCCCCCGAAATATTTTGACGGACACTCTATAGAAACGATTTTACAAAGAATATACACTACGTAGAAAAAATTTCAAGTCAACAACCCTCCCCCCCGAAATAAAATCCGCGATACGTCACTGTTCATATTTATATGTTTAGAAAGTGATTATACAGAGTTTCTTTTAAATTAATATTTTCAGGATTGTGGAGCTCTGAATTTTTCTAAATTTAACACAATTAATACTTTGCATATATGTACAATTGGTTTAATGACAAATTTGAATAGACAAACAACTTTTCAAAACAATATCACGATTTTTCAATCAATCTCTGAACTTTACGGCTTTTAAAAACTCTATGACATGCACATCGGGCGCCCGGGGCAAAAACCTTCTTTGGCGCCCCAACTAAAGAAATGTTCGTGTGTTTTGCCAAAAATTTAGTTTAACTTACCAAAAACTAAAAGGTCCTCATTCAAAAACGCTAGCAAACTGAGATATATTTAATTTTACATTCGAAAATCTCCAACGTATACATTGAAATTCACTGCAACGAACTACTTTCATTTAATAAAGCAAAATCACTTTTGATGTTCAAAACCCTTAGTTAAATGAGATATGTTTCACGACCATTTTGTCACCGTTGTTAATTTTGACCAATTCATATTTTTAGTCTACATACGAGTACCATATAATAAGCAATTATTTGTTTATTTTATCCACGAGTAACTCCTTCTTCCTGCTCACCTTATGTCAACCGATTGCAAGATTTTCTAAGCTGATAAATGCGACAAAAAGCCACTTCAGCTGTTAATTTGTTCCCCAGAGATCCGGCTAAGAGTAATAAAGTGTTAATAATTGCAACAAATGGGGTGGGTGTAACGCTATCAGCCTCCATAAAGCAGCATATGACATTTAATGATATGATTGAATTTAACGCAAAAATAAAAAGAAAGCCCGCAAAAGCACAGAAAACCACCCTCTACGTTTGAGTTGGATGACGCACAAGGAGAGCAAAATTCTGGCAAAGGAAAAAAACAATTTCGAAACTGACTACAATTTCACTTTCACATTTTTATCATGACAGAGGGATGTAAAGTGGGTCTGGCTGTATTTTGAAGAAAAAATAGGTTGGTTTAAGTTTCACGATATTTTATCTTTTTTGTTTTGGTTTTTGTACGCTTGAGAATTAAACTTGAAACATATGATTTGTGTTTGTTATTATTAATACTGTTGTATTTGTTGTTGTAATTATTTATAACAAACCCGTTACCATAATACAATTTGTCACTTTTGCTATGCATTACAGAAGGGCATTTTAAAAACAACTTTCCTATATATGGAATTATGGGGGTGTGTGCCTTTGTTGCGGAAACCTCAAATTAAATTCTTGATTTTATTATTTTGATACATGAATCTGAGATGGAATGGTAAAGCAGTCGATAAGAGCATTCATTGTGCAGTGAAAAAAAATCAGTTAAGAAATTCAAAGAAATTTTTAGTGAGGATAGAAATCATAAACAGCTTTGAGATACTCAAATTTACCGGTTGCTCTCTTTTAATCTCCCTATGCTAATATCTTGAGAACTAAGTAAGATAGTGATAAATGTTTTAAGCAAAAGCTATAGAGTTTCTAGAGGGCCAAATAGCAACGACCTTACTTTTGACGTTGAAAGTAATTATCCAAGGTCAACTGTTATTAATTCGACACCTATACTTATTATTGGAGATTTGTAACGCATGGCAGAAATAAAAATGTTTTGTTTGAAAAACTTTCTCTAGAACTGAAGGATTTTAATGTAATGTTAAACTCGAATTGAAAATTGGCTTCAAGGTCAATATCAAGGTCCTGGATATTGGACCCCTAGAAACCCTTAAGCTTTTGCCAAAACATTTATCATGATCTTATTTAGATCTTAAGATAATGCCTGGGAAAATTATAATTGATTTTCTCCATTTTACCAAATGAAAAAAAGTTCTAACAATATGAACTATGTATATTAATCTTCCTTGATTCCGAATCAGGAATGCCTAAGTTTTTCACTAATTTATGCTGCTCTCAAAGTATAAAAGATAATGAATTGAAAGAAATTTATTTGATCAAATTTGATAGCATCTTAAAAGTTAATAGATTGCTTTAATTCATTTAAGCAAAAGTTGAAACATTGTTAAACTAAAATTTTTCAAAATTATAAAAATAAATTAATGAATTTTCAAATTTTTATTTTGTCAACAAAATGTTCAAAAATGTCAGCTCATTAGAAGTATGAAATTAATCGGTATCGATCAATTACATTTTTTTAATATATTTAAAAGAGAGCTAAGATTTTAAAAAAAAATGCTCAAAAAATTTGAAAAGCGACATTTTCGTAAAAACTTGATTTTACTTAACACGTGAATGTCTAATTTATTTTTAAGTTTCTTATTCATGATATCTTTTAATACTTTTTTTACTACATTGTTTTACGCAAAAATAAAATTTTTCTTTTTAAAGATGTAAACTTTTTAATTTTATTCGCTTACTTAAAAAAAAATCTAACACTTTTCCTCTTTACTGAGATATATCTTTTGAATCCCACTAAAAAAATACATGTGAGTCAAAACACATGTCAGCAACCAGGGTAACGTCTGCTGACGTTAATACTCGTAATGAACTTAATTAAGCAGCATAGCGTTAAGGTGAAACAACGTCCACAAGACACACAAACAAGGTCACACTCCGATAGACACGTGTTTTTTCAGCGTCCATCTTACACTAATGGCATGTGAAGAGGAATGTTTTGCTACATTTTTGATGCTTTTTGATGTTATCTAAAGTGACAACTGACACACTTTAACTTTGTAAGGGTGGGTGGTCCATTTCATACAGCAACATTGTTGGAAAAGGGGTCATCCACGTGCCTTGCATTATTGTTGCCGTAGCAAAACCTTAGCAGATAATTAAATTTGCACGTTTGAGTGGAGTATTTTTAAGGAATTAATATCACTCCATATAATGTTTCAAAATATTATTGCTACGGCAACACCCTGTTACTTTTGTTTTTGGGTTTCATTGTTAACTTTTTCAATTTTGTTGTTTTGTGTATCTTTTAATTGAAGTCTAGCAAGTGCATAAAAGATTCGTTGTTTGTTTTTAAGACTTTTTGACTTTTTAACTCACTGATTATTTTTGATGCAATATAAACGTGGGAAGTTGTGAGAAATATGTGCATACCTTTTTCTGAATTAACAAGAGTACCGACTATTATACATAGGGGAAGGCGGGGCAAAGTGGTATATTTAACGGGCTAGCCAAGTTTTTACCAAAAAAAATTTTTTTCGCACAATTAAACATTAATTCGATCTGTGTTGAATTTATTAGGGTTATTAGGCTCACACATCATCCGTAAGTATATACACTAACCTGGTATTTTTAATCAAAGCAAAGACCACAATCACTTGCAGTATTTAAATAGGCCACGGAAGAAAATTCTTAAAACAATTTCCTTAATTCATACCAAGTATTCACTATGACACATAGCTAAACAATTTGCTAACAACGCAAATTAGCACAAACCGGCAGAATATATTCCTGGGTTTTGTTCTCATGATTGGCGCTATTTTTTTATGCACAACTTATTACTCATTGTTAATGAAATTGGGTCGAATTTGTAACAATTGAAAATTATAATAAAATAGTGCAAGCGTTACAAAACTAATTAAAATGTGCACAATATATGCGGATAATTTTAAAAAAAAAATTAATGTGCTATAACAGAAATTTAAAATGACATTAATTTCCGACAATTTATTACGTTATCAACAGTGATGTTTTGCGGAAATAGCGTCCGTTAATTTGCAAGAAATTAGAGCACAGTACAAAATGAAATAATAAAACGACAGAAAAAAAAGAGTTTTGTCATTTTTGGTGTTCTAAAAATGATCTAAAAATCTTTCAGTAGTTAAAGATTTTGTATAAATTTAAGTTTTTTTCTAAAGCTCCCTACTTCAAAGCCACCCGCATTTGCTCGATTGCTGCTCATTTTGAAGAACGTGCTTCAGACGCACGTTTAACATTTACAGCAATAATAAAGCCCCTGACAATAGTATCAGCGTTTAGTGAACCAAGCAAACATGCGCAGCGGAACTATGCAGTCTAATAAAAATTTTTTAAAAAAAATAAACAAATACATCAACAGTAGCAGTAGCAACATCAACATGTTGCTGCAACTTGAACGTATTGTTAGGTTTTACTCAATGAAAACGAACATGGTGGCATTACGCATCATAGCAGCAGCAGCAGCAATAAAAAAAATAGCAGTTTGCGCTCTTTTTCTTTTTCCTGTAAGCATAAGTTTGCAAAAAAAATTTAAAAAAAAGTAATTGTTAGTTTATTATTTTTGTTTTGTTGCTCCCACTTGATTATTTATTTATTTTGCTTTAGCTACTGGTTGCTTCCAACCGACCAGCACAAAATCGCTTAAAATATTCTGTTCTTATTTTTGTTGCAGCAATTGCTCCCTTTTTGAATTTGTTTATTTTTGTTGCTGTTTGATATATAATTTTATTTTTTTGCTAAACCTCGCACAGCATTTGAGCTACGTTTGGCGTGCACTCGCCATTAATTTGTTGCTATTGTCTGTAGTTTTTTGCTGATACCTACAATTTTTTTTTTAAACCTATACAGGCATATTTGTGCTTTCTTAGATAAAAATATCATTGGTGGGGGGATAACCATTCTAAAAAATTTGGTATTAGATAAAACCAGCTACTCCAGGCCATTTTTCGGAAACCATAATTTCTTAAAAGACATCACAAAGGAAATAAACTCATACGAAAACAGCAAAGAGGCATAGACATAAATAATTGCACATTCAAATTGTTTCCAGAGTCCACTACTGAACAAATTGTTTCAAATATACTACGATATTCAAGCATTTCACAAACACGAAATAAAAAAGTATATTATAAAATAGAGATACGCAATTGAGTTTTTAGAACAAGGTAACGCTCAAGAAATGTGACACATCAACAAATATTAACAGAGAAACAACGACTAGAAAGAATGTAATGAATTTAACGGTAGCCAGAGCGAGAGTCGTGTAAGCATAAGTGTCCAATGGTAGGCATCGTATTCTTATGTAAGAGCCGAACAACTGTAATATGTCAAAAGAAAAACCAATAAGCGAGATATTTGACATGATAAGGATTGCCGAATGCAAAATTCGGTAGACGTAAGGATTACACGTGAATGTTCTAAGGTTTTTAAGATTTTAAAGTGAAGCGAACTAATTTTCTTAAAGAATTGAATAATTTAAAAAACATTGAAGATTAGATATTAATTTTATAAATAAATAAATTGTGTAATAACATTGGATTAGACACCAGAGATCTTAAAAAGGCGAGGAAGTTAATATCACAGTAAAATTTCGTGTCAACTCAACCTAATGTGTGAAAAACAACATACAGGTCAATGATCAATGATCTTCAAAAGAAATAATGAGAATCTGGAGAAGCTTAAATAATCGTGGATTAACCAAATAAGAATCCTAACGCCACAAATTCTCTTGAAAAGTGAACATAACAACTTTTGATATCGAGAGTAATCATATTTTTTTATCAGAAGTAGGTAAAGTTTTAAGAGCATTACCGCGTTCTTAATTCAAATCTTTAATTCTGAAAGTAATCACAGTCTCTCTGCAGAAACTCTCGATTTCAAGTTTTGAAAGTAAACTATCTCACCAGCAACTCTTCGACTTCGAGGGTAATTATAGTCTCTCCTCGCTTTAAATTCTTACAATCCCAAACGTACCCCCAAAAACTTCGATTATTGGAGCTCTAATGAAAACCAAAAGTTTTTAGCTATGAATTTTGCTGATGTTGGCACAATTAAAATAAACTTTGCTCTTATATTTAAATTTTTTTTGTTTCTTAAACGAAAACGTGGCATACCGCTCTGCTGCTGCGCAAGATCGCGATCGTGATCGCGCAAGCGTGCGTGCCACCATATCTAAGGATTAACGTACGTTTTGATTGTGGCAGACCTCCCGAGTGTTAATTTAATTTCTTTTCTTGATACCGAGGAGATTCATAGTCATCGTTGTCGACGTTGTTGACTCTGTTGCTAATTCTGTTGCTGATCTTGCTGATATTGTCGATGCTTTTGCAGATCGTTACATTTGCTCCTTTAGTAAGTTGGTCATCGTTTTGTTTAATTCACCTTTTTTGCTCAGCTCCGGCTGCTGTTGCTAATTTTTCGTTGTCGTGATCTCGTCTTGTTTCATGATCTTGCTGGAATTTTTGTTGTAATCTTTGTATGATTTTGTTTTTGTTGCTGGCGTTGAATTATTGTTGCTAGTGTTGATGTTTGTCGTTTATATGTGAATGAAATTAATGTCGTTGGCGTTGAAGATAAATTGATAGTTATTGTTTTTTTAAATGAAGTTAAAAAATGACTAACGTAGTAGTTGATTTTGTAAGGTGGACCAGTAATGCATTCATACATTTATTTTTGATTATAGAATTTATAATTTTATTAGGTATCTATATGTAGATGAAAACTTTATATTATTGCTTCAATTCATAATTTTTTGCCCATAATTTTAAGTTAAGTCATTTAGCCTTAAAATTGACAAAGTTATTCATTCTATCAACAGCAACTTTTTAGTTTGCAAGATGATTTTGAGAGTGTTGTCACTTATGCCTTCCTCAGGATTTATCACAACAGCCTTGAGTTTTGAAAGATGTTCGTTACTCTTTAGCATTTCTATAAAATTAATATATCTGTACCAATCTGTCAGTTAGTAATATTTAACTCTCTAGGAGTAACCATAGCAACATTTCGTTTCAAAATTAGACGCATGTTCTCATTAGTAGCACATATTACCGAGAATGATCGTAAGAATTTATTATCTGATCTTGAATTTGAGAGTTATTCCAATCCCTTAGGTTCATAATATTAAGCGTATGTATTCCTTATAATTTGAAATTCTTAATTTCAGTAATAAGTACTTCTCACACGCTTATAGCTCTTGACGTTTTGACTTTGAATTATTAATTTCAATAAACTTCACATTCTCTTGTCAGCATCACATACTCCCATTCGTAGTTCTTGATTTTAAGAGTTATCATATTCTCTCATCGAAAATCCATTTTCTTATGAGCAACTCTTAAATTTTTGACGTCTTTCTTAGCTGCTATCTATTTTGACATAATTCACAACCTCTAATCAGCAGCTTTTAATTTCAAAAGCACTCACATTTACGAATCAGAAGCCTTTGAAATCAATTCATAGATAGAATTGTCTACATTGAGCACACATTCCTTAATTTTTTAAATGTAAAAAATGTAAAGAATTCAGTAAACCTTATTTTGTTCATCACCGTTAAAATCAAAACATATAGCAATTTTTTTTTTCTAAAACTTTCAACATTATTACTTCGAATCTATTGTAATTGCCCTTTTACAGTTAATGGGCCCCTATGTGATTTTTTTTTATAGCAACAATTGCAACATCATGTGCAACCATTTTCAAAGTTTTAAATTACAAAAACAATTGATTGATTCATGCTAAACTGCGAACATAACAATGAGAACTTGAGTTTTATATAGCAACATTTTGATGGTTTCAACTAATGGAGAGCGCTTCGAAGGCGACCACCTTCAAAGGCAATAAAAGTGCAATCATAAGGAACCTCGTAAGTGGGCGATTTTAATTTTTACTAATTTTTTCGCGAAATTCTTGAATGAAAATGCTGCCGATGTTGTTAGTATTTTTAATTGTTGCTTTTATTGTGTTGTTATTTGCCGAACAATTGAAATTATTGCATGCAAATGAAAATAAAGGAATGGGAAAAATGGTATTTCAATTGAGTTTTAATGTTGTTTGCTTTACTGCAATTGAAGTTGAAGCTGTTGCAACATTTGTTTTCATGGAATGCAATGTGAAATTTTTAATTGGGTATAAAAAGTATATTGATGTGAAATTTATTTTTAAATTTTATTTATTATGATAAGATCCATTTTTTAAAAAAAAATTAAAAACCATACAAGAGTGATCTCTAATTTGTTATATTTTATGCATGGGGTTTTGTATTTAAAAATATCATTTAGTGCTGCTCTTCATCATTTTACTTTAAATTGATTTTTCATCATTGCTTCTAGACAGGCCCGTGCGCAGGGGGGTTTTGGGGGTTCTAACCTCCCCCCATTGGAAATTTTTTTAAATAGACTTTTATTGACACTATGTTCTCACTTACATGCAAAGCAAAAAGACTTGCGAATCTTACAAAAAAAAAAAATCAAAAATTCACTTTTTATGAAAAGAAAAATTAATACTTTAATGAAAATATCAAATATGTATAAAAGGTATAATAAATTATGCACGTGGTACCCATTTTGTTGAGATCAGTTAAAAGTTTCGCAGCTTATACTCGTAATAATTTTTGGAAGTTCATTCGCAACTTCCGATATTTCACAAAACAGATCAAAGCGAAAATTGTCATTTTAATATCCTGTTTTTTCAGTAAGAAAACCTTATCTTGGAAGAAGCATAAGAAATTCGAAGTGTTACTAAGGTTATATTGCTCCAAAATTTTTCCCAACCAAATACCTCCTGAAACCTGTTGTGCCCTTGTTGGTAAAGTTTTATAAGCTTTTGTCTGTTCGTGAACAAATGCTGTGACAACTTTTCCATGCGACGTCGGTTAAGACCCTACCTTAGACCAACAGTGTCTGAACATCAGCAAAAAGGACTCGGCTCATTTAATATGCATACAAGTTCGACAAGTTTTGAACAATAACTCGCAGAACTAGCCTCTTGCATAATGATTACTAATTACCGAGTCAAAACTTATGAGTGTATGTGTATTAAAACGATAAAAAAAAATCGATTGTTTGAAATGCTAAAGTCTCCTAATCGGAAATGGTTCCATAACTCGTAAAGTAAGCTTCTGCAAAGTTTTAGCCAATTTGTTAAGAATTACTTAGAAGTCGTGAGTTTCATCTGAAGTGTTCTTAAAAATGTTAATTGTCCTTTGGTGCTGGTAAAATCAAACGAAATGTAAGTTAACTTTCAGAATACCGGTCAGAGGGCAAGATAAAACCAGTAATTTGACCAAAAATTCATATATTTTTGAATTCTGTGATTTTCAAAAAATCGTATTTTCGAAAATAAGTCCGGAAAAACTTTTTCCAAAATCACATGTCGAATATAATATGTTATATTTATAAAACAATATCTGCATTTTTGTATTTTTTGTATGCTTTGTAATCAAAACTACTTTTTTTTCAAACTTCATAGGCTGACATGAAATATCCGAATTAAAACCCCCCCCTTAGATGATTTCTGCGCAAGGGCCTGCTTCTAGAAATACTATCTTATAGACTGAATTTATCTAACCACCATCCTCTTTTTTTCTATGAAGTTGCACTTCAGTGGTAAGGAAGAACTCTTCTCTGATTCAATTCCTCAAACCTTAGGTTCATTTTTACACTGTGAAATTATTGTTACTGGTGATTCCAATAATCATAGCACCTCTTGCGTATGCTATTTCGGAAATATAACTCATTATCTTAAGTATACTGAGCTTATTGCCGAGTACACCAACTGAATCAACTAGTAAATGAACCCAAATCTGTATATTCCACTTCTTGAAATGTATATCCTTAGAACACAAGACCATTTTCTAATGTTACGTCACAAAAAGTATGATCTGTCCGCTCTTACAACCGAAGCAACAGTTCACGAAAAACTGTGGTATTCGACAGTTAGCTATTCCTATCGCAGTTGTAGTAATTGCTGTCACAAGTCGGAAGTGGACTTTTTTCTATAGAGCAGTAAGTCGCAAACTGCCACATTTACAAAAATAACTTCCGTGTTTCCACGTAAAAATTCAGTTTGTGTCTTAACTTCTCTAGAGGAAAAACTACACTAAATTGACTAAGACAGCAACTAATATGACTGCGATAGCAATAGCTGACATTCAACTGCCACTGCTTTTCGTGAACTGTTCCTTTGGCTATTGAACTTTAAGCAGCAGAGAGCTATAGCTGCCTATCTATCGAATGCAATAGTTGTCTAGCAGATTAAAACACTGCCCAAAAATTTCATTTTATTCGCAAAAAGTATCAAAATCTTTTGGTCATTTGTTAAGAGAGAGAATAAACAGTTTAGCAGAGTGTTCCCCAGTGAAATCGATGAACACATCCATCACCTTCTTGGAGAACGCGTAGTTACCGCTATAGAAATCTCTAAGGCATTTCATCAAGTGTATCATGACGTCAATAATTCCATCACTCGTTGGAGAACGAGCTTCGGCAACGATCGTGCTGCTCGCATTGGAGTAGATGGTTCCAGTTCCCATTAGTACTTTATTTGCTGTTAACATTGGTGGCGTTGACATTACGAGATCAGGATCTAATGACTTTCTGGGTATATCGGTCCTATGGAATGTTATCTACTCTATAGATTTCTTGATCTTCAATGTAAATATAGGTGCTTACCATATATAATGAAATGCGTTCTAGAAAAATTCATAATCTAATAATTTGCTCGTATATTTTCTAAGGCGTCCCATCCGACACATGTCTAACATTGGGCTATCATGGTAATCTTATAGCACGCCAACTAACCTTCTTTTCTTACAAATCAACACCACTAGGCCAATATTTGTGTGTTAATTTAAGTTCTAAACATGAACTCATAGAGTGTTCAATGCTTCAAGTATCCATATAAAGACTTTACCATCTCGAATGTTAAAATACCCTTAATATTTCGGTTGCAACATTTCTATCATAATCATTTTTCATCGTAATACAATTAGCACCACAATGTCTATCGTTGTACTAAAATACATACCGATGACAATACTAGTCACCTTTGTATATTGCATGCAGCATTCCAATGTTATGCCTTACATGCAGCATTTTACAATATGTGCACCAAAAACAGAATTTAACACCGCGAAGAGGAACATAAAAATCTGTTCACATACAGAACTTTTGCATGTTGTTGGGTGATAATCTTTATTTTAACAACTTGATAGTCCGGCCTGTCGGCTATCTGCATGGATAGCGCATTGAAATAAAAAACAAAGAGAAAAAATGTAAAAGAACTCATCCAAATAAAATAAGACAGTAAATAAATGAATGTAAAATACGCATCGATTGCATAAAAATGAAAACAGGGTGCTTACACATACAACGCTTGGTGTCTCGTTCTGCATGTCATGTATGTTGACACCAGAAATTGTGTTTGAAATGTTATAGAGGATAAGTGAGAAAATATAGAAGTAAAAAGTTGTATTAATTTGACACTTTTCTATGAGACTCGATTTTTCAAGACTAAGTGTTGTCTTAAATTTGTACTGTAAGTTGTAGTTCAGAAGTTGTAAAGCGAAGAATTTCAAAATTTTTTGGCACTGCAAAATTGCATTTCTTGGAGAGTGTTGGATAGACTAAAACTTCAAATACCACTCTGAACATATTGTTTGCAATTTGTTTTTTTTTACTTTTCGATTGACTTGGAACACTATATGAAATTTTTTTTTTTTTAATTAAATGTTTCAAGTAGGAAAGAAATGTACATCTAAATAACTACAAATTTATTTTGAAAAAGGTGCAAGTCCCTCTTCGTTTAGAAGAAAAAAATAATAGAACATAAAAGAAAGATCACAATTTTTTTATGCATATTTCATCAAAATTTTGTAAAATTTAACAAAAAAAATGTGGTATCACATATCATCCAAATATACTGAAAATGCGCCAGATGTACTGAAAATTACTTGAACCAAATGTACTAAAAACTAGGCGTATGTGCTGACGCATATTTTTCATAAGAGAAATGTAATTAAAAAAATTACAAATGTTCCGAAAGTGCCATCACTGGGATATACTCGAAAAAGATTAAATTTTCGTATTTAAACGTTTCCGAAGAGTTCTAGACAGTCATGGCACTTTGATTTTGTGACAATGTATTGAATCGAGACTTGAAATGTACTTTTAGAGGTCGAAGTACTATTTATTTGGCTTTGAACACCCAATTTTACTTAAATGTACAAAATTTTTCTAAAAATTACTAAAAAAAAAAAAACATCTCAAAAAACCCTAGCAAAATAAGATAAGATCCACATTTAATTACAAAATCTCAATCCGAGTTTCATTTAATAAAAACAAATAAAAAGGATTTATTATGATTTTTACAAATGAGCCAAAAATGTACTGAAAATTCGCCAAAAGTACTGAAAATAAGTCAACTGTACCGAATGAACTGAAAACTTGCCGAGTGTACTGATGACGATTTTCAGGACGCAGATGGACTGAAAATAGAGTAAATATGTACCGAAAATGCCATCACTGATTCTAGAACAAGAGGTAATGTTGAACATATCGAAAGTATACTTATCTATTTTATTTAATATTGCCTTCATAGTTTTGAACGAAGTACTAAATATTGCAATACTAAAGATTGAATTAATTTTATACATTAAAACTTCTTTAAAACCATTCGTAAAGTATAAAGTCATAAACGCTGCTTTTGTTCCAGACTACCCTTACACTGGCAAATTTTACTGATAACCCATCCATCCACCTGCACCTGCAACAATACAATGCTGCTAGTAATACGAAACGTCTCATTTACAAAATCTAAACATATTTTTGCACAAACATTGCGAAATGCATACAATGAAAATTCGCACATTTTTGAAATTATCGATTATTTAAGTATGCCAACTTAATTTGTTTACATTAGATACGGCTTGATTATAAATAAAAAATATGTAACTCAAAACCAATTGAGAAAACATTTAAATCACTAGTAGCAGTAAAAGAATATATGAAAGTGAAATAAACACAAAATGTTAAACAAAACAAGGACTTAAAGTGTAAGAAAGTAATTTTATAAAGAAACATTAATTAACCAACTTAGCAAAAATTATATCCCGTTTTTAGCCATGAATCATGCAATGAAAAGCAATATATCGTCGTTCAACATATTGGGAAAGTTTTATTGCAGCTGGTTTATAATGACAGTTCCAACGATTGTTAATTTTTTATTAACGACCATATCGCCATTGGTTTTACCAACTCTTTGATGCATAGCATATGCTATAATTTGACATTTATTTAAATCAGTTTTAATTATGCACATAATTTTCCAACATTTTATTTGATTGATAGCTACTGATTGACATTTCTCAAAGAAAAAAAAGCTCTTTAATTAAATGGTAGTTTGATAAATGAATATATGAGGGTTGAAAATTAATTAACGATATGAAGTAACCCAAAGTAACATGTTAGAAATAAAACATATAATTTTTCAATTAAAACTTGATTTTAAATTAAAAGCAATCCTAGGGTTTTGGTGAAAGTATTTATTAAAATAATTTATTGGACGAAAATTCTCACAACAAAAAATATCGTAGAAGTTCTGCTTTCGCTCTAAAATATTCAAATCTGTTTTTGAAGTAGGTGGTATTGTTCTTCCAGAAGAGTTTATTTTGAATGGAATAAATTCCCTCTCTTATGTCAGTTACTTCTTTAGAGATTTTTAGTTCCACATCCAAATAAAACATAAAAAGAAAAATAGATTTCCTAATGACGTGAACTTAGTTTCATTTGATTGGTTATTTGAA
This sequence comes from Meiosimyza decipiens, assembly GCA_963680825.1. Taxonomy (NCBI): domain Eukaryota; kingdom Metazoa; phylum Arthropoda; class Insecta; order Diptera; family Lauxaniidae; genus Meiosimyza; species Meiosimyza decipiens. The sequence goes on along the minus strand of OY804260.1, from coordinate 21,278,951 downwards.
ATTTTTGATTGAATAAGATTTATGGTATACGATACAACTGATCCATAGTCTAGTGGTGGAGTTTTTCATAATTTTTCGGAGCATCTTGGGCTGTTTCTGAGCAACAATTTGGCAAGCTTTGGCTTTCATATGGTCTTACGAAATTAATTTAGAAGCATCAATTCTACAATCTAGATGGCCTGTTGAAAAGTCAATTTTACAATATAATTTGTTCGCCGATATTTTCCCTCAGTAGATTGATTGTGATATGCACTGCATGGCTCGTAGCAACGTTCTGCTAAATTCATATCTTCTCAATATCGATTTAGACTATTATCACTGCTCCACATTATTCGGCACTGACTGTAAGGCTTTATTCTGTCCTCATTGCTGAAGAAACACGGCCATATAACTGCTCTGGTTAATTGTTCTGGTTTTATTTATTGTTATTGTAACTGTTGAACAAAATTGTGCAGTGAAAATTGGGATCAACTCAATCGAAGTAAATTTGAAATTTGCAAGGATTTATGACAGTATCACTCTAAGCCGTTAGCGAAATATAAATCAATCCTCGATCAGTATACTCTGATAAGCTTTAGAAATGAATATTCGGAAATTTTAACGGAAAAAAAATTTAAAAAATGTTTTCAACACACATTATTTTTATACATAAAAAATTAATACTGAAGGATTTTGAACTTTGATGATTTTGAATTGTTTATTTAATTGATATTATATTTTACAGCATAATAAGTAAATAATAATTGCTTGTTATGAAAAATATGGATACTCTTCAGACAAAGTCGTCCAAAAATCATTTAATCAGGGAGACAGGAGACTTAGTTTCAAAAAGCGAAGCAAAACATTTTTCGGTCTGAGGTTATAACTTATGTCTTTCATGCGCACGGTGTGAGAAAGATGGTCATTCTTGATTGATCATCACATACCTTATTGATCTTTAAATGCTTTGCAGTTTATCAAATCTTTCCAAATTGCCGCGCAACACCCATTCGAGCTCAGCGAAAGAGTGGTATTCCACGGAATATAGTTTGGGAAACAATGCGTTGGAAGATTTTGACGCAATATACAGTATTGTGCTATGAAGACTTGATAGACATAGGTATATACTGAAGTCATCACTTAAAGCAAATGGTGCATGCATTAACTTAAAACACTGAACTGTTTTTAAATTTTAACAATATGATTTTAGATATTTTGTCTTACATTCAATACAATTGATTTGCCAACTAGTTTTCATCATTTTGAATTAAATTGTTTCCTAACAACTATTATCCGCAGACAGCCAAACCAAACCATTGTGTGGCACAATATTTTCCTGCATAAAAAAAATCTGTGCTCCCTTTAAAAACAAATAAACATAAACTGGGCGGAGCTGAATCTATAAAAGCAATGTAATACAGAGATACTAAATATATTGCTATCGCATTCACACCTAAGTGCTTATGCATCACTTGCCAGGTATGCTCAAATAAATAGATAGGCGAACCAACGAGCGAATGTTTTTGCAGCAAAACCAGTTTCAGCCGGTCGGCATAACGAATGGGGTGGTTTTGTTTTTATTTGCCAGAAACACTCAATTGCTTTGCTTCCGAGTATAAGTATTAGTGTGAGTCAAATTCTTTTTCACTCACACACAAAGTACGCTGTATCCTATTGATACACTGCTGCGTCTCTTAAAACAAAGAGTTGGATTTAGTTTTCTCGTGAACCTCAGACCGGTTATTTCATTGAATCGCGTCTTGAGTCAAGCTTGACTTAGAATCCTTTAAAGAATACATGCACTGTCAATAAGAAATATTTTCGAACAAATAACGTCGGGGTTCTTATTGTGCAAAAATACAAAAAATTGTGATTAATAAATTAAAAAAAAAGAAATATGACAAAACAATTTTGATTAATTTTTATGTTTCTTTAAGTGTAAGTTATATTTTTAATTATGTGAATTTATGATAAAAATAAAACGACTGAAAAAATTGAAACAAAAACTTCATATAATAAAAACAAAAATTATCAAAATATGGTCACCTTAATGCCATACAGTTATTCTGCACCAAGATGTGGATTAATTGATAAAATGATTGAACCAAAGGTATTTGCATATTCATTAATAAATACAATCAATCCATACTCAATACCTATAAAATATTATTGATAAAATTAGTAAAGTTTAATTTTAGCTATAAAAATATCAGCTCATTAAATTTTATTTGCACAAATGATTTTTATAGCACCAATTTTGTACATACTAATTAATCAGGTTTGGCAAGTTTTTAATAGTTTCATTTGGGGTATTTATTTGGTAAAACTTTATATCATTGCTGAATGAAAATATTAAGTTCTTTAACTTTAAGCAAACAAAAGGTTTAAGTTTATTATGGGCACTATATAAACTCTTTTTCTTTCGAGACAAGAGACTTATTCCCTGCAAGATATGTTATATTTGATATACCAATAAGATTTAGAAAGGTTAATTGCAAAGACTGTTTTCTTTAAAATTGTGTGCTTTTTATTGATTCATCTTATGTGGTTCGTAGTAATTATATGCAAAGCATTTTATCTGCCAAATAATCACCTCATCTTGAGTGGAAACTTGTCTAAGTTTTCAATGACGTTTTTGTATACTTGGTGTTATATGTTATTCTAGCAATATGCTTAACTATCTCGTCCTTAACTTCAAAATCAAAGCTGACTTGGTAGCATACCACTACTTTTGTGATAGCCCCATATGGAAAATGTCAATGCTTTCAAATCGCACGATCTTGCTGGCTACAATTGCGTATGAAACCATTGTTTTATTAACTGTGTAGCATGTGGCGTCATCCTGTTGAAACCACATACGTACGTATCCCTAACTTTGCATTCGCAGTTAACATCATTACACACTGTTTATCGCAATGGAATTTTCAGCCTTATTTTTGAAAAAAAAAAAAATTACCAAATGATTTCACCAGCTTAAAATCCATGGATGGAATTGTATGTCTATTTTTGTTGTAATTGGCATTGTTATTCGGGAATATGATTTCTATCCAAACGACTCTGCAAGAAATTTTAATATATGTTGCATTAAACTTAAAATATTCTTATCTATAGTAAAAATATTCCGATATCACATAGCTTCATAGCTCCATCATAGCTTCGAAAACTGACACATAGTTTCTTCTGCATCAGATGTCAAGGCACTAACTTTCAAGAAACGATCGTAATAAATCTCTATCACTAATTCGATCCCTGGCTCCTTGCTTTATTCAGTAAAAGTTCGTTTCAATTTTTATTCAAGCACTTTTTATCATTTAATATCTCATTGTCATTGGTCTTGCTCTGCATTTGTCTTGCTGCAGGTTCCATCAAAATCTACGAAATTCTCTGAACGTGTGATATATCCATTGTACTTATTCTTCTTTCTTTCATAATCTCAGTTGAAAAAGAATAATAGTTGCAAGTTTAATGAATTTCGTGATTTCAGATCATGTGTGACTGCCAAGTACTGAACATTCATTTCAAACAGTGATTTATTTAGATTTGCATTAGAGTGTTCGTGAGGGACTCGGAAGCAAAGAGCAACGCTGGTTGAAGCTTTGACTTAAATATATAGTCATATATTTGGTCTGGATTGAGACTATGTTTGACTTTTATATTATATATTTATACACATTGGAAAGACACTTCTCGCTCTGTTGATTCTGACTGCTTAATCTTCCAAGTTACTCTTTTTTGTGCTGAAGCCCTGCCAAGTTAGCAGAATGAATGATTGATGCAAGTGTTGTCTCTCATATAAAAATACGCAACATGAAGAAAAAAAGGCAAGACGATTGCTCGTTCAGCATTCGCATGTTTGCTCCAGGCTTTTACAGAGAATGTATGACACATGTGCGGAAGCTGGATCGCTGTCTTCGCTGCGAAGTCTCAAGCTTGGTTTAAATGATTGATTGAATAACTATGGTGAAGACTTTTGAGGATTAGCTCAGGATCATGATGCTTTTTTAACTGTTTGGTACTTTAATAGGTAAGCCATTCGTCAGAAAGATAGTATTCATTATAAGCTACTTCGAAAAAGGAAAATAAGCAGTTGCTCAATTAAGGTTCTTTGAGCCTTAATGCTTTGTAGAGAATATTTCCATAGATTCGATTTTAATTTTGTTTATATATGGCAAGTGTTCACATCAAGCGAGACATAGGTTAAGACTATGTTTCACTTTTCTGTGTGCAGTATACAGTATGATGTTGCAAAGTTCGTACCATCACTTAATTTTAGATTTTATTAGTGTCCGTTTTAACTTTTGATTGAATCTGGAGAGATAGTAAACTTTCCTGAAAGTTTTTCCGCTATTTAAACACTCAGTTCCATGCAGAGTTACAGCAAAAAGTGATCTTATACACAATAAAATTTGAGTTTCATGAGACAGAAGACCATTAGCTTTGACAGTCCGAATTACAAAGTTTGCTTAAAGTTTTTTTGTAAAGTTAACGTTTTCTCCAGGTTGGTTTGTTACTACTATGTATGCCGTCCAATGCTTAGTGTAACATGAAATTATCATTATAGCTCGTTCGCTGGCGTTACGATAAAGTTGATGAATATCCTAACTGCGAGTGTCTTTCAAGACAAACGTTCTTTGACACTACACCATCTACTTCCTTCCTCCTGATCCTTCATTTCAATTTTAAAAGAATGGGTTAACAGTGTACTTCCAGAAAATTGTGTAAAAGTAGTTCCAATAGTATCTAAAACTTCTACAAAAGAAATCTACTTTGTTAAAACAGTTGAGTTTTAGGTTATATGGAAATGAGATTATTATGGAAGTACTGTCACAAATGTTTGTTTAACATATCCTAAAATTATTCAAAAAAATTAGAGCTTCAAATCGTACTGCGAGATTATAAACAGTACTTAAATATCGAAAAAGGTTGAATAATGTCCTTATTATCTCTTTAATCCAATATTGTTGAAAATATATGTATCGATAATCTTTGTTTATTTTCCAACCACAAGAAACGCTGGGCATTCCCTATGGCAAGTTTATAACCTTGATCTCATCTAATTCCTAAATATCTAAATGCACATCTAACTAATGACAAAAACAAACAATGAATGTTACACTTAATAACTCAGAGCAAGTCAATTGACAACACCAGAGTCTGGCTGCGAAGACACTGGCTACTTAATTTATGACCAAATATTGAATGCACATTGATTTGATTTTGATTGTTCCCCACCATCAAGCAGCTGATTGTGTGATAATCAAGCATGCTTGTTTTTATTTTTATTGTTCGAGGGGACAATAGGATTGTAAAAAAATTGTTAACGTCAACATAAAAATAGAAATGAAAAAAAAAAAAAACAAAACAAAACTGTTAAGGGTTAAGAAAAATTGTCACGCAAGCAACATAATTCAAAACAAATGCTTTAAGATTTTTGTGCCTTCTTCATCATCACTTACTCTCTGACTTGGGGATTTCAGCTGATCTTATCAGTTTTGCAGCAACAACTAGCTGAGACCTTATATGAGTGTAAATGCAAACACACAAGAGATAGAATGCTGTTAACCTGTTTTAGTCAGATTTTTGCTAGAGCTTTTCAAGTATTTTTTTTGAAGAGAAACTACATTGAGTTGAAATTTGTTGGACATATTTGAAACGGAAAAAGCGACACAGGAAAACTGGCCACGGAAGCACACGATCGAAGGAGGATAAGAACTCAAACAATCTGAGTAAAGAAAATGTAACTTTTGTTACAGCAATGAGCAGATTTATACAAGAATATCTTAGCTTTGAAAATCTACTCAAGGGAAGACTTTGTAGTAAAATAATTATATAAAACCTGTTAAGACATATATGCTTTTTACAAGTCCGTTTCCGTTTCACCCACAAGATTAACTCGAGAATTTTAAAGCTGTGGAAAAAATTAATCTCTCTAATAAGCTATTGGCTCTTAACTCAGTTTGGTGCAAGAGCAGACCTTTCGATGTTTTGATATTTTGATATTTTCGACTTTTGTAGACGTTTTCAATATTAATCGAAACATTCTCATACTTAATTGATGTTTATCGATACCTGTGTATGTTTTTCAATACTATTTAATATAAGTACTTAAAGTTTTACGACGTTAATCGGTACTTAACGATGGTTTTCAATGCAATTTCATGATTTCGGGAAAATAGCTTAATCGATATTTATCGAAACTTTTCGAGTTTTTCAATGTGTTCCGATATTTTTTGGCTTTACTCGACTTTTTGAATGTTTTTCGATGTTACTTATTATATTTTAACTTTTTCGATACTTTCTGATTCTTACGGATGTTTCTTGTCTTGTACTTTTCAATGTTTTTCCTTAACAAAAACCAATTTTTTTTTAAACTTTTCCTTAGAGAATAACTGCAACAATGTTAATTCCATCTATTATTCCATGTTATTTTTTTCCAATTTTGATTTTGAAATTTTTAAATCATTTCTTGGCAACTTTAAGGAAAGTGAAAATTCGCTGCTTTTGGGAATGTCTGAAGCTATCTCAAACCTACAAAAACTGAAGTTATCTAATACTTCAAAACTTTAATATTTGATTCCCTTCAAATACAGAGTTATGTCTTTTGTGTGAAGTCAAAACGATTAAATTAAATGTAACTTTTCCTTCTTTGGTGGTTTTTTGCTTTAAGTAAGCTCCAGCAGAAGCGTTGAGCCCGAATAAATGCTCTATTTATAGCATTGCGTTTCAGGACTTTTTGTTTAATGCTGAATTAGTTCGGTCCAGTTATTAACATATAATTTTTTGCCATTCGTCGCCATTAAGTTTAAGGTCTTCTCTACTTGTTATAATGGGGTTTCCACCAAAATGCTGATAAACAAGTGTGCCTATCCCAATTGATTAACCGTAGGCAATAACGTGTTAACACTAAAAACAAAAGAGATAATCATCGAAGAATTTCGAAAATTTATAAGCAGGTATTTATTTGTTTGTTTCCTTTGAAAGTTTTTATTTTTTTTATTCAAAATACCAGTGACTTTAGCGACTTGTGTCATAAATTAGTTGACAGTTAACGCGCTGTTGTTATTGGATTTGACAGTGTCGAAAAATTAACGAAAGAGAAGAATGGCACAGAGAGCTCACAAGTTGGCAAACTGCGCTTTATCACTAATTGCTCATAAGCCAGCTTTGATTGAGTGTATTGTTAAAATATATTTTTGTTTTTATTTTCATCTCTCCAAGAATACCTTAACACTAGGTGGGCTCGTATACACACACTGTTGTCATGTTTTAGTTATCACAATAAAACAAGTAGTTCCAAAATGTCGGTTTCATAAAATTTAAAATTGTTCGTGTTTGCAGCATTCACTGCATTCCTTTACATACTGCGTGCACGCATGCGCAGCATTGTGCTAAAATTAATGAAGAAAAAATGTTGCTTACGCTGCTGCGACTTTTGCGTCTTCAACTTTCGTCATTATGTCGCATAAATTAAAATATTTTATGTTTTATTTTTCTACTTTTTTATAGCATGGAACGTGCTAAATGAAACTTAATTAGTCACCTGCTGTGTGGGTGAAGTTCAACTAGTTGTTGGTGTTAATTTTTGTTAATACTTATTGCTTCTAAGAAAATCTTTTATAGCCAAGAACTTACGAAATTTATAAAAGTTTATAATTTTCATAAGCAAGAAAATGGCAACTGAAATGACTCAGCTTTAAAATATCCTATAACCAAAGTTAACGTACTTTGGCCCTTATTACGTTGACGCCTTCTAAGTACAAAATGCATTGTATACAAGTACTTAAAAGGCACATTACTATAACAACTAACAGCAACAACAGCAATAAACAATTAGCAATAATTCATGCTCCATTAAAAAGCTGCATGAAAATCACAGTAAAATCGTGCACATGATTTGCTTTGCAAATTAACGAGAAATTAAAGAAAACTCGCCGCCGCCACTTTGAATTGTGCATTGGACAAAGTTAAACTCAACTCACGTGATGGCCAGATTTCCGCATTAGTAGAAACCACAAAAGTGACCATAATGTGCCTGCCATATGCATTTGCTTGAAATTTTCTAGAATTGTTTTGAGCGCCCAATCTTGGTTACAACGCATGACTGCGTTGCATGCAACACCATAGTTACAACCATTTTTTTTTTATTTAAATGCGAATTTAACAAAATGTCAGCAATTGATATTAGTGCTGTTGTATACCATGCTTTCTTGTAATAGGTTGCTCTATTAAGTTAATGACCAGTATTTGTCATCGCGATTATGTTAATAGCGACAACTTTTGTGGTTTTTAAGAAAAATATACAATACATGATTTTGAAAGGATTTTATTAAGCTTAAAAAAAGTTTATAAACATTTTTTTAATTATGAAAGATAAATCAATGAAATAAATAAACTGTAAGACTTATTGTTAAAATTGGTTCGAAAGAAGTGTATATCATGAAATTGACTTCGAAAATTGCTCAATTAATAATAATCTGAGGAATTGCGATTTCAAAAGTTTAAAAAAAATTTGTGGTCTTCTAGAGATGGATTGTACTAAAATTATTTATAGATTTCATGTAATGCCCAGCTTACAGGAGTTCTATCCGAAGGCTGAGTTTCTATCGGAAGAATATATACAATAGTTTTAAAGGAAACATAATTTTGTGAAGAGAAGTCTTTGGGATCAAATGTGTCAATAGTTCACTGAACATTCAAGTTATACCAAATGTTCAGATTAAATTTTATTTCAGTCTTCTGCAAAGATTATACTGATGGTATTCAAACTTTCGTATATTTTGAGTTCAGCTTGGCCTCGAAAAAATTTCTTAAAAATAGTACATCGGATTGACATTAAGAGAATAAAATGTTCGTTTGTTAGTAAAGAGTGTTTTTTAGAGGTTTGTTTTTTGAATGGAGATAAAACTGGCATTTTATGGTCAAATCTGGCAACTCTAATGTCATTTATGTTCAGTTTGGTTTGCCATTCCATCATGAACAGGTTGACAAAAAAACAACGCTTGCAAATCGTGCAAATTTATGTCGAAAATAATGGTTCAGTTCGCGAAGTTTACCGCAAGCTCCGTCCATTTTATGGTCGACATAATCGTCCATCAGAGCAATTAATTCGGTTAACCATGGATCGTTTTCGCACTACGTTTACTCTATGTGATAATACGCATCCTCAGAGACGTCGAACAGTGCGCACCGAAGAAACAATTGCCGCTGTAGAGCAAAATGTTGAAGAGGACCCGAATGAATCGATTCGCCACCGTGCACAGCAATTGGAGCTTTGTCCATCAACTTTATGGAAGATTTTGCGCAAAGATCTTGGCTTGCGACCTTACAAGATCCAGCTTGTGCAAGAATTAAAGCCGCGAGACCATGCAATGCGTCGTGATTTTGGTGAAGGGCCGAAAATGAGATTGATCTCGATGCTGATTTTCATCGCAAAATTTTGTTCAGTGATGAGGCTCATTTTTGGTTGAATGGCTACGTCAACAAGCAAAATTGCCGCATTTGGAGTGAAGAGAATCCACATGAGACCCTTGAGACGCCATTACATCCACAAAAACTGACTGTTTGGTGTGCTCTATGGGCTGGTGGAGTCATTGGGCCATACTTCTTCCGAAATAATGCTGGAGAGTCAGTTACCGTTAATGGAGACCGGTATAGAGCCATGATAACCGACTATTTTGTTCCCGAATTGGATGGCATGAATGTGGATGAGTTGTGGTTCCAACAAGACGGCGCTACATGCCACACAGCGCACGTCACAATCGATTTATTGAAGGAAACATTCGATGAGCGCATAATTTCGCGGAATGGACCTGTCAATTGGCCACCAAGATCGTGTGATTTGACACCATTGGATTATTTTCTTTGGGGATATGTGAAGTCGCTCGTCTACGCCAACAAACCAGAAACGTTAGGGGACTTGGAAGCCAACATTCGTGGCGTTATTGCCGACATACGGCCCCATATGCTCGAAAAAGTGGTTCAAAATTGGACCTGTAGAATTGGCTTTATTCGAGCCAGCCGCGGCTGCCACATGCCCGAAATCATATTTAAACATTAATGACATAAAATTATCCTTCCAATAAAGCCAAATTGATGGACATTAAAACGATTTTCTTGTGTTTTATTTCAATTCGAAGCTCTATACCTCTAAAAAAAACACCCTTTATAAATGAAGAGAGCATGTCTTTGTTCACGTTCAGTGATGAAGAATTCTTTCAGCATAGATGGTGCTCGAAAACACAACCAAAATTCAGCCTGATTTGCACTAGAGTGGCATCATATATGTAGGTATACATTTTGCAAGCTCGATTTTTAAATCTTGGATTTAACTTCACTTTCATAACGATTTTTGGCGGTTTGCCATTTTTGAACCACCGTAACTTCAGTTATAAGTGCAAGTGCCGTTGCTACGACACAAAAAAAACTTTTTCAGTTTTAGGTATTGGTGCTCCCTAACATAGTTGCAACCGACTCTTTGTTCAAAACACTGTTAAAGGTTATGTATACATTTTAAGGTGTGTCAAGAAATACGTTTCTAAAAAAAGTTTGAGATTCAAAAGATACATTTTTTTGATTGGCTCCAATGCATATGTATGTCATTATATTTTGTAAGTGTTGTATTATTTTATACAAGCATATACTTATGTATACGTATGCTCGATAATTTAATTTAGTTATTTAATAATCATACATACAGTTTCCTTTGTTGTTATTATTCTTAAATAAGCCACCATAAAATAAGCGAGGCAGACAGATAACTTTATAAATATTTACACTGAAAACGTACCAATCTACAAAAGCAGAATAAATATTTAAATGTTTTTATTATTTTAAAAATGCAACAATAAACTGATAAGCGGTTTTTCATATTGTTCATAATAATTAATTTGTATAAATTGCACTGAAGTAAATTTTGCTGATATTGTTGATACTGAAGGCGACACCTCAGCATATTCTTAGAAGCTTTTTTTGTGTGTGAATCGTTGTCGCTGGAAATTATACTTCGCTGCATTTGGGCTTTGGATTTACTGGTACCAGTGACTATTAAGTTCAGACTTATTTTGTTATTGTTTTTATATACAAAAATGCAATTTTTCGTAAATGTTTCAATAGTTGTTTACATGAATGCGAAAATTTTTTTTGGCAAGTTAGCAAAAAATAAATTTGTAAGACGCGCTTAACAACCTTGAGAACTTTGCGATGATTTTGCGGAAAAAAAAAAATTATCAAATAATGCAAAAAAACGTGAGAAAGATTAATATTTTTATGCACACCTACATATTAAAAATGAATTTATTTTCCCATAGCTAACAAATATGATTTTGTATGAAAAGAGCTCAAGATAAAGAATTTAAAAAAAAAAAAAAATTATGTAACAAATTGTAAAATTCAAAAATTTAAAAGTCGTGTATTCTGGTTACACCCCAAAAGAGGTATTTTATAATAAATGACCTACAAATCGAGGAAAATCTATGTCGAGTGAAAAACTGAGGTTTATAAGAATATTTCTCCGTCCTAAAGTTAAATTTGTTAGCTGCTCATGGTCATTTGGGAATTTCCTAAGCAATATAAGGAAAGTACTACTTAAGCTAAATGAAATTGTGTTGTTTGTAACGAAAAGTTTCATGCAATGTCGGAAAATCGTAAAATAACAAAACTATCGAAAACGAAGAAGTAGAAAAATTTAGAAAGAAATCAAGATGTACTGAAAAGTTCCTAATTTTTTGTAATATTAAAAAGTCAAATATTTTGAAACTACTTATGTCCGAAAACAAGTTTTCAAGAAAACAGTAGTTCTCTTCTACAGTTTCGATTTTAAGCCTCTTGCCTCATTACTGACATTTTTTATTCAGTTTTCCTTATCAAAAGGACATTATCATAACATAATAGAAAGAATTTCCCCAAATAGCTAATTTTATAAGTTTTTACAAGTTATTTAGGCCTGTTCTGAATTCGATTTATTTTTTAACTGGAATCGAAGTCTGAACTTGAATGTCAATAGCTGCTCTAAATCGAAAAATTGTTGAAAATATTGACATTTGTTAAAAAATTTAGAAAAAGTTGAAAAATCGTGAGTAAATCGAAAAATATTGGAAAAGTCAAGAAATGTTGGAAAATCGAAAAATGTTCGAGAGATTGAGATATTTGGGAAAAAAATCGAATAAACATCAAAAAGTTGAATTGTGTATATGTATTGTAAAAGCCGTAATATTATTGAAAATGTCGAATATTTTTCAAATACTATTTCCATCCTTGTAGAAAAATTAAATAATAATTGTGGAAAAGTGTATATATGTATTAGAAACATACAGCATAAGTCGGAAAGCTTTTGAAAATTCAAGAAATATCCAAGAGGTCGAAATATAATGAGTCACAATTGGCAGAAGTCGGAACGTATTGAAAAATTGAAAAAATTTTGAAAAATCCAAAAGTGTTGAAAATGTCGACGACTTTCAAGACGTTGATAAGTAAATGTCTAAAATGTAATAGGTGCCTGACCTTATCTAAGAAGCTGATATATTGGGAGAGTTTTCTTAAGGTTCAAAACTGATAAGTCCGGAACAAGCAGAAAAAAACTTTTTTTGCATGGAAAAAAGTTATTGGGCCGTGTAATCTTTGACCTCGAAGAGGAAGTGCATGACGTCATCCGATTGAGTTAAAATTTTTACGGGTTTTTTATTTTTCAAGCAGAAACATTAGAAACGCAAGAATTAGTAAGTAATTTTTATGGAAGCTTAAAGGTTGTTCAGTTTATTTAAAAGTTTTCGAAAAAAAAAATATATTGCATTAGAACTTCATTTATGATTATCTACCAAGAAAAATTCATCAAAATCAAACAATCCGGAAATGTTTACAAAAATGCCGTTTGATCTCATTAAAATATCTCATTTCAATGTCTTTCTGTATCAAAATCTACTTTTTTGCTTTCAGGATTCAAAAAGCAACCAGACGACGACCACTATTACTCCTTTTAAAGCAGATAACGCAGTGTTGTTTTTTTAGCGATTTTAGAGACGATCTTATATAGGCTATATTTCTCGATGGCGATGACCAAATAGTTACATGTTCATATACATTTGCAACACTTAGCATTATTTTCAGAGAAAAATATTCTCCAATTTTATATAATAACCATAAGGTTTTTTCTGACACATAAATTTAGTCTTGGTCTAAATCCGACGCCTGTTTTACACTTTCATTTCAGGTTCAATTTTGCTTTAATTTGTCTAGCTATGTTTCCTTATATTTAGGTAATAACATACTATATAAAAATCTCTAGAGATTTTTGGCAGCATTATCGTTTTTGCATAAGCTACCTTCTTCGAATGTGTTTTTTTTCAGAATATTTTTTATCTCTGTTCATGATTTTGTAAATGCAATTAATATTTTTAAATCTTATTTTCAGGTTAAACGTCCCAAAACCGAGCACACAGATACGAATGACAGAAACAGGTAAATAATCATCATTTCCTTTCTAGCAAAAAAAAAAAAAATCAATGTTAAAAGAAATATAAAAATATATAGAATCTAAAATTTGTTTAACCCAAAAACCTAGAAATTTAAAATGACACACTTAATGCGTTTATAGGCGACACATTAGCGTCAAAACCTGCATCAATCGATCTTTCCGCAATTTTTGACATTTCTCTGTTATTTTTTTTTTGTTTTTCTTTTCTAGCATATCATCGACTAATAAATTTTCAACATTTGCCGCACATATGCGAAACAAACATCGAAATATTTAGTTTTGTCTCAAGAGTCAGTTAGAGAGTCTGTGCGCCTTTGCATCTGCAAACATTTGACAAGTTCCGTCCAAGCTAAGGCTATAAAAAAACACTTGGCAAAAAAAAATCGTTTTCTTGAGTGTTAGTTTTCTTTTTTTTATTTTATTTTTGTACCGATCCACTTGACTTGTTCGCTGTTCTAAGATTTTTTTATTTTATTTTGTTTTTATTTTGTCCTTTTCATTTCTACTATGTTATGCTGAAGTACGATATTCATTTTTAATTTACTTAACGTTTGTGTTTTAAATTTATTTTGGTTCTTTTAAAATATTTTGTCTTGAATTGTTCTTGGCTCTCGGTATTATCGAATAAGCATATTTTTCCCATTTTTATTGATTTTCGTTTATATGGGTTTTTTACGACTTTTTTTCACTATACGACTTCTGCGAAGTGTCAGCTAACATTAGCATTTTTCTAACTGGATATGGGAGTCGTATCAATGAAATCATTGTCCATAGCATTTTAATCTTATTATATGATCTCGCAGGTTTTGTTTGTTTCATTTTCTGAATGAAAAAATTGTTACACATGCGTCTGTGTTAAAACTTTAGTAAAATTAATTCGTATGCTACAACAAATGTATATTGTAACTTAGACTTAGCTTCTGTTTTAGACAGCAGCTATAAGTTTTCCAAGTGTCCTGACTTTTGACCTTCAAACCAATTATCAGATCAATTCAGGTAAACTGTGATTTGCTAAGTGCAAACCTATATTTCCTGTTGCAGATTTGTATTCTATGGAAAAATATCTAAATGTTTGCATGAAAAAAATTTCTTTGAATTTTTTAGATTTTGAGGTTTGGTCAAATCTTCAACTTTCATCGATTTTGCTGCAAAACTAAAAATACATACTGTATGGATTTTGGTTCAATATACTAAAACATGAGAATTAAATTTCACAGCCTTTGTTGCTCATTCACTGGTGCATTCACCCTGAAACGATTTTTCCAAAAATAATTTCAATTTATGACTGATCGCTACCTTGTTAGTGTAAAAAGAAAAAAGGAAAGACAAGAAATTCCCATAATGAGGTGTCAAATTTTATTATCCAAATTATTGTGTTTTAGTAATATTTCTTAACCAATTCAATTTACAATTATATTTTGTCACTGTAGCATATTTAACAGAGCTGATTAATTACGCATACAAAACATGACATGTGACCATGCGCCGTATTCAAATATGACTCCATATGTTTATTTCCAATGCGTGGTAAAAATCAATGAATAAAAAAAAGGTTACGTTCAGAGTAATACGTTGTATGGTACCAGAGAGTGTTCCACATGCTAAGCAGTCTACTTACTCTGAGCACAGTCTAAGCGTACGCGCGTACTTTTGAGCGCAATCAGGCGATTAAATTACGCGGATATGAAAATTATGTCTCATGATTTTTATGAAGTATTTGTGTTACGTTATTATTTTTATTGTTTTTAATTATAAATGTTTTGTATTTGCTTACTTTAGTTTGATATTCTTGTTGATTTATAACCAATAAAGGGTAAATCAGCTCACAGTTCTATGTAGCTACGAATCAAATTTTCATATTGGCTTCAAATGTATATTTTGAAATTGATTTTAAAGACATTTGACTTAAAATGGGGTTTTCTCACGCTTCCCATATTAAGTAGAATCCATGAGTAGGTACGTACGTATGTATAATTTTCAAATTATTTTCTCATAAAAATCGTTACTTCCTTAATAAAAATATTTAAAGACCATAAAATTTTTTTGTATCCAAAGTGAGCGTTGAAAATTTGCATATAAAATATTTTACAACTGTCGTTAAAATTTGTTTCGTAATTCTGTTTTGTATCATAAACAAAACCAAATCTCTTTGTAAGTTGAAAAGTGACTGTTGTGGCTGCCGTAAGTGAGAAATTTTTAGGTCTATGGGATGCTTCATCATGGTTGTCAAAATGCTCGCTGTAAAACTAAATAATTAAATTTCATAGTTGATGATAAATAATGCAATACAGTGACTATAGCGGTTATGATCTTAAAAGTCGAAATCAGTCAACAGTTTGCGCCGCTATTTGGTACGGAACTCTTTCAGGGCCTGGTAATGTTTTTACTGTTCTCGACAGGAAAAAACAAATTTTGAACCATAAACAGCATTCGTATGTATATTGAGATACAGTTAATAATGTTATAAAATCTTTTTGGAAATTTCCATATCAATTTCATTTCACTGTTACTATCATATTCTGAAATCGATTTCGATCTCTCCTGTTGCTTGTGTTCAAATTTTAGCTTTTGGAAAATTCACCCAAAATGGGCATTTGTTTGGAATAGAGATTGGCTCTAGTTATGATGGAAATAAATTTCCAATCTATTTTCTTTTTTTGAAATTCATAATTCAAATTTTATTTTCAATTTTTCAAAAAATTAGCCTCAAATTAATTCTCAATGAAGCCGATAACTTTGCTATTCAAATCCGAAGTTGAAGAACATGAAATTCCCTATCAATAAGTGTGAAAGGAAAAGTTCGGCAAAATGTTCATAGTACATTTTTTCAAATCAAAATTTTTTTTGTGTATAGTGTGTATTTATTTATACTTTTAATACTGGGAAACAAAATCATCAAAAAATCTGCGTCCCCTGAATAAAAAGTTAGTATCAAAGAAACATTTTAAGCCTGAAAATTTAACGGCCATAACTAAAGCACCACCTTTTTTAATGGTAAATAAAATCTTTCAAAATTAGTACTTAGTTGCAAAACCTTTACGCTGGACGACACACGCACCTCTCTTATGTATAGAGGATACTAAATTATTAATGATATCCGGGTACCCTTCCTTGGCTATTTTGAAGAAATGCTGTGGTTTTACAATTTTCACTGTTGATTTCCATGTTAACAACCTCCCACAAGTTTTCAATAGTAGTCAAATCAAAGCAGGCCAACTAAGAACTTCAGAGTTCTACGTCTTTGTCTTGTTGAAACCTCCATTTAAGTGGAATCTTTTCCTCGGCATATGGTAGCATTACATCATTAAGTATGTCAGCGTACATCAAGCGATCCATAATTTCATCAATCCAATGAATTATTCCAACCCCATGACCAGAGATTCAACCTCAGACCATTGCACGTCCATGTCCGTTGCTTACAGTGACTACGCAATACTTAAAACACAATTTATCTCATTTTGGTCTCCATACAGGCCTTATTCTACGTCCACCTCAACTTGAGTGTCCGAAAATGCAAGACAATATTGTTTTCTAAAAAATTCAACTACAAGGATACGGATGGAATAAGGCGTGTTCGTATACCAAAAAAAGATAGATTGTCAAGACTGTAAAGAACCAAGTTGGATGTGTAATAGTCTGGGGTTTCTTCCCTGGATCAGTGGGAAGAGGTCAAAAATAGATTTTGGGCATAACCACATGAAGTGCCCAATTTTGGTCCATTCCTGAATTTTTTTTGCACCAATCAATGAAAAGAGATCAAGTAGCGCACCGTGCACATCGGGCGCCAGAGGGGCAAAACACTTTTGTGTTTTTATCTTAAAATTCATCTACCTCACTGGAAAAAAGGGTCTACACTTTTGACATTGAAAAACTCTAGCAAAAAGAGATATTTTTCACGACTACTTTGCCGCCCTACTCAAGAGGTCGAAAGATTCTTTAATAGTATTCGAATTTCGAACCTAACCGACTCATTAGGTTGTTTACTTTGATTTATGCTTTTATTGTAGCTTAAGAAAAAGTTACATTTCTGATGTGTGTTAAAAAGACACGCTATCTTTTAATTCTCTATTGACTGCGTGGTTTTTTTTTATTTTTGAACTTTTCTTCTTTTTCGCTTTGAATTTCGAGCGTCTTTGTAAAGCAATGTCAAACATGATTTGACCAAACCTCTTATTTACGTGCAATTTTAGTAAATATTTACGTTTCATTGACTTAGCTTGACAAATTTTGTTATTACTTTAAATTTAGGACTAATTCTTTTTTCTTTAATATAATACATTTCACGTGAATAGCACGCTTTTATATATAAATTAAACATGAGTATGTTATTGGGTTACATACTTTTTGAAACTACATATAAAATTTCATAAGTTGATCATCTTAGAGCCTCAAACATTTTTAAACAACTTTATTCTTTTAGGAATAAATTTTCAGCATAACAGTTCCATAAAATGTTGAAGGTTTTTTTTTTCTCTTTATACCAAAATATTTCTTTCTTAAAGCAGCAGCCAGTGTGGTCACAACATATGCTATTCTTTTAGAGCCTAATGCTCTTATCAAGGGTAGGTACGCATTCTTTCGTTGAATTCGATTTTTGCCACTTGTCTTGTGAGCTGCCGTTTCTTAATCTTTTAAGTAGTGGGTGCTCACATGGACCTAAAAAACTAATCCTCCAAAGTGTTAAAAACGTTTAAGTGTGACACTTTTTTTCCTTTCAAAAATGAAACAAAAAAGAATGGGTGCTTAGTGAAATGTTTAAAATTCCGTGAAATTATGACACATGTTTCAGATATGCAATAAATAAAACCAGAATAAAACCTATTTTTCAGTCAAATTCAGAAGAAATTTTAAATTCAAAATGTCGACGTTTGGAAGTACCTAGCAGTTTTTGGCGTTTTATTGCAACTCAAGTGTCAAGTGATGCGACGGCTGGAAAATTTGAAACAAATTGTTTTGAGTTTTCGCGATTTTTTAAATTAACAGGACTAATTTTTTTATATAGAGAACCTTCCGAAATGATTTTTTACATTTTTCATTTATTTATGACTTATATTTTTTTATAATTCTTTTCCTTTCCTTTTAGACTCTGCTCTCAATCAAACTCATCGACGACATCAACGACGTCAACACACCAACTTCATCACCAGCAGCAACAGCAGCAGCAACAACAACAACAACATACACACGCTGCCTCCGGTTCAAATCAATGTAGTCGCTTAGCACTCCCGCCTCATACACAACCATTGCAACCAACGATAACCTCACTTTCTGCGCTAACAAGCCATTACAGTGGGGGAGCACCGCCATCCAATATCAATTCCAGTTGTAGCCTCGCACATCCAGCATCATCTTTAGCACTGAGCGCTGCTGCTGTTGCCGGATCTTCCGCATCATTTTCACAATCCCCCGGTAGCAGTTTCTCAACATATCAACAACACAGTGGAGCTGCTGTCAGTCCAACAGGTGATGTTAGCAATAACACTGGGCTAACACGCACACAGCAACAGCAACAGCAGCAACATCAACAGCAGCAGCAGCAGCAACAACAACAACACAACGACACAGCGCTACACAGTGGCATGTCCCATTGGTTGGCTGAGACCCAGTTGCCCTCAGTAAAATCAGAAAACCGTAGCCCTGGTTTAAGTGGCGCCAACACCAACGACTCAACTGCCGCTGCAGGTTTGTCGGGCAGCAATTTGCATGCTGTAGGTTCCTCGCATTTAGATTCTGTTAACATTGTCTCCGCCAGTTCAGCACTCTATAATTGTTCCACGACAAATTCTTTGGATCCCAATAGCGCTGCCGTAGTTGCATCTTCTACCGCCGCTTCTGCTGCTGCCATGGCCGCAGTAAACTCTTCGGCTGCAGCTGCTGCTGCTGCCGCGGCATATGACTCCAAGCATGATTACTATAACTATTACAATAGCATGCAACAGTATACGCCCCCATTTTACTCCACATATGGCACAATGCCATATGCTACTACACGCGCTACTCCCAAAATTGAGCCAAGTTCAAATCCATATCTCGGTTCCAGTTATGCTTCCGCCGCAACGGTCAATAATAACTCTTCACAGCTGTATCCGACAGCGTATGGCTATAATAATTTTGCGCAATTCGGTACCGCTGCAGCAGCCGCTGCTCAACAAGATTACGGCGGTTACTATCAGGATCAGTATAGCAATTACTATAGCCCTGCAAATTACTCACCCTATGGCGCTCAACTCAGTTCGCCCAGCTCGAGCGCTAGCCATGGTTTTCATGTTGCTGCTTCAAATCTATCTGATAGTCCCACCGACACACTCTCGACCACACCCATTTTGCACGCTACACACTCGCCACACTCGCCGCTACCGATCTCACCGAACACAGCGTCATCTATCGTATCTACGGCAGCCACTGCAGCTGCTTCAATTCCCAAAACAACACCTACAGGTAAAAGTGGGCGTGCACGTGGACGTCGTCATGCCCAACCGAGTCCCACGCGTAGCACCACCTCTGATACTCCGAATAGCGAAGCTGTCAAGCCCCCAGAGCGTGTTTTTATATGGGATCTTGATGAGACGATCATTATCTTTCATACGTTGCTCTCTGGTTCTTTTGCCAATCGCTACACCAAAGACCACAGCGCGCTTATGAGCATCGCTTTTCGCATGGAAGAGATGGTTTTTAATATGGCTGATACGCACTTTTTCTTCAACGAGATTGAAGAATGTGATCAGGTGCACATTGACGATGTCTCGTCGGATGATAATGGTCAGGACTTGAGTAATTATAATTTTGCTACAGATGGCTTCCATACTGGTGCACCGGTGGGTGCGCCA
Organism: Meiosimyza decipiens; assembly: GCA_963680825.1. NCBI lineage: Eukaryota > Metazoa > Arthropoda > Insecta > Diptera > Lauxaniidae > Meiosimyza > Meiosimyza decipiens. Next base: position 21,258,677 of record OY804260.1, on the reverse strand, counting down.
CCAAATTTGTGCTTGCCCACAGGAGTGCGTGGCGGCGTCGACTGGATGCGGAAATTGGCGTTTAGATATCGAAAGATAAAGGAAATATACAACACATATAGAGGAAAGTGAGTACCTTTTCAATGCAACTCAATGAGCAGTACATACCTTATAATAATTTTAACTTTTTCAGTGTTGGTGGTCTACTTGGTCCGGCCAAACGTGACGCATGGCTGCAAATTCGTTCAGACATCGAAATTGCAACAGATAATTGGGCCAGCTTGGCAACGAAGTGTCTAAATATGATTGCTCAACGTGAAAATTGTGTTAATGTTTTGGTTACATCGACGCAACTTGCGCCAGCGTTGGCCAAAGTTTTGCTTTTTGGATTAGGTGGTATATTTTCAATTGACAACATCTACAGCGCACATAAGATTGGTGAGTGGTTTTCTGGAGGCTTTATGGGATCTCAAAACCTCTCATCGTGTCCATAAGGAATAATCATAGTTTCATTAAGCAATCTTAAAAGTTTTTTAGTTTTACCATGTCAAAACCTCATAAGAAGATTTTGCACTATTTAGGAAACAATATGAACGTATTTATGTCGTTTTAAAAAACAATGGGACTTTATTGTTAATAATTGATAAGAGTGAGCAAGTTTGGCAAGACCTATCTGTGGCAGAAAGTATTCAACAAAATGATGAAATTTGGAATTTTCAGTGCAATCGCACTCTTTTGGGTACATTCGAGATTTGGAGGCACAAAGAAAAACTGACTAATTTTTGGTAGATATATTATGTGATGAATTTGTATAAACAATTTCATATAAATTATTGGATTATTTTATGTGAATGATAAATAAATGGAGAAGCAAGTGCGCTTAACCTCCAAAAGTATATATAGACTAAAGAGTATTCTCCTAAGCCTGTTATTTTTGAAGCGTTTAAGTCCAAATGTGAGCCTGGAAATATAAATAGAACTTTTGCAAGAATAGACATAGATAGTGCGATCGCCGTTTGCTGAAATCACACAAAAACACGAGATAGGTGTGGATGTTCTCAAGCGTTGCTCTATACTCGTCCCCATTTGCATTTTCAAAAAAATTGGACTCGACAACTTTTTCAGCCGATATTTCAATTTAGTATGAATGCATCTGTTCTTCCTGAATTGTTCAAGCGTTTTTCACACCACAGGAGCGCATATTTTGTTTGCTGAGTAGGCAATTGAGCTGAAAATTGGTTTCGTCTGACATAATGAATTAACGATATGGATTTTGAGTTGTGCCGATTGTAAGATTCGACACATGAAGTTTGTTGTGGAGTCGTGTACTTTCCACGTTATGTAAAGTCAAAATATTATCAAATCGAGGGAAAAATAGTTGAAAATCGCGGATACAAGTTTCCTGTGCATTGCCCATGTATAACATTTTTTTAAAGAGAAAGATGATGTTTGCGAATATTTTATAAATGTATTTTTTACTTTTTAATCGTTCTTGTTTGTTATGTTTTTATGTCTAGTTGAGTTTTTTTTGAATTGTTTACTCTTCTGCTCATAGTAAAAACGTGCCAACCATTATAAATATTAGTCTATTTCATCGAATATTTGAGCAAAACGTTGGTGACCACAATTTTTCAATTACATATACCAAAATAAAGAGCCTCATCTAATCCCAATACGTTCTCTTTTTTGCAGGTCAAGAAACCTGCTACGAGCGCATTGTAACACGTTTCGGTCGCAAGAGCACCTATGTTGTTATCGGTGATGGCGCTGAAGAGGAATCAGCAGCAAAGGCAATGAATTTTCCATTTTGGCGCATATCATCACATAGTGATATCAGAGCGTTGTATACAGCACTTGATATGGGATTCTTATGAAAAACTAATAACAGCCAATACAGCAACAAAAACCATAACACCAAAAATTTAACAAGCGAAATGACACTGAACAACAATGGCCAATTTCGGCTGGAGCTAAGAAATAAAATTGCAATTGTATGTGTGATGTAAGATTACAATGCATATAGAGCAGTATGTTATAAATAAATTTATGTATAAAAAATAAACAAAAAATTTTAAAACAACGCACTAAATGGCAAAAAGACTACAAAAAATTTTTATTTAAAAAATAAACATGATAAAATTTTTAAATAAATTTAATTTAAACTGTACAAATCAAACGACAAGCTACAAAGTTTTTTCGAACATATATTTATGAAACATATGTAAAATCATTTTAAAAACTATCAAGTGAATTTAATCTAATTTAACTCTAATTTGATTGTTTTTTTTTTTGGCAAAATAATTAAATTATTTTGTGCAAAATAAGCACACTAATCGAAATTATATAGACAAACTTATAACTCCTGAGTGGTTTTATTTAAGAAGCATTTAAATTTTATCCCCATTTTTAACTATAAATTTATTACATGAGGCCTAGTTTTCTGTAAAAATAGTTTTAGTTATTTTATTAAAAGTAATACACTTAACAGTAAAATTAAAAAGTTAGTTTCACTACGCATAAGTAAATTCATATATATATATATATATATTATAATTGAAAATAAATAATGTTTATTAGTTTAATATATAAAATAAAAATGTATACATTTTAATTTAAAGTTTAGATACAAATAAGTGAAATACAAATACGTAAAAAATGCACTAAATAAAAAAAAGTTCAATAATTAGTTCAGAAAAAAGTTTTTCATTCTGCAATAATATGTGAATGCATCAGGACATTATAGTCAAGGCCATTGGTTGAGAAATGATGACAAAATAAATTAGCGCTCACTTTTAATTCAACTACTAAATGAATTAAGGGTCTCTTTATTCTGAAGCTATGTCAGCAAGTAACATTGATATATTAAGGTACATTGAAAACATCTCTTGCTATATGAAAACTAAAAGTTCAATGAAATGTGAAATAAATTCTCACATAAAATTCCAATATAAACATCAAATTTCGTGAGTCAAACCATTTCCGAGTTATTCAGTTTTCAATTTACAGTAGTCGCAGTTTGGGCTTTTCCCTCAATTTGCGATCAACTTTAAGATTTTTTTCTGCTTCTAATTAACCAAACATGGTAACAATTTTGAACTTCAAACCTTTTGTACTTTTACTTCAAGTCGATATATATAACCATGCAACAGAACTTCTTATATAAGTACAAATCAGCAAACTCAGAAAAGAGACTCAGCGTAGTGAAGCTGCGTACTCAGTTTTCCTTAAATACAACAGAATATATAGGCTTCAAAGAACTATTTATTTATATAAATTCATCTTAGGTTAACAGTATGAGTATCACATATAAGAAGGGACTCTCTTGATATATTAAAATAAAGGTTGAATGCCCTTTTAATATTTGAATTCTGATTTTTTTACAGATCTTCAAGAAGTTTTATTGAAGAAGTTGTATGTTGTGGCCTAAAGTATGCGTAATCACATTATTTATTCTTCCAGCTTTATTGATTCACCATAATGATCATTTTTTATTTACTGTCTACAAAAAAGTTCCTTATAAATCTCAAAATGCTCGGCTTTTAGTATTCTGTATCAATAGAGCGGGAAGGCTTGGATTTTATTATATTGATCTTCACACAGGTTCTCTATATGCATGCTATAAATTCATAATACTTTTAAAGGATATTTGTAACACTTTATCATACTGACAATTCAAAAAAATTTTTTTTTTATTTTAAGAAATGTTTTTTTCATAATGTGTCCATATTAACAACCTGGGATGAGGTAATATATATAAAAAAATAGTTTTGTCTCATATGCATACATGCATAGCTGCCTATATACTTTGAAATTGAAAAGTCCTTTAAAGGAATTTCCAAAATATTATACATCATTACTGTAGGACTATCTCGTATTCAATATCCGTATGTGAGTCACTTATATTTCATCAGCATGAACAATTTTGAAACTTTTTCGTAAATATATTCGTGGTAATGTTAAAGCAATTTTGTAAGTCATTAATTTTTCTTTGGGTCAAAATACATATTCTGCGCTGAGAAAAATCATGTTTGTGGGGAACATTTTTGAAGTAAAACCGCCTTCATGTGAATAGTGATTGTTAGACAATAAATTCATTTACTTTTTTTTTCTCAATGTACAGGGGCTTTTTCAAACGTAGAAAATAGGCAGCACTCAAAAAAGTTTAGGAGCTACTGTTTTACGAAGGAACACAGTTTACGATGCAGTGCTTATTCAGAATGATAAGCAGTTGGTTGGAAGGTTCGTAATTTTTGGAATTCACAATGGTGATATTGTGAACAACTCTGACACTCAAAAGAGGTGGTTAATTTGATAGTTATAGCAACAAGTTATTAAGAATTGTTTGGATAATTTATCATTTCTTAACGAAGACATCCACCACATATGCTATAAAATATCTATAAAGCGTTTGCGCAAACCTAATAATCGTTTGCACAAACCAAATAAGCTATAAGAAAAACTGTAGTTTGCTATAACTGGAAAAAAATTATACATATATCTCAGTGAAGTGAAAAATGTCCACAAGAACATCGAGTAGTTTTTTACTGGATTTTGCCAAAACATGCTCGTTCGTTTGGATTAAGTCCTAACTGCAACTTTCAAAATAAATTTTCAAAGTTAAGTTAAACAAACAATCTCAAGTCACAACTGAAAATTAGCTTTAGAAGAAGGGGGCAAAAAGTAACTATCCACAGGTGTGATTTGCCCTCATTTAAAGGGCATTTTTCTACTTTTATTTTTTTAGCTATTGAAGTGATTGTGCCTACACCCAAAACTTCAAAGAAACAAAAAATTATCTTTCAGATTTTCTTTCACAAATTTGTTAATACACTATTGCAGGTTGTTTGCCTGATACTCTTATACCGGAACAAAGAACTTCACGCCAACACTTAAAAGACAACATAAAATGGCATTAAAAGTTTTGTCATTATTCACAAAAAAAAAAAAAAAAAATTGGTAACAACATATAATCGAATAAGTTGCCAACCCTAAAAGTATGCAATATTAAAATGTATTGCGTATAAACATGGAATGCTTAACGCATTTTCATTTTTGTGTTTAAAGTTTTATTTTCCCATTTCGGTTTTTACACGCGCTTATTTTACATTTTCAGCATCGGCGACGATGGCGATGTGCAAAAGTTTAAGCCGAGCGGAAAAACTTTGACTGCTTGTTACAAAAATCGTGAAAAAAAATTGTAATAAAATATAAAAGTTGTGAAAGTCAATTTTGTGTTTTTTTCCACTTTTTTGTTATGATGTTTTATTTCATGTAAATGGCTTATCGCACTTTTATTCACATGGTGTGTTATTTTTTTCCAATCGAATAGGTTTTTTCATGTCATAGAATAAAATATTTTAAAAAGATATAACATATGAAAAGCTACTCCGCAAGTCATTAAGAAATCGAAGTGTTATTTTTCAAGTTCAATGAATGCCAAATTAAGCTCAGTACCATCATAATTTTATCCCGATTTATATTAAATTGAAATTCATTTTATATTTCACACCCTTGTTCCAGGATTTTTACTGAAAGACATATACTTGTTGCAAGAGTCGACATCGATAGTGCTGTTTTGTTAGAATATTTCTAAAATTAGTTGGAACCCCTCAACATATTGTTCAATATTTTCTTCAGAAATTGTTAACTACACTTTATCGCTGTTACAATTTCCTGTTACTATGGCAATACTGCGATAGGTCCTTAAACGGTTTTTAATTTTCAGTATAAGTATTATAATATTTCTTTGAAAATATACATTGCATTTATTTAAGGGTTTCTTTGACTGACATGCAATGAAAGTATTTTTATAGGACTCCAAATTAAATACAAAATTTTCATATGATTTCTTTTCACAAGGCTAATGTTCTCTGAAGGAGCATTAAGGTTGCTATAAGGAAAAAAAAAACAGAAAATAGTTTTCTCCTCTGCGTTCATTGCACTTTGTTACTTTGGAAAGTTGGCAGTTATTGACGAAGAAAATATAAAACCTTCGTTAAATTCATATGCATGACTGGACACAGCGTAGCATAAAAAATAATTAATTGTTTCTATTGTAGTTGAGCCTGCAGGCAGACGCCTACATCGACGGTAATTTTTATTTTCTTCGTCGGTTTTGCCATACATCATAGAATTAGTGAATTCAGCTGCAGATTTATTTGCAAAAGTGTTAAAATAACTTAAAGTTTTTAGTAAGTACTGATATTTTTTTAAGACATTTCGATGTTAGGTAAGCGGGATTTTTGAAGTAAGGTCAGAAGCATTTGAGGCAGTTTCAGTTGCAGTTCATTTTATTTCGCCTAGACATGGCGAGAGTTACATTCAACCAATGACTTAAGCCAGTCTTTAGGTAATGATCCAAACATAGTTGACACCATTAAGTAGCCCATCATTCAATCATATTGCAGGATAAATTGTAAAATTCATAGTGAAAGTGTCCATTTACTTTCAAGTGGGAAACCTTTAATGAAGGCGGTTCTCCAATCGCCATGGTGAAGTAACTAAAGGCTATCTATCTATTCTCCACTTATGCCTACCTTCTTAATCTGTGATGTTGTGCTGTTCGTGTCTATTGCTTGATATGCTGCCGGTGTACTGCTGGATGTATTCAAATGGCGCGTATCTGATGCTTGATCGGGTCAGTCATTAACTGTGAACCGTACAAAAGTATCTCATAAGCTGGGGAGCCACAAACATGATGAACAGTTGCAAAACCAACATAGCAACAAACATATAGCACCCAATGTCAACCATAATGCTACACTTACTTGCAACGTCGAACGTGCATAGTCCCTCGAATGATAGAAGTTCCTTAAACCTTAAAAACAACACCAAAAAAAGACGAAGCCTTCTGGTGTACTCTTGTACTCGTAGTTATCTGCAGTTCATTGTGGGCATTATAATCAGTAATTGCGCTGAAAAGAAATACAGAACAGCAGATTGGGCTCAGTTCATTGTACGTGTTGAAGTAATAAACTTAGTATCCTGAAAAACCATCTATGGAATCTCCAAAATGAATTTAAGGAACTTAATTTCAAAACAGCCTGCAAATACATATGATTTAAAAATGAGTAGTGAAGTTAGGAAGGAACATTTCTCAGATATCCTTAATATAATCATATGATTCCAACCAACAGACCACAGACAACAGAACACCCCAACTTTCCGCTTCAGAGTTCTAAAATTGAAAAATATCTTTTTCAGATATCCTTAATATAATCATATGATTCCAACCAACAGACCACAGACAACAGAACACCCCAACTTTCCGCTTCAGAGTTCTAAAATTGAAAAATATCTTTTACTATAGTATTTTTTCATTGGCAGATTATGTTAACCATATTCGAAATCACTTATTTTATTTAGTTTGAATTTTTTCATGTGAAAATTTTTAGTTCAAAGTTATGTTGAATACTATTTGGCGAACACAACAAGTTGTTTAACGCAGTGTAAAGAAAAAAAAAAAAAAACCATGGAAAAATTGTTAAACAATTGAATGTGGTTGTAGTGAGAAAAAAAGATTAAATCGCAGTATTTTCATTTTATAAAAATTATTTTGAAGTGTTTTACTTGTAAATGCAGCAAATACTTGTGTGTGCAACTGAGTAGGTGAGGAAATTGTTAAAAATCCTTTAACCAGTACACGGAATCAAAAAATATGCCAAGGATTTTTAGTCAGAGTATAATTGAAATGCTTGAGAAAGTTTTGACATAACAAAAACTGTGTTGGGAATTTATTTAGAAATGATTTGTACGCTCATAAAGGGTTCTACAGATTTTCCTTATAATTATCTCACGAGGCCTGCACTTTTCATATTAATCGATAAAATGTAATTGTGAAGCATTTTTCATAAAAAGTGTGGAGCCATTTTTTTGATATCCGACACCTCTTTATTAAATTATATATATAACTTTTTTTTATTATTAAAAATTCTACCGAGATTTTAGTCTAATTTTGATCTTCTCAAAGAGTCACCACAGAAAAACTAAGTTGAGTTTAAATTAAGTGTATCAGTAAATCTTTTTTAAAGTTTTACGTTAATAGTCACCAAAATAACCTGCCTCCAAACAGTCCAAATGAAGCAATAAAAATTTTCAAGCTTAAAGGATAGCAAAAGTTATTTATTCCTTCCTCATAACACCTTATTTTTATTTAACAAGTTAAGCCACAAAATAGACTTTTCAATTTAATAAAAATTATTTATTTTTCTTCATATGTGGACAAGCTCCGCAGGCATAACACAGTTACCAACAATTTTTTTCAATCTTCTTAATTTGAATTTCTTATAATTGGGTCAGAAGACACTTGAAATTTGATAGTTTTTAATAAAAAAAAAGTAAATATTGCACAATTTTAGTGAAATATACAATCACACTTATTTCAGGGTGTACATTAGAGTTTCTAAATTTGAAAACTGTTTCGAATTACAGAGTCCCCGACTTACGACCGAGATAGGTTCCTAGTCATCGGTCGTAAGTCGATTAAGTCGTAAGTCGAGTTTCATAAAAAATAACTAAAGAAAAATATTACATACATACTGTTCTACTAGTTGCAGCCATTTTTGGGATGATATAAAATTATTCACTTAAACAAACGTATTATTTGTACTGAAATAAATCGAATCCTTGTACTGTTTTTTTTTAAATTTTTTCTCATATACATATTTTAGAGACTCCCTGAAACTATTTTAAGCATTTTCTATGAAAAAAATTGAAAAAAAAAATTGGTCGTAAGAATAGTCGTAAGTCGAACGGTCGTAAGTCGGGGACTACCTGTACTTTAAAATGAAATAATAAGAAGTAAAGTAAAATTTTTTGTACAAGACATCGTCTTATTAAAAATACGAGACGTGGAGCTCGCAAAACGCATGCATATGCTACTAGCCAAAATATCGTCGGATGAAAGGATGCATCTTGAAACTCGGCAAGCTGTGCCAAATCAAGAAGTAGGGAGATCACACAATCGGCGCAAACTACCGAAAGATAAGTCTTTTTTGCATCGCATATAATTTTCTGTCAAGCGGACTTTGGGTAAGATTGAAGTCGATCATCAACGAGCTGATTGGAGCTTATCAGTGCGGTAATAATTAAGCAATGAACCCTTTGAGTCATTCAAAACGAAGCGAGTTTTCAGACAAGGTGATTCTCTATGATGCGAGATATGAATGACATATAAATGATAATATCATAAGCAATTATATATGTCTGAAAAACTTTCATAGGTTATACCTGTGAACATCTTCAAGTTGTAACGACTTTTTTGAAATCTAACAGATTTTTTTTTTGAAACCTCAATCACTTGGGTCCATCAGGGCGTTGGAACCGCACATACTGCACTAGAGAAAATGAACATTTTGTATAAAGCTCGCCATGGCAGCATAAGCTCTTATGTACCCTATTTACATCGAACATCGAAAACAGCTATCATTTTATTTATTATAAATAATATTTATTTATAAAGTCAAATTTGACCTCCTATTGTTTGTTTCAAGATCAAAGGAAAGATCAGTGGTATTTGACACATAAGAAACTTTAAGACTTTTGCCCAAAACATTTATCACTACATTACTTAGTTCTCGAGACATTGGTCTAGATAGTATTAAGATGAATTAAACTATGTACACAACCGAAAAGTACTTGAATGGCAATGTCTTGAAGGTATTGACTACTAGCTGTTCTACACTTTGTTGTTTTATGTTACTTTTTATGTTAAAAGCAAAAAGATATAGAGGTGAGCAGTGACTTTTCACTCAACCTGTAAATAAGTTTTAAGCAATTACGTACAAAAGTTATTGTCGTTACGAAACGTTAAGTAACTATAAAAGCATTGTAATAATTATTTTATTTTTGCGAAATCTTCGTTTAAATTTTCAATTTGGTAAAAGTAACGCAAGTCTATTCAGAACATAATGGCCACTCTATTGCACATATCCCACAAACATTCACACTGCTATGTCATTTATTGGTTTCTGTTTCTCTGCTGGTTTGGCTTCCAATTCAATTTGTTTTCTTTTTTTACAATGACCCAGCAGGTCATCGTAGTTCAATTTATTCCAGCAATTTATTTGTGTACGTATTGATTGGAAAACCCATATCTTAATTTTATCTGCTACTGTGGTAAATGTTTTCGATATTAAGATACATATGGGTTTTATTTTTTAAACTTGTGGTTGCAATGATCTGTGTGAACCCTTGAAAAGATTTATGTGCTTCGGTGCTTACATATGTACATATTATTTAAAAATATTCTTCAATAATATAGCATGCTTTTGTGGGCGAGGTGACTTTTAAATTTATACAAAATTTAAATCTCACCAAATGTTTTTCTTGATTTAATTGCACATAAGATAAACATTTTCATTAGGCCAAAATGAAAGAATAATCACCTATCGTTAATTAAATTATTTTCTCCCACACTATGATAAACTTATTTTTCTCGCACAAAAGTCATTAATATGAGTGCAAAAAGAAAAATCGAATTAAGACATTTAAGCAGCTGTACATATGTGTGTATGTATGCATGCACGGTTGAACATAATGGCAGGTAATCTATTTTAATATGATAAAGCAATTAATTACACAAACTCTAAGACCAATGCTTACAAAGGAAAAAAAAAAAACAAAGGAAAACTGAGAAAGAAATCGACCTTTGCGTGTTTGTGCCGGATATCGTATTTATAAGCAGCGCAAATGCCATTGTGCCACAACTTATCATTACTTACCATACGTAGGAACATGTTAACACTTCAGATAATAAATATAAAAGATTTGCTTTAAGATGAAGAAAAATTAGTAACGATTAATATTTTCATGTATATATAGACTAATATTTTGTTTAGTGATAAATTATTGCTGATGTTTCGTATCAGTCTAAGCTACTGACACTAATTAACAGAGTTTTTTTTTTCAAACGCGTACATATCGCTCACTTACTTCAAGACTGGCATAACTCAAGAAACATAGAGTGGGAGAAAGTTAAGTTTTCAATAAGTCACTTTTACCTATCTTTTTCAAATAAAATAAAACGTAAAATGCCGGATATTTCTGCATCGTTAACTCAAAAATCGTTATGCCAGTCTTGAAGTAAGTGAGCGATATGTTTTTGTGAAAAGCACTTTCAGATTTTTCATAATTCCATCAACCCTAACTTTACAAATGTTTAGTTTGTTGGTTCACTGATAACTTAGTAAGCGCCAGGATTCCAAAATATTTTTAGTTTTCGGCAAAGAATTCAATGAGAATGTGTTAAAATATAAAAAAAATTTTTGGCATTATTTTGTGCAAGAAGTAAATTTTTTTAAGACAGTCTCAAACACTGTCGCAAAATTTATTTTTCAGAGTTTTTATGAAACTTTGCGTAGCGCTTAACTTCCAGTTTAAATTTTTATATATTCGTTATAGTACGTCCAACACCGAGGATTATGTTTCTCAAGCTCAAAAAACATGCGCAGGAGGCGTTTCTGTGCCCATCATACGGATATATTCTTGGTCAGCATGCTGAAATCTACAACATACTTAAATTTCAAGAAACTCGGAGAGGTACCCCTCAAACTTAAGTGTTACCCAAACTTTTTCACTAGAAATTTATGTAATGAGTCTTTCAACCACATACTCGTAACCATTGGAATGAAAAATAATTATTTTATTGCAACTTTCACGAGAGGCTATTTTTTACCAATGACATTTTCCAGATCTCTCTTCAGCAAAAAAATAACCAGTGACGCTTGGAAAGAGTAATCGGCATTTTCTGTGTCGGGTTTCTCTTCTTTTTCAGTCAGTTCAACCAAAGCATCGTGGATAACAGCCCTCTGAAAGCGAAGCGGTGTTAGACTGGAAATTATAGCATTCCAACGAATAAAATTTAGACGTTTCAGCACTCAGGGCTTAAAACTTTGTTATACAAGAAACTCTAAACCGTTATAAAAAGTTATGCTGTAAACAATTTCACGAACGCAGAAATCTTTAATTGACAAACTGTTTATGGAGAAAAGCTAGAAAAAAATCAAGGCACCCTTTACGAAAGAGCATCCTGTTCAGTTGAACGATTCGAATACCCCTTGATACCCTAGAGCTCTGAAGTATTTGCAATACCGAATTGCTCAACAGATGCTGTTAAAATTCGATTTCTATTCAAATCAAGCGACAAAAATGGAAACGGATTAGGCACAGGTTGCGGAAATCAGCAACTGAAGTCTGCCAGCAAGCAACGAAGCGGAATCTTAGGGTAGTGGGAAACGCGGACGTCCTAAATAAACACTGAAATATTCGTTAGAGCATGAAACATGTTTATTGGGGTTGAAGAGCATTAAAGACATTTTGCGATGATGATGATCGTGCACATTGGAAGCATTTTGAGCTTGACTTACCGGACCACAAAAACGATAACCTGTTATTTGGATCAATTTAAAGTACTCTGCAAAAAAGCTGCATGTTTTTGGATTGAAACCATAATGTACCAAAAATTAAGTTTTAAACCAATGTTTGAGTAAGAATGCAGCATAAATATTTAAGAGGGATGGATGTTTTATTTAGAGATCAAATAAAAAATAAAACTTCAATGCAAATGGCGTTAAGGAAATTAAAATTAATTCTTTTTATTGCTCGCAGTACTGCACGCTTATATAATTAGTATCCTATACTGCAAAAAATTGCGAATCCTTGTGCCTTTTACACTCGTCACTCCTTACTCCTTTTTTATTCGTTGAAAATTACCATCATCACTTCACACATGGTAGCACAATATCAATATGAAAGGGTAAGAATTTACCATAGCTTTGATATGCATCTCAATTGAGTGCTGCCCACAGCTACTTCATTCATTTTATGAAAAGCAAATTTAAACTTGACTTTCCGCACAGCATTATGGGCAAACGTCAAATATGCTGTATGCCTGCCAGTTACTTTTGACTACGAAAGGCTTGAAGGCAATTTCCTTTAAATTATGGTGGTCCACCAAAGTCCAGCCAACGGCAAATAACAAAACCACAGTCTTTTTCGATAGTAGAGCTTTCGTTTTTTGTATTTTTGTTAACAACTACCAGACCGTAAGCGATAAGAGCATAAACAACAACAACAAAGACCCAAACAAATGTTGGTGATGCAGGCTCCAAAATATGTCCACCATAAGGCAAAGGTTTAATGACTAGATGGAATACAACTAGTGGTACACAAATAATGCACTTTAAAAGCAAATTTCTGTTCAATTGCAAGTAAAAGGTTGCTTGGTAAAGTAGAGTTCAATGCTGGTTAGTCAAAAATTAATTAAGTCTCAAAACTTCAATGGAAATTGTTTGCAAAAGAGTAGAGTTCAAAATAGTTTTTCTACTTAAAAGCGCATAAAAACTTTATGATAAAATAAAAGAAAATGTATCCAGTTCAATTAAATTTTATCACAATTGTGTGCCCCAACTAAATTGTTAAATGAAATCTGACATCTGCATATCTCTGTGCAGACTCGTTGTAATTTCCATGTGACCTGAACCCTTCAGTGTTCAATTTGTTTCATTATCGTTTATTTTTATTGCATGTACCCTCAAAAATGTGTGCTTATATTACAAGGACATGGGACAATTGTTGTTTCGACTTCATCGGGCTACAATTTTATTGTCGTTTCGCTATCATTGTGCAAAGTGCTTCCGTTTTATTTTCTTAGTGGTAGCGTAAAAATAAAACGTTTCTTTTTTAATTCAATTGACAGAATTGTTGGAAGAATGTTTCCCATTTTATTTTAGTTGTAACGACAAATGTTGTTAAAAATCAACTTGTAACACCTTAAAATTTTTAGGTAAGAAATATTTTTTGGCTTAACCTCTGAACGCCATTTGAACTGTGTATGCTCTGCATTGAAATCTTGTTCTGAGCTTTTAAAACATGAAAAAAATGTTACAGTACATCAAAACCCTATGGAGGGACTAGAATTAATTTTTAAACTTTGATGAAAATTAGTTAATATTACAAAAATAAAAAACGGCTAAAGCTAGTCATACTAGTAACATCTATTAATAAATGGAACCTTCAGTGACATTTAAGCCAATCACTGGCTATGCTTTGTTTAAATATTTGCTTCGGCTCTAAATTAATCTATGCAAAAAAGACTGTATCAGGATTAGAAATTCGCACTTTTCGGCAGTGCCGGATTTACATAAGGGCACTACGGGTACGTGCCCCTGGGCCCCCACCATAATCGAGTCTTCGATAGGGCCGATTCGGTTACTTCGGTTTCGTTTTTTCAGTCCGGATAAGCCCCCACCACTCTTATGCCCATGGGCCCCTTGATTTGTAAATCCGGCACTGCTTCTCGGCTGAAAGGTAACTGATGATTTCATTTAGCGATGGTTGCAACTACTATGACTAGCTGTAGCTTCACTTTTGTTTTTGTAATTGTTTTGGTGTTATAAAATAAATAAATACTGAAAATATATTTCTTTCGTTTAACAGGGTAACCCTAAGTAATAGCTTCTACAGATGTTAAAGGGTTAAATTAAACGTTGTGAGAAATTTGTGTTTCATTCTAATTGTTTCTTACATAGCTTGCGCGGGTAATTATCACTTTGTTTTTTTTGTCATACCAACATGCCCCAACTTCTTATACCATTATCGTTAATTACCTGCAAAATGACAGCTGTTAGTGTTCATTTCCATATCCGTTTTCATTATTTCCTGCCTATGCGGCTCGCAGCAGCAGTAGCAGCAATTTTCCTTTAATTAATTCAAGTGGCAAAAAATTAAAAAACAAGAAAACATTTTTTTTTTTGGCTTCTTCTGCTCTCCCACTGCTATTGTCGCTGTTATGTAACAGCCGTTGTTATCATTTCTTAACCCTTAAAATTTTTGTGCTCAGCTTTTCTGCTCAGCGATTCAAAGTTTTTGTTGGTGCCATTTCTTGGCGTTTCTTAATTAAATTTCACAATTCTTTGCTAATTGCGTGTTTTGTGAAGCGCATAACAATTGTGGAATCAAATGTTAGTGACATCAAGATAATTTTTTCTGCATAAAAATAGGAGGAGACTATAGCTCCGGCTCCTTAAAGAATGCTTAAACAAAGTATATAATTTAATGTAAATTTTATGCAGTTTATCAAAAATAAATTATTCATCGAAATTTAAGTAAAATTTCCGTTGCATAATTGTGGGCGTTGCTGCTGCAAAGAAAACTATTGCTTAAAAAACTCACATGATTTACAAGTGTACGCAGCGAAGCGTCATATAAATCAACGAAAATTCCCAGACGTAAAATAAAGAAAAGCGCAGTCAAAACAACACCGCATTGGGGATAAAGCGAAAGTGCATTGTTGGGTGCTGCACCGCTTGTGCTGCTGCTGCTTGCTTAAATAGTGGGTTATAGCAGGAAAAGCTTTAAAAATGGTAAAATTGCTGCAAATGCTGCTGAGCAGCAAAAATAAAAAAAAAAAAATAAAAATGTAGGGGAAAAAAGGAAAACAAGCGGATATTGCAATAACTGCGCCGCTGTTGCAGTATTTCGCATGTGTTGCTGGCACAGTACTCTAGGGCAGCAATTGAGAACGATAAGCATTGCACGAAAAAACAATGTTACAGTATTTTGTTTTTTTTTGTTTTGTTTTAAAACAATAATAATAAAAACAGAGACAAAAATAAAAACATATTTTTTCAAGGGTCAAAAGAGAGAAAAATAAATACGCTTATGTTTTACAAGCTTGTAAAATTCATGTTCGCAAAATAAATGCGACTTTTATTTTTGTATTGCTAGGAACAAATCTGGACAGGTTGTTCAACAAGAAATATTATTCTTCAGAGACTTAAAAAAATTTTAAATTTGAAGTTGAATAAAAATAATAATAGTTCGAGTATTACAAAAAATCTGAAAAGCTAAATTTTGAAGTACGAAGAATGAAGTATAAGCAAATTTGAAGTGAAGTATGTAGTGAATTGTGAGTTAATAATTATATATAATAAAAGATGAATGAAATATGGATACAGAGGTATGAAGCATAGGATTTAGAGTGATGTCTTTATATAAAAAATGAAGCATGAATTATGAAATATTTGGTCTGTGATTTGAAGTATAAAGTGTGAAGTAAGAAGTATGAAGTAAGAAGTATGAAGTTTAAAGAAAGAAACTTTGAAGAATAAATTTAAAAGCTGGCAGTCTAAGGTTTGCAGTTAGTAATTTTATCGAATAATAAAGTATGAGATATGAGTGAGCATAAAATATTAAGGTTCAATATGCAAAGTGCAGTATGCAAGATTGCCAACTGGCCGAATTTGAACCGGCCAAGCTGGGAATTGCATGTCAAAGCCGGCGGTCTTATAGGAATTGGAAAATACTTACAAATTCTGTTACTATATATAAAATCTTTCAATTATGAAGTGAGACATCAGCTACGACATCTGAAGCATGAATTATTATGTATGGGTTATGAAATATTAAGAACTAAATATGCAGCTGGATATATCGTAACATCCTATATTCAGGGCAAATCCATGATTTTTTGTTTGACTTACCCATAATCGCTAGGGATTAAGCGCCTAGACCAAACATGATTAAACTGAAAACATAAATTTTTTGTTTTGGATTCAAAAGGATTAAACATTGATTCAAAGTATTAAATATGAAATGAAAAAAGTACGTAATTTCGTGAACTTTGCAAATTGAAAACTCAACTTAAAGTTTTTAATGACTTAAATTAAGGTAGATGATGTTAATTCCAATACTTTCAGATTCAAAATGAGTTTAAAGTCCTTTGTGATAAAAAGATTTAAAAATATTAAGATTTAAAAATTTTTACAAGAGGCTTTACGAGCCAGCCAACGTTAAGTAAGTTTTGTACTGTCAGGTTAATACAATTGATGAAGTACTAAGGTTTTCATCACTTCACTTAACGAATATCAAATGAAGTGGTCTCAAAAGCGATCAAGTTTTTGCATTTAATTTTAGCTTGAAATATATGCCATTCTCTTGCTTAAAAATGTTGCTTCATCTATCAAACCTCAAAACGAGAAAAATGCTTTCATTTCAATATTAACTTTTTCGTTGAGCTCCATAATGCAGAGAGGTTTCAATTAAAATCAGCTTTACAATGCAGTCTACAATACCATGATTTTAAGCCCACATTCATTTCCATAAATGAAAACGACACTGATGTGGTGAGGCTGACGGACCGTGATTGCAATGCCATTTTGAAGTGACAAACAAAGTTGGAATTAAGTGACAATCAGTGTTGTCGTGGCTTCGTCCTTCAACGTTAATGATCTGTATCTGTATCACTTGAAGCGTGTGACCACACCTGTTTTCTGGATGTGCGTTTTTTCTTGCACACAAAAGAATTGTTGAGGTGTGGTTATCACATGTGCCAAGCAATAAAAACGTGTCATTATCAATAAAGTAAAGCTGACTGAGTTATGCTGTGGCTGACTTTAAATAAATTTTAAAGATTTTTCTTTTTTAGGATCACATGATAAAAGGAAATGCTATCTGCGGATTATTGACAGTTTTAAAGTTTGAAAAGTTGTGTGCAGTTTTTTTTTTGTGAAATGTTTGCACAAATTCAGTACAAATGTTGACTACACTATAGGCAGTCAGTAAATTACCGTGATTGTGGCTTACATATGTAATAGATCCCAACATTTGGCCATTATCATACTTGACTTAAAACTTGGTTTATAAATTAAAAATTTTTACTAAAAATTGCGAAGAAAATAGATCAGTACAAATGTATATTGTTAAAAAGTGACGATTTATTTTTGAAACTTAAAAATATTTGATGTCTTTTAAATTGCTTGATAAACAAAAATTTTAAAAATATTATGGGAGGATACCAGTGTCTGTAGAGATCACGTTTGTAGGAAGACCATGCAAGCTTATTGAATGAAATTCGTTATACAGACAACACTTTCAAGCCAGGCTCTTAGAATTTTAAGTGGGACAAGAACCAGGGGACCTTTTTCATGTGGGTGTTACACCACCAAAGGATTAACATTTTAAAACACTGTTCTGAAATAGTTTCCAAATGCAAATTTCACACATATATTAGAAATATTTCAGCTTAGAACCAGAAAAAAGTTCAAGCATTTTAAATAGAGGGTGTGGCACCTGCAGTAGTTGTAATAATGAATATGTGCAAGAAAATAACGATTTCTTAAAAAAAAGTTGATCAGAAATTTAGATAAATTGTCATATCTCAAAAAATATAGCACCGATTTAAAATTTTAATTGGTATATTTCTAACATAATTTGGGCTATGCTCTTTATTTATTTTACTTAGTTTCAATTTGGTACTTTACCTTTGTCCTTTAAGTTAGTAATAACTCGTTAATACAATATTTAAATATGATATATGATACATCAAATGTGTTTAAGAAATAATTTAATTTAATAAATTTCGCAATTTAAAATAAATGCTAAAAACAAACTGTTTGTTTTGTTCATATATATGAGCTCCATTTATAGTGATATCGTTATTTAACAGCATTAATTGCTTTATATTTTACACTAATTTTTCACTTCAGCAGACAGCGCAGCTGATGATGCAAAAAAAAAACGAATCGTAAAATACTTCATTAAAATTTTTCGCCTGATTGCGCAATGCTGACATGTGTCAGTAGTGATATGGCATGGCAGACACTTGGAATAGCGTTGCCAGTGGCAAATTTCAATTAATTTAATTTCAACGACATATGATGGAGTTTGCAGTGAAAAGAAGATAGACAAGTTAAAAGTATCAAAAAAAAAAAAAAAAAAACTGTTGCCAGGATATTTGTGTGAGTAGCTTACCAGCACTGAAATTTGCAGAATTAATTGGTTTGAGCTTTTTTTTGCAGTAAAAAGAATAGAACTCCTTTGACATTATCAATATTAAAAGATGAATACATAAAAATATATTTAAAACAACGCCATTCAAGTAAGTCAATATTTTTGAATAACAACTTGGAATGTGTCGATATATTAACATATCTATGTTTCATAAAAATTCTTCTGATTTTATTCAAAAATTATCATCATAAAAGATCTACTTTTATCCATTCCGTCAAAGGCTTTACCACTTAACTTAGAAGCTCTTAAAATCGTAGTTAAATTTTTTACCAAAAGCCAAATAGTCATAAACATAACTAGTACGAGAATACAAACAACCGGAAATCTCGGACTAATTTTTATTTTCACAGCTCATAACGGTTAATTTTGTCTTTCATTATGCATAAATTTAACTGTGGTTCCTTTTATCACCCAACTCAATTGCTCTGGCTTATACATTGTCCCTTTTGCTGTTGTGTTTGCTTATTATTTTGCCTGTTTTGTTTTGTTGTTACTATTTTGCCATGTTTACACAGGACATAAAAAGGATGCTCTCGGGCAGTAAATGTAAGTAAAGAAGTGGCAAAAAGCAAAACGTAAAAACGAAAGAAAAGTGCTCAAGCGCATATTATTAATGTAAATGAATATAAATGGGCCAATTTCATTGTTGTCATTATGGTTGTTGGTGTTGTTGTTGTAGTAATGATACTTACCGGCAGTAGTTTTACTGCTAGTGGTGTAAGTTATTTTCACTTTGAATTGTCTTAAGAGTAATCGAGCTTTATTATTTTTAATTGAAATCTTTCTGAAACATTACAAATATGAGCATATGCAAATACAAACGGAGGAAGAAAAAAGGATAAGCCACACATTTCATGTTTGAAAAGTACAATTGTCAAAATTTTAGTAACTTCATCAAAAGAATATTAAGCACAGTTCCAGTTAGCTTTTTTAATAAATTGATTTCGGGGAAATTTGTTTATATTGCCTAATGTGCCATATAAATTATTCGATGAAAATATAATTTTTTAATGTTAATTTTAGAAAAAAAAAATTGAGGAGGAAATACATCCATCTTCATTCAATAACAATCCGACTCTAAATTCAGTTTATGCGTGAGAAATTCAAATTATATAAACCATCACTGAATATAAGACCAGTGGAAGTAGCTTGTAGTTCTGTTTCCCGTGCACATTTTTGGACTGCGCAGGTAAAGTGGAAGTCGAAAGTGCAGAGTCAGAAGTAGCAGCGACTGAATTTGAATGAAATGCTTGCTCCAAGCTAATATTAATCGAATTAACAAGTTCAAACACTCACCAACAAACAACTGATTTTAACGTAATTAGAGTTTATATCAGTTACCATCGAAATCATTGTCAAAAAGATAAGTTAAAAAATTTAATTTATAGACTCATTGAAAAATTTTAAGAATTTAAGGTGTGACAAAAAAAAGTCTTTCACTGCATTAGCACGCCTATAGGCTGTCGCGAGGAATAGGAGAAGAGCTCGAAATTATTGCACCAGTAAAATTCTCAAACAAAAAAATTTGATTATCGAAAATGAGAGCTCACAAAAATAATTATTTTCGTTTTTTTCAATGAATTTTCACTTTGAACCGACTTAACTGCCACACGAAGCACAGTATGAAATAACACGTAATTTGAAACTTTGACTAAGGGCCGAATTGAGCTATCAGACGAAACAAAATTAATGTGTGGTGGCGTTACCAAGGCACTAATTTATTCTTTATCTCTTTTGATTTTTCAAATACGAGTACTAAAATTTTGTGGAAAAATTCAGCCCACATCCATTTATCATTAAATTTTCCATTAATGAAAAAAAAATCAATCCAATCCACATTTTCACATAAGCGATGAGAAAAAATAAAATTCTGTCAGAAAACTCTATGTACAAAACGATTTTTCTGTGCTGAAAAAAAAAACGCATGCATACCACGAAGAAAGAGGATTATCATTAGAAAAAAATGGCATGAAATTGCAAACCAAACAGTTCCTGTACATTAAGTAGAGTGGAAAAAATAAGTTTTAAAAATTGATATTTTATTTCATGTCTTATTGATTCTTGATAAAATTCTTTCAACTGTACTCGCGTATACCCATCCATATAAACCTACGCTTTCTGAAGCTTATAAGGTCATAGGTAAAGTAACCTTTTGGCTATAAGCCTAACAGCACAAACAACGCCAACCATTCCCTATATAGGACTGAAAAATTTACAACGAAATCAATAAAAACTGAAGCACGAAAATTCGGTTGCTAATAGAAAAAAAACCGATTATTTAATTAAGTAGTTTTATGACTCTCTATCACTTGCCACAGTAAAAACAAATATATTAAGCACTGTGTAATGAAAAGAACAACTGTTGAGTTAATGTTAATGATGCTGTTGATTTTAATAGAAGTCAAGGACAAAGGATTTTCCTTTTCGCTGTTTTTTTCATATCCTAGTGGTATTTTGTTTATTACTGTTAATAACGAAAGTTTAACTTGACACCACCTAAGGGGACGACACTGCGCTGTATTAGTTTTGTATGGGTTTTACCATTGTAATTAAGAAATAATTATAATTATTGTAAGGGTTTCGTATTAGAAACCTAAATGAGTCCATAATGACAGCCAAACAGCGCTGCACAGCACGCAATTAAAGTGCGGCAAAGCATGACCGAGCTTTAAATTACTAAGCTTGCTGTGTTATTAACTTTTTCGGGGTTGGTTGTGATTATTATTTGAGCTTATTTTTGGGGCTACTTAGTGATCGCTTTGTGAGTTTTATTAATTATTTTTTTTTTAATTTAGATTGCAGTCTGAGCTTAGTTTTGTTTTAAATGTTAATGTATTATTTTAAAATGAATATGAATTTTATATTGTTTATAAAATTTTGCGAAAACAAAAAGAAAGTTTTATTTAAACATTTAGTTATACAATACGACCTCGGTCATCGCAACCCTCGATAAATGCAACCCCTCAATGCTCGCAAAGAGTAGATTTCTTTCATTACAGACTCAGTAAGTGCAACTTTTCAAACAAAATATACCTCGCTTATTCAGCGTATGCCAATTGAATGTTCTATGTAGCATTTGTCCTGGAAAATCGAGCAATGCTGATGGTTTGTGAATACTCCAAGTTGGAAAACTGTTTATGCCAATAGTTTCTCAAGCAAATAGATGATGATTTTCTTTTGATGAAATGACGTTGTTTTATATTTTATGTTTTTCTCATGAAACATCTTTATCCGGTTGCCTAAAATTTTTTGACTCCATCATTGCATTTTCCGCGGTTATTGCAATTGTCTTGGTTTTTATTAGTTGCGTTAACCGAGGCCACACTGTATTTAGTTTTTAAAATTTTTAATACTTTTGAAGCTTATGTTAGTCAAAAATGTGATTTTTGTATGAATTTTAAGAAGCAATTTTCGGCTGGTGTACCTTTTGGAATAATAACTTATATACGATAACACATTTTATTAAATTTATTTCAACAAATACGATAAAAATACAAGAAATAACAAAACTATTTTATGGCTCATGAGCTTATTGTTGATGGGATTTGTAACCTAAAAGTTTTTGTAAATTTTGCTGACTGCATTTAGGGCTTTAGTTTTCAAATTCCAAGTTTTCTTATTATTTTACCCAGGTATTACATTGTTGCGCTATAACTTTTCAAAAATCATTAAAAATAATAATTAACGTCAAATATTTTTCATCTCTCTGAATATCAGCTCTACAAAATGTTTTGGGAAGACGAACTTTTAGAGATTAGTTGTTCTTTCAAAATTAATTTTGTGAACTTTTTATTTTTCAAAAAACAAATATTTTTTTGAGTTGAATTTGACTTAGAGTAAAAAATAATGCTCAAACCACGGACTAAATAATTGCTTTTGTACTTGATTTTCGAAGCATTCTCTGGTAAATTATTTTAGGCATTGATTTAAAATTGACGCTATTAGTATCAACCTTACTTATGTATATAAGTAATGGGGCAAATTTTTTAAATTTCACCAATACATTGTTAGAAGAAATTTGCTTTTGAGTTTCATCATTTTTGTCTGCAAAATGCAACAGACACGTTCTACATTTAGTTGCTCACGTAGGTATTTAAAAAAACGTGTGCTACCAAAAATGAAATTTATTGAACGTGGTTAAATTTATTACTCGTACATTTGGTTAAGAGAAAACAAAGTAAAAATATGTATTTTGATTAAATACAGCAAAATAAATGTTAGGTTATTTTGAAATATTTTTATTTTAACTGTTAGTGCCCTTAAAATCAAATTATAGTACCGAAATAACGTTTAAGACTTAGATTAGTGGTGAGGCTTATTTGGACTCATTGATCAATCACAGATTGATTTAAAATTAGACACAGATATTTGTTAGGTAATATGAAATAATATATGGAAATTTAATAAAATTATAAGGCGAAGATACCAAAATGTGGTGTTTTTGGAGCCTCTGCCGAAATGTCTGTGGCGTACTCTAGTTTGGGTCTTATATTAATTCAGTAAACAGTACAAAAGTCAACTGGAGTGACGTATTTCTTACACTGTTTCAAATTGATTCTTTCCACATACCGAACACTTAATCTGTCCACCTCAGGTACGGTTGAACCGATATGCCCAGAACGTCAAGAGCTGTTGATATCGTAATGACTAAGCCAGCACTCGAAAAAAACCAGGGAAAGTTTCGGAGATAGGACAGAACTCTGGGGAACTCCAGCATTAACGAAGTTTTCGTTGTAAATGAAACGGTCCACAACAACATGGATAGAGCGATCACTGCAGAAGCACGTATTCCAATGAGCAAAGGAATAACCAACACCAAAGGTAATTAGTTTTGATAAAGAATGTTCTGGGCAACAACTATTCTGTCACCGAAATGGTAAACAAATTGGTTCCATTTCTCAGTGGTGAACGACATAAGGTCTACGGAAACCATATTGGCGATCACTAAGTAATTCGTTGCGCCCCAGATAGTTCACAAGATGGAAGCTTATTACGCTTTCCCTAACTTTGGAGAGAAAAAAAGGGATTTTTATATTAAATTTAACTTTCTGGCTGTAATAATGAGCTAATCGAAACAAAATTTCTTTTAAAAATTTTTGTATATGAGTTATTCATTAATCTGTGTGAGAGTATTTTTTTAGGATCTGAAAATCACGGATCTAAAATATCGATGGGGAAAAAAGTGCAAACTAGAAATTTTGGAAATTTAAATTTTTATCAAATTTATTAAATTTTATCAAACTAACATCAAATTTGTAACTATGGGCTCATAAAATCTCTGAGTGATAAATTCCTTACAAAATGCAGCAATATTCGTTTTTACCTGTATCATCTTGGATACGCCGCTTGTAGGACTTGAAAATGTTTCGGTAACAGTGCATCAGCTGTATATTGCCTGTAGGTCGTCAATTGCGCGAAAATCAAAGTTAAGCTTTCCGAAGATTCAACCGCAATGAAGATGTTCTTTCGTTTGGTGCATGTTTGATACAAAAAAAAGCGTTACTGTAGATCATGAATGCTCGCTGACAAACATTGCATATGCAGAACTCTTTTAAAAGCTTTTTTATATACATATACTTTAAATTCCGATTCTAAGGAAAAAATTGCTAAAATGCGAAAATATCTCATAATTTTGTTTTTCAATTTGCTATTTTATCTACGTACATTCCAGTCGAATGCTAAAATATTCTGCTTCAGTACTAGTCGTAAGCTGTAGGCATGTGACAGATAATTGGCTCGTTTGCCATTAGGAGTATTATTACATTATTTTTGAAGCATTTGTTTACATTTAGAAAATTATAGGCTAATTTTTATTATTAATACATATATCAGAAATAATATTTACTGACCTTATTTCATTGGAGACGAAATATGTGAATATCAGTGTGACAAATGTAGTTCCAGATTGGTTCAAGTAATAGCTGAAAAAAAAAACATCAAATGAAGTAAAATGCAACAGTATTTATCAAAAGAGTGAGTATGTATAGTCTTAAGAATTTTCGCACAGAAATCGTAATTTAATTGAAACTTTATGTAGTAAGCCACCCAGCAATAAACTGTGCACTGTCTGCATTTTTTGCATATTTTTGCAAAGGGAAAAAAATACAATGTTTCGCTGTTTTCATAATTTTTATTAACTTGTTAAGCAACGTTCGAAAAAAAAACATTTCACGTTCTGTTCTAGAAAGGTGGCAAGTATGTCGGGAAAAGTTACAAATTATTTATTTTTTTTTTTGGTATGAGTTACACGAAGAAAAAACGTAAATGCTAAAGAAAACATGCTGTGAATAAAAATAAAAATTTTTGCGCACAACATGTGGCAAAACAAATTGAATTTTGCGCAGAGCTTAAAAGAGCTTTCCCAAGGAATTTAATTTAAAATTTATTAGCATACAATGTAATATGTAAGTTATGTGTGTTTATTTGTATGCATGTAAATATAAGAAAAAACTTGCAATAATTTTAAGATAAATGAAAAATCTCTACCTTAATACTATTACTACCTGTGCACAATGCGTGCAGCATATGAGTTAATTAAAATAAGTGCGTATTTCTTTTGATATATTAGCGCAAAAAGGCGAACGTCAGTTGCTTGTAAATATTAAATGGCGTTAATAGAAATATATTGCTTGCTGTGTCAGCAGCGAAATGTATTAAAATTATTTTACAAAATTAAAAATAAAACTATAAGAATTGTTTAATAAGGAAAGAAAATTATTTCAGTAAAGTATAAGGAACTCCACTTAATAATTTGTTGTCATGGCTTTATATCACAAAATTTTACTCTTCTCAAATATTCAGATATTTGCACACACACATGCTAATGTAAATAAACACTTCAAATGTGACTTTTAGAAAAGTATAAAACTGTCAAAAACACATTTATTTATTAACCCCCCATTGAATGGCATACAAATAAATACACAAACAAATTGTGATATAAAATCACAAGCAACTAAACTGATTTTGAATTTCTGACAGTTTTCCCTAAAATTTGTTTGACGCCCTGCATGTGGGTGTTACAAACTTTGTTTGTGTTGGTTTTCCTGGTAATGTCAAATAAATATGAAACATTTTTTGACAGCCTTAGAATAGCAAACAAAAAATGTATGGTATGTAGTCTTATATGGCACAGTGGATCGAATTAGAAAAATAAAAAATAAACAGGGACCGCAACAGATATGCATTATCGTTATAGAAGAACTTATATTTCTTTCTGAACAAAACTTATTGTAATTATTGATTTTTATGTCTTAATTGTAGATCGAAATTATCGCAGTCCTTTTTAGATTCATAAAAATCGACATTTTGGATTTAAATTTTTTTTATCAGAAGCCATACTTTTTCTATGTTGTTTCAGCTTTTTAGTAATATTTTCTATTACTTTAAACTTTGTTGGCGTTTTTCGATAGGCTTTGACTATTGTCGATTTTTCCAAATTATTCGATAACTTTCGATTTTTTAGGTTAGTTTTGATAATTTTCGATGGTTTCAAAAAACTGCGAAAAGTATCGAATAAGTTTAAAAATATGGAATCGTATAGGAGAAGATCGAAAAGTGTCAAGACACAACGGAAAGTCAAAGAATATTTGATCAGCAGCTTGAGACTTCACATAAGCCCTACAGTAGTAAAGAGTTAATGCCAAACAAAATTTATTTGTGAGCTTCATAGATCAGAGCAAAAAGATTTGATTTTCCCAAAACGCCCCTCACTGATAGCAAACAAATAACGATGGAGATATTTTGGGCTTATAATACAGAAATCCATAATAGCTTGATTTCTGATTCCCATCAGCTCTGGCTTTCGAAGTATCCTAACCTGAATATGCAAATATCGCTGTTGTCATTTTTTGTCATATTGAAGGTTATGTTTCAGTGTAGGATAAAGCTTTTCAGCATGACTCGACAAGATATCTGAAGAATTATTGCCTTCAAGACACATTTGAATTCGTCAAAAAAAAATTCATCTTTAAGATATTGCCTATCTAAATCGTGCAAATGGTCAGCAAAACCATATATTTTGACCTCATTTACTAGCATATAATTGAAATTCGAAGACGCTAACATAAACACTAATTTAAAAATAAATTGGCTGTAACTAAAGCAAGCGTAAGTGAATTCATAAAATTTTGATTAATTTTTAAAATAATAAGAAAGAAGACGAATATATCGAGCCCTAACCGCAAAAATAACTTAACTTAACAAAAAGTAAATTTTACAGGAGAAGGTTTTTTTTGATTATCTTTGCATTTAGTAAAGTTATTAAGGTGAAATTTAGCTATTGTACATGGTTGTGCTGGTTAAGTTTTTTTATACTTCTCAAGAATACCTACCTGATATTAAATCTATAAACCAAAAAACATTTGTGGTCCACCTAACGAAGTAAAAGACTGAAATTTGGAGTTCCCGAACAAGGGGTAGAGGCACCTTTTTTGTTTCCGGAAAAAGTTTTTAGTATTTAATTTTAATATAAGTCCTGTGACTTTCATTAAACTATTAAAGGTATAAATAAATAAAAGGATAAACGAAATAAAAATTTATTTTGCAGTGTCTTCTTCATCCGTTTCAGATAAAGTATTCTTCATACCCTTATGGTGCTTCAGGTTCAAGAATACATTATAGAACATTTTAGGTATTATGTTTTTATCACAAAGAGATATTAAATCTTTGAACTTAGCTAATGAAATTTGTAGTGGACTTGTGTATAAAAGAGGAGGTCCATTGGATACTACGTTTGAGT
Organism: Meiosimyza decipiens; assembly: GCA_963680825.1. Lineage (NCBI taxonomy): Eukaryota > Metazoa > Arthropoda > Insecta > Diptera > Lauxaniidae > Meiosimyza > Meiosimyza decipiens. The sequence continues at coordinate 21,231,169 of OY804260.1, read as the reverse complement.
GGTGTCTTGTTCGAGCAATTGAATCGAGATTATACTCATTGTTTTGGAGTCCTCAAATTATTCATATTTCAGTTGAATTGCTGGATTATTTTTTCAATTTTTGCAGAGCGTAATGTTTTAAATGATATTTTTCTTCTTTGTAAGCCTCAGCGGTAAATTTTTCTGATTTTTGTAGCTCCTCTTTCCAACACAAATTTCCTCTTCCAGCTCAGGTGCTAAATTTATAGTCCTTGAAAAACTTGCTATTGGCTCAAGTGAGTCCTCTTCTGATTCGGTGTCACTATAGGGAACAAGCGATTTTTTAATTGGGAATTGAAATAAACAGATTTTTATGACGCGAACTGATGTAAAATATTTTCTTATTTTAACTACTATTTATTAACACAGCAAACGAACCAAATATTCTTAAATCGCGAAAAAAATATTCTTTCTTGAAAAAACTTAATTTATTTAATAAAATTATTTGCAAATATTTTGTGACACAAAAATAAAGTGTATTTGACTTCAATATTCGCATAAGAAAATTTTAACTTAACCAACACTTTGCAGTCACAAAAAATGTAAACAAGTGCGAATGCGCAGTTAAGTTAATATTGTGTTTGCTGTAACTAAGTAACGGTACATTTTACAATTATGAAATTTACAGAGAAGATGCGTATGGACGTACATTATAGATTTCTGTCAAAAAACGAAAATCGAAAAATGTGTTGGTTAAGTTATTTTGGCGGTTAGGGCTCGATATTTTGAGATGATCAAAAAATGATAGAAAAATTTTGTTAAGTGTTGACAAATTGAATGTAGTTGATTTACTTAGTTTAAAGTGTTTATTATGTCGAAAATGTTTATACAGTCGAATTAAGTTTTATAAATTCGAAAAATGTTACGAAGTGTTGATGAAATTGCGAAGTCATAAAATATTGGAAAATACGAAAATGTTGAAAAATTCGAAGAAGTCGCAAAGTGTTGAAAGGTCCAACCAACTTTGAAAAGTGTTGATATCTTCAAAATTTTTTATAAAATCCAATAAGTTTTAAAAAGTTAATAAAAGTATCAATTGTGGCACTAAAGTTGTGTTAACGGAAACTGTCTGCCAATTCATTCTAGTACATCAAAAAAATGGTCAAGGGTATGGAAACTTTAATTGTTCGGTTTCAATGCAGAATATTTTGTTCATTCGCTATTTTTTCAAATAAACATTATACTATATTATCTAGAAATTACTTACAAACTTAAAAAATTCCTAATCTATTTTTAATATTTGTAACATCTATTTATATAGTGCAGTCCCAATGTATACGAAATGGAAAATGTGATATTACATTAGAGTCGGTAAAGGTTTTGTAAGTTTGAGCTCAAATACTGAGAAAAAAATCACTAACAAGTGCTATACTGCAGACAGTAACGTTTGTGAGTGATTTTTCTGAATAAATCTGTATTTATTATTGAACATTTTAAATATTGAGGGGCAGCATAAGAAAGTATTTTCTGTATCAATTACAAGTGTTGACGAGTGTTCAAACTATTAAGAATGCAAAAGCAGTATGTGCAAAGCTTTCTCAAATACTCTTTCATCGATTGAAATATTTGTTAAAGTGTTGTTCAAGATTTTAATATTATTTCATTATTTTTTTCCTAATAATATATCGTGAGCCATCAAAAAATATCTTAAAATAAACATATCATTTATTATTATGTTAACTTAAATAAAACATAGCCTTTACAAATGTGCTCACGCAACAGCTAGTTCAGTAGGTAAAAGCATTCAATCTAAAACTTTTATTTCGGTCATGTATTACCGAATGGTGCTAAAATTAGCACACTTAAAATTTACGTCACAATTTCTGAATGAATTTAGCAACAAGTTTAATTTTTATCATTCACTGCTGATGGGTCTAATAACCTTTATTTTAAAGTGATCCAAATCATGATTTTGAACAATTGCTGGGCTGTAAATATATTTAAAATCAAATTAATATATTTTTCAATAGTATGGTAAAAAATCTGTTTTTTTTTTTGTAAGAAAGGAAACATATTTTTTAGAGCAATAGCGCTTTGGAAAATACGTTAGTACCACGAAATCATTTCTAGTAAATTCAGAGCCTTGGTTTCGCCATAAAAAAAAATGCAACTAAAACGGAGCAATTTATATTACACTTAGATCATTTTTGCTTTGTTCGGACTATTTATAATTATGACTTTGGTGTACAAAGTCTTACAAATAGTTTTTCTCAAAGAATTTTAACTTTACAGATGGCTGCAAAGGATAACCTACAGGTAGGTACAACTATTTAGCATTAGGAAAGTGGAAATTACTCCATTGGAGAGTGTCGAATTCGAATTTTTTTCCATCACAGTTCATCATCGATTTTATAATCGACTCAAAAAAACACTGCAATGACTATTTGATATTAATAAAAACGGGGTCACTGAAAAGAAATGTTTCAACCAAATTATCTTACAGCTGCACAATAAAAAGAGTTTAGCTCGAAAATAATAATTTCGGCAGATTTATTATATTTTACGACATCAACATGACATTGCCCTTGAAAACAGAAACGAAACAAGTCTCTTCAGAAGTATAGTTGAAAATAGATCACTTAGATCAACAAACCAAAGATTTCGACCAAAATTGATGTGTATGGTGAGCAGTACCTATTTAAAAATTCACACTTAAATGGTTAACTTGCATATGAAACTATGTGTTCGATGAACCTCCATAAGGCTCTTCATATTCAATAGATTAATATTGTTCAATAACAAAATTATGCAGATTTCAAGTTAGTACAAAATTTTATATGTTTTCTTAAGAAATTATTCCAAATTACTCATACGTCAAGTTGAAAGAACTGAAATACACTTCAGACTGCGATTATTAGCTCCGATGTAAATGCTAGCTAAGAAACTTATGCTGTTTTTCTTGCAAAGTATTTGCTGCTGAAACTCAAAAGAAAGGAAACGGCTGCCTGAAAAGCCGGTTGTTATGTTTATTTCTCTAACAAGCTTTATATATTGAGCACCTTAAAATAATTTGTAGTTTTAATACTAAGCTTGTATGTATGATTTTGTTTTTAACACCGGATTTACTCACTTAAGTTCATTAATTAAAATTCGTTTAATTATAAATTTTCCATTTCACTGCATTTTAATTACATATATCAAAATTTATTGATCAGATGCCACGTTAACTATGACAACGCCGTTTTTTAAATGGAAAGTAAATGTGAGGAAAGCAATAATTTTGATTCCATAACGTAAGTTTTTTAATAAAAGTTATGCATTTTTTTTTAAATTAATTTAGATATTGATTACAATTTTTTCACGAAAACTCTTACAGAATTTATAACCACAAATGAATGTCTTAAGTATCTGTCTATGTAAAAAGTTGGTGTTGTTATATGTGTCAGTTCGTTCAAATCCGTAATAATTTATAATTTTGCACCTCCGCACATACTATATTAGCAGCAAATGACAAATGATCCTTTGACAGGAAGCACAAACTTAAGCATGCGACTACTACTACGTGCATATACACATGTTGGTTCATTTCAGTGCAGCAGTAAAAGCTACTTTGGAAATGAAGAAAAAATGGAGAAATTATCAACATATTTGCTCTTAATTACATTTCAACATTTCAACGCTCCTGCTGCTGGCGTGTAAAGAAAATTTGCCGATCGCATGTTACGCGGTCTTTAATCAAAAAAACTTTTTGTGAGGTTGCTGGCGGCGGCTTTGCCGCTACAAACATTTAGACAGACAAATGCACATGAGTAGTTTTTATCAAATTGTGTGCGTGAAATTGTAAAATCTTTTTTTTTTCTGTTAATGTGTGATAAATTATTTCACACCATGTTGTAATTTTTTGGTTCACAAACAAAACTTATCTTAATAAATTAAAGAAAAATCTTATTCTTTATACATATGTTTATCTGTACATATATAAATACGATGCATACAAATGCATATTTGTCATGACTAATCTTAACAACTTAAAGTATGTGGCCTACTTTTGAACGCTGTCAAAAATTTACTGTATAAATTCTAAATTTGTGTGTACTTTTCCGTGAAAGTTAACCTTCAAATTTTTTATGTCATAGCAAACATCTGCATGTTGCTATAGACTCTCTTTGTTATTATGCAAACAGTTCTTTTTTCTGTATTAAGGACACTTAGGTGATTTATTTTGCAGTTGACTGCAGTAGTCAAAAATATGTTGTTGAAAAGCTTGATAAGATCGAGCTATTATTGCCTTAAAAGAGTTACAAAAACACGTTTTTTGGCTCTGTTATAAACTTATATTCAAAAACATTCCATCTAAAAGCTTTTGATCACATTTATCTAACTTATTATTAAACATGTGGTATGAGCAACATAAATTTAGTTTTAGTTTAACTTTTTCTTAAGCGACTAAGCTTTAAGTCTCTGCTCCGATGGAACTAACTATAAAGATTCGAGAAATTTCTTATCCACAATTTTTGGCAGAAGCTTAAAACGAAGTTTTATTCATGGCCATAATGATACAAAGCAATAAAATATTTGTAACAAAAATGCAAGAGCTTAGAAAAAAATCTTAAAATCAAAATAAAAAATAAAATTCGAAACATTAAAACTTATCGATAATAGCAAAACACTTAGCAACTTTGACAGCAACAACATTATATCAACAGCCACAGTAGCGGCGATATCATCCAACAAGTGCGTCTCAATTTAAATCAACGCCATTCGTATCAAAGAATCTACGGAAGTTTGAAGCGCAAGTTATAAATTAATTAGAATAATTAATACTTCTAAAGAAAATTATGTTTATGAAGTGTAATGCAACAAGGAGCTTTGCTCTGCTATCAAATGCAGCAAAAGCAGCAGCAACGTATACAACAACAATAACAGCTAAGGGCACAAGCATCAATTACAACAACTTTAGAACTTCAGAAACACAAAAACAGCAGGAAAAAAAGTACTTATGCATATTTATATTTAACTGCACTACATAGTAGAAAAACCACGTGCTTATGAATTTTTATTTATTTTTAAAAATTTTTAAACTCAAGCTTTGAGATTACTCTCTTATGAAGTTAATATGTCACTTAGGCCGTTATTAAATATTAGTTTCAATATAATTTTAATGTGAGTAATATATTGATGATTGATGGTTGGCTATCCAAATATGCAACATGTACATTTATGTACTGAAGTTTTGCTAGATGCACTAACATTTATCGGTTTGAAACTTAAGCTGGAATTAAAGTACTGTTTCTTCAATGTAAAAATTTGTTAAGATTTTTTTTAAGTGTATTATTTGCCATAACTGCTACTGCACGCAGCAGATTTGTTTTACCACAAAATCCACACCAAACACCAAACACAGCTTTCACCTTCCATCCGCTGCAGCTGCAAATATCAAGCCACAACTTATTTGCATCACTATAATGAAAAAATGGAAAAAATAATTGAGAAGCACAGCAAAAGGCAAGGCAGTGCAACATTGCTGTATTTCCTTTAGTGCAGCCGCCATTATTGTTGCATGGCAAATTGCGTTGCTGTTGCTGAGGTTTGTATTTGGCTTCCCACGTTTCTTGAACACTGCTTTATCGTAGCGTTGAATGGCAAAGAGAACACATAAGGAAAAATGAAATCAAACTGTTTGTTAGTTGAATTTTAATTTTTTTTACACTTTAAAGTTCTCGTTTCTGATATTTTGTGAATATTATTGGAGTAATATTTAAAACTATTAAAGTAATAAATAATGCTCTGTTGTTGATTTTCTATTTATATTAAGAATGTAAAAATCGATGAAACTTAAACTTAATATTGAGATAGAGTTCATGTAGAAATGCTAGAGAGCAATGTTGTGCAGCCAAATATTTAGAATTTATGTTAATAAGTGTTGTTCATACGTCATGTTAACCAAATTCAAAGCCACTTAAATATCTATGTCTCTCACAACTCAGCTGTGATACATACGCATACTTAAGTACTTAGTTTATAAGAATATTTTGGTCTATTTTTGAGAGTTTCATAAAAATATTGATGAAAATCTATTGGCTGCCTGTTGTGAAATAAAAAAATATGTTTTTGTATCATCAAAGAATAGACCTAGCAAGACTAATAGAATGCTTTGTAGCATGGTACATGTTCTTGAAATTGAGACGAATGCTGTGTTCAGAGCCTTTCACTGACGTCTAATTTGTAAAATTGAGTCTGGTGAAGCACGGAGGCTCCTTCGCTGCGTATTTTTAGGAGCGATATATGAAAAGTTCTCACATCTTAAGTTTTCAGCAAAGATATCTTACTAATGAACAAAGTTTTTTCTTCCTTCACGTTTAATTATTGACGCTATTTTTGGAATTTTAAGTCTTTTTCCTTGCCCAATGTCAAGCTGGTGCGTTTGCTATTATGACTCGCATTTTTTACTTTGACCTAATGCTGTTGTATTTTCGTATTCCAAAGAATGAAACAGATCTTTTCATAATTTAAATTCATTTTTATTGGTTTTCATCAAATGGGTTTTATTGGCACTGCTGATTTAAAGATCTTGCGTTGAACTTAACTGTTTACTCATCATAGGCTTATGTTGAGCTGTAGTCTCGGCAAGTATTGATAGTTGTTTTTGGTAAATGATTGTATGCTCTTTGTAATGGCTTTTTAAATTGTCGCTTGACTGCTCAGAAGCATGGCATTAAGATATTGGGTACACGAGGAGATAGTTATCACAAGACCTGCTATCTCTTATCAAAGACTTAACATCAGATTTTTTTTTCCACAGTACTAAGGTAAAAAGAGAAAAATAAACTTATACATATCTCTTTGCATATAATAAAGGTGCGGGAATAAGGAAGTTTCAATATTAAAAATGGGCGGTGCCACACCTATCATGTGAGAAAAATACCACCATTTTTTATACCCCAGAAACTATTAGACGCAGATGTGTGGTATTTGGTACATACGTTTCGTATGGTATGTTGAAGGTTTAAATGAAAGTGTGCTTTGGAAAAATAATGGGCGGTGCCACGCCCCATATAAGAGAAAATTTAAATTCATCATATCTCTATTTGATCCAGATGAATCATATTTGGTACACGTATAACAAGTACAGGAAAATGTTTTTATTTTTCAGCGCTTGATCAACTACGCGGCAATTTTCTGGGTTTTCAAATATTTTTTAAAAACGCCAATTATCTCTTTTCTCCAGACCTTTCTTTACTAAGACTATACCAAAATTAGACTCATCGTGCCTCGTACCGGTATAAGCAGAGCATTGTCTGCCAGGCCACCTATTAATAATAACATATAGCACAGGCAAATAATATACATACGGAAGAAATTATAAAACAAATGCTTATAGTCGTTGTTTCAGATTTTTTATTTTGATCATCTCTAGCAGAGTTTTACTGCATGAGCTAACTAATTCACAGATCACACAGAACTTCAGTTATTAACAACTGAAAAAGTGTCATTATAGTACATTACAAGAAAACAACATTTTAATGCATCGCCTTCAACTAATACCACTAGGAGGCGTACCTAAAAATATATGTATCATACTTGGGTATCAACCCGTTAGAGTTTAAAGAATTAAATTATAAAATGAATTTCCTATTCATTTGTAGATTAAAAAACTTACCTATTTAAATTAAAAAATTTTTCTGTTGCAAACCCCAAACTCTTTTTTGTGATCAAACTCTACCGTTTCATGTTACGCCGCAGCAATTTAAGGAAAAACTTTTAATTTGTTACAAATTCACTTTTCATTGTCTTATTGCCATTGCATTCAGTTTGTGTACTGGACGCATTTCTTCAGTGCGCTCTTGAAGATACCTTCGTCAATGTCTTTGTTTCAGTTTAACAGACTTCCAATTAAGTTAAATTGTAGATTATTTGTACAGCATTACTATTTTTTTGTGACTTTCTTAAATTTTTTGTATCTTATTTATTTCTATTTTGTCTTAAGTTTATGTTCTTTAACTCCATCCTATTGTGCTGACAGCATTTAGCAAATGACAACGAGCAGAAAACTTTTTTTTTCACTACCATGCCATTATTATCGCTTGTCTGCTGTGCTGCACTTGCAGTTAAAAATTACTCCATCTATAGCTCCAATAAGAAACTCAAGCGGATTCGCTCGCAATTCCCAAACGTATAAAATTTGCTCTAGCGTTCTGAATTTTTTGACATAAGCAGTTTTTCAGGTGATATGCAAAACTCTAAGGATGAAATGAACGTAATCGTTGCAAGGACAACCCTTGCAGCCCAAGCTACGTTTTTAAACTTGAATCATCCAGACATTACGTGGAGCAGCGAACAGCACCTTGCGTCAGCAGCTTTAAAGTTTTGTGATAAGAAAACAGTTGGGAATACCATGATGCTGTAAAAAACTGGAACATAAAAAAAACCACGGTGAAAAAATAGTTTCTCTACGTCTAAGAAGTAAAGTATGTCGGAGCATGCAAAAGTTTTAAGCGAAGTAGCGCATTGGAGTAAATAAATTTTAAATTCATATTCCGGCTCTCTTCTGTTTATACGTAGATGCTGTTGCTCTGGTATCACGTTAAGTGCTTAAGTTGATGTCATGAAGACATCAGTCAGTCACTCACTCCGTTAGTTAAGCACTGCATCAAGATTACTAGACACATCCTAAGTTTTACCAAGAGCAAGTATGTTGTGGTATAGATTGTCAGTGTCTTATGGAAATATAAAAAAAATAAACTGATAAGACAGTGAGCACAGAAAAATTTGAATTACCGTTTTTAAGCATTAAATTATTTAATTTTTAAATTTAAGATTGTAAAAAATTAAAATGTGTTTTTGAAGAAAATATGGCAACAGCAGACTTCTACAGCAGCATATTTATTGTTAAGTTCATATCTATTCTTACTAAAAATTATATTGATAGAAAAGTAAAGTCGTAAAAAAAATATATGTTAAGATAATGATGGTACATGTTTTTTTAACTTATATTTTATGTATCAACTTGACGACTGACTAAATGATCTGACTTATGATGAAAATGATTGTTAAATTCCTTAGAGTTTGTTCTTAAGAAAACAAATTGGCAATTCGGTTTGGAAATAATATATGAAAGCTTAGACCTTATTCCTAATTAGTAAAAATTAGTGCAAGTAGATCTATCGGCGAAGAAATCTTGCTGATATGTAGAAATATGGTTTTCCATTCTTTTCAATAATCGAATAATAATTATATTCCCTAATATTTTAGGTATAACGGAACGTTTTACAACGGGATATTTATTTGAAATCAATTTTATTGATTTGCATAAAGAAGCTCCACTATTTTTAAAAAACAACAGTGGAAGATAATCATATTCAGCCCCTTTTTTTTGTTTAAATTAGGAAGAGCCATCAAAACTTATTCTACAGATAGCTTGATATTACCTAAATTCACAATATTTGAAAAAGTCGAAAAGTCAGATGCCACAATTGCAGTATTACAATTTATCAATACACATCTAAAAGATTCACAAGATTTCTTGGGTATTGTTCGCCGTTGGAACATAGAATTTCATAATTTTAGGTAGAAGGTCACATTTACGTTTAAAATTATAAAATGCAAAAATAGCTTTTGAGTTAGATTTTTTCAAACATTCTATTAAGTTCATATATTTATTGTATAAAAAATTTGTCAAAAAAAAAAAATTTTGTACTTTTTGTAAACTTTGTCTCTCAAAATTAATTGGATTATATTGAATTGTATTGAAATAAATTCAATAAATTGGATTCGGCTGAAATAGATTAGAGTGGAATAGAAAATTTAAAAAAATGTGGCATCCTTCCAAAACTTAAAACCTTTCACTGAGTCAGATATTCATGTCAGTACTGTTGGTGATACATCCTGCACTTTACGAGAACTAAATGTAGGCGTGTCCCTTCATATAAGCGAGAAAATTTTTTTGTTTCTTTTAGAAAGTAAACGCAAGTACGGTATGTGCAGAAAAGTATCGAAGCCTTTGGTCTTACATAAAAAAATTGAATAAAGTAAATTGAGTTGACACCTCGCTTTAACGCAAAACATTGGCAATGGAAACTATTGAGGAATTATTCTATTTATATAAAGATAAATGGTCAAAGTTTGGTGTCAGGACCACATATACCTCCCATACAAGGAAAAATTCAAAGAAAAGTTAAGAAAATCATTCAAACAAATTTAGAAAAAAATGGTTGTGCTTAATTATTATCACATTCACAGATATTCTAAGAAAAGTTAGCAAAAAATGTTATAAAAATGTTAATCTCCTAAGGCTATGAAAAAACTTACTTTCAATGAGTATTAAAACTCCTTAAAAGTCACTACGGAAGTAAGTTGAGTTTTTGTTTAGCCGATTCATACATGGTTGATACATTTAATTTTGCTATAAAGAACGAAAATATTTATGTACTGTTAATTTTGCTCCTTATTTCTTAATAATTTTTTATATTTTATAATTTCCCTTTAACTATTTTGGTTATGGTTTTAAAGGACAGAGTAGTTAAATATTGCATTTACTATTTTAGTTGATTTTTTCAACAAAGTCAGACTTACAACATTTTGGCATTTTTGACAACTTGACGGCTTGTTGAAGTTACAATCATTGAGGTTTAAATTACACAACCTAATTTTTAGCAGCCGTCATTCAAAGTTTTGTTAATGGGAAATATTTTGACATAACTTTGGAATCACTAAAATTTGTGTGAATTTTTGATTGAAATTTGTCGAACAGTGCTTTGGTAAAATCAAATAGGATAGGTTTCGACAGCAACAAAGCGGAAATGCAGTCATGTTGTTTAATAAACATTTCCAATGAAGTCTTGAAACCATGCCAGTTTAGCTAATTAGGTCAGCATTACTTTTTATTTATAAATTTTTGTTAGTAAAACATTTTTTTATTCTGTGCGTGCATAAAGCTTAAACAGAAATCACTATTTTTTTTATATAAGACTTTTTAGCAAAATTTAATGCTGGTTGATTCTTCAGCATATTCCATACTTTAAAATTAATTTGCGCTGCTGTGTTATCTTTTAAATGCTTGATGAAATTGTTGTATATTAACATACAAATATAAATAATTTGTTTAAAAATGGAAAATTTAATTTCACGTTTGTAATACAAATGAATTGTCTCTTAAAAATCAACAACTGCATTTTTCCATATGCACGTAGCACATTAAGCTTAGTAAAAAAAAAAATATAAAATTTATTGCATACATTAAGGCGAGCAGCCTGATAATTGTTTACAATAACATATAGCAACTACAGTTGCGTCATTGAATATTTTACCGCAATATCATAATAAAAATTGTCGTTCTCACTTGTTGTTACACAAGTCGTGTGACGCTTTATGATGCCTGCACTAATAAAGTTCTTACCAACAACATATAAATAAGAGAAAATAAAGCGGCACCGTGATGATATATTTTTGAATGCTGCCTAAAAGACCGCAACATTAAATGTTTTGTGCTGATGACAACAGCAAACTTGAATCAACCTCACTTAACATCGTTGCCAATTCCGTTTAGTTGGCTAAGGATAACAGCAGCAGCATAAGCAGCGTGTGCGCTCAAGGAAACGAAATTATAACAGCAGTAGTGGCACCGACATAAACTTCTACACAAAGAAGCTGGCAACAACATCCTTCCGCTTTTGGCTATAATTTTTTTTTAGCATTTTTTTTTCTTTTCAGCTATCATGCAGGAAGTGTGAGTTAATTTTGCGGTTCATACAGCATCCTGTTAAGCATATAGGGGTCAAGTGAATGTTCGCTGGCCATTTGGCAGGGTGCCGCTACCTATACCAACTAAAGTTTTGATTTTTTTCTTTATATACTTTTTGAGAATATAAGAAATATATGTTATGTTTTCAATATATTGTATATTTGCAGCACTATGTTAACTAACATACAGAACATTAGCAGCTGAGTTGCTGCTTTGCAGAGTCCTTTGTTTGTATTATTATTTGAATATTTTTTTTTCTTCTCGCTTTCTATTATTCTTACTGATAAGGAAATATGTTAGAATGTCAATGCTTTGCAGCATTGGTTTAACAGTACTGCCAAAATTGTATTATTTTTAATCTGCAGCACTTTTATGAGAAAACATAACTTTTTGGTAAAAAAAAGTGGCTTTATTTATTCTGATGATTCAAAAGAGACTCAGACAAATATTGTAATATTTTACAAATAAATATTTTCAAGCAAAAATTGTATGATAAAAGCCAACGCATCAACGTTAAGCGGCTTCTCACATAATTTTGATTAAATAACAAAGCTCCTCCGGCTCCTCCATATTAGTGAAATTTGTCAAACCTTTTCTTGTGTGATGCCAATAACATGAAAAAATGGTAACAGAAATATATTTTTGGTAGGGTTTTGCAAGTTGACATGGTACCTCTAATTTAAGAAAAAACTTTGTTATGTTATTACAAGAAAACTAAGTAAAAAGTGGTTGTTTTTCAAAAATAGGTACTAATGCATATAATTAGTACAAGTGACCTGGTCTATGAAAAGGTGGCTTAGGTGTCAATAAATCATTTTCCACTTTTTTGCCTATTCAGAATGAGATTGAGACGCTCTTTTAGATAGTAAAAACCATTCTCGAAAACATGTTTTCTCACGTAAGCTCCCTTTGCATAAGCCAGATTACATATAAAGCCTTGAAAAAACAGTTTTTATTTTTAATGCTCAAAGATAATTAAAGTAAAAATACTATTATACCATTTCAAAACTACCCAAAATATTATGTTTTTATATATTTTGTTTTAACAAAATGCTCCACTTGGTTTTTAGTCGAGACAGACGTTCTGCGAAATAACTGTCCCAAAATAAATTTTTGTTTATTTATAAAAATCCTTCCAGTTGCGGCGAATTCAAACACGTGCATGTGAAAATTTGTTTTCAAATTCTCTCAATAGCAATGTTTTCTCACACAAAACTAACTACGGAGCTCAGTAGCACATTTAATTCTCACAGACTGTGCTAAAGAAACTCTGAGAAATCATCCCTTAAAATACGATTTTCTTTCTCGCCATTGTCACAATTTCTCTGGTGCGTTATTAACGAAGAGTTTTCTTCGAAAATTTTCAACGGTTTTGCGTTTTTCCTCTTCTGACGAACTAACGGTTACTTCAATTTTTGCTTGTGTTGCCATAAGTAATTGACTTCAGTTTTATTTTAACACTCGTTGTTTGTAGTAATGGTGAAAGGTGTCACGGCGAAAAATAAAAACTAACCGGCTTTTTGAGAATAATCAGTTTCCGTATTAAAATCGAAAGCAATCACAAAATGTGAAATCTTTGCAAATAGAGGTAATTTTTAAAAATTAAGTCTTGTAAAACTTGTACAGCAGTTTAAAAGTCAATAGAAAAACGTATTGAGGTTGAACTACCAGCTGAAACCTATACAAATGAAAGTTAAGACACAGTAGGGAATCATGATTCAAAATTTCCCAGTTTAACAGGGGCAGAGCATTTCCAAAATTTTATCAATTCATTATAAACGGGCTGCATTCAGCATTCTTTCAAATGACTGTATTTGGTTGTCTAACTTTCAAAATATTCATTAACAATAATAAGCTTTTGGTAAATATTGCTACGCTCTAGCTTGGAAGTGGAAGTGTCGCTCAGCAAGCCATATATGACTAAATGGATGCAAGAACTTGGTTGGGTTTTAGTAATATTATTTTTCTTTGATTACACTATTTATTAATTCGATTTGTATATAATTTTCAACATGTTGGTATAAAATTATTTTTAGTACCTATGTACTTTAGGAATTTATGATAGTGCAAATCATTTGTTAATTTTTAACGAAACTCGATACATAATATCCAATTTTTTTTTCGTGCATAAGCCGTTACCAGGTTTTTGCATTTTAGTTACGATACAAAGACTTTTGTTTTTAGGTGTAGATTTTGAATGGGTCACTTCTTTGCTTTGCGAAGTTATGAATTCTTTCAAACATTTCTGATAACAGAGCTTTATCTGAAATGCCTTTAAAATTTATCATGATCCTTTTAACAACCTGATGGGGGCGCTGCATATTGTATTTGATTATTTACAATTTTAGTTTAATAAATATATATAAAAAAAGTTCATCAAATTGAATAAATTTAGAAGTTAGCTATACACAAAATTTGAATTTCATACTACGTGAACAACTTTGTCACCCCCTAAACATCAAAGTGCAGGTGGAAGAAAACTATAAAATGCAAGAAGTTGAAAAATGTTATGACTACTTCCGTAAAAAGAGTATTAGGTATTTATAAAAGTTGAGAATTACACTAGACAGCAAGAATTTCACTCATGGGAAGTTAACATTTTTGTATTGCTTTAACGAAGTTATTAATGGAACTATTGTCATAAAATTAGTTTTTTTGAAACTTTGAAGTAAAAATTTTTTTTATATTGAATACAACTTTTTGTTCCATTTAAATGTTTCAATCTGAATCCAATTCACCATAGTGTATTAGGGTTTTTAAACGTTCTCTTTTAAATTATGTCTTTAGAAAGTTAAGTTCAATTTATATTATTAAATTTATCTGAATAATTAGAAAATATTGCGTAAGTTTCATGGAGAAATCAGATATTTTCAAAAACTGTGAAGCAACGGTACCTTTAAGTGTTCGCAATAAATAAAAATATTAATCTCTGACTTTGATTTCAAGTCGTAGGTATGCAGACTTTTCCGAATTAAGGCTTTGGATGCCATAGACCTAAGTCTTTCTGATAAAGAGATCATTTCATATTTTTATAAAAATGATTTTACAATTTAAAGCTCAAAAACTAGAAATCCAAAATATTGAACAAAAAATTTAAGAAGAAGTTTTAGTAATTGTTAGCGAAAAGAAAATTAAAATTCTTTTAAAAAATTTTTCAACAAAAATTTTGTAATTTTGCCATAATTTTTTAAGAAAAATAGCCTTAAATTTTAGCATGTATAAACTTAAATAAAAGTAAAACTTTGTTAGTGAAACCAGAGCAATAACAAAACCGAAATATTCAATTATTTTCTATCACTTAAAGCATTCTGAAATTTTTAAAGCTTCTTACTAACACTTACAAATTGCATGCACAATTTCGTCCTTTGCGCTATTTTCTTCATTTTCCGTCAACGTGAAATTTTCCGTTGCACTGATTACTTTTTTGGAGTTCTTGACTTCAACCAGCGTGCAGAGCAAGTCATTTACTCCTGCGGGTAACATTTGCATTGAAAAGGGTTGTTGCAGAACCTTCAGAGTTAAATGACATCAATGATTGTAGCTTTGGGGGGGGGGGGGGAAAGTTTCAAATGGCGCAAGTAGTTTAAAAAGCAATGGTGGTTTTTAATTGACTGCAGTAGTGTGTTTTTTTTTTGCTATAAAGACTTTAAAAATTTGTGTTTAGTTTTTAGCATTTTTTTTCCTATAGCACCACTGATTACTTTTTGGTTACATTTAGGGAAAGTTTACTTCAGTTAGCTTTTGGTTAAAAGTCACTATTTTACCTTAACCATAAGCTATTTTTAACCTTTTATTTTACAAAAGGAAAGAAAAAAAAACTGCTAAAATGTAAATCGCGTGACTAAAGTCAATTTTTATTGTTTGTTCCAACGAATGACAGTCCATTTGTAGCTCACACTATGCATAATCACGTGACATCCTGTTTTGATCGAAATTCCCTTTTTTGCATTTTTTTCCTTTTAACGCCTTTTATTTGAGCCAAATGCAATGTAAAAGGCTACAGTTTTCCATTCACTAGCTGTCAAACAGTCATTTAGTCATTCAGTCATTTAGCCAGTCTATCATTTATGCGATTGACAGCCGCTGATATTGTGAATACCTTACATTGTATGCTACTGACGTGACAAAAGACAAATCAAATAAAATATCGTCGCCATTGTGTCGGTAATAAAAATACCACATCGAAGTGTTAAAATAGCGACTTATTTCTGTGTTATTTTTTTCAGCTCTTTTTTTAAGTAATGGAATTTTTATTGTTTGAATTTAGTAGGTGTTGCTCTATTTAAGAAATCGCATGTAATTAACATATTGGGTGGTAGTTATGTTACACAATTTATTTTAGGGGGATTAAAATCGGATAGCATGTCTCTTTATGGCAGCTAAAATAATTTAATTTTCCGACTAAATACCAAGTTCCGTTTCGGACTATGGATATACATAATTGAAAGCAGGAAAAGGTGAAAAATTGTTTTGCATTTAAGAAGGTGGCGTGTGTGCGTTATAATTATTTGGTAAAATAAAACTTCTTCATAAAAAGATAAATTCTGAGTCGGAATCTTTCAAATAAATGGCACCCATATAATATGAAAACTATGCATACAGATATTTCAGGTAAATTCATGAACTCTATGATGGTAGGTTCATCGAATAGCTTATAATTGAGATATGATTAGTTTTGACAAAAAAAAAATTTAGGATCAAACATAAATTTCCAATAACTTTCAATATGAATATGGTCAATGCACAAATGTTATATTAGAGCCACTACAAACCAAAATATAAAAGAGAATCTTTACCTAGCAGACTTCAATATTAGTGGTTAGACCAATTTGATTTGCAGTGTAACTGATTACATCCGTGCGAGTTTCCACTAGATTTCCGTTTTTCAAGTTTCTTCGATGAACAGTGCTTGGTCAAAGTTGGCAGCCTTGGCCCTTTTCGATGGAAGTTGTAAAAGGTTTGTACTGTTTGTGAAGATGGCAAATGAGATCAAATAATCTTCCAGAAGCAAAAGCTTCCTATTTCATAATCAATTTCCAAATTATTCACTGCAGGTGCTGTTAAATCCTGATTTCAAGTTTTTTCAATATTATTGAACGATAGTATTTCCATTCTATGTCTTAGAAGCATTTCAAAGTTTCAATAAATAATTTTTCATTTTTATTTTTTCTGCTCCATTTTTTTTTTGATTCAGTACAGGTGAACACACAAGAAATTCAAAAAAAATCATTTTAAAATAAGTAGTTTAAAAAGTATCATGAATATTAAGTATCCCCAACCATAAAATAGCATGTACTTCAGTTGACTTTATCTGTCTGCATTCACTCCATTTAGTTTTGCTAAGATCAAGGAAGGAGATACCAAAGTGCTTGAAATGTTTTCTTGCTTCTTTGAATATTACAACTTGGTGTATTTTGTTTTAACATATTTTTGTTTCAAATCATATCCACCTTTGACCACTGCATATTATCGTCAACAAGGACGATTTCTTCGAATAATTTGATAATTGAAAACCATTGAGGTATGGGTACACAAAGCTCTTAACCTGTCCATGGAATACCATTCAAGTCCCCAGACAAAATTTTTGTTTACTTTTTTGGTTCATTATGGTATCTACTAGACAGCAGGGCCCATGGCAAAGAACTCTGATCTCTTAAATTTAAAAATACACCAGTCCAGTAACAATATTTTTCACAGTACACTGCTCGCTATCAACTGGTATTTGAAAGTTTCGTGGAGGATGAGGCAGGGAATTGAGTGAGATTGCGCATTGCAATTTTATAATGCTTTACTTAACTTAAGAAAACTAAAATGTTCCAGAAATGTTACATTTTTTTTTTGTTACTTGAGCATTATTTTAAAAATGTTAAGTACCATTTATGCCCAAGTCTCAACGAAAATTTAAAAATCTATTTACAAACATTTAATTTCTTCCAAAAAAATAGCAGACATTATGGAGATGCCAACATACCCTATTTAAAGCTATGTAAAGCATTAAAAGAAAAATTTTAGCAAATTGAACGTTTAAAGAAAATATCTACATGTATTTTTTCAGCTGCTTACCATATGTAGCAAAGTTTTTAACTGCAGCTGTAAAAGATGCTGACTTTTTTTGTCTCTCTTTTCTTTTCATTGCGATTCGCTTAGTTTTCAGCTTCCTTATTCGCATGACTGAGCAAAAGGAAGTTGCTGCTCAGCATAACATCATCAACAGGATGCATTGATGCTACATGCACTTTACACACACGCAGGCATAATAACTCACATGCATAACTGAGTAAAGCAGTTGGTTTTCTACAGCTGCATGTGTTGTTTTGCGTTTATTTGTGTGAGTACTAAAACGATCGACTATAAAAAATCGAAAATAAAATCATATGCTTAACGTACGTACATAAACACAAATGCAAACAGTCGTATCCCTGTAGACACTTCTGAATCAGTTGTCACAGGATTCAAAACATTTAACTTGTCTAGAAAGTCTGGGTAAATTTTGTATTTTTTGATTATATGTCACTGAACGATGATGGTTAATTCTATATTTGTATAGCTTTCATAAATTGCAATAATGATATCGTTATAAAACAGGCGAATTTCCAAGCTTGAATGTTTACCGCTTGCTGGCATTTGACCCCTTTTAACCTTAATTTCTCAAGTTTACAATACATAAGGTATATTTCACCAATACTAGTTCCATTTACTTTGGAATAAATGAGTTGTTTACTTAAGGACTCCCCACAGTCCCTCCAGGGATACTCTCGTCTATACGCACTGATATATATGGTTACGTAAGCGTACACATACATGTGTGTTTTAAGTATTTATTAGGTGTGCATTTGAGTGTACGCATTACGTACTTAGATTTTATTTACCATACTTTCTTGTGTATCTCAGTATTTTTCTCAAAGCTGCAATATGTTTGAACCTTTGCTTTGAAATGCAATTGTCTACAATATTTGCATATTATCTAAGTTTCCTTGGATATACAGCATGGTATACGTTGGACATGTAAAAAATGTAAACTATTTACGCACCTTTTTGCGTCAAAGAGAAAGTTAGCCCGACGCTTTAGAGAAAGTTAGTTTTCGTTCGATATGCATGATATTTCGTCTAATGATCTCACTGAATTAAGAAATAACGACTTTTTATTTTATTTCAAGAAGAGTAACACAAGGCACGACTTTCGTAATTTAAAAAAAAAATGAAAGCGTCGTTATTGTTTAAAAGATAGCCAGGTGTAAGCGATTGTTTTAACAATAATTTTAGGCGCTTTTACTATACAAAGTTTTGACCTGGCTTCTGTACTTTTCCAGGTTTAAATTATTTTAATTAATACTCAAAGCGACATTTTAGCTATCAATGAATTTTTTTTTGTGATTTGCGTCAATATTCAATAGGATTCCATGAAAAGAAAAAGTTACTCACAAGAAAATTTTTTTTTAAACAAAAATTCTTCGCAACCTGAAAAGGAGACATTTTCGTATGTGGAATAAAATTTCATATTTTTTCTGACAATAAAATTTTATAATGAACAACATTATTTTGTTTTTAAGTTTATAAATAATACTTAAGAATGTCCAATTGCATATGAAAATACGATTTCTGCAAACAATTTCTATCCAATTTCAATTCAATTCACTCTTTGGTGTGAGGAGCTATCTATGGTCAGGGCCGTATTACCGCCTATGCCAACAACACCGTGGCGTAGGCCTGCAGCATCCGATGGAGGCGGCAGAATTCGGAAAAATTAAAAAAAAATTGTTACCCTGAAAACATGAAAAAATCAACTTGTAACCTCAAATGCAATTATTTGAATTTGCATGAAAATGTATGTATTATAAATCTAAATGTATAATAGGGCTGTGCGTGGGGTAGTTAGATTTAGGGTTTTAGGTTTATCTGTTTATTATACATACGCTCTTAGTTTTCATTCGTATATTGCTGTGTGTGGGTTAGTTAGATTTAGCGACTTTGGTTTGTCCATAATAAAAGAAAAAGTATCAAGAGTTCTGTGCATGGAAGTTATTCAAGTTTTTGATTGATCTATTTATTTAGATATACATGAATAGAGGCTTTTTTTATAAAAATATTTCTGCCTCCTTATAAGGGGCGGCAATAAATGTTTGGTGTGGGGTCAGCAATTTTCGTAATCCAGCCCTGCTTGTGGTATGGTTTCAAATCAAAACTACATGTCAGTTTCAAGATACAGAGGTAGCGAAAAATACACATGGATGAATTTGTCATTATTTAAAATAAAATACGATTTAGAATCCCTCTCCTATACTACTTTTCAGTCACAATGAATCAGGGAATCTGATTTCTACAAACGATGCTTCTAAGCCGAACCACGTTGTATAAGACAGTAAATAATTTTTGCACACGCAAGCCTTAAGTTTTAATAAAAGGCTCACACTCAATAACGCAGAGACAACGTAATATCAGCAATTATTCGTATTTTTAATATTTCTGAGAATATAATAATTTTATGTATTATAAAAGCGTCGGCCAACGACTCCCTTACTATTAAATTCACGCTACACAATCTATTTTCCTTGTACTCTAACGATTTCGCTGCAAGTAATAAATTTTAATATTAAATTTTTTCCATAGTCAAAAATACCAAATACGAACATTTGTTTACATTAAAAATTTACAGATACCAGAGTAACAAATTTGTTTGTTAATTTTTAAGATTTCAACTACAAAAAATAAGGGAAAAAATCTAAAAATAATTCGCCGTTTCCTTGTTACACTTGAAAAAGCCACGCAAGGATGTACAAAGGTGGCAACAATAACAAAATCAAGAATATCCACGATTAAGTAATAAATCATGGCTTTTGTTTCTTATACAGCTTTCCTTGCAAGAAGCTGAATGAAAAAGAAAGTTGTAACAAATTTGTTGTTGCTGTTGTCATTGCAACAGCAGCGGCAACTGTAGCAGCTTGTAGTCACAACAAAACAACAGCAGGTGCGCTAATTCACGTAGCACATAAACACACATATTAGCTGCTCAGATTAGGGCAAAAGACAGACCGACCGACGGACAGATAGAAAATATTTAAATAAAAGAAAATTTAATTTAAGGTTAAGATATAAAAATTATGTGTTCAGATTAAAAGCAAAAATTCAAAGGAAACAGCAGAAGGTTTTGAGGAAACAACTCATTGTGGGCTTACTAAGATATTATCTCAGTAACAGCAGTGAGTGCAAAATTCATTGTAGAGAAACTTCTGAGTAGTACTCGGATAACTGTTTTCAAAGGTTTTATGTTAATTTAATTTCCAAATGAAATTATCTCTAGCATAATTGAAAAATTCATTCATTTTAAAATGATATATTTTGCTACATAATTTGTTTCAATTAAGCATTTTAAATTTTATAAAAGACAAATTTATTAAAGTTAGTATGTATATTCAAACTACTTAATTTAAATTGCAAGCTACAAACATTTCATACGAATAACTGCAGAAATTTCATCTACACAATCTGTGCCTCAAGTGTTGTGTAAATTTCTAAAACCGATATTAAATCCTTACTGAAATAAATGAATGCATAACGAGTCGTCCTACTTCATTGACTTAAGTTGCGCCTGTATGTATGCAACGTATAATTTTCAAATACTAAAATTTGATTAAAACTCTGTTGAAACTTAAATACGGAAAACTAAATTTCGTAGTATCCATAGCAAATAAAAAGGCAACAACTTTCTCATTGAAACCCCATTAGTGATATCTACTCGTGTGCTTCAGTAGTTGTGCAGCTTACAATGGAAGCAAAAGTTACATAGGAATCGGGTGGCAGTAGCAGAGAGAAAGTTTTAATTTCAAAATTAAATAAAACTCAATAAAACTTTGAGTTTTATTTTTTTGTTTTTGTTCGTGCCATTTTTGCATAGCACGAGTATTTGGAATGCATACGTATTGTGTAACAAAGTAAATAAAATTTCAATGTGCAATGCATATTTGGGGAATTCTGTTTTTTGAGTACTGTTTTGGTGTTTGCAAAATCACCCAATACTAACAGCTAAACAAATTTTGATCGAAAAATTCTCCACATAAATAAAAACTTTTAAGCTTCACACACTAAATCAAAATTTTTTGGACTTAAGAAAAGTCCTCACGCAAAAGAGTTAAAAAATTTTTTGTAAGGTTTTCCAAAAAAAAAAAACATGCAAGGAAATATAGATTAATGACCCATCCATGATCCTTTTTTATGGAGATTTCATGTTTTGACCAAATTTTTGTTAGGCAAACAACATTCTAATTCAAATATTGTTTTACAGGACTGCACTCTTTTTTCAGCAAAATGCTCAATTAACTGTGAGGAAAATTTCTTATTTTTTTTGGAGATTTTCTTTGTATAGTTAAACACGCTATTTCTGCAAATTTTCTATTACATTCAGCAAAGTAACCTCATTTCTAGCTTAAGTTTGATTGTTCTTTATTTTTTGCGGCTATTTGGTCTAAAGTTTTAAGTTCAATTAAAAATTCGTCAAGGAGTTCAAGTAATTTTCAAAAGGAAAAATATTTTCAATACTAAAATGGCAAGTGACATAAAGTAATTTATGTTTGAGCTATGGTTCGAAATAAGGTCTGATATATGGTAACATTTTTTTCGTAACGTTCAGATTCTTCCGTGCCGATAATTATTTGATCGATTTTATAAGAACTTATATTTTAAATAAAAAGTTCATCCAAAAGTTTATTGTAGAAACAATTTAAAAGCTTTCGAAAAAATTTCTACAACAATCTAAGAATTCTTAAATAACGTTGGTGACGACTTTTCAAGGAAAACAACATAATATCCTTTCATTTTAAAACTTATATAGGAATAAGTTTCTTGAAATTGTAACATGCTTTAATACAACAACACAATACACAACTCTTACGACCAAAATTTATTTTTATTTCCGATTCGGTGCATTTTTAGTTTTATGCATTTTATCCAAAGATGCTCTTATTTTCCATTCCTTCTGCTTACAACGAATTCTTGACGTCCTCAAAATAGGTCTTCATTTCAGCGATGACCTCCTTATTCAACATAAACCTCCTTCACTGGTTCATCTTGTTTGGATAGATATTGTGGAACCTATTTGTAGCGTCATTGATATATCTCTCAACTATCTCTGAATAATTACTATTTATGATTACTCTTGTTTTTTCAAGCTAATCATTTTGAAGGGTTCTATGTACATACTACAAATCAGTCGACATCACCTCTTCGGTATCGGTTCACTGATTCTACTTCTCTCTTATGTTTTGTGATGGATTTATGTTTTCTCCATTGTAACGAAATGGCGCAATAAGTTTTAAATGCGTGTGAGCATCGACAAACATTCCTTCTAAATGATCACATTTTTGTGTGACTGAGAGCAAATGTGGAACTTTTCTGGTAGCGACCTTTCTCATTCCTAAACATTCTGCCCACATTAACGTGAGATACCCAAAGCCTCAGTAATCTTTTTACTCGTCGATCGTCATTATGATGGCATGAATTCTACTGACCAGTTCTGGTGTGGTGATCTGTTTTGGATGACCTGAACGCTCATCATGAGAAATCCACTTATGACCGCTTTCAAATTCATTTGGTCATATTTTTTTATTTTGATATCGTAGGTGCAGATTCGCAAAAACTATCAATCGAATTAGTGTTGATATTATTCGCATTCTTTTTCAAATACAAGTACTTAAGTCATTTTACCTTTAGCCAAAAGAGCTATATTTTCAGCAAATCTATTTTAATATGACTAAGCTGTTGCTAGAAAGTGTTTTAATTCATTTACTATGACATGTCAGTTTGTATTTGAATTATTTTTGCAGATCAATGCTCAGAAATGCTGCGGAAACAGACATCTAAATCAAACCCAGTTTTTACTAGCACACCTTTTCTATAGGCCTGTTGCAACTTTGATTGAAAATATAAAGACGTTAGACGATATCAATATCTTTTACTATAGTTTAGATTCTTTAAACTATTAAAACTGTTTTAATAATATTTATATTTATAATTTTACTCAGAAATTCTCAGTTGATACTTAAAATGTTTTTTATAAATAAATATTTCAACTTTAAACAATTTAAAAATGAAATAATGACAGTAAAACAAATGCTCCATCTAAGGCTATTTTTAACTCTTTCTTCTCAAGATTTTAATTAAAAACTTTTTGTTCCATTAAATCCTGCAGTTTTTTGTCAGCTTCTTTACAAACTTCTTTTGAGTTTGTTTTCAACGTTTAATTGTTATAAATTTCCGTTGGTGCTCTTTTTCGTGATTCTCTTTACTTTGAATTTATCTTTTAGTAGAAACTAAGTTATCCACCTTAGCTATTGAGTGGCTGACCAACCCTATTTAAAGCTTTTGTTGCTATTACTCAAAAGAAAAGGAGCAACCAACCACGTATTATCGTCTCTTATTCTTTGTTTTTATCTAAAATCTCTTGATGTCCTTTTTAACTGCGACTATGGCAAATATCTAGGATATAATAATTTTTTCTGCTTCCATCTTTTCAATAAAATAGTTTGGGATGTCAGTAAATTATTTAGAGTAACGTTAAACAAAGTCATCCGGTTCTTAGCAACCATATGCTGATTTTCCATTTTCTAGTTCAGAATGATTAGAAATAGAATGGAATGAAAGAGTAGTATATCTTGAATACCCAATAAGTTACAAGCAAAGCCTACCCAATAGCTTTCTAACTATTGAAGCTTTAGGAATGCAACTAATGTCTTTCATTGAGTAACTAAGCTACATATTTCTGAGTACCATTTTGGATAAACGAATTTTCAGTTCAGAGCTAAATAGCTTTTAATAAACATACATTTTTAAAGATTATGCTCTCATCAGTATCCTTTTTACTTGATGCTGTTTCATATAACTTTAATCTTCATATTTCTTTATCTTTTATGTTTTACAGTTTTATGAATTATTTTCATTCATTATTTTCTTGACACTCACTATGACCACGTTGAAATAACGCTGCCAGCTTTGCTCTTTGACATCTGACACCTGTGTTGCGTTTTTAAGCGTATGTGTGTGTGACACTTTGACAATAATAGCACTAACAACAATGTTCAACATGTTAAGGCATGAGACTTTATCATTCAAACAGAAAGCAACAGAAACAAAGGAACAAAGCAGAAGAAAAAGCAAAATCATCCAACTACCTTACGGATAAAAACTCATGAAGTGCTGCCGCTGCTGCTGCTGCCATTTGAACTGCCGCTTCAGGATATGCGAGTTGATGCCAAATGAAAAGTGATACCATCATACTGCACCGCAGCAATTTCAACCTCAAATTGAGGTATGCAGAGGAAACAGACATAGCACAAGGTAAGCTAAGTGGCGCCTATCATGACACTAAAATCATACTTTTTTGCTGCTGCTGAGGATTTTGTGCGATTTTCTTGTTATGTTTTCATACTTCGTTTACAGTAGATTTTGCTGTTCTTTATTATAACCTTTAACAGTGTAGCGTTATATACTCGAAACACCTATTTTTCTCATTGTTAAGTAACTAAGTCATGCGTTAAAATAACAGTTTATGCGCAAGCTATTTCTTGCTTAATTGTTTTTGTTTTGCTATTCAGTTTAGGTTTTTCAAGAATTCTCGGAATTGTGTAAAAGTTAAGAAAAAAATTTATTAATTTCAATCAATTTTATAAAAACTATTGACATAGGGTGTAATTTTTATTTCTATGCACCAACATTTCCAATTCAATGCTCTTCGCCTATTGATGCAAGTCTAATATTTCAAACCTATGTATATACAAGTCATATAATTTTTTCATTTGATTAAAATAAATTTCAATTTCAATTTAGCACAAATGAATTTTTTTTTCTACCATAAACTCCCGCCCGCATATTGACTTTAAAAATATGAAACTTTTAACGTAAAGATAATCACTTTGTGAAACCGCAAATTTCTTATCGTAAACAAATTTTTCCTCCACTGAATGAACAAACAACATGAAAAAAAACCACTTGTTTGCCAATAATTGGCTTTATAAATGTGTAAACAAGAATATGCGTGTCATATGTGATACTCGACTGGTGCTGACAGTTTTTAACCATTTCTAAAGAAAGTATAAAATGGAAATCACAGACAACAAAACAAAATAGAGATTGTCTAAATTGCGTACTTAAAATGCGTAAAGCTAACGATAAGGATATACAAGGATAATAAAATAGCTGGGGTATAGGAATAATTGGGCGCAACATAAAAAAATACAAAAATTTCAGCAATGTAAGTATAGCGAAATAGCAAGTGAAAGTTAAACAACAACAAAAAAAAATATGTTATTTTGATGTTTATTGATGTGGTTTTAAATGTCCTGGTAAAGTACAGTAGTTGACAGGACAAAATGAAAGTAGAAAAAAAACGTATAAAAAAGCAAAAGCTATGCTCAACGTTAAAGGCAAAGGAACGCACTGTGTCAATGTGGACTACAGGATTTTCATTTCAATGTCAATCAAGCAACCCAAGGAAAAAATATGTAAAAAATTCCAAAAAAAAACAAAAGTAAAAATTTCTTAGACATAGAGTTACCAAATAAAATTTAACAAAACAAAGCTGTACCCTTTCCGATCTACACAGTGCGTCAATTTTACACCCAGACTTTCCTGATAAAACTCAAACAATTTGAAATTTTTCAAAAAGCTGCAAACATTTTTCAAAGTACTCTCGTTCCACATTCCACATCTACACACTGCTGACAGCGACTTAAAAGTGATTCAAACGAGTGGCACATGTCTTCAACCGATTCTGCAATTTTTATAAGAGCTCATTTCAAGCTATTTCACTTATTTATGTATATAGCAACTGAGTGGCACCTTTTTCAAGATAAACTGTTTATACATTTTGGATAATTTACGTTCTCCTTCGGATCAGATAAGAATGTTTTTTTTTTTAAACAGTTTGTTCTATTTTCTCTTGTCATGGCATAACGCCTAAATTTATTTCATAAAACATTTTTTATTGACATGCTGGCAACCCTGAAGAGTCTATTTAAGCCCACAGAAGGAAGGATGACAACACCAAGAAGTAGATAGTCTAGCGATTGACATGATGTAACAAATATTTTTCTTCGCACTCTCTGCCACTTCTCATGCATGAACACACAAAGCGGCCACATAGACCGCAAATTCCTGGGAAAAAACTAAACTGTCTGGATTATGGTTGGGATTTTTTTTGGTTTCTGCGCGCGAATAAGTGCAAGTCACTGCTTGTTAGTGACTTTGACTTAAATGCTGATAAAGACATTTATTTGAGCAATAACTTGTGTACTATATATATGTACGTTACTATCTTTCATGTTGTTGTTGTAAGCGACACTTTAAGCGAATTTTAGCCGGTTGAGGCAAAAATTGCAGATTTTTCGAACAGTCAAATTAAGATCACCAACATCAACACAGCCGGTATCGATAATGATTTCAGTGTTCCTTAAAGTTTATGTTATTGCTACAACATTTTTTATGTTGCTATGTTATTGTTGTTTTGGATGTTGTTGTTGTTAACGCCAATCAAGTTGTTAATGTGTTGCTAAGCAGTTTGTCTGTCAGCTAGGCAGCCAGTCGTTGTTATGTTTAAGGATTTCCTTTTCTTACTTAGAGGACGAAAAAGAAAAAAATAAGCTAAGCATTTTGTCATTGACTTTTAACTTATAGATATGTGTTTTATGGCTCTATTTTATGGTTTGTTTACTTTTGTTGTGATTACAAATGCTTAAGAGTTTTATATGCCAAAGGAATGATTTATGAGTTTAGATTTAAAGAGGTTCTCTGGTATTAATAATATAAATTTAATTTGAAATTTGTTTGTTTGGAGCTAAAATTTTATTTTATTTTTTTTTTTTTTTTTGAATAGATGTGGTTAAGCTAAGGAAGATAAAAATTTTGTATAGCACTTGTTTTACTCACATTAGATAAATGGTTGACTTAAGCCTTCAGTTGACCAACTATTAAAAGCCTTAACGAACTTGTGATAAAAAAGGCTGTCTTTGTTTTCATAGCCCCTATATAGTACATGGTCAATGCGAAGTACACACAAACATACGCATATACATAGATAGACTCCGATCACGTAAAATGTTGACTCCGTTCGATGACTGTTAATCAATACCGACTTTGGTTTCACTTTTGCTACTCAATTTTATGCACTTCCAGTTAGCGCCGTGCAATCAAAATCAATTGGCACACACAGATAAAGGAAATGCAGAAGCGTATGTGTATGAATGACTGTGTTTTTTTTTATCATTGTGTCTGTGTTTCTCTTAGTGTCTGCTAGGTTTTCTGTTTTTCCGTTTAACTTAATTTGTTTGATAGACTCCCGCATGTGCGCTACATTGTAGAGGTATTCAATATAAGTCTAACGCAGTGTACCTGGTTTGCCATAACCAGGTAAACATAATAACTCTCAAAGGAAGTTAAGGGTGTCTCTTAGAAATCAAATATTTGAAAAATTTTAGTTTTATTTGCAGCTACAAAATTAGTTTGGAAAATTTTATTTCTATGAACTTCGTTGAAAACAAGTTATGAAGTAATGAAGTAAGAGGTCCGAAGTGTGAAACACTTCATATATTGTACTATAGAGAGTGGTATACCATGTAGTTTAATGAGCGAGTTTAAATTTTTAATTTTCATTTTTATATCCAGTCATGCAGCACTTTTTTGAGGAAAAACTTTTATGAATACATACTTTAAAATAAAAATTATGCCAAAAATATACCGTATAAAGATTGAAACATAAGGTTTTAAGTGTGAAAAATGAAGAGTCTGAAGTTTGTAGTACATATAGTGTACAGTATATTGTGTGCAAAGATGAGACTTATTTTTTTTATGTAGTTATAAAACATAAATTGAACAAAAAACGTCCATGCAGTACGTTAATGAATGAATGAATTAATTGAATGAAATTTTATATATAAATTATGTTGTATTGAAGCATGAAGTACAACATATAAAGTATGGGGTAAAATTAAGTTGCATAACATTCTAAAAACAACTTCAATGAAGTACAGTTTGAAAGTTAAGGTTTTCAATTTATCCCATTTACATATATGAAACATTTTATAAAGAAAACTTTCATGCAATATATTAAGGTAAGAAATGAGGAATGAAGTATGAAATATAAAGTATAAGATATGAATTCATTAAGCTATGAGATATGACATATTGTATTTGATAGTAAAGTATGTGTTTATTGTTTAAAGTTTGAGGTATGAGGAATGAAGTTTCATTTCATTTTCAACTAAACGAAGTTTGAGCCAGAAAAATTTCTTTGTTGCCCATTAAAAAGTGGATGAAAAATGAAGTATGAGGTATGATTGAGGAATGAAGTATGAGGAGTGAATGACCCACCTTACCTTAAACTTAATAAATGAGTTTAAGGTAAGATACTCAAGCTCAATAACTGAGTTTAAGGTAATACTCAAAAAATGTATTTTTATTTATTTGAAAAGTCTTGAAAAAAAAATCTTTATAAAGTAAATTATATTAACAAGTACGAAATGTAAGATAAGGAAATTGAAGTGTGAGATATAAAGTGTTAGATTATGAAATGCAAAGAACAATGATATTTAAAGCACGAAGTATAATGCCTTTTGTTTGAGGTCTAAAGTAGAACCTTAAATCTAAGCTTGAATACAATTTTCACATAAGTCACCCATATTGACAAACACTGATGTAAATATTGGATATCTACACAGTTACACGAGAGAGAAAACATTCGTCAAACGTGATGATTTAGCAAATGTGTAGAAAAAAAAAAGAAGCTTTTACGAAAACCCAAAACATAGACACTATTTTTCCTAGTGAAAAGGAAATGGAAAATACGTATTTTTTTTTGTAGTTGTAAAAGCATTCATAGTGTATGTACCTAGTTAGAAAAATCAAAATAAAAGCATGCAGCTTAAGTGTAATTTAGGAAAAAAACCAATTGGAAAATTGTATGAGATTGAACAAGCCCCCTGTTTGTAAAAAAAATAGAAAGAAAAAAAACGAAAAATGGCACTCATTGAGTGCGATTGCTGAAACCGAAAATCTGTTTTATTGACTGACATTAAGCTGAATTTTTCAATACATTTTTGAGTATATAGCTGCACATTCAGCTTAAATGGAAAATAAAATTTTGTAAAATTTAAAATCAGTGCGCCCTTAAGTGGCATATAAGCTGGCTAGTAAGCCTAAATTGATTTTGAATGTTTCTTAATATTTTTGTTTGTTTTGATTGTTATCTTATAATATTTTTAAGGTAATTACCATAGGAAAAAGTCGAAAGCTAATGTGTAATTTTTGAGTTTGTTACATTAAAAGTAAAAATTTTTGAAACCCAGTATCAAATGCCCATCATTTGTTAACTTTAAAGTTTATAAAATTATTAATTCTTTACATAAGTCAAATCCTATTACTGCTAAGTATTGCACGAATTCGTTAAGAGTTCATCATTCGCTCATTTGAAAGACATTAAATCTTTCAGTCGGCGTAAATAAACACAAAATACTCCAAAAAATATGCTACAACTGTCGTGCAAAACTTACTTGTGCTCATAGTTGACTTTTGCACACAAACAATGTTAGATTTACTGGCTTACCAAAGTAAACTAACACACATATGTACAATAGAATTTTACTTTTAAGTCTAGATATGCATATACGAACATATGCTTACACTTATATGTACACTTAGGCCACAAAACAAATACCCAATAGGAAATGCATAGGTACATGTAGTTTAAAAAAAAAAAAAATTTTGAATATGATATAGAAATAATTGTGATATATATAATATTTAAGGCATATACATAATATTAAGGCATTTCACATTATTAAACTATGGTCACTGTTGTTTGAGATTGTGTGATGGGAGTATATTCTTGACAGAATGCATGCAAACAAGTTCAAAATTGCAGTTATTATCAATTGTGCTCGAAAGAGTTACATATACCAAATTCATACAAACTGATATCTAAATTGGAATGAGCAATATTTCGAAATGTTGTTCGGTTTTAGACATTCTTGTTTCATTCTTTCATAATGGTAATTTTTTCAGCGTTTGGTTTTTGAAAATTGAAAGAACAATAGAAAATTTGCAAAAGTGAATGAAATATTTATTTAGGGCGATACATCAATTCCTTTCACTTTTTAGAGATTATTTCATGTAAATTTTGGCCGCGGCTACAAATAAGGTAGTTCATCTGCAAGCACCAAAAATACTTTTTCCAACGTTTTGGCCGATATCTCACCAATGGCAGTTTTATTGTTGTCTTCCAGTGCTGCAATTGTGACTGTCTTGTCCTTGTACACAAGAAACTTTCCGTCGCCCCACAAAAAATAGTCTAGTGGGGTCAAATCGCATGATCTTGGCCAATAGACTGCTCCAAAATGTGAGATTAATTGCTCACCAAACTCGCATCTCAATAGGTCCATGGTATCGCATGCCGTGTGGCATCTGTCACCGTCTTGTTGAAACAACATGTCAACGAAGTCCAATCCTTTAATTTTGCCCAACAAGATGTCGGCAATCAGCGCACGGTGGTACAAGCTCAATTCTTGACAACAGCGACGAATTGACATATCGCGATCTTCATTGACACTGGCCGATACAGCAGCAATATTCTCCTTGGTACGCACTCTCCGCATACGGGTTGGTGGATTAATGTCCAATAAAGTGAAACTGGTGCAAAATTCGGTCACAATAGCTGAATAGCCTGTTCGGTAGGTCGATTATGACAACCATAAAATGGACGTTATTTGCAAAACACATTCCTCAAAGAGCACGAATTTTGATAATAAAATTCAATGATATGCAAGTGCTGTTTGTTTGTTAGTCTTTTCACAGTAAAATGGAAAATTTTACCGAGCATTTTTGACTTTCACACATGTTAGGTATCTCGCGTGAACTATCAAATAATTTACTCTGAAAAAACAAGTAGCAAAAAAATCACTCATATTATCCAAATGAAAATCGTTTCCAAACAGAGAAAGGCAAAAGTCGGAAAAATTAGAAAATATTTTTAGTTTGCATGGAATTTTAGGTGATTATTTCGCGAAAATGTTTATGCCACTGTAAGCATGTGATTGTTTGGCCATTTCTTTTTTTTCGATTAACTAAGCGCTGGTCTATCCTCAATTTTATTCGTTTTAATATAAAATTCTGCTGAAGTTGTTAATTTTAAAGTTCGAGGCGCATTTCTGAAAATCTTCAGGTTATTGCGACGAACTCTAGCATAAGTCATTTGTTTTTTCTTAAGAAATTTTACCAATTTAAGATCAACTCTGACTTAGGATAAAAATATTTATTTTCTGGAGCATAAAATCTTTGTCATTTAAAAATAAGCAAACAATTCCGTAATTAAAGATTTGTAAAATATTTAAATACTATATTTGAGTCATTAAGTTATAAAAACATATACTTCAATGTTGTTTCTGAAATGAACAATTTAACAAAATATTTATCATAAACTGCATTCTACAAACTTTGTGGACATTTCCTGGTGAGCTGCTGCCTTTGATAAAATAAACATTTTAACCAATTTTGCACCATTTTTTACACATAACCAACAATGACACAGAGTGGCAACAGCAACAAGAGTAAAAACTATGTATTATCCTTTAAAGCATTACATACAACTGTATGAGCACACTCATACACACATACAAATGCGTTTAAGCCAAAAAGTTGTACACTTTACATTTGCATTATTCATTTGTGTACAACGAGCGAGTATCCTTTTTATATTTACATCATATTCCCCGCACTCTTTTCATTTACTGCAATTCATTTGTTGATTTTCTCTGTGTCATTGTGCGCTTGTTGCAAGTTTTGTTGGTTTTTCTCTATATCTATACCACTGACTCCATATTTTGGTGTGTGTGGTTTTTGTGCACAAATTTAAATTAAATTAATTTTCATTCCTTTTTAAATGTGACTTTATAGTACTTCAGTTCATTTGCAGTGAGTGTGTGAGTGTGTGTGTATATATGAAGATTAACCCTTTTCATTTTTAAGCTGCTGATTTTAGAATTTAAAGTTTAAATGTTTTTAAATTATTGCTCATATTCTGTTTCTTTGGCAGTATTAAATTATTTCAAAATGTTGTAGCATGATGATAAGATAAAACATGAACTTAATTACTCGAAGTCGTGTATACTCTGAAATATTTATCCCTTTTACTATTTTTTGAAAGTTACCAAAACTTCTGTACTTCTTTATGTTAAATTCACTTTTAAAAGGTAAATAAATAATTTATACTTACATTTTTTGTCACACTTAAATACTCGCTAATTTACAACATAAGTTTAAGCTGCTTAACATAGTTAATTAAAACAAAAGTGAACTTTTGCAGCTTTGCTAACAGCGCTAATTACGCAATATTTTAATGCATAAAAAATGCATTTAATATCACATTTGTCTGCACGCACATGATAGTTGTTTGCCAGTCTGAATTGCACATTTATTTGTGTATTCTCATATTCTACATTTGTACTTACATACACTCAAACGAATTAAAGTGATAAAATTTAATATTTTTCATTTATTTCGGACTATTTAGTTTGGGTTTTATTCAACCAACAAAACATTTTTATGCACACTATGCATGCCATCAACTGCACACGCTGTTGCAAGGATGTAGAGAAATTGTTGCACAACATAATATACAGAGCCGACAATAGCAACGTTATATTGACAACAACAACAATACCAGCAGCAACGGCTACGTATGCATTTTCACCTTATTACCATGATTGTAGAGCCAGTAGATAACGATGGAACAATATAAGCAGGTACACTTGAAAAAATTATCTAGCCGCACATATGACAAAGATTCAAAAAAAATTATTTATAAAATGTGTCGACGCAAAAACCATAAGTTCTTGATTTTATTGAAATATTGTATATTCTATTCAGTAAAAAGAAAGACAAAGAAATAAAGAAACAGTCCAGATAAAAAGGATGAATAAATAGAAAGTTGAAAATTTTTTTCATTAAAGGTTTCTATATTACATTTGTAGTTTATGAGATCGCACTGGC
The DNA here is from genome assembly GCA_963680825.1 of Meiosimyza decipiens. Taxonomy (NCBI): domain Eukaryota; kingdom Metazoa; phylum Arthropoda; class Insecta; order Diptera; family Lauxaniidae; genus Meiosimyza; species Meiosimyza decipiens. The sequence goes on along the minus strand of OY804260.1, from coordinate 21,197,448 downwards.
GAGGGTGGTTTTTAGAATGTTTGACGCAAAAAAATTTAATCTCAATAATTCACCATTCAATGAACAATACAATGCCGATCGTTTTAAAAAAAATGTTGGATTTGTACAGAATGATTTTCATGCAAAAATAGAACCATGTATGCAAGTTTTCTTAACTCATGAAATCAAATTCTATTAAATATTGCGCATTGAGCCAGTTTCGATTAAATCAATTTTTAGTTTTATTTTTTCACAAAACAAATCAAAGTACGATTTAAAGATCGAGCCGATTATGAAAACCAAATGACCCACCTTAGTGAGCATGCCACCATATGCACGGCTCCTTTTTTTTTTGAAGATGGGTCTATGTTCTGATATATAGAGAACAGTCGTTTTCTATCTGTACGTTTTGTGTTTCTTTCATTCTAGAAAAGACCATATGCTTTATTTGTTACAGAGATCTAAGTAGTGCACATTTTCATGATGCTCTACTCGGAAGTGAGTGAAATGGTGAAATTGAGATTACTAATGAAGCACCAAGTGTCTGAAATGGCTCCTAACAATACGGTGTATAGTCTTAAACTAAAACTAAGTCATGTTTACAGACAAGTGTATGAGCAAAATACAAAAACGAAGAAACTGAAACCACGGGGATATTGTTCAACAGCAATGAATCAAAAGCAGAAGACCAAAGGCATAGATAAATAAATGCTTTTACTGAAATTCTGTTTATCGATCTTATCTCTTAAAATAATATTTTTAATTTTGTAACTTTTCTTTAAGTGTTGCTACCTATGAAGTTTAATCTTTATACAAAATAAATTCAAGCACCAAGTGGCCCACTTTTTGTAGCGATATCGCATCTGTGCGAATGTATTATACTTTTGTATTATGCTGCTTTCTGTAGTATAATTTTATTCAACCAAAATTTGCGTAATTTCATTTAATTTCATTGCTTTTCATTTGAATTTAAAATTTTATTTCACAATTTTGTGGCGTACATTAAAACTCAATATCGGTTAGTTATTTTAAATTCGGCAGACACTTAGGTGCTCTTAAAATGCTTAGACTAATTTATGAGAATATAAGCGAAAAGCTTTTTAGCAGATTCTTATGTTCTCGTATAATATTTTTTAAGGGTATTTCCTTTGTTCAGCAGAAAAAATTTCGTTATTGAAATATCGTATATTTACTACGTTTTTCAAAAAAAAAATATGAATTATCCAAAGGCTGAATTAGTTTTATAACATTTTCATAAAACTAGGTTCTTTCTTGAAATACATGTTTTATATTCAAATTCAATTGAAAATATTTGCAATTTGTTTTCTTTAAACAAATAGCGAACATTTTTGAAGTTTCAGCTTCAACCTTTTCATTTTATTCCCACACAAAATGCAGCAGAACTATTTGTTGATTAACTTACAATCATAAACAAATTGAATACCCAGCAATTTCTTGAATGTCCTTAGTAAGCTTTGCGTATATCAGCTTAAATATGCTTTATTTGGGAATATAGTTCCAAAAACAAGTGTTTATATATTTAAATAGGTCAGCCACAGTAACGATGTTTTATAACTGGTGTTAAGATTACGACAGAAAAAATTGCTGTGGATACCTATTACATATTTTTCTGATATCGAATTCTGAGTAAATGAATCTTAAGCTAAAATCACTTAAGTGTGAGAGAGATTTTTAGAATTAGTGAAATAGGAGCAATTTTGAGTTTAAGGAACAATTGTGCAAAAATTATTTTGTAAATATCCTGCAGTCTAGCTTTCTAAAATTTTTTTTGAAATCTTTTTAGGTGTGAGAATGATTTCAATTATTACATTTTTTCAAAACTCAAATGATTTACCCTGATTAAGACTCTTGCTGACAAATGGCTCTTTTTTTAAAACTCAAATGATTTAGACTGATTAAAACTCTTGCTGACAAATGGCCCTGCAGCACCTTGTTAAAAAAAAAAAAAAATTGCATAATCTCTCCCAACATATCCTCACCAAATAGTTTTCAGAATTTCGTAATAAATTCTCTGATAGAAAACGTTGCCGACGTTACGGCTACATTCAACTTTCAATAACCTTCAAGAGAAGTTAAAGAAAACTTTCAAAATTTGTTGAAGTTTTTGTTGTTGCTGTTGAGTGCTTTTCTATTTTTCTTGTCAGCAACACTTTTGCTCTTATCTCTCTATACTTAACTATATTTCAAATGTCCAGCTATCATGTTGTCGCAATTGTACGATAGTTAGTTTTTACTTTTGATTAGTTAGTTAGTTAAATGTGATAGTTGATACATCGGAGAGGAAGGCGAATGCAAAAAATTGGTAAAACTGTTGGCAACATTTGTTGCCAATTAAGCAGAATTACAACTGAGTGATTAATGAGGTTGTTTTTCTTTAGCAACTTTCTCTTGTTCGTATTACTAATGCTACGTGTTATTGTTGTAAGCTGTTATTAGTGTTGTTGCTCTAGTTTGTATATGCTGGTGTTGTTGTTGTTGTCGACGCAACAAATGCTTGGCATCGTTTCAAAATGATTACGTTTTGCTCTCGTGCAATTTATCTTAAGTGCCGCGCATAAAGTTTTAATTGCGCTGATAGGAATGTTAATGATTACTACTTATTTGGTTCAGCCAGCAGAGGTTTCACTCAACGGTCAGAGATCAACGAGTTCAGGGTAGAGATTGTCTTGAGAAAATTGAATAAGTTTTAATGATTGAATATCATTATTACTTTTATAATCAGTCTATTTATCTTAGCGGAAGCATAATCACTGCAACTGGGTGTCTAAAATATCTAAAACTTGCGAAATTGGAAACCGTTAACTCTTTGGAGAATCAAAGAAAACTGCGACGCAGAAGTTATTTTTAACGCTTTCAGTCTTCACATAAATATTTTTATGTACTACGTGCAGTTGAAAAAAATATAGGGATATAATTAAAAGTTTAATAAGTACCTACTGTACAACTTTTTGTTTTATAAAACATTTTAAATATAGAAACTTGAAAACATTTCAAACCTATAATTTAACTAATGGTTACTCAACAACGTGAGAGCAACACGCACAAAATTGATAATTTACCGAATTATAGGCGTTCAAATTTGATATTTGAGCAATTGCTCAAAGAATGAATTTGAATTTTTGTTTTTCTCTTTTAGTCCATTGAAATATTAAAAAGGCATTTTACTGGGTTTGGACCACAGTGGTTGAAAGAAGTTTTTGCGCTGACATCGACATTTGACATCGTCTTCAATTTTCTTTTCATTACGTCAAGATATTGAATTCGGTTTTTTAACAACGACATGAATAAAAACTGAAAGTGTTAAGGAGCTATATCTCATCTGAATCACAATGGGTCAACATTTAGTCTAAATGAGTTGGTTTTTTAGTTGTCTACTACTCTAACCTAAATACATCTCAATATAAGTCACTGTATACATACAAGGTTATAAATTTTTATAATAAATTTGCTGCTATCCTTAGCATTTGCGAATATTAATTTTTCCCTTAGCATATTTGCATTTAATTTCACTGAATCCTTTTTAAATCATCTATTACTTGATGCCGTGATTTACACTAATTTGACATTTTGATTGCATTTATCTTGTTTGTGGAACACATAAACTGACATGTTGAAAGGGTGGTGGGAACTTTGAAATGAAAGCAGTCTGGCAGCTGTAAGGGAATAGAGCTTTAGCTATTCAGTTGACAGTCAGCTAAGAAAGTCAATGAACATATCATTTAAATAATTTACTGAACGTATGTAGAAGGTGAATGTAATTTTTTGTATATTATTAGTTATGATTCAATTTTTTATGACACTTATTTAAGTGGCTTAATCCATTTATAGTAATGAATTGTACTATAGAAGTCTTCAATCTTTCCACTATTGCAGACCAAAGGATTTGGTTTCGACAATCACTTGACTTTTCAAACATAATTTCGGACTGCATTTTCTTCCCGAAACGGGTACTGTAACTTGAAATTTCTCTTAGCTGAAGCATTATCTTTATTTGATTTAGTATCCCTTATATTTTATGCTCATTGATTTCAAAATGGACCAGCTCAAAGTTAAAAATATTTGTAGATTATAATATATCCTAACTCACAGTAGCATCGAAATCACCACAATTTTCTTATATTTCGATTTTGTATCACGGTTTTAGGCATTGCTTTTACTCCTTTAGATTAGTTCTAGACTTTTGTTTATTACCAGTCGTATGTGACCGTTAAGTCACAAACGAATTTTAAGTAGCAAACATTTTTCGACTTATGTATGAGTTTATAGTTACGTGCAACATTTTAATTATATATCTTGAATCGAAAACAAATTTTAGAGTCGCAGCAACTTTTTAGCCGAAAGTTACTTTTTAGTCGCAAATAACTTTAAAATCGCAACCAACTCTTTAGTCGTAAGCAATTTTTGAATCGCAAGCAACTTTTTTGTCTGCACGGATCTTTTTTTTATCAAAAAGGAATTTTTGGCCGTAAATGAGTTGATAAATTTAATTCAATAGTTAAAACTACTAACAACTTTTCAGTTGCACAACAGTTTTCGAAACTATTCTATTTAATTGTTACACGAATTTGATAAGCATACGTTTTTAAAGCCACATACGGGTTGAAGTCGTATTTAAAAACAGATACAGTAAAAAATCATTCCATATTTTGTGGATTAAGGTAAAAGTAGCTGACTGCATATTTTTTGTGCTTACTGTTGCACAAAATTTAATATTCTCCAAACGTTGCAGCATACAGGACACAGCAGAACATAACAAAGTTTTCTTATCTCGTAACTTAAGCTAACAACATTTTGTTGCTTAAGGTTTTGCATTTTACAGGTAAATAGATTCATCACATTGGATACAAATTAGAGTTCGACAAAAAAACTACATTTCGTTAAGTTATTTGGGAACGCTGCAAGTTCGAAACTTAAGTCTAGAGAACACATTTTTTACAAAAAATATGTATGGTTCGCCAAAAATGGTTTCATGTAAACATTTGAAGAAAATTTTATCTTTACTTGTTAAATCTCTATTTAAAGGAAAAAACCAGATTAATAAATGACTTAATAAAAAATTAATTCAACATTAACTTGAGGTGATAAACAAAACGTGTACCATGTTCGAGTTCAACGATCGAATGGGTTTTTGAATAGCCAATTTCTCTAAGGCGTCAACTACCTTAGCCACAGTCAATTTGATAGCATTTTGTCTTGAGGAGCACGAAATAGTCACAGAGAGGCAGATCAGGTGAGTACTCCAGATGTTGGATCACGGGAACTTGGTTTTTGATCAAAAACTCACGAACAGTGACGGTTTTGTGTGGAGGTGCATTCTTTCCACAATCGTTCAACCATTTGGAACCAGTTCCCGACGACAATTGCTTCAGAAACGTTAAAGCTAACGAACATTGTCTTGGTTTGTGACTTCTCAAAATCCAATTTCATCGCGTTCGGTAAACTTGGCGCCTACCAAGTAGCACTCTGCGCTTGGTTTAATGATCGTTTTTGAAAGAATACGTCTAATCGCATCTCCCAATCGAATCTAAGAGGCTTGTGTTCCTCTTCGTCGGATTTATTAAGAAGATGATTATTCTTCTTAAGATGTAAGTTTATCATTTAAAAAGAATATTGAAACTCATTGGTTTTTTTTCATGCTTTAATGCACGTTGAAAATCTCGAATTATATCAATAACTTTTATGCTTTTTGTCAAACACGGATACTGATAATTTCAAGGGTCCCGCATGCTTTGTCAACAAACTTTTCAAAATAAATTTGAATTACACAATATCCTCTGATTTGTGTTGTTGTAAGTGTTGGCCAAAACAAACTACTCACTTCTCTCTGTGTTACGAACTGCTTAAAAGATTACAATGCGACAAACTCTAAATGAGCTTGACAGCATGAACTTTCACTTAAAGATGGTGATGAAGAGTAAAATCAAGGGACGTTTTAGTTGTTACCTTTACTGCTGTTTCACATACTAAAATTGTGGTGCCAGCATACATTTTGTTGTTGCTGCTATTGTTTATGTAAGATTATGAACTAAGAGATGTTTAATTAATCTAAGCCAAATTAAGGATTTGTACATTTTAGAGTAACTGAGTGACTTATAGAATGAGTATCCTTAATAAAACAAATGGATAAAGGTTGCTTAATGTACAAAACAGGATATTTGCTTATTCATTTGCAATAAGCAATCTGACAGAAAACAGATGACTCCTTTCAAATTTTGTGGCTGCCCAGAGGTCTGATTGATATATTCTTGTATTTTACACAAAACTACATGTATGAAATAATTCTAACAGTTTCAGGTGATACAACTTTCGCTGCATTACATTGTTGATGCTGCTATTACGAGCGTATGAGTAATTTCAGCAACATATTAGTAGGAATTTTGCCAATTGTGCAACAAGCGTTAAATGTTGTCAGGTCCATTCAAGTGTTTGACTCTGAGTGTCAGAGGTTGAGGGGGCAGGCAGCTAAACAATACTACATTATTAATGTACCACTAATTGTAATTGGATGAATGTGCAGTGGGTGTCGTTGAATGTGTTGAATATCCTGCCGTGCTGTGTGGTCCTGCTGGTTAAGTATAAAACAATTATGCTGTGTGTGCGTTGTATTCATGTGTTTATTATTTAACAAGTTATAAGGAATTTTCAAAATAGATGTATAAGTCTCAGTAGATTTAATTCGAATAAGAAACGGCGCTGTAAGCACTTAATATAAATCATTTATTTAACAGTCTCAAGTAGCCTAAAGAAAACAAAATCTGTATAATTGTATATCAAATTGACACTGCCGTATACATTTTTACAAAAGAGAACACATTTGGTGAAAAAAAAAATACATTCATTTGTAGAATGAAAATTAGTTCGTATACGAAGACTAACATAAAAAGCGTAACAAAATGCTTTTGAATTTCGATATAACTCGAGAACTTATGAAAATTTTAATAACTCAAGACTTTCAAAACATTCAAAAGCATCCAAATGTTTCTAAAACAAAAAATTTATTAAAAACTGAGATCTTGTGTGACATTGAACTGAATGTAATCTAATTGAGTTTGAAATTATTAGAAAAAAACACCCTCAACTACATATATTTATAAATTTTTAAAATGCTTGTTAAAATTTGAAAATTTTAAACTTACAAAACATAAATTCTAACCTCTACAAAAAAATTAAAAAATTTCTAAATAAAATAATAATTAATAACAATTCCAAGCAATTGTATGCATCAAAACAAAAAATTGCATATGGGTCATTCCATCTATAATGGGCCTATCACTACCCTCATGTTTTCTATTTAGGCTGAAACTTATTTCAGTGATTGGTCTATCATGTAGAAGATATAAAAAAATTAGATAAAATTTGTTAACCAATATTATTGCTTAAAAAAAAAGTTTCAAATTGTGTTAAAAAAAACTCGTAAGTAAAACAAAAAAATTCATTGATGAATATAAACAAACCAACACAATCCAAATTAGCTTTTGTATTATTTTTAAGGTAGTTGTGTACTAGAAGATGACGAAAAAACTGCAAATCTGACTAAATGAAGGCCTGAACGATTTCTATGTGGTAAAAAAAAAATTGACTTTCCAAGAAAACATCAATTTCCCAAATACTCCACCATCGATTTTAGAGTTTTTAGGCAAAAAATTTTCAGAACATATAGGAGTACCATCTCTGAAAATTTTATCCATGTAGTTTCACCTTATTTCATTTTTCAAGCATTGAAACTCGTAAGTTAAACAAAAAAATTCATTGATGAATATAAACAAACCAACACATTCCAAATTAGCTTTTGTATTATTTTTAGGTAGTTGTGTACTAGTAGATGACGAAACAACTGCAAATCTGAATAAATGAAGGCCTGAACGGTTTCTATGTGGTAAAAGATAAAAAAATTTACTTTCTCAAAAAACATCAATTTCCCAAATATTCCATCACCGCTTTCAGGCTCCAAATTTTTAGATTATACAGGAGTATCATCCCTGAAAATTTTATCCATGTTTTTTCACCCTATTTGATTTTACAAGCATTTAAAGTTAAGATTTATGATTTGCAAAGTAAATTGAAACATTGAGAATGAAAGCGAGAGAATAAAATTTGAATTGATTTCAGCCTTTTTAGGTTAAAAATTTTCAGAACATTTAGGAGTACCATCTCTGAAAATGCCATGCATTTTTGTTCACCTTATTTCCTTAATTTATTCAGATTTGCAGTTTTTTGCCATCTACTAGTACACATCTACCTTAAAATAATATAAAAGCTAATTTGGCTTGTGTTGGTTTGTTTAGATTCATCAATGAATTTTTTTGTTTTACTTGTGAGCTTTTTTGAACACAATTTGAAACTTTTTTTTTAAGCAATAATATTGGTCAAAAAAATTTTATCGAATTTTTTTATATCTTCTACATGATAGACCAATCACTGAAAAAAGTTTCAGCAAATTTAAAAAACATAAGGGTAATGATAGGCCCATTATAGATGGATTGACCCAAACTTGATTGAAATAATAAATATCTACATACATAAGCTATTTAGACTATTCCCAAATTTTAAGATAAATTTAAAGTAACAAAATTTTGCAGCTACCATTTCGCATGCTTTGTTCCTCTCATTTTTATTAATATATTTTGGATATTTATTCACATAAATTCCATGTTCATCCCTCACAGTAGCAATTAAATAAAAAAAATCTGTTATTTTAATTACTTATTGTTGAATTTTACTTTGAAAACATTTTTGTGTGCCGGCAAACAGCTGTTATGACCAGTAGTGACGGCTTGAAGTTCGGTTCTTACGGAATAACACGTCAAAATGTTTCGTTCACTTTCGATCAGTTACGTTTGTTTATTTTGGCTATTAACATTGGTTTACATATACTTGTTGCGTCTAGTCACGTCCATTTTGGTTTAGGCTTTATATGCTATGTTGGTTATATATATGTGTTTTGATTGAAAGATACAATTATTGAAAAATCCCGAGACCACACGTCATTTTTTGCAAAATAGTTACTTGAAAAATTAAAAGAACAAACTTTTGATAGGAAATGCACCACAACCACTTATAAATATATTTTTAATTTCGCAATGTATTGCACGAAAACAAAAAATATATTTGCATTTTTTAAATTTTTCCATGGAATTTATGTAATCAGAATCTATTGAAAATTGATTTTGCGGCAAAAGTGCAGAGCAAAAAAAAAAAAAACAAGAGATAATGCAAAAAAAAAGAAATATTTGCTAAGCCATTGTAGTCTGTCTGCCTTACTGCTTATTTTTTTTAAACCAACATATCCCAGCATAACGTAGCTTGAACTATGTGTATATGAGCTCCTTGGGATATGCAACACAATTCCAGGCATGCTGCACTTTTGTGAATCGCATTGATTTCTCATGAGCAGTTCAATAATTCACACATTGACTGTGTGTAGGAATGTCTATGCACATGTAGAGTAACACGAACAGAAAACAGCATACGATTAGAGGCAGGAAATAAGAATAAGAATGGCAATAAGAATAGAAATAAAAATGAAAACTAAAAAGGAATCATAAAGAAAATAATTTTAAAAATTCTACGGAAATATTGACGCAAAGGGAAGAGCACAGCGTAGCGATTGAGCTGCTCGTGTTGAGAAATTTATTGACATATGCATTGATGGCACACATGGGCATAGGTTGCTATTGACAGCAGTAATGGAAACTTTATACAGCAGCTGCAGCAAATTGTGTGGAAATTAGAAGGTAAAACGTTGGATGAATATTTTTTTTTGGAAATCGCATTAAACTCAATATTTGAATATAAAACGATGACAGCTATGATTTAGATTGTGAGGTATTTTTGGAGTTCTGCATGTTGTAGTATTGCAATTTAACAGCTTAAGAAACTAACGAGCAAAAATTTAAAATTTTTTGGTATTTATTTTTAGAATTTTACTTTTGCATAAATTTATATTATTTGTATGCAATAAAGTGTAAAAAATTGTAATAAAAATTTTTGTTTTCAAAACAAGTGGTTGTTAACGATTAAATAAATACTTAAGTGTCATATAAACACTCAAGTGCTACGTGTAAACATTTTGCAAGTTCATGGAGGAAGTCACTCATAAAATGAATCACGGTAATCTTTTTTACAATGTCTGACAACACCGCCGGGGCATTGCTTTATTGCTTTCATTGGCACTTTATGATTTTCGAAGCTATTGCTATATATGATGTTTTTTTATTTCTTTGTCTGTGACATGTCTGCAAGAATAGAATGAAAATATTGTTCTATGGGGATGCTTTTTAAGGCTATGAATTTAAAAAAAAATTCTTTTTAGAAGTTTATGAGTCGCTTAAAAAATTGGATTTTCATATTTTAATTAATATATAATTAATTTTATTAATTTCAATTATTTTTTTAGCAGCAATCAATAACTTTAAAGTTACACTTAAAATTGAATTTCTTTTCAGCTTTAGCAATAAACTTCTGAAGAACATCTTGTTTTTCATAGAAATCAAGGCGTAAAAGCACATGATAGCGGACAACCATGTTAAAAACTATGACGCGAAAGGTTCCTTTGGTCAGCTTCATATGGTTCAGCAGTCTTCGCGTCTGTGAACGACAACGAAACTCAAATCTACTAATCTAAGCAGAAGCCAGCTGCTATACTCTGAAACAATTTAAAAATGTTCATCAACAATTGTCCTTGCCGAATTCTCAAAAATTGTTGGCCCAGGATCATCATCAGTTGAAAAGCTTTCCCGCAACAATTGTAATTAAACATTGAGAGTAGCAGAGTGATGGCTATTCTTAGTCATCATCAAAACTATCATCAAAACGTTTTTTGGGGAACAGTTGGAGATAATTATAGTTACTTGCTACTGAGCGTGCATTTTGGAAGTGTTTTTTAAAGGCCTTATGCACCGCTAGTTAGATGATAAAGGACACTAGAGAAAAAATTTGAAAATCATCAAAATATAGTAAAAACAGCCATGGGAACATAATGTCGAAAAGTGTTTTTCCATTGCACGACTTGAGAAAATAAAATTTATCTAGCCAAAATAATATATGCGTTAGAATCTATTGTAAGTAATAATATATGAATTAAAACATTATATTTAATAATAAATAAAGAAACTTGCCAAACGAAAATTTTTATTACAATGATGGTCGTCAATACATATAAAGCTACATATATACATATTAAATTCAACTGTTGACATAATTCTATTTTTATATCAAAATTTGGGTTCCATCATAAAAACCGTTTGCGCCATCTTAATCTGATCAATGGAAACATTGATAAACTTTGACGTTTTGAATCAAAATCTTTACATGATCCTATACAAAGTGCAAAAAACTCATATATTATTGGAAATAGAAAAGCCGCGTCACTAGGGTTTAGCGAATAACGTCTTTCAAATAGTAAGAGATGAGCCGGATATTTGGGAGCAAATTATTATGAACGACGAGACTCATATTACACTCGCAGCTTGGAAATTCTTAAGCGTTGACTAACAAAGCTAACTGATGATGCCGTATAGCCGCGGTTGAAACTAGTTTAAGTACTTGTTTTGTTTTGTTTTCTATGCTAAACTAAAAACTATTCGTACTGAACAGTAAGATCCGCAAAAAAAATTAAATATAAAAAATGGGCTTTTGGCGCCGTCAGCAAAAAAAAAATATTTGTTTTTTTGGGTCTGTGTTCATATAATTCATGAAATTCCTTTACACGATGAGAATGAGACTGCTTGTACCGGAGTTTGCTCCAAAACTACTACTGAGCCATTTTTCTTCAGAGCCATTTTTCTTCAGAGCTAGGAAGACAGTCATTGCCGCTCGTTATCGGTAGATGTTGGTAAGCTTTGTGTTGCCGCAAATGCGTAACAAAAGTCTGGAAGACTTCGAACAGTTCCAAAACGACACGACTTGCAAAAGTGCGTGGTCAGCAATGGACTTTTGCATCGAAAGTTTTTGTTGATTCGATTGAGATGACAGACTAGTTACACACAGAAAATAAATGAAAAACATTTTATTTTAATGCAGAGATCACTCAAAAATAAATCACTCTTAGTCTCTCACTTCTAAATTCTGCCGCGATAACTGAATAAGCATTCCACAATATCGCGCTATAAAAATTGACCATTCATAAAAATTGAGGTCGGTAATGGTTTTAATTTTGGTTTTGGAATGAAAAGGTCTATAATGTCCTTATATATGTGTGTTAGAACTATGTAAGCAGAACCTAATGTTTCCGGTGGACCATGGAGCACGAATGCAGACGATCTTAATACCACATTCATTGAGCAAAGCGAAAGCTTAAACTTTGAGTAAAGTGTACTCTTAATGCCTTCGATAGACATTATGTTTCTAACAATAAGATGAAGTCCTTATTAAAACACGTTGACTTTCTTATGAGGACTGATTTCATTTTATTCTTTCGTTTCATTTTCTATGATAGTTTTACAAAGGTAGCGTAGGTGGCGTAACATGTTATTTTAATACATAAAAGTATTGCCATACGAAAATAACAGTCCTAAGGTGAATTTTTAAAAAAAAAATACGAATCTTCAATTCTTGTACAGCAAAATCTTTTGAGAAAGAAATTTTCAACTCAAAACTGAATTTATTTTCTCTTAAGCCCTGATGTAAGACTTGCGTTTAAACCCATTTTCAACTTTTTGTTAAGAAATACTAGGAAAACAGAAACAGCTATGGAAACAATGCAAATTTATCAATTGCTGTTGACAAAAAAAAAATCTTTATTAAATAAATTTTAAAAAGTAGAAAAGACATTGAACAAAATAAAGTTAAAATGCTTTAATAATTGCAGCACAAATGTTGTTGCTAAACTCTTGTAGAGCACAAATACAAAACATATGTATGTGAAATTCAGCCATTCAAGTGATGTTCAGCATAAACGAGATAATATTTCGTAGTTTCAGATATTCTTATGCGGTTGTGTATGTTGTTGTCAACTGTGTGAGGTTTAGTAAATCCCATACTATTTCATTGCTGTTGTTGTAGTGATTGTTGCAGCTAAGGAAATACAAAAATTCACCAAAGTAACTAAAGGATAAAGTTTTTGTGAGGATTTTTTTTTCAAATTTTGTATAAAAATTCAATGGTTTCTGTTCTGCGTTCCCAAATGCCAACAGTTGGGAACAACGATTTGCACACAATAACAATGAAAATAACATGAAATTGTTTAAAGAAAACAGTGGAAAAGAAAGCAACACAAGACAATTAATTGTCTAAGGAATTCTCAAATTGAGGTCAAAAATACAATTTGCGATTATTTTGTTTTATTATTATTTCATCGTTTTGTTTTGAAAATGTGCGCTCTTTTCTTTTTATGAAATAAAAGTAAGAACATAAAAATAAGTTTTTCCGATAGCAAAAATGTAGCGACACTTGAAAAAATAACACCAGTTTATTAAAATATTATTAAAGCCAGTAACTTAAATTATAAAAGAAATATTTTTTTTCTCAACTTTAAAAAAAAAACATTAAAGTCTTATTAAAAAGTGGTCTTTCGACATGCATTGGAGAGGAACTCTTTGGGTAGCAGAAAATGCAATGTTTAGAAGTAATGAATCATATGATTGCTGCAACAAATAATAGGATTCAGGAACTTTTGAAACTCCAAAAATTTTATTAAATTTTAATGAAAATTTGAACGAAATTTTGTCACAAGCTTTCAATAGTTAACATTTTTTCCATGTAGAAATAACTATTTAACTTTATTTTATCTTTTATTGAATCACCGTTCTATTGCTTCTTGCTTTGCTGTTGCCAGTACTACTGAAACTGCAACAAATGTGTTGCATTGCACTATACGGAACTATCGCACATACTTGTGCAGCAAATCTTACAAAATAGTTGAGATTTGTTGAAGGCTGCTAGCTGATTTTGGGGATTTCCTTTTGGGAAATACAGAAATTGAATTGTTTGAGACAAAAATTTCTTTAACTTATATTTTTTTGAATGTGAATTGAATTTAGAAAAAGTTGAAAATGGCACAATATTTGCTAGAACCATCAATTTGACCAAATCAAAACATCAGCTGCTAATACAGTGATTTTAAGTATTCCACACAACTCCACCGATTGCTTTAGTGACTTCCCTAGCAATGCATTCGACGGATTTCCTACCCTATTGTTTTACAAAAACTATAATATAACACTTTTTTGGAATGAAGCTAAAAATGATTACACACGGTATATTCAGGTATTTTTTCACGCTGAAACAGACATTTGAGCAAACTTACCGGCATTTGAAAGAAGAAGACTTGTAATTTGAGATACCATGCATAGTTTTTTGAGAACAAAAAATTTGTGGTGCTACATAACTTCTTGTAAGTAAAAATGTAGTATTTCTTCATTTTTAGGTTAGAATATCTCAAAACTGTGCCGTAAAGAAATAAAATGGGTTGCGGAATCGGTTTCAGCGAAAAAAAAAACCTCAAAATACCATATTGGCATCCAAAACTCAAAGCTAAAAATCTTTTTTGTGGACCTCTGTTATCTTTTTTTTATAAATAAACTTTTCATTAAACACAATTTTTTCACATTTTGTAAGAATACATATATCAAAATTATGCTGTGTTAGAGCCATATCAAAGCCAGATTTAAAATTTATGCCAAAGATTACGCCAAAAAATTTAATTTATAAAATGCAATTTAATTACAATGCAAAGTGCAGTTACACTGTGCATCAAAGATAATTTGGCGGTAAATGTTTAATTTGCCTTCCACTCCATTAGCTTTTAAATAAATTAATTTGCAAAGTAATGCTCTTCAAACACAAAAAAAATAAACTATTCAGGTAAACTAAAAATTTGCATAAAAACGGCGAAAGGAACGAGTAATAGAGAGTGAATAATCAAGTGCTTAGTAAAGCATGAAAGCCAACTAATAGCCTGCTTTTTATTTTAAATTATAAAAGAAGTAGCCTGCATTAACTCTCGGTTGAAATTTTCTTATATTACATGCTGATAGTTTTTCACAAAAGCCCTTAATGGATTTATATTATGAGTTTATAAAAGGGCATTTTAGGTAAATATTTCATCTTGATACCCAAACCTCTTCAGCAACATTAATATGTGCTGCTGTGTGCACCAGTATGCTTAATTATAATTTTGTTACGTTTTGTTACTTATCTTACAGAAATGTTAAAACTTCAAAATGTTTTCTATTGCTTTCTGATAAAAAGTATAAATTGAAAACGGTTCGTTGTTTTTTCAAACAAAAACAACCTTTATTTCGATTTTGATCTTAAAGCAATTCACGCAGATTTCGATATCAAAATTAAAGTGCACCAGTTTCTATTACATAGAATAATAACTTGTGAAAAAATTTATTTGCAAAAATTTGTTATTGTGTTATTTTCACCAGCTTTTAAGTTTGTCTTTACCATTAATTAGATCCAGATCTCAGAAATCATTAAGAACGTATTAAAAAACAAAAATTATGATCTCCAGAAGATACGTTGTCGGATTTGTAGGTAATTTTCTCTTTAAATAAATATTAGAAATTTTAAACGAAACAAATAGTGCGATGCTATATATGACATATAAGGCAATGTTTTCCTCAATTGTATTATTTTCATTTAGCACAAAAAAAACTAAACTAAATCATGGTAGAAGCAACTTTATGTCACTATCAACTTACACTTCGGATTTTTCGTTCTATTTCATTCGCGAATATTTGTTTAGTCTTATTATTCAGTAAATTAAATAAAATTTTTTTATGGATTGAAGATGTAATATGAGGCATTCCTTCATCTTACGAGTATGATTGATGCCCTAGAATCTGCAGTAATTTTTATAACTTTCAATAATATTTCTACGCGATGAATTACAACAAGGTACATGCAAATTTTTTTGAAATTCTTACTAAGCCAATTATCTTTTTCTAGTAGGAAATTTTAAGCAAAAATACTCTTTTTTTTCTCCAATCATGAGAAGCAAAATTGCAGATTACCATTGTCATTGAAGGCAGCGCAGCTCAATTACAATTGCAATGGAAAATTTGAATGAAGGATGAAAAGTCTGAACGAACTCGCGCAATAATTCGCCAATCTAAGGTCATAAATGTTTGAGACGCGATGACAGGATAACAGCGAAGACGGAAGGAAGAAAAGTAATGTAATTGTTGTTGATTTATTGAAAAATTTAATAGAATTAAAAGATTTTGATAGAAGAAAAAAAAACATACAAACCTAGAATTAATTTTAAGTTTAATAAATAAGGTGCATAAGTAAATGTATTCAGTGACATGTGGTAACAGGTGGTTATTAATTTTGAGCATAATTTATATAATCGAGAGGCTTATGACGCTTAAACTTTTTATTTTAGCTTAGTGTAATTTATCACCATACACGTAACATTTTTATTTGATTTATATTATTGTTTGATAACAGCTCGATATAAAGCTGCCAAAGTCAAAGTATTTATTTTTGTAATTATTTCATGAGTATTTAGGAAAACAATAAAATAGAATGAAAGACCTTGCGTGATTTCTTCAAGTTTACTTATTTTCGATTGAAATTGAATGAAACAGAAATGATTTGAGATCGGTACCACTCTAAACAGAGATCCTAAATAATTGTTTTTGGCCAAAAAAAACTTGTTTTTTCAATTGTGGCAATTCAGTTAGCTCTAATTTAAACAAGAAACAAATTGTTCATTTCCGACAAGGTTTGGGCTTTCCAGTAATTTTTGAACAGAAAAAACTCAATTTCGGCTTTTTATAAAACGCATATTTACTCAGTTTTTCGATGCTAGAAACTTTGGATACACATAGCTCTAATATAAGATTTAGTATTTCCTTAATTGAACATTTTTAATAGAACAAAAATTTAGAAAAATGCAGACATCATGGTTTTGAAATAAGATAATGGACGTGCGGCTTAAGGCATTTTCTTAAGCAAATAAAAACACATTAAAAATTATGTGACACGGGATCGGCGTTAAAATAATGTGGGGCGATTTTGCAATTTGCAATTAGGAAATTGCTTCTTTTTAATTTTTTTGGTCATTTTTCAATTTTTTCATAAGAAAAAAATAAGAAGAAGAAAAACTAATCACTGATTCGACTTCCTCGATCGCTTAAACCACCATCACTTTGTTGGAAACTTTTTATAGCCGCTTTAACTTACACCATTTTTAAAGTCAATATTTTTTAGGCTTCAAAAAGGGCCTAGACATACAAGGCTATAGTAATCTGCTGACACATCAAAAACAAAATTTTTTGAACCGCTCTAATATACATACATACTTGTATATGCATATTGATTTCGGCATATACCGATTTCTGTGTTTCAGCAAAAACACGATCAGCTTTATAACACACTAAATAAAAATTCATTAAATTTGGGTACAGTGACGTTAAAGTAATAGTAAGCATTTACCCATGTTTCCTGATGTAAATACATACATAGGATACAAAAATTAGTAACTAAGTAGTTCAAGACAAAACAAAAAAAATCGAAACATGTGGGGCCTTACATATATAGCAATTTATAATAATTTATTAACAAAATACGTGCTTTAAATAGTACTTTAAAACATTTTATGACTTTGCAAATATTAAATCAAGTAATAAAATTACCTCCACTGTAGCACACCCGCGAAGGTTGTTTTTGTTTTGAACAGCTGTTGCTGCCGCAGCAGAGCGCTTTGACTCACAACTGGAATGCTTAATTTTTTTCTTTTATTAAATTAAAAACACTTCGTATATTTTTTTGTTGTATTTTTGTATTGCACTTTCACTTATTAAAAATTTCACAAATCGCACTTTATTTATTTTAAATTTAACATTTAAGTTTTCACAATTAAAGCAATAAATGCCAACTGAACGCTTCGGTAGTTGAAAAAAGACTGTTCGTCTTAAAAGCCGAAGATTTTTCGGTAATGATCGTTTTAATTAACGATTTAACACAAATGACAGTGGATTGTAAAAAAATGATGGTGATGGTCGTTATGTTAAGATGGAAAAGTGTCAAGCAGTGTCCACAAGGATCGATTATTACTGAGAACCACCAAAAAAGTCAAAAATATGTTTGAGAAATTAAAAATGTGAAGTTTCAAGAGAAGTAAAATGTGCTAAAGAGTGTGTTCGGCAGCCTAAGGCTCGGTTCACACGAGTGTTTTTTCAACGCGCGTAAGCTAACGCTCGAAGTCTTTTTGGAGCACTTTGTACCAAGTTCGTAATAATTCGTTCGGATATACATACATATATTGCTGTTGCATATAACTCCAAAAGTTGGGGATGTTACAGCGGCTCCTTATTGAAATTTTCCAGTCCAACATCGACCACAAGTATTCTATCTGGTGATTAACACACCATCACCTAGAGTTTTGTTGAGTTTATTAAAAACTTAAGAGATTTGTCTTTGGTCTTGCCAATAACTAAATAACCTAACAGACATTAACAGTAAAAGTTCGCGTAAATTTAAATTTTTATTAAAATTTGAATTTACTTAAATAACTCTATTTATGACGCTCTGAAGCTTTTGCTTATGTCGAAGGAATCACTCCCACTTTTTGTGCAAATATTTCATTTCTTTGTATTTTTGTGCAATTTGTTTCGTAATTTCTTAGAATTATTTTTGTATTGTTGGCACCTTCTCGAAATGTATCTTGTTTTTGTCCAGTTTTGTCTGAACTATTCCTAGTATTTGTGTAGAATTTGCTTGCACTACTTTATATATCTCTTTTAGTATAACGATTTTAAAGTTTTTACTCATATGGTAGGTGCCATGCCCTCTATACAAAACGAGTACACTTTTTTCTGGCTCAAGGCCAAAGCATTACTATTATTTGTGTAAAATTTGGTTGCATTACTTCATATAATTCTCTATGTAGATACATTGTTTTAAATTTTTTGTTTCTTTAGATGGTCCCACACACACTAGTGAAAATTTGTCACGCTCTGGCTTTTCCGAATCATTCTACAATAACGATCATTTTAATGCGAACATATTGCAAAATTTCGACTCAAAGAAAGCCATTACAAATAAAGTCATTTTCATAGCAAATCTTTTTTTTCCAACTTCGGGAGTTTCAGAGAGAAAATTTTTAAGAATTCCAGAAATCTATTTTAACTGCAGCGTTTGAAGATGAAGAACAAGATCCACATTCTTTTATTTCTAAAGAGCCTAACCAAAATTATTTTATCAATCGGCCAACGAGTGCGCAGATGACCTTTGGTCATATGCAATAATTTACAAAATTTATTTGCTGTTGAGTTGTAATGAGCATTCCTTATATCCTTACGATAGTAAAAGAACACAGAAATAAATATTAATGCATCGCTCTTAGTAAGCGTAAATGCTATATACTTATAAGATCAATAACATTTTGTTCACTAGGATATCACACAGCTTAACATAAAATGCTTCGCTTCAATTTCAATTGAAGTTTTCATTGTTATTCCTTTTTCATGCTTTTGCTGCTCATATGTGCATTGTCTATTTCATATTTATCTCTTTCTTCCTCAATTTTTATTTAAAAAAAAAAAAAAATGATTGAAAAAATGCGAGCAAAATTATTCAACTATAAATGGAAATGCAATTAAAATGTGGTTTCATGCATTTAAAACTGATCATATTTTTCTGCACGACTCCTTTTAGAGTTTTTATTGAGATTTATTTGTTTTTTTTACACTTTTTCATATTTGAAATAATTGAATATTGATGTCCATTTTGCAGTATTGATTTGCATTGATACCTTTTTTTCCAAAGGTGGTATGAAAACCTTTCGCTCATGTTGCATGTGAGGAATGTTAATTTAAATGTTGAAATAAAACTTTATAACTCTGGAGCATTTCATATTTACTTATCCACAAATATTGAAAATTCTTAACAATTTAAAGTACTAAAGTACCCTGAACTTTAAGGACTTATATCAAAAATTTCCCTTTGAAAATCTGACCATATAAGAATAAAGCGTGCTAATTGCTGCATATTCATTTTATTTAGTTTTTTTCATTTTCTTGTCTTTGCTGCAAAGTTTTTCCGCTCTGTTTGTTCATTCCCGCATCCTCGGGGAAAAAAGTTTAAAACCAAAAGCATTTCACGCATTAACAGCTCGAGGGTATAACTTTTGAATGATAGTTGAAACAAAGTTTTGGAATTCGCTTGCAATAGCCAACCATTGTAATACAAATGCATTGTTTTTTTTTTGTGTTGAATTGAACTTTTAACAAATTTTTAAGTCATTAAAAAAGATATTAGATCTTATCAATACTTTTAATGGCAGTTGTAAGCGTTAAATGGAAAAAATGTCAGCATAAAAGACAGTCATTCCTTTTATACTAAAAAAGTCTGCTTGGCGTGTAAATGAGCACGATTTGAAGTAAAATCATTTAATTTTATGATTTGAAAAAACATTTAAAATAAGGAGCGGTTGTTAAATAAAATGCAACAGCATTTTTTTTAAATCAACTACTTTTTGAATTTTAATTGAATTTCATATGAAATTATATTAAGTAAAATACTCTCGTACATGGTTGCTTATTCGCTTATAGAAACTTATTGCACACAATTATTCCAAAAGATTTGCCTAATTATGCACTCAAAACTTACGCAAATAATGCACGCGCTAACAGCATAGCATTTGAACCCTTAATTTTCAGCATTAGTATAATGTAAATAAATTTAAGCGCTTAATTGACGGTTTAATACGGTTTAATGTGTGAAAATCCATGCAAACAGCAGTGACAGTGCAACCTAAAGGTGGAAAAAGAAACAAAAAATTACAGAATTGGCAATACTGCGTGGTTCCCACGCTAAATCCAGCAAGCGTTGCAAAGCATTTACCGTGTGGCTTAATCTTATCTACAATACACAGTCAACACAAACTGACACAAGCGCGCATATACTGAAAAACTCATACAAACTTAAAGAGCAGAGCTGTAAAAATCTAACTGTTTGGAAAAAAATTGTAATGTGTTACCTTTGAGCAAGCAAAAATTTAAGTCCCCTACACCGAGAGACGAGTAAAAGATTTAAATTTTTATTAAGAGCGGATTGCCGACATCTCTCGTTTTGACTTCTTTAGCATTTATTTAAAAAGCACTTTAGTTATTCATCTATTTGTATTTCTACGTGTCTTTTTATCTATTCATCTATAAAAATATTGATCTATCTAACCATCTATTTAAATATCTATCTTCTAGCTATCTGACTTCTTTTTCAAAAATGTATGTTGTTTTACACCTTTGGCTACGTCAGCATACAAACATTTCACTTTAGGTTACGACACGGTGTGATGTGTTTGTTTGTCACACAAAAACACTGTGCAACGAAAAGCGCCACCAACATACACAGATAACAACACACACAAATATTTACACATACATTTGCAGACATGTAAAAAGCTCACAGGAGAGCAATTACTGAAGTGTAGCAACACTTCGATGTCGGAAAGAGATACCTTAGAGGCATTTTAAATGTTTAACCAATGATGCAAAAAGATGAAGTGTAGATTAAGTGCTCATCCGTAGGTGGACGTTGCCGTTGGCTGCAGTGTCAAAAAAAGATTTAATAAAGCAGTTGATGCCAATGTGTAAGCATGCACGCGCATAATTAGAACATTTTTAGGACGAATGGAAAAAAGGGTTAATGTTTAACACGAGATTTTCAAACTGACTTAAATGATTACTTTCAGACTCATATTGTCACAACTAGAAATTCATATTTTATTTACTAAATTTAAAATGTAAATCCATTGTTATTATTTGGTATTAATAAAAATATTTATATTGCATTACTCAGAGCTGATGTTTTATTTCACATAAATTTGTTCCCTCAAAGCGAAAGTTGAAAGAAAAAAAAATTACAGCTCATAATTTATTTTTAGCACGTTTTATGTCTGTTAAACTGCACTAATGCTCTGATGATTTATGTGATCGAACAAATAAAAATACTTGAATTATCACTATCATATCACAAACTTTCAAATGAATCGAAAAATAATTCAGCTAAACAGCTTTTCATGCCAAACGACACGCATTTAAAAATATTTAGCAAACAAATTAAAATTCAATACATAGGACTATTTCTATTCAAAAAAAAAAATAAAAATAAAATATTGACACAGCATTTAAAGTTTCGTTGAACTGATTTCATGGACATTTTAACATTCAACCATTCTGACAAATACCAAGCGATTCGATTTTAATGTCAACTCAGTCATAGGTAAAGAACGTGAATTACTTGTTTGCATTATTTATGCAGATGGGCAACTCTATATTTGGGAGTACAGTTGTACAATTTCGAAAACAAATACTTAAATAAAAAGCTACGAAACTCATAGCGCTTAGATGGCACTTCCTATTTTCTGAGCCTGCTAGCTTTTCCCCTTAAGTCTGTCTGTATCATTAAGCGTTCCTCTTCATTACATTTTCTAAAATTACTTAGTCTTTTGATACGGAATAGCCCCACTTCTGGAGTATATGTAAGAAACAAATCGGTGCATTTTGTCGTTAAAAGCGATCGGCAGCTTTCTGAATATAATCTAATTAAAAAAGTCAAGTAATGTAGGTGTGGAATGCAATTTTTTTTTAGTCGCTTCAAGTTACCACCAAGCTTTTTCTTTGTTGCTGAGTTAAAAACCTTTTCATTGGTAATATCTTATCTGAATGAAAGCAACAAGTAACTTGAATATCGATATTTCTAAGATAAGAACTGTTGCTTTTGCTGATGCATTTTCACCAATAATGCGAGACGAAGTCCACACTACGTAAAAAATTATGCGAAATTTGCCATCGCGTGCCATCATTGAATTCAAGAGTGATTTGTATTATGACTTTGTTGCTTTTAACTTTTCTATAGCTTTATATATCAATACAATGCTAATGAAACCTTCTTGCATATTTTTATCATTTTCCAGTATAAATATCATCACTTTCTTGATGGAATTGCCCTTTTGCAAAAAATTTTCATTATTTTATTTCTTCAACTTGAATTTGATTGTGAATAAAAACTATTAAAAAGAGCAATGCAGCAACATGTTACATATAGCAAAAGACTGAGGCAATGAACACGTATTGACAACTGCCACCAGAGCAGTGGTAAATAGCAACATCGAAGTCATCGTAGACGACGTCTTTGCCATCGCAGTAACCGCAACAACTACATGCAACATTGTAGCTGTGAACATCACTTCATGTTAACATCTTCGTATAGCATTTGCAACATAGCATACAGCATTTGCATCAGTAGCATTATTCAAACAGTTGTCACTATAAGAAAAATCGCAATTTAAATTCAAATCAGTAATCGATGTCACGTAGCGACAACATTTTTCAGTTGTTAGTTGCTGGTTTGTTGCATAACAAAATATCTGATACCGATGTGATAAAGAAAAGTCGCATACGGTTTTGAAGGAAATGGCGTCAGCTGCGCTGCATGACAACATAGTGAATTTAACATATGTTTGAGTGAAAATTTTCATATCATTCAATATATTTATATATGTACTGAAGTTTATCTTTCAATATCTGGAAGTGATTTTATTTAAAATTTAAAAAAATAACTCAAAGTTAACTTAAACGGCTTTTTTAAATGCATGCATTTATTCATATTTCTCAAGAGCAATTAAATTCTATAAAATAAACGAATTAAATCATCAAAATTTTTATTATTAAAATTTTGGCTGGTGACTACTAAAGTTATTTGACCTTAAGGCTTAAGTTATTTCACAACCTGGTATTCACTCTCAAGCTAACAGCAAGACTTGATCTAAGTCCAAAAGAAATGCCCCTGCAAAAAATGCTTTATAGACTACAACTTTGATAACAGAAAGCAACAGTTTTATATAATAAGATTAAAATCTATTTCCTCTTAATAATGTGGAAATTATTGAGGGTAAAACAAGCCTTACATAGAATTAATATATAGCGGGTGATTTTATTGCAATTGGTTTTTTCTGTGCACATTTTTTGTCACCTCACGCGTGATTTGCAACATGTGTTAACGCCAAAAATGCTCAATAAAGTTCGCCCTTTTATCATTGATAGACTAAAAAGCAAACATCGTATGCAAATAATGAATTTTATTATAAAAATTCGTACTCTGTGAGAAATGTGTTACGCAAATTACCTCCAAAAAAAATTTCTTCAGTGACGAACCTCATTTTTGGCTCAATGGGTACGTCAACGAACATAATTGCCATATTTTGGTCTGAAGAGCTGACAATGCACCCTAAAAATTGCACTGTCTTGTGCTGAAAATCGCAACGTTACAGTCAACGGAGCAAGGTACCGTGAGATTATTACCAACTTTTTTCTTGTTTCAAAATGGAAGACTTGAACTTGGTTGACATGTGGTTTCAACAAGACGGTATCAAATGCCACACGGCAAGCGATACCGTAGACTTATTGAGAGATAAATTTGGTGATTATTAAGCTCACGATTTGGAGCAGTCCATTGGTCGCCAAGATTATACAATTTGAACTCATTGGACTATTTTTTGTGGGGTTACGAGAAATTTCTCATCTACAAGGACAAGCCAGCTACAATTTCAGCCCTAGAAAACAACACTACGGCTGCCGTTAGTGAGATACTAGCCGAAATGCTGGAAAAAGTATGCCAAAATTGGAGCTTACGAATGAACCACCTCAGGCGTAGCTGCGTCAACATTAACATAAAATAATCTTTAAAAAGTAAATGTAAGGAATTGATGTATTGCTGTAAATAAATATTTCATTCACTATTGCAAATTTTTCTGTTTTTTTTTTAAATTTTTTGAAGTCAGCTAACCAATTACTTTGTACTTATTATTTTAAACATATAATAATGCATAAAATTCGTTTTAATGAGCTTTTTTTTCACAAATATTCTTAAAAATTCATTTGTAAACCAATTACAGTCTCTCTTTATAAAATTTGCATTATAATATCGCTTACATTCATCAGTTAAAACCACTTTTGAGGGCGAAAAATAAGAAAAAGATAAAATACCGCTCGCGCCATCTTTACACACCCGCTCAAACAAACACTTAAGTTTGCAAATGAAATCCGAGGGCTGTAAATTGTCACTTCGCATGAAACTATCATGAAATTGTTATAGTTGCATCATCGTCAAAGTTATGCCATCATCAAACTGACATATTGCACAGTGCTCGTAGGTTTATTTCAGAATTCTTTCAACGTTTTTGAATAAAAAAAATTTCGTACGTAATATTGCTGAGGGTATATGGTAACCGTTTTTGCTTAAACGCTTGCTTCAACGAATTTGCTGAAAACTGAAAAAATTGCATATTTAACAGAAATTTAATCAATTTAAGGCATAAAACGCAAAAAAACTCACATCTGCATTGAATATAGCACTATAGGACTTTATCACAAGTTGAGCTGTTATATTAGTATTTCCTACAATCAATTAGATTATTCTTGTGTTACCGCCTACTCCTTTGATGCAGCATACCCTCATGGAAAAATGGCACTACCACTTTGAAAACTTTATTTTTGACTAAAACGCTCAAATTATAAAGTTGAAAATAGTTACCATTTTTCCTTTTATTTGGAACAAATACGGATTTTAATTCATATTTGAAAAGTTTTAAAAATATCATTTGCTAACTCCAATTCAATCGTAATAAACTTCATATTGGATTTGAAAGTTAAAATGTAACTGAAATTATATAATCCTAATTTTTTTAAATCAAAACCTTTATAACTTTGTATCGTATATGAAACCACTTTAAATTAATGTAGATTATTTTTTCCTAACAAATAAATATTTCAATATTCATTCATTTCCATAGCAACCAAAGTTCTTTCATTTATTTCATGCACGTCTAAAGAATTCCAAAAAATTCGCTTAAGTAACTACACACACTGGACTATATGCACAAATGAAGTAAATCATTAACGTAACGTAACGTTATTTAAACTACGTAATGAATATGTATAAAATGATGGTACTTGAAGAAGCAACAAAAACAGTATTTTAACACGAAAAATGCATTTAGTTACTTATACGCACAGCATCACACATTCGCAATACGGTGTGAATATAGCAAAGTTGGCGCAACCTAACGCGAATAAGTATTTAGGTGACAGCATTGTTGATATGATTGTGTATGTAAACAACATTTTTTCACAACAAAGTATTACCTTAATAAACTTTTCAAAGTATGAATATTACTTAGACCATTTTAAATTGTATATTGGGAAAATGGAAAATTTCTTGATATGCTAGCTAGCTTTTCAAGGCAACTCGTTTATAGCTACTATAATATGTAGGAATGGAAAGTCATAAAACGCTTGTGAAAGTGAATATATCTTAATGAATCTTTCCTGTTCTTTAGTGCGATAGCAACTTTCTCTTTGGGTTACTGACACTATCATTTATACTTGCAAATGCGTTGAAAATCACACTTTGAAGTTGAGCAATTCAGTGTGTTTTATTTGCATCTTAAAAATGTGATGCGCATGTTGTGTGAAAAGTTTTTTATATTTTTAAATTACGATTGCAAATATTTTACACGGCTGTAACTATTAAGTACGTTCGGTGTTTCGTCAAAACCATGAAATGTGGAAAATATAATGAAGCTCATTTTGACACATGTTATTTAAAAAAAACTTACAATTATAATTGTGATGTAATATTTCAAATAAAAAAAGCTACATAAACAGTATTACGACTTTAATTAAATTGCAGACTAAGCTTGGGGAAAATTTTATTTCAATTTTCTTATCATTTTTAGAATTGCAACACTGTAAAATATTTTTTCCTCAAAGAAAGAAGCCTTAAGTTGGCAGTGAAAAATAATTTAAAGAAATATTTTAAAAAATATTTAAAATTTAAAATAATTA
Organism: Meiosimyza decipiens; assembly: GCA_963680825.1. Lineage (NCBI taxonomy): Eukaryota > Metazoa > Arthropoda > Insecta > Diptera > Lauxaniidae > Meiosimyza > Meiosimyza decipiens. Next base: position 21,170,644 of record OY804260.1, on the reverse strand, counting down.
TGATAATTTACTTTTTCATTTGTTTCATGGCTTATGCTGCTTATCTACAAAAAAAAATCACAAAATGACCAAGCATTGTGCTCCAACCAATAGAAGCGCCTCTTGTGTTTGCGCAGCGTTTAGTTTGATTATGTTTTTCGATTTAACACCCTACAAATAGTGCAAATCTTCTCTATTTATTTGCGATTGCAACGAATAAATGTGGGCAAGGTAGATATATTTGCTCCCTAACTAATTAGATGCGGCTCCTTAAACGAGAGAATAATAACAAGAGGTATATGAAATTTTAGTATATCTGTATGCTCACACACCTGAGATTTCTGTTTTTAATATTGCATTATATTTTCACACTTTTTATAATATTTTCAGGATGCAGCACTGTGTAAATTCAATTATCAAATGTAAATATAGCAGCCAAGACGCAAAGGCGCCTAATATCCTTTGCATTGTACTTTAACTGTCAATACAATAAAATTACTAAAAATATTATGCACGGGGCGTATGAGTACAACAAACTTGTAAGAGAGCCAAAAAAACAGAAAAATATGCTAACAAACAACAACAAATTAAACTTATGGGTGCGACAGCCGCATAAACATATTTGATTGTATTGAAATTTGGCTATATGTACGAGTATGCGAGAAAAAACAAAATAAAATTCGTCTTGGCAATCCACTGTATGACAGCATTGAGTTCAAAGATATTTTGTTTGCTTAGAGTTTGATTTTATTTAACAGCAAGAGGAACAACAATAACAACAGCATGAAAAGCATGGAAAGAATGAGTTGCGTGACAAAAGAAAACGTTGCATACATAAAGGCGTCAAGTGCCAAACACTAAATAAAAGTCTCGAAAGTAGTGAAATGTAAACAGAGCAATGAAATAAAAAAAAAATAAAGTGAAATAATTTAAATATGAAAAGGAGTAGAATAAAGAATATAAAAACCATAAACAGACAAATAAATAAATATATATCTATGTATATAGAAAAAAGTCTACGAGAAAATTTGTAAATCGAATAATAAAGAAAAGCGCCTGCGGATATGCAATATAATTTTGTTAAGCGCAGTCTTGAGCGTTTTTGCTTTTTGTTGAGTCGGTATGTTAGTATTGTTTGCAAGCAGCAGGGGCTTAGGAAAAACAAAGAATCACACATATTGCACACGCTGTTAACAAGATTTGTGTTTTATTTGCGTGTGTCAAGTAATTTTAGGCGCCATATCGAGCTATGCACTTTCATGTGCTGATTTATTTGGAAAATATAGAAAAATCCCGCACATATTTTTCACATTTATTTGCAATAAATATTATTAAGTGTTTTTTGTTTATCAAAATATTTAGAGTTTTTTTTCGATTTATTTGATGTTTCTTTAATTTACATATCTCTTCTTACAACTGCCAGATTTTCCATTATAGCTATTTGATTGAAGTCGTTGCGCGGCAGGATATACTTTGAGCTGCAGCTAATATTTAGAGTTTCGGTTTTCTCATTACTTATAGTTACACCACTGCCCTTAAAAGCTTAATTTTATCACAGAATGACGCTAATGGCACAACATTAAGTCGTTTTTAGTACCCAAAGTTTCAACACTTATTACCACAATGCGGGTAAGGCTTAATAGTGCGTTACAATCAACTACTAAGCAAAATACATACTACTTAGCAAAATGCATTTGCGCAGGTACCCAGTTGGAAACTGGAGGAACCCGGTTAAAATGATTGAAATGTTTGCTACTTTATTATTTTGGGCAATAGTGGAATACGTTTCTTTTACAGTGCTCGGAAATGAAACTTGTGAGATCATTTGAATATCGAAGTTTTCCATTATTCTGCAACATATATAGACTTCCCAACTCATAAAAATTTTAATAACACCACCACTACAATGCTTACCCGCTGATTTATGCGTTGACAAAGTTTCCTAGTAATTTACAAAATGATCACGTTCTGTATTTCTGAAACGGGATAGTTTTAGTGAATATAAGTTATATTAAAACAGTTTTCTACAGTTACCAACTGGGTTGCTTGTCATGTTAACAAACATGTACTAACATATATGCATACACACATAAATGAGCATTCACAACTGCAGTTTATTGTTAGTGTTGGTCAAGTGCGTGTCTGCGTAGCACTTGCATTATTTGCGGTTCATTTAAATCCTTTTGTATTTAGGCAACTGACTTATGTTAACACATTCAATTCTATTATTGTTGCTGCTCTTGTTGTTTTTGTTATAATTATGTTGACCGCTATGGTGTTTTAGTGCTTCAGTCTCCACACGATTGTGTTCAAAATACGCATTATGTTGGTATTGACATTGCTGTTAGAGATTATTCCTTGATTGAATTTGAGTTTTGATTTTTTGAATATTATTGACACTAAATTGTTATTTTGTGAAAATAACTTTGAAAATTTTAAAAATGTCTGATGTATACTTCAAATCAAGGCAACATTAAATAAAACGGCTAATTTTGTACAAAATGCTATTTGAAGGAAACTATACACAAAATTGATTAGAGCGAAGCATTTTTGCTAACAGCAGCCAGTAGTTGAGTTGATTTATTTTATTAACCAATAAAAAATTCAATCCAATTTTGATAATATGAAGCACTTTTCTAACTTTAGTGACATTTTATGTAACTGCAAATGATTTTTGAGTTTTTATTACTGAAATTTCCGCAGATATTCCTCTAAGAAATACTGAACTTTACTAATATTTTTCTTTCAATTTATAATAACTTACTCAATTTTCTATTATTTTATGAAATTTGAAAGCAATTTCGATTTTTAATTTCTTTTCAAATGTTGAAGAGTTAAGATACAGAATATTCATTTAACGCAGTAAATTGAAATTCTATATGAACCAAAAAACAAGAAAATCCAATACAAAAGCAACAACAGCGGCATTAACGATAGGCAAGAAACTAACGTCAGGATGCAATCAGACAGACAGCCTGTAGATGCAATTGTTGGCTTTGTTAAAATCTAAATTTAATACAATAATATTGTGTTAACTCAGAGATATTTGCACACTTTATGGGAAATAATTGCAAGATACATAAGGCAACGAAATTATCAGCAACACACAAGGGTGTGTTAGTTTGGCTTTCAAATAATTTTTTATTTCGAATTAGAAGACAAACCCTCCCTAAAAACCTTTCAGATATAGTGTCAAAAACTCCATGTTTTAATTTTTTGCAAGATTTATAGACAACGTTTGACTTAAAATTAAAAATATTATTTTTAAGAACCACCCTAGTGAGTGTATGTTCCCTTAGCGTTACTGTTAACTTAAGTTTGAGCAAGCATTTTCGTTATTAGACAAAACAACAAAATCCTAAGGGGATTTAATTTTAACTGCTGCACTTAATTGAATGACAGTTGCAAACATAAAGCCAGACAACAGCCAGAGGAGTGACAAAATATGTCATTTATTATTTGAGACTGAAATGACAGAGAGGAGAGATGGCAGTAAATTGTAGGAAATGATTTTTCAATTTTATTTATTGCATTAAAATATTTATGACTTTGCTGTTGTTTTTCTTTAGAAGACACTAATTAACCTTTTGTCTTTAACAGCATCTGAGTTTATTTTCACTATTTTGATTTTGCTAAGCCTCAAATGACTTTTGTTAATGTCTTGGGAGATTAAAGTTAACCATTATAGTTTTAGCTGTGCATCAATGATGACGTTTCCAGCAGATTTGTGCTTTGCATATGCAAGGACAAAGGACTCTTTTGAATTTCGTTCAGAGTAGTAATATCGCTGTAGGAAAAGCTTGTTAGTAATGCACTGTATTCTATTACACCCGGAATATAAATGGAGAATTTTGCAAGATCTTTGCAGTCAATTTTTGCGTTCTTAAGACATGACTTTTCATGAGTTTCAATTAAAAAATTTTCGGTTTCTTTTTAAAAATTTTTTTATTTAGCTCATTTAAAAAGTTTAAAGAAAAACTCTTACAGGCTGAAAAAAAATGTCCATCTTAATTTTTTCAAGTGCGTTTTGCTGTTTTTTAGAAGCTTATAAAACTGCAAAAAAACCACGACATATAAAAGTCTTAAAAAATTGGCTTACATTGAAGAAATGATTTCATTGTATATTACAAATGTATATCTAATATAGAGCAATCACATATTTATTTCAGTCAAACATATTGCATTTATATCAAACCGTGGTATATGTTGCTTAAATCATTTTGTGTTCGACTCAATCACATATTTAATTGATCTTCACCAAATTGTAGTCAAACAAATCGGTTTTCTTAGTGTAGAAGACTTAGTCAATAGAATAAGCCTATGCATATTTGAATATAATCTTCCTCCATTCTTATACAGAAAATAAAATTAACATAAATGTTTCTAATGAGTATCAACATTTTATGTCTGAGAATTTTTTTTTTTAATTTTCTCAAATACGCATGTGGGATACCAGTAATGTCGTTCAATAGAATTGAATAGAAACTGCTTTAACCGCGTCTGGAGTCAGAATTTTGAGAAACTTAAATTTGAAAAATTACATTTTCCTCTAAGTTGAAAATCTTACTAAAGATTTCACTGGTTTGCAAGTTTCAACTTTTGGTCTGCTAATACGAAGTGAAAAAAATGTGTTCGATAGCAATTCGCACGCTTAATACAAACCTGGACTTAGAAACTGTGAACCACTTATGATTATTAAGAAAATGTGGTTTGAAACCCCCAGAGAAGGTATTTTTGGTTTTTTTTTGGATAGCCATGGGCACAAAGCTAGTTTTAATTGAAGCGTGTAGTTTCTCCTTTCACGTCGGACTTTGAAATTCTGGGCCCACGGATACAGCGAATCACCAGTTCTGTCACAATTTAAGGACGACGGCTTCATTTCCAAGCCCATTGGAAAGAACTTAAAGATATCCATAATAAAGTTTCAAATTGTTTTTTTCGTGAAGTTAATACAATACATCCTAAGATTGTTAGTTTTCAGAATTTTGAAATATTTCGAAGATTGAAAATGTATACATTTTTTTTATTTTGTAAAAAGGCTTATGCTCTTTTTAATGGTCTTAGCTCCGTCCGTTTAAGTTTTTTTTTTTAAACGAGAAGTACATGAAACTGTCTTATAAAGCATTTTTCCCATAAAAATAGTATGGCAGACTAAAAAGCTCAATGAGCCCAACAGTACATATTAAGAATTTTTCTTTCATGTATATGCAAATATTAAAACTGTTAGAAAGAAAGCAAAAGATTTAATCACCATAAGACTTGTAGATCTTTAAATTTTAAATTAAATGCTTGAGAAACTCAACTCTAAAAATCTGTGTGTTTTGACCAAAAACAAAAGATTTTTTCGTAAAGAAAAAAAATTGTTTTTTGCTTAAATTGCTTAATGTTTTTTTGGTTGATATTACAATAGAAATAATAAGCTTCTTAAAATACAACAAAACATAATACGTTTACTGCCTTTGAGTTACAACCAGCACAATAGAGTACAATAGCCCTTACAAAATTCAAATTATAGTAATGCCAATCACTACATACCTTTAGGCTCAAATTTTGAATTAGTGAGAACATGCAGATGTTTTTTTTTAACCTGAGTGGTTCTTTTGAGACTCCCTCTACACAACACGCGGAAATGTATGAAGTGCAGCAAACAAAAACGGAAGTAATTTAAATGAAAATCATTTGTAAGTGTAGTTCTTTAAGCTTTGGTTTGTATAGAATATAGAACAAACGTTGATGTGCCGCCCATTATTATGCAATGATTTTTTTGCTTTTATATTACTGCCACTGCCTTAGCTGCTAGTGTTATAAAAGTTTGCACATTTAAGCGAATTACAAAAGTTTTAAGTGCTACGCTTATGGTAATTCAATATATTTCTACCCCCCATTGCTTAAAATCGCGTGCAACATAAAATTGGTATTAGATTTGTTAGATTTTAAAATAGTTGGCATAATGAAGTTATGCAAAGGGAGGAATGTACTACTTATGTTAATTTTAAGAGGCAGTTTTCAAGCTTTTTTTGTAACTAAACAGACGGAATTAAAAGTGCCAAGAGTTTTTTTATTTTTTATTTGTTGAAACTAAGAAGTTGAGAGAGATACATGCGAAATTTTATAAATCATGATGGCAGATAAATAAAAGCCTAAAAGTATTTTCACCCATTGTTTTCATCTGTACATTACACTTGCACGTTTCACACTGTAAGCAACTTATGTATACATGACATGTATGCATTTGCATATTTAATGTAAGCACAACATATTCACAACCTAAGGCTATTCGAAAACAAAAATTATTTCATCTTTAAATGTGGGAAATCGCTACAAGTTCTTTAAACTCTATTAGAATTGTCGAAGCTTTTAAAATCCAACCTTGTATGCACTCATGTGGACAATATTTGCCAAAAAGAACTACATAAAGGCTACAACAATTCTAGGTATGCAAACAGCAACAAAATATCAAAGCACTATATAGCAAAATCTATATGCAAGCATATTAAAACCAACCACAAATACTGGTATTTGCTATATTTGCCATATACGAGTGATACCAACAAATAAACATTCAAAGTAACTAAGGAGCAAAAAAAAAACATCAGTCTAAGCCATATCGATGGAGTTACTGAAAGTGTTTTTGGTCAGGAAGTAGCAGTTTTTGCGTTAAAACTTTTACTCGTGTCTGTGCTGAGGATAATAAATGCAAATTTGTTTAATACGGAAATGCTGCATAACTGTGTGTGTGGGGTCTGATTTGCTGTGGTCATTTAGATAAGGATTTGGATAATAAAAAAATGATACTCTTGAAATATTGCAATTTGTGAACACTTTTGCACTACTATTTTTAAATACAGCGACATGTTGTTGTTAAATTGTTCCAATTGTCTCACAGAGGTGCAGGTCTTAACAGTTTTTTGGCTGCAAAGAATACCACGAACTTGTAAATCGAAGCTATGGCTTAAGGTTTCATCATCTTGGCAAAAAATCAAATTTAGTTTTTTTTGGTAGCAACTAGAAAAATAAAGATTTGTTACTACCTTAAGCTTCCAGAGATATCAATTTCTACTACTTTTTAAGAAATAGTATTTATTTCAAGCTATTTATGCATTTTTCTATATTTTTCATTTCAATTCTTAGACCACTCCTTATCGCTACATCAATATCATAAGAATAACTTAGCAGCTGAATAATATATATATATATATATATATATATATATATATATATATATAACCTTGATAATACAGAATTCACATTTTCAATTCTGTTTTCCTTCCAATTACTTCTTCGTCTTCATCGAAATTAACAGCACGTTGAGCTGTGGGTGACAATAGTAAAGAAAAATATGAAAAATCGAAGTGCTATGAAGTTCAAAGGTGTTATTACACTTGATTTTAGCTATTATTATTCCTATTTTTGTACCAGAATGGTTACAGCTAAATTTGACAAATTCACGTGGCTTCATTGTTCAACCACATACTACTCCTTTATCTCCAATGTTGCGAGTAAAACACTATAAGCCAAGAGTTTAATCCCGAAAATAAATATGTATCTTTCGAAAATGTTAAAAAAAGGTAACCAATATATGGCGCTGCATCCAGAAATGGCAGAAAATATAGGAGTCATTCGAAAAGGTAAGAAAATTTTGTCCTGATCTAGATATCAAAGGCTGAATAGATGAAAAAGTGTTGTGATCGGCTTTCGAATTGAATCGCCAATATCTCCACCGTCGTACACAAAAAGAGAACGCTTTGTATCTTTGGAGAAGTTGCAGATGCCCGATGCATTCGTAGATTTTCCTAGCATGACCGTCTCAGATTTAACATGAGAAGACTTTAGAGTACGACTTAAAAAATTATATCATAGTTTTCCCTAATAAGCGATAATTCACGTGATATTAAGGCTCAAAATCTGAAATTTCGCATAATGGAGTATATTTGAAAAATGCACTTGAAATCACAGAAGCATCACAGGACAATATTTTATTGTTATTTAAAGAAAAACGCTTCAAATCTATGCTGTTTTGAGCCAATACATTAAATGAGAGCGCCTGTCCCCATAATGCTTTTTATCTCTAAATGGTTTTTGAAAATAGGCAAAGCAGTTTTTTACTTTCTTTTTTAAAAAAATCAAGGATCTAGCGTTAGCCAGATTTGTAAAAAATATTGATATTCATGTAAATCTGTGTGATAGCTTAAGAATGTTGAAAAAAATCTTTGGCCAAAATATAAAAATATTAAAGACGAAAAATTAATTCCAAAAAATGAGTTCTGTCTAATTTTTCAATATTTCTGGATAAAATCGTAGCCTTGCTTATGCCCTACTTTCATATATGAACGAGTATATTAAGCCTTTGGAAAAGTCAGGAAATGCTAAAGTGATATTTTTGACTAGATATAATGAATCATCATTTCGGTATTCTCTGAATTCATTGCAAGTTATTTTCTTCTCTTTTTGTTTAAGAAATATTCAGAGTAAACAAAAATCGAATATAAGCAGCACCAAGAATTTACTTTGCTTAGAAGGCTTTTTTAACATCCTTTTCATATTATAAGACATTTTCTATTCAATGAAATAATTGCTATCAAGTGATTTTAAATTAAATTTAATTCATAAATCAGCTGCGTTGAAGTGAAAAATGTGATTAGCACGCAAAGGATTTCTAAGGCTGCTAATTTTCACAATCTAACGCAAGAAACAGCCTTTCAGTCAGATGTAGTAAACCTTACATTTTACATAATGCTGCTAGTGTTATGTCGCAAGCAGCAAATACTTTTTGTAAGACACCATAAAAATTTCTAAGAAAATGCCACTGAAATAACGAGCGTTACACAATTTTCTCGCGCAAAACAGGTGCACTAGAAAATTCCAACATTTTAAGCTCCCATTTTACTACAAAAAAGTTTAATATCATTTCCGTTTTTATTTTCATTTTCATTTCATTTCGTTTATTTTTATTCTTTTGTATTAAAGTATTTTTCTTTAATGCGAGTGTCTGTCAGATTGCAACATCTCTATAGTGTTGTAACTGTCATGGCAGCTGGATTTTGTAGCTGCTTGAACGTTGACATTTTATTAACATTAAAGCTTTTTGAAAGTTTAACACGTTGACATTTTTATGTGATAGCAAGCTGCATGAATTCTACTTTTTCCAGTAAATCATAGAACACTATTGTATAAAAAAATTAAATTAAAAATTCTTAAATAATAAAATTCTTTAACGAATGAAAGAGTCCTAAGAGCTTAAAACTTTCATCGAAAAAACTCAATATCCTTAGTGAAAATTGTATGTAAATTAATCAGTGCCTTTTTCAGCGTCCTTGACAGCTACGTTATCAAGTCAGCCACTTTAAAAATTTCAGCTAATAGCCAGCACAGTGCAAATTCTTTTTATGGCCATCAATGCAGTTTTTGCCGCAATTTTTTCTTCGGCCTTTTACCATCAAGCCTTACTCAACTTCGTGGGTTGCTAGCTGAAAGCTTTATAGCATAAGGCCATATAGCGAGAACAAAACCATAAAAAGCCGCGTGTGGCTTTTAAAGGCCAAATGCCTAAAAGCAGCTTATGACTTGCATACGCATTAGTGCTAGAGTATGCAAGCACAGATTTTATGAAAGACAAGTACAACACAACGTTCACTGTTTGTGCGCCTGAAAGCATGTAATACAATTTTGCTACAATCAATGTGCCCTGTGGAAATGCTAGAGATCATACTCTTATAAAACGGGTACATTCTAATTACTGCAACCGTTACAATCTGGGCTTGAATGTAAATGGAATGTGAATTCGTATATATTGTGGACGAGTATGACTGCAACAGTAGAGGTTGCAAACTAGAAAAGTCATTTACAAAATCGTTAGATCAGAAAATGAAAATATTTTTTGGTCAGAATGCAGTTTTTAGAGGCACTGCAATCCCAATTTTTTCAAAAATTAGCAAAAAAGGAAAGTGTTAATATATTAGGAAGAATTCGTTGAAGTTTTCGTAGTTACACGTTTGTACGTAAAATGTTGTTTCAGGGTGTTTAAGGCAGATGTAAGTGAACACACTTACATACTTCAAGTAAGGCGTTGAGTTTGAAGGAAAAAAAATAATTTTGGAAAATGTGTTTATAAAAGTCAGCACTCTAATCTCTTATCAGGTGTAAAATCAAATACAAATCGGTACTTTGATGCTACAAGACCTAACCACTAAGTAAATTCTATATATGTCCTTTTTGGATTGCTAGCCACCGTGTCTTTGAAGCAGCGAAATAGCATTCAAAAAGCAAAAAAGTGAGTGCTTCTTTAAAGGAACGTTTTGAACGTGCAACTTCCAACACAACATTTTAACTTCACCTTTACTCTACGAATGATCGGAGTTGGATAAGCACAAATACAATAACAAAAACCTTTTGGTACTGTCTTAGGAGTAACCAGCAAACACTATCTTATTGGTTATCATAGAATGTAAATGTTAGCCCCAAACGGATTTCACTGGTGCAACAAGAACGAAGAAGAAGCTATTATTACTATCTGTATCACCTATTGAGTCACTGTCACTGTCTGTCTTTCGTAGACTTAGGTGCAAAAGACAGGCAGAGATGTTCTTCAACAACTTTAATGTATCGCTACTAAGCCAGCGCTATAACTTATCCTTTCTTTTTCCGTAGATATATATATATATCAGCCCTGACTTGATAAATTTATAGCTTTCAATATCTCTATAACGTGCTTTGGGAAAATCTGCACCATATAATCGCATTTGGTGCACGAAATTTATCTCTAGATAGCTAATCTTTGTCATTTTGACGAAGTTCATTTAGAAATTAACTTTTCTAACCATGGCGTCTAGCTTTTTTTACTCTTACACCAACTCAGTCACTGCCAAAACCTTGCGTGTGGTGGTAGTGAGCATTTTAATACAGGCTACTTGTTCGTTATTTTGACGAATAGTTAGCTTTTGTGTAAGCTCTTTTTGCATACGTTTAATATTTAAGAAATGTATCTATATGATAAAAGACATAAAAGAAAATATTTATTGAAAAAATATTTAAAAAATGAGTTATTCAAAATTGGCAAATAATCTATTTCCGAACAATTTTTAACATCACTAAGGCAATAATAAATATAGATAGGACTTTTTCGATTTGTTTTTTCAATCTAACGGGGAAAAGAAATGTTGGTGACGTTCATTTTTTTGGCACTGGCTGTTACTTTTTTCTGAAGTATTATTTTTTAACATTCAAATTTTTTGACATTCAAATTGCAGCAATATTAAAAGTCATCGTTCATATGAACACAAAATGAAATTTAGGAGGTTCAATTAGAGTAATAAAAGTAACAAACGGCAGGCTAAAAAAATGCAAAATGCAATTGCAGTCCTTCAACTGCAGTTAACTTTGGCCTTAGATAAACTTTAGGTGATCTTAGCAGTCATTTGGTAGAATTATCAAGTCATATTTAGTGTGGCTTGGCAGAAGTAAATTAAAGATTAAATAAAGCATAGATAGCACAAAGAAAGTCCAAAAGCACTGAGTGTATATACCAATATATGGATCATCGAAAAACAGCTTATAATGACAGTATGTACACACACTGTACGGTTTGATACTGGTCAAGCAAAGTGAAGTAAACAGATGTAATTTCGTACAAAAGATTTAGTTCTTACACACATCCAACTATTTATTTCACCAAAACACAGATGCGTTAATGCTTGAAATTATACGCACAAATAATTTTAAAGATTCATCGCTATTAAGGACTGTCCCAGAAAAAACTTGCGCTTTGTTTTTTAGTTATAAAAAAATACTAAGTAATTTTTTTGTTCTTTTTTCGTTTTTTATCAATAATGGCTAGTGCTCAGATTATAAATAACTAAAAACTAAGTAACAATTTTTTTTTTATAAAAATTTCTTACTTTTTTCGTAAGGCCCATCAGTAAATTTGGTCCAGTCATTTCCTCGACAGTATGGTACGATTTTTTCCAGTTAAGTCTGAAGTCTTGTAGATTTTTTGCAGTCTTACCACTCCTTCGAAAATCTTATTTCATTAGAGCCCAATATCTTTCAGTTGGGCGAAGCTCTGGGCAGTTCGTCGGATTTGCTATTTTTGGTACGAAATTGATCTTTTTACTTGCATACCATTCCATCGTAGCTTTAGAGTAATGAGAGGTTGTTAAATCTGGCCAGAACATCACGGTACCCTCATGTGCACGAATAAATGGAAAAGGACATTTTTCGAGGCACTCGTCTATATAAACCTTGGAAAGGATTGTGCCTTGCGTAACAAAAAATCTGCTTATGAGACCACAGGTGCATATGGCCTGCCAAACTTTTTATTGCTTCAGAAATTTCGAAATTTTTTTTTTTCTTTAAATATACTAGACACATGCCTCTTTTTTGGTATGCATAATATTTGTGCCCAGGTAGCTGCTTAAAATCTGCTTTAACGTAAGTTTCGTTTTCCATAACACCGGAATCAAATTTAGACAGGTACATTTCATTCAATTTTCGGACTCTCATTGGAGCCATTAACTGCTTTTCATCAGAACGGTCTGGTACTTTTTGAACTATGTATGTCTTTAGCACTGAGGTGTTGGGATTTTGCTTAAAAAGGCGCTTCACCTTCGTCGCTACCTTTGGGTTAGAAAATTCTGGTTTTCTATCTGAATCTTTTTTTCGGAAAACAGGTAGATCTTTCTTATAATTAGAAATAACCATAAAGGCAGTTTTTTCTGATGCACCAACTGTTTTTGCTATAGCTGAATATTTTAATTCTGTAGTTTGCAGGTATGTGGACAAAATCAGTTTGCAGACTTTTTGTTGCTTGTTAGATATCTTTGTCGTTAAAAGTGCTATCTTCAAGTGTTATACATCATATTAAACGTCATTTTATATAGAACAAATATTGTGTCTTTTTAGATCTATAAGATTACCAGGTAGAGTATAATACAAAATATAAAAAGCGCAAGTTTTTTCTGGGGCAGTCCCTACTAAGCTGATAGCAAACCCGATTAATTTACTTTTAACTTGGAGTTGCCAAGAAATACTTTCTGTGAAAACATTTGTGGCAACTTTTTCAATTCATAGTTTTTGATTCAGTTCTTCTTCGCACAAAATCAATTTAAAGCTACAGCTGCAGTTACGTGCTGATCTTTACAACAATTCAATATTAGTAGGCCACACTTAATGCGCTTTTATTTAAATTACTTAACTTAACACCTAAATGTATGCTACTAAATTGCGGCTCTTAATACAACAACACTAGTTTAATCCAAGTGATTAGCTAAAGTAATCGTTTATTGGTGCGTATTGGTGAAGAAGATAAAGAAGGTTCTAAAGCAGCAGGATTAAAGTTAATTCGAATTTTGTTATAATAAAGTGTTCAATTTATATACTTAAGTCGAGAAACATCGAGTGCTGCTAAGAGTTTATTTTTCCGTGCTGTGTTAAAAAAAATTTTATTTGCGCATTTAATGTTTAGTTCTTAGCCTTTACCTTCTATATCTCAGCGCCGATACAGTTCAGTGTGCAATGCGCTGCTTACAGATTGTTTATTTTTAAATTCCTAAAATAAGGAAGCAAACTAAATTTGTGGCTGCTAAAAACAACGAGCCACAATGTTTATTCAAATGTGTAGTGAAACTTCCAAATTTTAATATTTTGCAAAAAAAAAAGGATAAACTCAAATTGTAATTTAATCAATTTCATTTAATTTAATTTGAATTAATAACACCATAAATTTTTCCGTAATTAAATATTAAAATGATTGCAACTGTGCAAATAATATCATGTAATAAGCTAATTCACAAATACCATGCATTTTAAAAGTGCCACATAATTATTATAAAATTTCTGCACACAGCTGCATTTAAATGCCAAAAAGAAGAATTAATTTCCCCATTTAGTCAGCGTTGCTTGTGTATGGTTTTGTTTTAAGTTACTATAAATATTTTGATAATCATTTGCAGTCGTATTATAATTATTAGTAAAAAAATTACGCTTTCGTTAAATAACGCATAAACAATTTAGCGCCTAATTATTGCCACAAAATCATGAGTTGTGCCACAATTATATTGTGGCAAAAGCATAAATGGCTAAAGGCTATTAACCATTTTTTGGCAACAAAAACGTGCGGCTGAAAATAATTTGTGAATTCGTCATTCGTATGTATTTATAGCATATCCCATAGCTGAAATGAAATTCGTTGCATACTTTTTGGCACAAAATCCAGTTTTCTATTGTATGCATATCGAATTGTAATAATGTCGAATTTTTGACTTTCAGGCGCATAATTTTAGGCATTTGAAATTGCAATTTAAATTGCTTTCATTAACTTTTTGGTTTCAATTGGTTTATGCATCAAATGCTTACGCTTAAATTCTCCATTGCAATGCACACAAAAGTATGCAACAAAGAATAGACATGTTACATTACTATATATAACACAATTATAATGCGACTATGTGTGTATTCAAGCAATTAAAATGCAATTCCACACAAACTGCAAAAATGAAAGGATTTTTCTGAGTGAATGTATTGCTATATCATTGAATTTTCAAAAATTATTGTCATAAATTTATGTGCTCACAGTTACAAAAAGGTTTCTTTAATTATTTTTCTATTACATCTTCTTGCTTTTTAGTTAAGGATTTAAAAAAATATCTAGGAATATTGTATTGTATCAATAAATTGTAGCAACAAAGTATCTCAACAGCGATTATAGTTGTTAGCTGACACAAGCTAAGCGTCAAAATTTATTTTACAGCTTAAGCTCACGGAAGAACATTACATATCCAAAGATATTTAAGCGTGTTTTCGAGGACTTACAAAATTTCATGGCACACATACATACAACAACAGCTTAAGTCGATCTCTGACGACAAAACAAAAACCGAATAAGTCACATGCACATGCACTGAACTGATGTTGTTTTATGTTGTTATGACCGATCGACTTAAGCTTTTTTGTCTTATTGCCATATATATTTACATATGTGCCATTTAATAGCGTTAGTTTTGCGCGCCATAATAAACAACTTCATGCTATATTTAGTTAAAGGAGCTAATTCACCAAAGAAAGGATAGACATTTCACTCCGACGTTTAATATATATAGCTATAGGAATTATGCTCCAACTAAATCTTTATGAATTCGAGAGATTAATTCATTCATTTTGAGTAAATTGAGGCTGTTTATTAAGCTGTTAATAAGTATTACTGAGGGGGGTGGGGGGTCTCCAGGTTCTTTAATGTAGTTTTAAACTAATTTTGGACATGATATATTTGGGGCCGAATTCTTCGATCCGAGTTTTAGGTGGTCTCTTAAAAAAAAAATATATATATAATCATTGAGAACAGAAATCAGACCTTTTAAACTGCAACATTAGCACTTATCTTTGACTAAATACCTAAGTCTGATGTTCTAAACAAAGTTTATTGCATCATTTAATAAGAATAATTTGTAAGAGTCATACCATTTGTATAATATGCACAGATTTATTCAGATGTACGCTTAAGAAAATGTTGCTATGAAAATATACAGTGGGATTGCACAAAATGTTCAACGATATCGTACATACAGTTATTAAAATCGTCGTTGATGCAAAAGCTCTAAAAGTAAGTGTCGTTAATACTTAAATATCGCTAAAACGCAGTTGCTTTAGTTGCGTCATTGGTGTAAGCGCCTTAAGTTATGCTCTCAACTGATAACTTTTTATAATTTTTTTGAATAAGATCACAAGAAAAAATCAATGAAAAAAGTTTACATAAACTATATGTCATTAACGCGATAATGGGGCATAGTAATAACTAAGAATGTGGCTACAGTGGTCCTATTTTCATACGTCTTTAAACACTATTCGGTTTCGTTTTTATTTGTGTATAATAATTAGAAAAAAAATATGTTTAAATAGCAAATCTTGAACTTGTTTTTCTATTGTTTACGTCTTACAGTCTTTAATGTCTGTATAAGATATTGAACATTTATACCATGCTCAATTTTATATTCATTTGAGTTAAAATATTTATTTTGAATTTTAATTTTTTTCCTCTTTGTATTCTGCACTGAAACCTAAAAAAAAATGAAATTCTCTTATTTTCTATTGCTTACCTTTGAGCAAATAAGTGGTGGTGTTTTTATTTTTCAAAGTTTTTGTCTCGTATTTTTTTCCTTTGAATTTTGTTGCGCACTCATTTGTAAAAATAAATTCTTTACGCATTTTAAGCTAATTAGCTTGAAATTCCCTGTCTTGAAAATCTTGCTTGAAATCTTGTTGTTGTTTTATGTTTGCAAACGTACGAGACAAAGCATTTAATATAGCATACTTTTTGGCTTGGACACGCCGCCGCTGTTTGTGTTGCCAATTAAATTTATTTGCTCACAAATTGGCTGCACACGAAGACAAAACGTAGATAAATTGCAGTAGAGAAAAACAAACAAAAAATAAATAGAATTTCGGAAGAAACAACGTGCTACTTTAACGCCCACTTAAACAACGTTGTGTGCTGTTGCTTGCAATTTGAGCAAATAATTTCAAAGTACGCGACCAAATTTCTACATTATTTGAGTAGCACATAATTAGGCGCTAATTTGCGCCAAAGCTCGTTTGTGTGTGTATTCTTTTGTTATTTTTTGTTGTAAATTTTATTGAAAGCCATTGAAATATTCAGCAGCAGCTGTCAGGTGAGTAATCAGGTGAAATCATTTTGGAAGGCCAGCAAGAACACTGATGTTAGAAATGTGCACAACGCAAAAAAACTCACTTCAATTTCAATTCAATTTCAATTCCAATTCAATTTCAATTCAATTTCAATTCAATTTCAATTCAATTTCAATTCAATTTCAATTCAATTTCAATTCAATTTCAATTCAATTTCAATTCAATTTCAATTCAATTTCAATTCAATTTCAATTCAATTTCAATTCAATTTCAATTCAATTTCAATTCAATTTCAATTCAATTTCAATGCAATTTCAATTCAATTTCAGTTCAATTTTAATTCAATTCAATTTCAGTTTCAATTCAATTTCAATGTTAATTCCATTTACATTTACATAATTCAAATTCGAACTCAACATTATTTGAATAGCTTTTGAACAATTCATTGTGGTCATGTCACCAGTAATACCATTGGTTGACGTGTGAAATTTACTTTTCTCTACCGCGCATACACAATCAATTATCATGCTGCATTTTACTGGGTGTTAAGGGCTGCTTCCGGTGTCCATCTAATATTTTAGCGTTTTTCATTTATTTTCCATTCCCAGTTCATTTGTTTTCATCCCATTTCATTTGTACGCTCATTTTTCATTTTCCCTCTAATCAAGATAAGCAAACTTATCGGATTTTTCGGTTACTTTGCGGCGGTCATGTTTTCACACGCAAGATTTGGCCAAATTCTTTGGGAACTTTTCAATTTTCTCTCCTTTTTGTGCGGCTAACTTCACAAAAAAGAGGAAGCGGATATTAATGAAGTCACTTGGTAAGGAAGCTCTTATATAGAGTCGAAACAATGTTAAAGGATTTTTATGCTTGGTAAAATATTATAAGGGTAAAAACAAATTCTTTCAAATGATCGTTTTCAATATTTAATATTTAAACTAAGAAAAATTATTTTAAATTAATTGGAAACAAAATTTAATCTTCGCACGCTGATTCAAAAAATCGTTAAAATTAAGTACGGAATTTACAAGGTGTCAAAAAATCGTATGCACGTTTCAAAACTGAGTGGCTGCAAAACAACGTTGGGGCATTAACGTCTGAACGACAGTATTTACTATGTTCTCCAGCTAAAATCTAATTGGCCAAACGCTTCAAAAGAAGAGACATGATTTTTTTTAAAATCAAAGTGGTTGTCCTCACAAGCAGTGAATAATCGTTCTTGAGAATGTGGATTATCAAGAATGTTTGAATTTATTAAATGAAGTCTTTGCGATTTGTTGCTGTTTTCTCAGTAAAGTAAATCTGTAAGATAATGAAACAACATCACCTTTCTTTCTTTTTATGTATGACTGCAAATCTGGTGCAATATTAATTAGTTAGTTAAGTTGTTTCTTTGTATTCTTAACAAACTTGTTTGCCAACATAATTGTCTACTGTTCTCTTTAAATTACTTAAAAAAAACTATTCAAGCGGAAGTAATTAAGACTGTGAATGGCTATTAGCTTATATGGCTTGAACGCCCACAACAGTTTTATTATTATAGCAATGCAAGCTTTTGAACATATAAGACGGCTCAAACTACTTAAAAAGAATATTTGAAATGTATTCATTTACTAAAGGCTGACCGGAAAACACTACACAATACCGGTTACACAAACACAAGTAGGTATTTGTGAAAACGAAAAATGCCATATACACTCTAACACTATTAGACATAGATTCAGCAGCAACATGTGTTAAGAAACATTATCTTTTTGGTGCAGATTTTGCCTAATTAGTGTAATTCGAAAGAGCATCAGTTAAGGTCTCAAAATGCTTCTCTAGTACCTATTAAAAGCAAATTTCTAAAGTAAGAAAATAAAAGCCACATGATTAAAAAGGATATCCATTAAAATTTTCTATTCATTCATCGATTTTGCTCAGTAAGCAGTTTCTTTGCTTTAATAATATTTAAACATAGACATTTTTATAAACTTTTGAAAAAGAATAACGGTAAAGGTGACCTCAGAAACGTAAAAAGAAGCGTTTTTTCTTACCAATAAAGTGTTTGTCCTTCCAAATTCTCATAGCGCTTTGTAAGCTATGCTATTCGTAGAACATAGAGCATCATCTTATAAACTAGATAGCGGTATACCTTGTGTAAAAAGCAAAGGTTGATACCGGGGTAATTCAACTATGCAAGAATGGCTGGTTTTTGTAGTGACCGTGAAATTAGTGAGCCCTTATGTCAGCTTTCTTAATGGGCAATCGAATCCATGTTTGATGTGCGAATCAAAGTCCTATCAGAGTTTGTAATATACTTTTGATATTATTGACCAAATTTGGAAATGCTATTTATGTCATTATAAAAAGTTGAAAATGAAATAAAACTATTTTAGTGACCGATCCTAATATAAATGTGTAAAGAATGCTCTTAAAGAAACACCGTTAGCGCTTAATTGAACCGTATCAAAGTTAAAAGTTTAAAAAATACACAGACATTTAAGTCATAAGAAAGTTTCTCAAAAACTGAAACAATTTTTGCCGAAAATAAATGTTAACTTGCTCTTAAATGAAATCGATTAAGAATGCTAAAACAAAGAAGAGACCTTATAAATTATATAAAACAGTTTGGATAGTTTTTTTTCGAAAAGGTTTCTTTATGTTGGTCAAAATCACCTACTTCTTGTTACAAGGATTTCAAATTTCACTATGCTTTCTGTGTAACTTTACTTTGGGTAATTTTCTATTCTCAACTTTTTCAACTAACATCTTATGTGATCTTTACGTCTATTCCTTTTACGTTATTTTCTTATCTACTCTTTCTTCAAATAATGTTTAGTCAAAAGCTCTGTCGCACAGTGTAATACTTCAGATAGTGTTTCATTGCTATTTAAATTTAAAATGAAATTCATTCTCAATATCAGCCACACTTTTATTGCTGGTGTTAAATTTTGCTACTGCTACTTTTTTTCATCAAGTTTTTTACAACAAAGCCCTTATACTACTCTGATGAAGCAAATGAAACAATTGCAAAATTATCCAAGTAATTTACGAAAAGTTTAAATGAAATGCCACTCCTTTTAAATGCGAATCGCATGTCTGTGAATGATTTGATTTTTCAGCTGATAGCAACACTTGCTTGATTGTTACAATCGGTATTGCTGCTGTTGTTGCAGTTACTTTTGCTGGTAATTAACTGACTGTGGTAGCTAATTGTTGTTGTAGCTGTTGCTAGTTGTTGTTATCTCAGTTTAAAATCATGGAGCTATAAAATGAAATAAAAGTTGTAAATGAATGACGTGGCAGAAATGTTGGCCAGACACGAAATCATGTTGGTACTTTAAAAAACGTAGCCATTGTTTAAAATTTGATTTTAAGCATAATTTGACTTTCATATTGACATCAAAAACGGCCTGTTTTAATTCACCTCATTTTTGTAAGACGTTTTTATATAAAGCTTCACACTAGCACTATTACGTTTTTGCTGGTTGCTTTGGCTTGGCGTATGTAAAGTATTCAAGATTAAACAACTTTGAGAGTTTATTCTTAATAGCACCTTTTGTTTGTAGAAACGTGGTCGAATATGTTATATGTAATGCTAAAAGTCAAGTGAGGAGTGCCACTTGTTATTGATGCAATAGATGAGAAACTTTATGTTAAGATATTCCAACATTTTGTTAGTAGAATTCGAGTTTTCCGGAAAATTACTCTCTTTGATTTGTCTCCAACTTTGCTAAGGCAAGACTGAGACAACTGTATTAAGCTTAGTGGAAAGATATTAAGGCTCAAAAACATATATTTCAGCATATCGATTTTTTTCGAAAATTCATTGAAATTCACGAAAACATTCTGAAACCGCCATTCTTTAAAAAAAAGGCTCCATTGTTAAACAGATTTGTCTAGGACACCATAAATTTTTTGAACTAATGATTTCTTTATTTTTTACTTTTTGTAAGAACTACAGCCTGGTTTTTTTAAAATATTTTTTGTTTAATAACCGTTGTAATATTTCATATTAAAACTGCAGTAAATTTTTATGACAATTTAGAAAACTTCGATGAGCTTGGCACTTACATATAAATTCCAGTTACATGGGCAGTTGAAACTGATTCTAAATACATAAATTACATGAATTACATGACCAAAAGACAAAATCTTAATATTATATAGTAATAATATATAGTAATAGTTTTTGTTCTTATGGTTTGCTGACAGCTTTGGATAATTTAGTGACACAAGATAATTACAAAATTCTCTATTTGGTAATTTATGTTTCTGATTGCTTTTCCAAATCATTTGTAAAATTAAATATAACAACTGCATAAAACAAAAAGACAGCAAAATTAAATAATCAAAAGATTGATAAATAATGCCTAATAGCAGATGGATAAACTTATTAACTTATTTACGTAGACAAATACACAAATATTACCACCAATAAGCCACATATTAAAGAATACACTTAACTTTTATCCGGTTAAACAAATACTTACGCATTTTTTTTCTAACACACACATATCAAACATACGCTTGAAACTTTGTTTATTTGCCGTTAAACCTCTAGGGTGTGATTACAATACTCAACACCAACACAAAAAGCAGCAAACACAAATAAACAAAGTACTAGCAGTAGGACATTTATATCTTCTGGCTTATCTGTGCGTTAGAAGGAACAGCAAAAGCAACAAAATCAACAACAAGAAGCTAGCCAAACTTATGTTTTTGTTGTTGTTGCTGTTGTTGATGCCCACAAACATATGTTGTCTATATAAATTAAACCAAATAAAATACAAATAGACATAAATCATCATCATCAGCATCATCAGATTATTATTATTATTATAGTACATACTATCAAGGCCAGTTTAGTTGCAAACACAAATAGCCTTCCAAGCACATACAAACATAGTACAAAGACGTATTCGAAGATGTTTTCATAAATACATTTTACTTTCATTCGGCAGAACGATATCTAGTGATATAAATCTATGAGTAATAATTTTGGGAAAGTTTTAGAAGAAAAAAAAGGAAATTAAAACAACATAATTGCTCAAGTAATCAGTTTGCATTCTCCTGAGAACTTTACTACAGGGTGGCTCTGATTACAAGAACTGAAAACAGTGCCTTGTGGATAAGAAAAACTTTATTTTTAATATCTGAATTTTCACAATTTTGAATACAAATGAATTAGTAGAAAAATGTTTGATAATTCAAGAATTTTGGAAACGTGTAAAAGTGCTAGAAAATCATTAAAAATACAGTCAAATATCGAAAAAATTGTTAAGATCAAAAAGCTCGAAAAAATCAAAATATATTTAAAATTTATAACAATTTTACATGAAACGTAAAATGTAAAATGAGTTGAAAAATTATGAAAAATGTTATGGATTTATTTTGATAAAGTTGAAAGATTTCAAATTAATCTCAAAAAGTGGTTGAAAAGTCCATAAAACCGATAAACATTTAAATAGTTGAAAAATATTGCTAAGATTTAAAAATGTTTCATTGGTCGAAAAATGTTGTGGAGGTCGAGAAATATTAAATAAAAAATTACACAAATGTTGAAAAATGTTGAAAATTCGTATAAATTCATATCGACAAAATATGTTGAAAAATTTTGAGACTATCGAAAATTTGACAAAATCGAATATGCACGAATTAGTAGAAAAGTTTTTAAAATATTGTGGAAAAATATTGATAAAGTTGAATAATGGATCGATTTTATTTTGTATTTATGGATGGTTTTTTCATACACGCCAGAAATGAAAATATCAAATTTATCGAACTTAGTGCTTTGATATCAAATGTCACCATATTGCTCATATCTTCAACTTTTTCTTGTTTGTGTTGCTGTTAGTTGCGTGTATTAACCCAAAATTATTTATTGATAGCATTCATTTTGCGAAAGAGAAGTGTGTTGCATGCTGCATGTCGAACTAACATAGTGAGAGGCGGGAGGCGTGGTAACGTTTGGATTTCGTTGATTGAACAAGTGTAGGAAATTTCAAATGTTGCTTGGGAATTGTGGCCCCCAAAATAACGAGTGAGCATTTGCCAAATAAATGGGTTAACATTGAGACCTAATCAAATGTATGCTTGTCGTGTGTGTACAAATATGTACATATGCGTTGAGTCACGCCTTTTATTGAACATAAGGCGTGCGGGTCTATATGACTCACAGGCATGTTTTTGATAAAGTGAGTAACGCATGCTGATGATGACTGCAGGGCAGCAATAAAATGGCTGTTATTTATTGATGGCATCAGAATGATTCGCTGCTAATGAAGTACAAATTACATTTAGCAAGCGCTGTTTAAAATTAGAGGGAAATTTAGCAATAACCTATTATGAGTTAGTATTTTATAAAATTCTACGACTTTTTAAGTCGCAAAATTTATAATTTATGAAAAAACAAACACAAATTGGACGGAACAAAATAGTACGAAAAACTGCATATGATGTCTCGTTTTGAAGTAAGCTAAAATTTTAAAAGTAAATTCAGGTTGCACATACGAAATTCATACGATTATATAACGTTTATCATAACTATGAAAAAGTCAATAAAGGTTAACATTCAGAGGTATTTCCTTTCTTAATTAAAATTACACTTTTAAAGTGCACTTACAAAGATAAATAGCAAAACAAAATAGCAAAGTGAAAAAACCAAGCACGGACCCGTTGCATGCGCCTGGGGATATGCTTGCAAAATTATTTGCTTAGCTACACAGCAAGGATAACAAGCGTAGCAAAAAAGCATAGCAAAATAGAGAACAGTAGACATAAGTAGCACTAAAGTATACCAATGAAGATGAGAAAAAACGCAGAATAGTTGCATTAGATGCACGAGAAAATTAAAAATAAAAACAACTCAGGCGCAAAGTTAAGGCGCATCCTTAAACTGTCTGTGAAGCGTAAAAATGTTAGCTAATTTTTTATGCACGGGCCAACGCTTGCTCAAGCGGTGTTGCTGGCGTTAAGTTTTTCCGCTTAAAAGTATTTGGATCGTGTTAGACAAATAGCTGTAGTTAGATAATGCCGTAACATAAGAAATTAATGCGGCAGCAATATAAAGAAAAATTTGTACGGACTTAGTTAAGGGAACAAATTATATAGATGATATTCTAAGCTATAACTTTCTAGCGTAGTTTGCTGCTAAGACTTATAGCATAATTATCCTTTAACTGTCATATTTCTTCAGAACTTATATACGTATGATATGTCGTAACGTATGAATTTTTTAATACATAATTCTTAACATCATTAGTTTTAGATTTAAGGAATTTCATGTCTGTATATCGATACTACCTGTGGCCCATTTGCAACATTGGTTTTAAAAACATTTCCCTGTTCTAAAATAATGTTTTATATGACAGTTGGCCACCAGTAATGTGAGCCCTCCTCCAAAAAGAATCACCCTCATTTGTATGAGAAAAAGCTTTTATTCAAATAGGTTAAAAGGTTTGATAAGTTTTCGACTTTGTCATGCCAATTAAAAGTCTTTCCAGGTATTTTAAATAGAATAAATACTTTCAAAATAATGTGGTAGCCGCAGTGCACAGAAAAATTTAATCTCTTTATTTAAGCACAATGATATTTTTCTATATATATATATATTTTTAGGGCTGCCTTAATAATCTTGCACCAAACTCTCTGTCGTATTTTGCTAAACATACACACATATGAGTATGTGCAAATAATAAAGAAACTTCTAGTTTATGTTCACACTTTTATTTTATTTCAGTTGCTTTGGCGTATCTCTTAATTTTCTTTCTTCAAATTTGCAGTGTTTCAACTGCGGTAAACAGTACTTATATTTTCCTTTTACGTGACGCATGAGTAGTCTCTACTTAAACATTTTTATGTATTTTTAAATGTTAAACTTTTGATGCTGTCTAGCTCACATTTGTTGTAGTTATTTTCTCAACTATTGTTAGCACATCGACAATTCCTAATATTGTAACTGGCTGCTGACAGCAAAAGTCTCTACATCTTTTTTTTAAATATTCAATTAAATATTTTCTTACATTGAAAAAACTTAAACTTTCGTTGTCATTAACTGCATTTGAGTTAAACTTGAATTTTACAACATTAAAATATATTTTAAGTTGTAAAAACATACATATGATGCAGAACAATAAAATAAAAACAGTTTAAATACAATTTAAATATAACGAGAAAAGCACATAACAACAAAATACCAAAAAACAACACCTGCTCACACGCTCATACAAATCTCCATGCAGCAAATGCAACAATCACTTGAAACTTTAAATCTACAACAAAGCTAACAAGCAGAAAAACTACAGCCAACAACAACAAATGCAACAACATGGCGAAAACATTGCAAATTGCAATTTTCAATTCGTACAGAAAGTAAAATAAAATATCGTAAAATCGTATACCATATATAGAAAAGTTCTCATGTTTGCAACGTAACACCCATGTTGCTGCAGCTGAAGATGAGTTGTGCAAGCATCGGATACCTATAGTAATTTTTGCATAAATTAATGTAGTCAATATTTTTGCATCAGAATGCTAAATAAAGCAGAGGTCTTCTTTCAATATTTTCAAGTATATTTTAAGGGTCTGCTTGGGGAAATGAAAAAACTAATAGCTTACTAAGATAATTTCAACAAGTCTGCGGTTATTTATACTTTTTTAAATGACAGCTATCTGTTGGTTTACACATGAAATTAAACAGATATGAGCCCTTAGTTGAAATATCAAGTTGAAAATTGCAAATTTTCTCCAATATCTGAAATAACCAGCAATTCTGGGCCTAGTTACTGTTTATAAAAAAACTTTTTTCAAATAAGCAAATGACTAATGCACTGGAATGAAGAAAAAAATTATGATATTCTTAAGTTCTAATACCGTTACATATTAAATGTTACTCATACGACAGCTTACCGAATGGCACAAAAAAATACTATACCTCAACATAAAAAAATTATCTATCCGCAACCCCAGAAGCTAAAAACCAAAAAATCTGAGTATTTGTGTAGAAAGTCGTAAGAGTCTTGGGCTTCAGATACATATTATTATGAAAATATTAAAAAGAAAGAAATACATATACATATCTGAAAATTCATAATTAAAAAAATTCTGAAATAGAATACCAAATTGTTTGTTGTAACTGAAAATCTTAAAATCAAATGCATGGCAAATGCTTTTTGGAAAAATGAAATGTAAGAATAAATATAAACCAATTTTATTGATGCAATATGCAGCCATTTTTGATATATTATGGCATTGTAAAAAAAAAAATTTTTGATAAATATATACAAGAGCTTGGATTCCGATTATATCAAAATTAAAATGTGAAATTTAAAATTTCAATAAAGCTGAAATAATGTTACACATACGACATGTTAATCAAGTTATATATAACAAAGACATTATGACAAGAAATCCAATTTAAATAATTATCCATCATTAAAGGTACATTTAGAAAAAGTGATATCGATAGTTTTTATCTATTTCTAGTTGGCAAAAGCCAACATAGTAAAATTGTATTTCGATAATTTCTGTTTTATAAATTTTGTTATATAACGTAACGCATATGTGCAAAAGTTTAGTGCGATGTTAGTGCATGCATACTAGTTAGTAGAGTGGGTGCAAATTTTCATTTATTACATACATATATATTTTCGTAGTGAAGTTTGTCAAAACGTTCATATGTGTAAGTGTCTACTAGCGGTTACATGGCTTAGTTGGCTAATTGGGAATGCGCAAAAGTTTATTATTTAAGTCCTTAACCTCTGACTTTGAATTTTGAGCTGAAATTTAAGCAAACAGAAATGATGAAAAGATTAATAAAAGTTGGCTACTGAAAAACTTATGTTTTAAATTCTAGAGCTCTTTTCTGTTGAAACGATACGTTCTAATTATTCTTATATTTAACCATTGAGTGTAGAAAGTTTTAAAGCACACCATAAGCCGATTGCCATACAATATATATATTAAGGTGGGTCAAATATTTATTGAAAAACTATTAAAATCAATAGGCATTGCGATTCTACTACAAATATCTTCTAAATAGTTAGAGTAATTGATTAACCACATGAGACTTTTTTTGTAGAGCGTTCAATTCCCTATAGAAACAATGGAAGCTCATTTGACAATAATTATTTTTTAGTAAGTAACAAAATTCAAAACGAAAAAAATAATTTTAATTAAAATACTTCAATCTTGAATATCTTTCAAAGGGTAAGATTAATGAAAAAAGTGTTTGAGATCATTTTTGTTGAGCTTTTAATTTCCTATAAATATTAACAATGCAACTGGGTTAACAATCTATTGGTGATAAGATATGACCATTTTTACATGAGACAAAATTAAAAATGGAAACTATGATGAGCATAATCTTCCCGTTAATATTAAAAGCTCAGATTTGGTAAGTACTTCCTAGAGGTACCTAGGAACTAGTTTCCGTGTGTCGGATTCAAAAAAAACATTTGATTTATTTGACCCACCCTAATATATATATGTATACAAATAAGAGAAATCCCTTCAGTCATAAACATTCCACCAAAATAGTTATGCTTGAACAATTTCCATGATATTGCCGACTGATCCGCTTTTTCCGAAGCGGAATGCCAATCGCATTTTGGACTATGCTATGCTAATAATTATTTTTGTGAATGGCTAGATTAGCCAGATATGTTCACTTCCACTTCGTCTATTTAATTTGAATTCATTATGTTATATGTTGTTGGCACAAAATATCACTATTTGATCAACGGCCTACGTCAGGACGCTTTCAAGGCGCTTATTAATGAAGAGCTCCTTAACACACATAAACTAATTCTTTAGATAGCAGAGGTGCAGCAAATCATCAATAAATTCAGGTGCGCCCCACATACATATATTTACTAGGAACATGAGCCTTCTTCTTTCGAAATACTAACCGAGAATTTGAAAGCCATACTCGGAAGCTATTTGTTCGTTTGTGTTGCAATATATCGGTGCTACAGCCTTTACTACCAAGAATGCGTTGATTATACTTCGCGAAATGTTATCTTGGCAAATAATTTCAAATAAATGGAAATAGGTCTAAGCTCTCTTCTCTTTTTATTTGGACTTTATAGCTTTAGACTTATTCGTAGGCGGTTGTTTCCGGCGTCTTACAGACTTGACGTTAGAAATTTTGAAAAAAAGTGGAAGAAAGTTGCATCAAAAATTTGGAGTCTTGTCCAAGTCAAATTGGTAGTCAACTAAGGGAAATTATACTAAAATAGCATAGATAAACGATGCCAAAATATTCAATCAGTTTTATTAAAATTTGTGAGTCAAAGAAAATTTCATTCAATTTTAGAGACCACTTAAGATGCGGCACTCGGTTTATTTAAATAAGAAACTTAAAAGTCTGAGGCTTTAAGAATCTAAATGTCCTGATATATAAAAGTAAGCAATATTTTTTATGGAATATGTCATTTAGTTTCCCTCTTTCACAATTATTTTTCTGTCGCATCATCAAAAGAACATTTAATGCCTTAGAAAAAAAAAGGTGTGGCATATTTGAATTTAATGGCCTCTTGAGTGCCATACTGGCAGCGACAACAATACAATACAAGAAATAAATAAACGCTAAAAACATAATAGAAAACAAGAAAATGACAATACGAAACAACAAATCCATATGCTGAGGCTAAAAGTCAAACGACAAAATGCAAAAATTCAACGGAAATGAAGAAAATGCAAGAAAAACAGGTGAAAAGACATTCTTTTTGTTCGCTTTACTTTGTGCAACGAAATGCACAAGAAGGCATTAGGGTGGGCAGTATCTGATAATATTTTAGTTTTTGTTACAAAATCTTTGGGCAGCTCAAGTCCCATCGTCAGTGCCACTCGCCACAAACATATTAGAGTTCATTAGAGACCAAAACACACCGAAAAAAAAGTCAACCTGCAAGGCTTGCCGCGAAGTTTGATTTTTTGCGTTTTAGTTAAAAGTGTTGGGTGGAATACTTTTGTGAAAAAAAGCAAAAAGTAAATTCTCAAAATTTAGTGGCAAAAAAAAGGTTGTCAAGCGAAAGCCTTTTGCCCTGGCATTTGGTGGGAAAATCATGTTTTCTTTGTTCTTCTATGGGAAAGTTGCTGCTGTTCTTTTCAAATTTTTTTTTTGTGGTTATGCTTTTGTTTTTTCTTTTCTGACTATTTCTTGATTTTTATTCATGTTTTATTTTAATAAAAAAATGCATTACCGTCTCCTATTTTTTGTGTGGTTGAGCGTCATTATTATTATGTGATTTTTTTTTTTGGCCTCCGGGCGTCATGGGAGTTGATAAGGGAGTAATATAAAAATGTGAATGAGAAGAAAAAAAAAATTAAAACAGAAAGCAAAGAAATAAAAAGGTTATCGCTAACATAATGAAATCGGTGGCAGGTCGAGTGGTTTTCCTTATGATTTTCCATTGTTTTTCCTAGCGTCTTGATTATGACTTTGTAGTTGGTTGCGTTATTTTTATGGCCTTAGGATATTGTGGTAGCTGGCTTTTTTTTAGCGTATTTTTTTTTATTTTTTTCAACATTATCCGGAAATTTTAATTTATGTTGGATTTCTATTGAAAAATAACATTCAATTTAAGATCAAGGAATTTAAAAGAGAAATAAGTGTGTCGATATCAAGATGACCCTATTTATAACTTCAGTTATCTGAATGCAGAATTTCCCCATCGTAATTTTATCATATATCTCTCGTTTTGGATAAAATTTGGTTTACTATTAAATTATGCAATTTTGATCATGTAAATGGTTTATTTTCAACAATAACTCGGAATTAGAATTTTGCATGTGGGGTTTCCTTAAGTTGCAAGTTCAACTCAATAAACCTGCAATTACTGCTGCCCTCCAAGTCACCAAAACACATGCCATCGCTGAAATTCAGCTTGGTATATGCGACAGAGTCATCGACAGTGGGACTTTTCGGTTGCGCTTCACTCAGTGTAGTCGTGACGGCCATTTGAACAATGTCATATTACTCACAAATGTCATCAACAGGACTTTTAATTAAAAAAAAACAAAATTTGTTGATACATACACTCTAGATTTATTCAATTTTAAATATCCATCTACCCGTCCCTATTGAAAATCCTATAGTACTCAGTATCACTTAAAATATTTAAGCAACATGATATAATATCATATTTTTAATAAATATCTCAATAATATATTATATATCATGCTGTGAAAAAAATATCAGATATAATCATAGGTCTTTTTTGGAATTTATTCAATCTGAGAAAAATGGATCTTGTAATCACACATCTTTGTACCATGGCGATAATTCTTTTGCCATACAGTTGAACTATTTGCTGACTTTTTTGAATACAATCAAAAAGCTTAATATCTTACGTTAAAAGAGACATTATTATTTATATTATAGATTCATTTTAAGCCTTTTTTCTGTAGTGTTTTCCAAAATTCACGTTTTTATTATCATGTGTGCATTGAATAATGCAGTAGAAGTAAATAATGTTGGCGTTTCTTCTAATAGTTTAATTAGCCTCTATAGTAATTTTAATGTAAGTTTAAGGTCACAGTGTGCATATTTCTTTTATGATTTATTTCACAACATTAGAAAACTTCCAAAAATGTTGTTTAGTATTTCCGCTTTGCGCAATATGTTTTGATGCATCTTTGCCATCCTATGATGCATGATGCCGACTACTGGGTATTAGTTGTATTGCTGTTATGGCACCCTCATTCCAGCAGCATTTATCTAATTTTTGAACTCATAATTTTTGATTTAAAAAACAACACACTTTCGGCAGGATCTGTTTATGTTAAATTGTCCGGAGCCAGTTTGTCAGTTTCAGATCGCACAAGTTTGACAATTTTAATTTTTCCTTTCTACTGATATTCCTTTATGATTTTTAATTCAAAAAAATCAATAATACTTTGACAATCGAAATATAATAAAATTACATACATAGTACTTCTAATGTTGCAGCAGATTGCGTCATATATTCTGTTGCCGTTATCTAAAACGCAATGTATTTTTGTTCCATAATGTAGCACCCGCTCACAACGTAAATGCATATAATGAATCCGAACGTCGGTCATCATTACCACTAGCCCAGTCAGAGTCAAGACAAGGGTTAAACCATCCTTTAATATTTTTAGTATTTTTTTTTGTCTTGACATATTTAGTAACTTTGAGTTATGTTTGTAACTTTATTTTTTACTGCTGGCTAATGTTCTTTTACGGGACTGTCGTTAATTTAATTTATTTATTGACAATAAAAATAATGTTGTTATGAGAATGAGTGTCGCGAAAACTCTTTCAAAGAAACAATGCAGTCATTAAGTGTTTACACAAGGGTGTAATTAATCATGTTTACATCTCAATATAGTGTGTTATAAGCATCCTTATTCAAACTTATACTATTTTTGTTGCTGCTACTTCTTTTGCCTAGGCATTGTAATGGCATGCCCGCGAAGTTAATTTTGAAATCTTTCAATAAATTTGATCCAGTAAAACTATTGAATTTGAGAAGAGTTGTTTTTCTTAATTAAGTAATGTTTAACGCAATATGAACTAACACAGTCAACCTATTTAGTTATGCCTAATCAAAGACCAATAGCTTTCAACACGCAAAGGCTTAAGGGCGGGGTAGGGTTTTAAAATAAGTATTTTTTAATTTTTTTTAAATTTTTTTCTAAATGAAGTTAATCCGAGTAAAACTAACGTAGTTACAGCGTTTCAAATGACCGGTCGTGGTACCTGATAACACCGCGTGTTAGAACTTTGAATCGATTTTCCCAAAAACGTAATTATTGAAGTTCGTGAACATCAGAACTCAAAATCTACTGAACCGATCGTTTTGAAAATTTGAACATAACTTCTTCATAAAATCAACAGGTAATCAAGAAAAGTTTTTTTTTCATCTTTTTCTATTTTTTAATAACAAATTAACCGCGTTTTTTTGAGCTAAAAATATTAACTCTTTCTGATTATCTCGAGAAATACATCACCTTTAAAGTGCATATCAATTTTTTTGTTTCAGATAATCCGGTAACGACTTATAATGTTCACCGCAAGACCACTTTTTTTCGAGGCGCCTCTCGAGATTTACCGTCACCGGCTTATTTATCAATATTTTTCTTTGAAACTTTTTTCTGACATACTTCAAAAAATGTTAATAATATGTAATAAAATTTAATAAGATTATATTATTAATGTCGCCGTAAAAAAATCATAAAAACATGCGTTTTTCTCGCCTGTGAAACCCTACCCCGCTCTTAAGGGTTTGCATAGATTTTTTACAATCAAACTATCAACTTAAAGTGGCCACGATTATAATATGACAATTTTGAGTTCTTTTCCACACATTTGTTTCTGCTTTTTAGTTTGCTTCACACTGCATTTTCTATTCCACTCTTTGCGTCTTGCTACTTTAAATGCAAATTTTCTTTAGTTCTTCCAAAACATTGTCATAGTGGTGCAATAAAGTTAGCATTTTCAAATGCAAATCAAATGGAAAAAGAAATCGATAAATCATGAATATGCAATTTCTGAATTTGTATAATATTTGCAACATTCTTACAAGTACGTGTATCAGATATATAGGAATTAAAACAAAACTTTGTTTAAAACAATTGCAAATGCATAAAATTTTTAGTATCGAATACGATTGTTGAATTTAAATGTTAAATTTTTCGGCTACTCACCCAACACTATGCGAATTATAATGGGTCCAATGGGCAATTTGCCATATTTTGGATTATTGTTAGCCAATTTATGATATCATTTTATTGGCTTTTCTGCTTCTCTCTGTCTCTCTCTTTCTATGGCTATTCTACTAAGTCGTTCCGGATTATGAAGTGGTAACAAATTGAATTTAACGATGTGCGAAGTAATCGTAGGAATGATGCCAATTTCGAAATGATACTGCAATAAAAGTAAGAAAAAGAAAATTAAAATTTAAGTAGGAAAAACAAAGTGAATGTCGAAGACAATGCAAATTATTTAGTTTTTATTTTACTTATTTATAGTTGAAGCAAAAAAAAAAAAAAACAAAAGCTTTTGAGTAGTTACAACATAAAAATTAACAAATACTTTAAGTTTACAGTATTCGCTGATTCCTATAGCACAAAATCGTAGATTTTCTTGAGACTTTTCCAAGCCGTACACAATTGCTTCGAAGCAGAAATATGTAACTGTCTTATTTTTATCAATGTTATATTTAAATGAAACGTTTTGTCAAAAATTCACTTCAGCCCACTTGATGAGTTTTAATCTTTGTAGTTAAATGTTTTACTGATAAGGAAAACAAGAAACGAATTTGTAAAAAAATGCTGTACTCAAAATACGGTTAGAGCTTATTAATATTCATGACATGATTTTCTACCGCCTGCAACATCATAAACAGTTTTCATTTTCTTCGAAAACTTTCTCTTTTTTAAATATATTTTTTTTCTTAACCAACCGCAAATTGTATTAAACGAAGAATTTCCGCATGCAGCCATCGCCTTTACCGCTGCCGCAGATTTTTAACGCTTTTCGTTGCCAAAAACAGCAAAAAAATGAGAAAAAACTTCGCTTTCCACCAGTACATGCAACAATTTGGCGTTTTATATTTCTGCATACAAATGCGAGCGCTATAGATTTCACAATTTGCAATCGCTAGGGTATATTGAGCGAAGAGTACGCATAAGTTAAGAATTAAGTTCAATTAAGCAATTTTCAATAAAGAAAAGAGATTTTGTCGCTTATGGATATCTTCTATGCGCTTACGAACATAACTTTATAAATTGAAAATGTTTTAAGTAAACGATACTTTTTTAATATTCTGAGCTTGCATTTTTTTTTAAGTGCGTAGTTTTTACTGGTCTATGTTAATTTTGCAGTTCTAAAAATAGTACGCAGAACTAATCTTTTTTTAAATTATTATTTTCCAATATCTTTCTATCCGAATGAAGCTATAAAATTAAATAGCTGCCATTTAATTTTTGTCTTTTTCTAACACTAATTTTGAAATTGTAATTTTTGGAGTTTTTTTTCAGAACCGAACTTCAGAAAATGCAATGGTTTGATTCATGGTGTAAAAGTACGCAGTTACACACACTTTCTATCACTTTTTTATATACTATGATCCCTGCAAAATCGTATAACATATAAACACACATTGCGCTTATATTATCTAATAATCGAATATTTTTATTCGCTTGTCCGTTCTAATTGTGATCTTACGCTAAGAAGTACGCAATCGAAAAATGTTTTTTGACTAAACTTTGAAAGTGACATGAAGCGCTATCTAAGCTCAAGACAGCAAAGCGTTCGCAGTTACATAAATTTATGATTTACACGATTTTAGAAAAAATTTTGAAAAAATTTTAAGAAATTTTCAATATCGATAATTTTTAATACAAAGGCCTTTTTTTCATAAGAGTACGCAATCATTATTGCTTCTGACAGTGCACAGTTTTTTAATTTTAGCTAAGAGTACGCAGTCATCAAGTTGTTTATAATATATGTTTCCTGAAACATATTAAAATTAACATTTCAAATGCCGATTTATAATAGTGCGATTTCTTCTTGGAGTTAAAAGCTATAACAATTTCTGTATAGATAATGCCTATGCACAAGAAGCAGCGCAAAGTAATGCCAATAAATATCAGCCAAATTCGCCAACAGGTGAATGTTACTCATGTGCCTCAAAAAGTACGCAGTCATAAGCTAAATAGAACAGCTAAAGTTATAAGAGTTCTTGTTGTTCACAAAGTTTTTTATGTCAATTCCACATATTTCTTAGTGCGCACTCTTTTCAATAGGTAAGTTATTCACACAATAAAAGCGTACACTTTGCTAACTATACCCTACCTTGCTTCCTCTTTTCATTCATTTGTTAAATTTTACACGTTGTGGCTTTGCATACGAAACTATGTAAGAAAATTGCAATTTGCTGTTGATGCTTTGCCGCAGCGCCCACAACAAAATTTTCCGCTTTCCTTGGAAACCAAGGATGCAGCATCATCTTACAAGTCGCTAAATTGTCTATTTAAGCGCATTAAAATTATAAAAAAGAGAATTTAAAGAATGGAAAACTCAGAAATTGCATCTTCAAGTTTTTGTACGCAAATTGCTGTTATTACTGCAACGTTGATATGCTGGCTGCAGCATCAAATGACATCATAGCATTGTTTCCTATGTAGTAAAAATTGCAGTTTCCGCAAAACTTGTTATTGTTGTTGTAGCTTATGATAATTAGCTAATGATGTTTGTGCGGTATGTCGAGAATAATATTTGTTTAGATTTCTCATTTAATCTGTTGTACTAGAAAATTAAAATTTTAATTGGTGCAACGTGTTGCAATATACGTTAAACAGCATTGCGTTAGTAAAACAATTTAGTTGTTTCAATTGATTGTTTTTTGCGCAAAAATATTTAAATAAATTTTCGCTTTTTAAACAAAGAAATCTACTTGAAGTTGTTTCAAAATTTATTCATAGTCTCTAGCATTCTATTGAGTAGGCATTTTTTGTTTACGTTTTTCTTTGCATATAACCGCATGGTTAACAAGCAGCCATAAATTCAACCTTAACTCTAAATCGTTTATACCTGACACTTTCAATTTGTAGTTAAAAATAAAATGAAAAGAAACGCTTGATTTTCTTAACTATTTGCCTTTCTAGGAAGTTAACGCTTTGAACCCTAAAAAGGTAAGGCAGGCTATAAAAACATAAAAAAACAACCAAATATAAGAACTTAAATAAAAAAAGTAACAAGACATCTTAAGGCGTTTATGTAAAGCGATAAAAATTCAATTTTTACCTCATAGCAAATTCAGTCAAATGCATAAAAGTAAATGTAAGAAAAAAAATGGTTAAAATATGGTACTCACGTAGAATCATTAAAAACATGGGTTACGTCAACACTGAAGAACACACGAGAAGTCGTTTTGTCTCGTGTTCGTATGAGGTGTAAATTTGTATATTTGTAAAGGTGCCAGATAGAGCAATTTTTTGAATAAATAGAACTTTTTATATGTGTATAGAATAGAAAGGAATACATTCTAAGAAAGTCTTAAAATCAAAATTTGAATTGTTATACTAGTACAGTCATTTAGTTCGAAAATAAAGAGGTTACCTTAAAAGTTTCCCGGGAGTTTTGAAATAAGTAATTTTATAGATTTTAATGTGCTCTTTCCAAATTTCAACCTGGCCACCGCAAATTTTTGCTGCTACCTAAATAAAATCTAGGTTGAACTCTGACCATGTCTTTCTGTTTCCCCAGAAATCGTTTGTTAAAGAATCCTTAATATGCTCGTACATAGATTGCACATATGTTGTACATAATTAGACAAAAGTTTTACTTATCCACTGAAAAACTCATAATGCATTTTGGAAGAAGAGAGTAGTCTTTTTCTAATGCCACAATGAATTTTTTTAGAAAAATAATAATTCACGTTGCAACTATTTTTCAAATGAAACAAAAATATTAAGTTTTTTTTTGCGGTTTTTCCGCATTTTTCACACATCTGGCAACTTTAAGCTTACATTTGGTTTGTCAGGCATAAAATGTGTATTTTTTTTTTGTTTTTACTCGGTATGAATTTTTATTTTGTTTTTTTTTTTGTCTTTTTATTTGCTTTTTTTTATTCACTTCTTATTTTGGTACTCCATATCCTGACATTGCTGTTATTAATGCTATCCCATAGGTGCAATTTTTTTGCGGAAAGCCCACACACAAACGAAAAAAACATCATTTCCGCAACCGTTCGTTGCTACGGATGGCTGTGAATTTTATGTTAGTAACGGGAATTATTTGAGAGTTATAATCGCCAATCGTCATTGAGATAAAAATAAAGAACATAAGGCATACGATAATTTGAACTATTTTATCTGTGTTGTTAGTTTTACATTCAGATCAATGCTTCTTAAAAATATTTTTGTTTTAAGTAATGATGATCTCAACCCTACAAGGACGTAAGCTGAACAATTAAAAATAAATAAATATTTCAAGCACAAAAGCTCCGCTACATTTACATAAAATAACTCGTCCTCATAGCCTTATACAATTCTTAATAAATTTGGAAAGCAAAGAATCAAACCATCATGCGTTCAAAATAATGAAAAAATTATCATATTCATAAACTTTCCATAACTGATAGCAAAATAGCTGTTTGTGAACGACAAAATATTAAAACTCAATACTCTGCTAAAGAGAAAACTCCAAATTACCAACAGTTTGTTGAAATGAAAGTTTCATTGCACGCTCAAAACTGTACATAGTTTTTGTACCTCATCCATCAAAGGACTTTTTAATTTCCGAAAACAATAAACCAAATTGTTACCCACTTGATACGACTACTCGCTCACATTCTACCTCACCCGCACATTGGTCGCCACTTTCATATACGAAATTTCATGGCAATACCATAAATCGAATTGATTTTCTACACCAAAGGCATAACACAAACACGCAACATCCGCAGTTGCTTTCAGGAGAGCAGCAGCTGCAGCAACAACATGAGCAACATGAATTCTAGTAACCACTGACCAACAATCAACGACAGAAGCACATACTTCTATATGATGGCAGAAGCAGCAGCAGTACATGCATTTACCCACTAACAAATGATGAACAGTAACGATGACGATCACGACGCTGTTGGTGATGATGGCAACGACTGTTAAAATGATGACACATCAGTTGTAGTTGCACGGATATACAAGGCATGACCTGCAATATGGTTGGGCATTTGACTGTTTGATTGTCTAACTCGTATGTCTGTGAATGCGTGCCAGCATGTGAGTTTTTGTACTGGGCGGTATGGTAAATGCGTGCTGGTCGCTAGGGTTACCAAATAAATGAGGGATTTTGGAATTCTCTCATAACTCTGATTGGAAAATCGGATGTCTAAATTGTCCTTGCAGTGTTTATAGTCTCAACTATATTCATTATCTTTACTGCTTTTCTTGTTTTTACCGTTTCTTTATTGTATTTAAATTATTACTGCCTTCATTGCTTCTACTTTTTTAATTTTTGTTTTTGTCCTATTTAATAAAATTTTTTATTGATGGATTAACTGTTATAATGTCTTTATTACCTTTAATATCTTAATTGTCTTTATTTTCCTTGTCGCATTTATCGTTTGCAAGCTTAATCAAAACACATTGCCTACATTGTGAACATTTTCATGTGCAATATTTTTGATTTCGTGTGCAAAATCTGTGTGTTATTATGAATGCAGCATTTATATATTTCACATGGTATCTCTGAATGCATCGTCCTTTTATTTTTGAATATTGCCATGCGACTCTTTGTTGGGCTTTCGTCTATGCAGTGATGATTCATGACACTGCATGGCACGTTGGACCTGGGCTCTTTTGTACAACATCCGCCAAAGTTGAATACATTTACAATTTCGTATTGAATTGGCTTTGTAACTGCATCATATCGAAGCCAGCAACTGCAATCTAATGAAAACTGTACGCAATTTACGTATGATGGTATCTAGTCACTGAAAAGTATTTTCAGCTATGCGCTCACTCCGCTCTTTAGGTCACTGTTGCATGATGTATGACGTTGTTGATGTCATCATTGAACTGACAGTTACATCAGTTTTTCTGATGCATACTGCAATAATTTTTAAAATCCCTGATAGAAAACTGGTCAATAAATAAATTGCCAATCTCCAAGAGTCACTGTTTTATTTTTGGAGCAAAATTAAATCTTCAAAAAGTGTGGAAAATCATTTCGAGTAGGAAAATGTGATATCTTGTTTAAAAACCTTACACTTTCGTTATCTTTTATTGCATACTTTAAAGCACTCGAAAGTCTTATGTAGTATATTGCTCTAAAAAACTAATAAAATATTGCTCAAATTTTCCTTATGTCTTACTTTCATGCAATTGTGCTTTTAAAATCAAAAATTTAATTCAATTAAATCAATCAAATGTAAGTAGCAAAAGCAATAAATTATTCAACCACGAAAATCTTGATAAAATCAAGAAAAAAAAAAACTGATTACACTTTAATAATAAACGAAAAGAAATAAAGACATCACCTTCAAGCAGCAGAAATCCTTGCTTTCGTTATATCAAAAATAAGAAAAAATAGCAATGCAATTTATTGCTCTTCTTCAACAAAAGCAGACAATAATGCGCGCATTAGTTGATGCTTTCAGTGCTCAAGAATGTTGTTGATGTTTTTATTGTTGCACGCTTGTTACTTCGATACTCGCAGCAGTTGAAATAGGCAGCCTGCAATAACAGCAAAAGTAGTTGTTGCGTTACATCCTTGCACATCCTTTCCAGCATACGTACGTATGTTGGGAACATATGCCATAGCAGCTGGTTTTTGCTATAAAGATGCTTTCACTACGATGCTTTTCCTTTAAAATTGATTTGATTATTTACTTCCACTATGTGGTAGCAGTAGCAGTATCAACCAGGAATAGGAACTTTTCGCTGAAGCATAAGAAAGTGATAAAAAAAACTTGCAGCTTGAATGCCTTTCAACGTTGATAATATCATTATTGTTGCAATAATGTTATGCTTATGTATGATTGTTTGATTGAGCAAAGTTGGTTATTATTATGAAACATAATGAAAATTGAAAATAGTTACTTTGGATATGGGAAATTTATAATTTTGTAAGTGATTGTTATTGCTGGCATAATTGAGATGATTTTAACAGAATAATAAGTTTATGACTAAGCTCCACTATTTGTGAAACGCAATTGAGCACTTTGTACAAAATCAATACTTTTTATATATTTTGCAATATATTAAATCCTTCATAAGAAATGCGTTGTTTTATTTTAATTCCTAGTAAATTAATGTAGAGCAGAATAGAGTAAAACAAAGTACACTCGAGTAGAGCAGAATAGTGTAGAATAGAAATAGCAACATAAGCTACATTAGAATGGAGTAATGTAGTGTAGAATAGGGAAGAGTCAGAAAGCTTTTTTGTAAGATCTTATTAAAATCGAACCACTATTTAAATTTGAAAATTTTTTTCTAGCACAATAAATAATTTTAAGAATTAATTTTTAGATAAGAAACACTCTGTTCAGTATTTTTTTTTAAGCAGAATTACACCACCTCATTTCAAGATAACAATATTATGCTCTATTTAACTGCCATAAGATACAATAGGCTGTGACGTCAGTGTCAAATGTAATTTTTTTTTTCGATCAGTAGGCAGTACCACGACTTTAACAGGAAAATATGTTTCCACGGATAAGTTAATGGACTGACTTGGACGAAATTTAGTATGGAAATTACTAACCTTAAGGAATTGTATTAAAAACTTTGGTTTTTTTAATTAGCGAGTTACCGCTGCTGTTGGAATAAAACGTTGTCACGGATATGCTGTTACATCGATATTGAAGAAATTTGCAAGGAGATAGATTGACTCCTTAGAAAAAAATATTTATTTTTAAGTGGTCGATGACACTCCCCTAACAGAAACTAAATTTGCTACATTTTACTGATAAAGTTTGGTACAGAGATAATTAAACCCGAAAAAAAATTTTTTGCTTTATAATGAGCGCCTGCCATGCTTCCAACTAGCAAATATGTTTTTGCAGCTAAGCCAATTGACCGACTTTGATGGTATTCAGTAAGGAGGTCAGAGTTTTTAAGATCTTTTACGTTTTGCACGAAAATTAAAACTGTTTGTAATTGATGAAAAAAGTCTACCATTTTAGTATAAAAATTTAACTCAATGCTTCTTTTTAAAATACTTAAAAAATTTAATAAAATTTTTAAAAAATTAAACAAAATTTCTAAAAAATTTCATATTATCTGCTATCGATTTGGGGGCGATCTGTGCATATGCTGAAAATGTAAATATTTTATGGTACATATTTTATTCTCAAATCTCTGATTACTTTCTACTAACTTACAAATTTTGCACTCAATTTCACCACTGCATAAGTTTAATGCTTCAAGTGAATTTATTTAAAGGACCCTCAAATGTATGCTACACAAAATGAATTTTAAACAAACTTTTAAATTTACAAGATCGCATTAGTGCGACAAAGTTACATAATACATTCATAATATTTTAAGATTCTCACAGCATTAGGGCGACGACAAAGTAGGTAAGTAGTTCACGTAAATGCAAATAAGTCACAAAACTTTTTTTTTAATGCAAAAACAAAAGTAAAAAACAAACTTTTATTTACAAATAATTTCATCAAAAAGCAACAACATATTATGATAGATAGAAAAACAAATATAAATAAGCCATTTTATTATGCTTAAGAAAAGTTTAAAATTAATACGTGCAAAAATAAACAACAAAAGATTTGTCAACATTATGTGCGGTGTATTCGTGTCTTGTTGCCAACATACCTGTAGAAGTAAAAAAAGTGTCCCTCTTGGTATTAACTTGTTTCTAAGACGTTGACAAATTTACATGCATGCGTTGTAGCGAAGCACAATTTATTATTTTTTGAGTTGTGGTTAAAATGCTGAAAATCGGCATTAAAAGTTATGTCGCTTTTTTTATATTTGGTTCAAAAAAGTAAAATCGAAAATGCGAATATTTTACTTCCGATTTTGTTTTTTTTTTGTTGTAATCCTAAAAGTATGCTTTATTTAGTGATAATTTATGCATGAAATAACATTTTTGGAATTTCAATGCTTGTCTTGTGTTTTGCTATGTTTCCTTTCACGAAGTCACGTTAAACAATACAAACGAGCAAAACTTTTAACTGAAAAAGTAAAATAAGAAAACAATGTGAAAACAAATCGTGAAAGGTTTCACAAAGAAAAGTGCAAAAGTTTAAATATTTTTTAGCTATTTTTCACGCTCATTTGTGCACGTTTTTTCCGCAGTTTGCATAACATTTTAATAACTAATCTTTGGAAATAACGACGTTTAAAGCCGTACGCCACAAACGTGCAGATGCGCCTAGAAGTAGACTATAAATAAAGCGCGCGAGTGGATTTTCTAGTTCTTCGAACTTTACATATTTTTTTACGTGCACTTTGTTCATCTGTATTTGGCACGCTTATTTTTTTGTGAAAACTTTCACTTTCTTTTATTCAAATGACGTAAGTAAAGTAAACGAATCATATATAAAATGCGAAAAGTATTACAGTTTATATCAGAAATAACGGTTATTTCTGCATAAATTTCTCGAAAAAGTTTTTTTTTTTTTAAGACAGTTAATTATATTTTCTCTTTAATTTATATATATTTCATAATATCTTTTCTTATATGTAAGAATTTAAAAAAATGTTAGGTGTAGAACATTTTTTTTAATTAATTTTGCATTGTTAATGACTTGGTTCAAAGCAAATATTATGATGTCATGCTAAAAGAGAACCACAATACCAGAAGTCGTCAAGTCGCAAATTCTCATTGTACAATACATAATAAGAACAACAACAAAAATAGGTTATAAAAACGCCCAGCATTGTATAACATTATTCAAATAGTTTTTCAACAATTGCTTTGTTAAACAATGGCAATAATTGTATAGTGCTGAACTGTACGATGTAAGATATGTAAGTAAAATGTTGCAAAAAAATAACCATAGTGACAAGAAAATTACACACTTAATTCTGGAATGGTTGCGACATAGCAAAAAATTAGAACAAAAATTGAAAAAACTTTTTTTCAATAGAAAATGTCAAAATTTAGGTTTCCTTTTAGTTAAGATATTTAGTGAAGCTGTATTTAATTTGCCACTAGCTGCTAGTTTTATGATATTAACACTTACATTTAGCGTTTTAAAATTATGCCTGCTTTAACACATAGCATGCTTCTTTAAAACCAGTGCCACGCAGTAATTTTATATTGTGACCATTGTCAAATTCCAAATTCAAAAATACTGAACTACTTATTAGTTAATTCGATTAAATAAAACTGCGTTCGAAGTTTTTGAGGCTCTTTTCTTTTTTTTAAATCATAGCAATAAAAAGAAAATTCTTAAAAAATCAACTAAGATACCAATTTAACAAATTTAAAGCTTTATTGCACCTGCTGCGAATTTTAATTATCTTCTTAACAATTAAACCTCTTTCCACTTATTTTCTTCATAAAATTATCAATTTTAATTGAATAAACACCTGCAGCGTTGCAAAAGAAAGCAGCTATCAAATAATCCATGATTTTGTTTTAACATGACTTCAATGTGCGCTTTCGTTAAAAATTTCCCCACGCTAAATTTAACCCCATCATGGTAAATATCACAGCTGCTTGTTGAACATGAAATCTCAAATATTTTAAGGATTATAACTTGTATTTTATTTGGATAAAGAACAAAAAAAAACAAAACACAAGGAAGCAAATGCGACCTTATTAAAACTGTATCGAAATTTGTTAACTTTCTGATACCCCAGAAAAGCAAAATAAACTCTAAGCTTTTAATATGCTGCAGTATTTTGGCGCTTTTTCATAGGCAGCATGATAAGGGTTGAAGTTAAGACTTTAACGGGGTGTTTAATTTTGTTTAGTCTGTTCGATAAAGTTTTGTTGATTCATTTTTCTTGTTCTCTTACAGCAGTTTAGTTTGTCATTATTA
This sequence comes from Meiosimyza decipiens, assembly GCA_963680825.1. Lineage (NCBI taxonomy): Eukaryota > Metazoa > Arthropoda > Insecta > Diptera > Lauxaniidae > Meiosimyza > Meiosimyza decipiens. Next base: position 21,127,553 of record OY804260.1, on the reverse strand, counting down.
GTTATTTATGAGCACTTCGCAGTTCATTAAATTTTGTCTTAAAGTTTAGATGTTTTAATCAATGATTGAATTTTAACTTGTCAAAGACTTAAGGAAATTTTATTTATTTATTTATTTATTTACTTATGTTAAGTTTGATAAAAACGTTTTGGGTAATTTCAAGAAAAAGCATGTCAATTTTAGCTTAGCTCAAATATGGCTCTAATGACTTTGGGAGATTAAGAAGAGTATGTCTGTAAGTATAAAGCAATTAATAAAAACATAAAGAAAGTTTTAGGTGAGACTAAGAACTTGAGAATTAAGTGAATACTTTCTACTAATGAAAAATGATTTTAGAACAAATCTTTCCAAGCGAAAAACTAAGATATATTTTTGGCTGGTTTTGGTAATCAGTACTAACAGATTATTTAGTTAAGTCAACAGCGGATAAACATATAATTTCATTTACTAATAATATTTTTGCAAGCATCATTCAGTCAGCACAGGAAGTTTTTGATTATTGATATATCGCAATCAACGCAAATAAAACTATGCCATAAATTTCTGTTTAGCTAATTAAGTATGTTAAAATACTTCTATTTTGTTTAATAAATTTTTAATCTTTTAAAATATATATTTGGTTTACTAAATAGTTTTGTTTAAATTTTTGCTGAATTTTTACTTGTCAAAAATTCCGATAATATTTGTTCAAGATATTTCAAGCGTTTCAGACAAAAAAACGTACGTAAAATTTTAAAACCCAATCTGTTGTTAGTTGGTATTCCACGCCACCTGTGTAGTAATTCAGGCGAATAAATCAATTAAATTTTTATAACAATAGATTTTACGCTCAGGTACGACACATACCAACAAAAACAATTTGTTTGATTTTTTTTCACCCACTTACTTTATAGTGTATAGCTATTTGGAAAAAAAAAGTTTTTGCACTATTACAAAAATACTTAAAGCATCATATTTTCATAAAGGAAAATACGAAAAAAAATTTAAAAAAAAGTAAAGGAAAAACAAAAAAAAATTTTGTATATATTGTTCAAACAAAATTTTGACAAAAACCGATTTCTAGGGTAAAAGATTAATGAAGAAACGAATTCATAAATGTCCTTTTAAAAATATCACTGGTGGAATAAATAAACGAATGAATCAATAAATAAACGAATAACTGAACCAAAAATCGAAGGAATGTAATTAAATGCATAAGTAAATGAACATAATAATATTGAAACATTGTAGTAGATTACAAAATAAGACATACGGGAAAGATTGTAATGCATTTTTTTTTAATCAAGCCAACCAGTGTTGCCGTGCCAAAGCCTAATGCTTCCTTGAGTATTATGTTTAGGTCTCTTCGACTTCTATCATTTGGCAAACATTTAGAGCTGCAGTATTATACATTTTTAATTAAAACAACTAAATAGGTTAAAATTCGGGCATTTTCGAGCATACGGATAGGCTTTGGCAAGGCAACCCTGGTTTGTTAATTTCACCAAAACGCATTATTGACTTTCCCGTATATTTTATCCTATAATCTTACACACTCGACTTTTCTACAGCGGGCTCTCCGCCAATAGCTTTATAGTTTAAGGAAATCAGCAACTTTGATCCAAGTGCCACCGCTAAGATACGAATACACGAGGTAATGTTAAAAAGTCACAAAATTAATCTTTCGCTCTAAGATATTTATTTAAATACAAAACAAAAGAATGGATTGACTTTTATACCTTCCTCCTTATGAGTATTGTTTGAAGTTTGAAGTCCTTAAGCTTCCGTAGAAATATTGTGGAAATGCGGAAATATTTTTTATATTTGTTTTTAACTTTATCTATTTTATCTATATATCACGAATGACATTTTATATTTGTCAAGTTTTTATGCATTGATCTTAAACTCAAATACTCTTTCAAAAATATTTTTGATCATTTCACTTAAGCCACTAAGCAATCTAATTGCTCATCTTACCCTATAATAGAATGTTACATATTGAAAATTGTATTTCTTTTAAATTTATTGTTTTATATTCGATTCGAAAAAGTTTGAGGAAATCCAATTATTACGTTTATCCGATCGGAAACAATTGCTGTGCAACAATAAAAACAGAATCATAACAGCAAAGTTCCACAGGAACAACAACAAAAACTACGGAAACAACAAAGCAAAAATGCTTTACGGCTACAGCGCCTACGTACATATACGCTTCCTATGCGATATCGCTGTTGTTAACCATTTTGACCAGATATGTGATATCTGATATTTTGGCTTTTTTGTGTGCTGACTTTCCGCGCAAAAAGTTTTATTGCTTACTTTTTTGCGCAGCAAATGTTAGGTTGAAAATGTTTAACTACAGTTGACAAATATTTTTGTGATTGCGAATTTGTAACACTGAATCCTTTGTTTTGTTTTTATTTAAATTTTAGTTAAAAAATTTATTTTAAAATAAAGTTGTTCAATAAATTTTTATTGTGCTTACACATTATGACTTCAGTCTACGCAACCCTCGATAAATGCAACTCCTCAATTATAGCAACCTGTAGATTTCATTCATTACTGACCCAGTAAGTGCAACTTTTCAAACAAATTTTACCTCGCTAGTGCAACGTATGTCGTTTGAATATTCTCTGTAGCATTTCTGATATTAAACCGAGTTCTTGAATATTCCAAGATGGAAAAATGTACATACAATTAGTTTCTTCAGCAAATAAATTACTTTTTTATACATGCGGCTATTTTGTATTTAATATCTCTACACGAGTTCCTAAAATTTTTTGACTCAATCATTACGACTTCCGCGGTTATTGCAACAGGGTTGGCTTTATTAGTTGCGTTGGCCGAGGCCGCACTACACATAGAATGCTTAGACAATCAAAAAAATGTTTACGTGTCGTATGAGTAACATTTAATTTTAACAGACTGCACGTTACGTTGCAAAGTTTTTGTGAATAATATAGATCGAACTTTCTGGAGATAATAATGGGACTTTTTAACGTCAATACTATTAAAATATTCACTAAAAGTTTTTAAGTATATTACATAAGAACTCTATCCTACGAATTATATTTCATATTTCTATTGAGCAAAATTAAATTTTTCTTTTCAAATATCATGCAAACTTAGAATGTTCTTATGGTTTTATGTAAGCATTCACATGTTATTTTTTTCTCCTGCCATATCCTTCAGTTAAAATTTACTTACATTGTGACGTTTTAATTTAAGCTTCCCTTTTTAAAGTGGCAATTTTCCTGTTATCCGTTTGCATAATCCTAGCTAACTTTCATAATCCTTTTTTAAAGCTTCTTCATTTCTGCCTACCTGATTTTTAATTGCGTGCAAATTATGCTAACAATTAGCGTTTGTTAAAGTACGCGCGCTGTACTTCCAGTGAGCTTCCTAGGCGCCACAATCATCTGCTATTTTAATCAGAAGGCGAAAATTAATTTTGAGATTTTCTGCTTTTGCTCGTTTACTTTTGGTGCAGTGGCAGCCAGATGCTGTAGCCTTTTTTTTTTGTTTCACTTAATTTGTTAGCATGAAATTATGTAATGCTGTGAAATTTAATTAAAGTCTTTCCGCTTTATTGAAAACAAAGCGTTTTGAGATTACGGAAACTTAAGAAAGATTATTTTTATTGTTATAATGCTAGTTATTCAATGAGCTTTAAGCAAGGATAATTATAAAATTTTCTCACAATTTATTGCATTAATAGCTTTGGCAAGGACGTTCCATTATTAGTACATTGCCTTTATTTAGTTTGAATAAGAAATCATGTATATTTCAACAATTTATTGAAACTCGATGAGTTTTAATAAGCATCAAACTTCGGCCACGATTTTGTAATTCACAATCACTCTGTTAAAAATTATTGTATTTTTTTTAAAAATATCAAACCTATGACTTTTGTGTTTAATTTGTTTCAAAATATTTTTAATTTCTTCGACCTTAAATTTAATTCCCCTATAGAAAACTTTACAAAATTTATTATTGCATATATTTTGGAATGAATTTGTAATAGCATGCACATGCGTGCATATTCATTGCATACCCTAAGGCATTAATTTAAATGTACAAACGTTGCAGTTTTTTTTCGACAATACACAAATTTAAACAATTTTGCTACATTAACAACGTCAGCTGCTTTGTGTGTGTGTGTGTGTGTGTGCGCGCAAATTATTCACTACTATAATTTTCTTAAATACAAAGAAATAAAAAATTGTTGCACTCTTTAGTATTTGTGTGTGTGCACTCGTAAGCAAGCAGCATCTTTAGCATCTTCAAAGTCTTAATCTGCTACTATTTCAAGCACGTAACTATGCAACGAACGCGCTCGCTCGCTACTTCCGCTGTAATGGCATACAAATTGCGTACTTTTAGTTTCATTTTTATTGCTTTGCAAAAATTTTGGTGCTTTCTCTTTGGGTATCATCTTTGCATTGCAATTTTCTCACAGCAACATTCATAATTTTATTTCGTAAAGCTTAAGTTTATTTGTTACTTACTTAAGCTTTGCGCAAAAGATTTGCTGACAAGAGCACTTTTTCTTATTTTTTGGTAAGTCTCATATTTTCTGCACGCCAAAAGGTATGCAACACATTTTGTATATGCAAAAAAGATTTGCGTTAAGGCGTGTTTCTAGCTAGATACACGAACACAATTGAGTTGCATTTGTGTTGTGCGCCACAGTACGTGATATTAATACATAAAATAAATCAAACGCTTATTATTAAATTCATTGGCAGATTTTTATGTAATACCATATAAATTATAATGATGTTATAAAATTTTCAGAGACTTACAGCATTTTTGTAAGATACATATACATTCTATGAGCATAAGCTATTTCATTAAGAAAGAGTTTCCTTTGTGAGAATATTTGGGAATGTTACCATTTTGTCGATTTTAAAGAAAAGTTTTTAGTTTCTTTTGAAAATGATTGATATCAAAATCGGTCTAGTTTTCTTTTTTTCAAACAAAGTTGTTGATTACTATGTTAAAACCAGCCAAGTCCATGTTCAATGGGTCATAGCCCGCCAAGTTAAAAATATTTTTCTCAAAAACAGAGGCAGATGAAACTCGAAAAGTTTGATCGGGCATGTTTCGAGAAATAAATCTTATAAGCTGCTATGTACGAGTTTTGATGTTTTTCCAAAAGAATGAAAAAATGATAATAATATTATGATATACCATATCAATTTTTGAAATATTAAATAATGTTTCGTTATCTTGATACAGAAAATGAATAAAAGACTGGATCGGATAAATCTCTTAAACATAGTTCTAGAGTCAAGTTAGCATCATGGCACGTTATTTTCAATTTTATCAATCTGATACGCTAAGACTTTTTCTACCAGTATTTCCTTCGGTTTCCAAAAACTATTCCGACACTATCCTGAATATTTGTCTACATCGAATCGTATGGAGCAAAAAAAAAAGTGAGCCCGATGGGGTTTGAAAAATTAGGGGGTTTCAAAAAAGTTATTTCCGTATTATTTTTTTTTGGATCGGAGAAAAGTTTATGCAGCGCCTTTGGTGCTCCTGAAGGAAATTTTTAGCATCACAAAATGCTTACCCAAATTTGCTAATAAATGAAAAAAATTTTAGTTCTCAGAAATAATTTGGTAAAAAACTAAATAATCGATTGAACAAACAAAAATGTTTTTTTTTTCAATAAATAGGTACAAATAAATTATTTGTAATTTTTGTTCATTTAATCATTAACATTTAAAGCGCCTAACTTTGGTTCACCCCTTGAGCCGCAACCGGAACACATTTGAACTAGTTTAATTGTTATATTTGGCATTGACCTAATATACCAGTTATAATATAATAATTTTGAGTAACAAATAAAAAAATCATAATGAAATTTTCTAAAACAAACATTAGCTCACTCCCACACATGGGTCATTTTTGACACTTTTTTGTAGGAAGATCAAAATGGCCTCCAAAATGGGTAAACACAGGGTTGAATCATACAACAAAACTATTCCTTGCTAATTTTGGTTACAAGTCCTTAAAGAATAAATAATTCAAAAATATACGTGGATTGCTAGAAAAATTAAAGCTATTATTTACGTGAAAGGCCAATTCTTCACTTACACTCATTTAGCACTAAAATGTCCCATTTGAAAATATTATTCTCACATCAACATTATATTATAAATGACAGAGCAATAATTACTGGGAGGCGACTTTAAGTAAACCGATTTTTTTTTTGTCAATAGTAATCATATTAAAAGTCATCAAATTTCAAGGTCATCCAAAAATAAATTAAAGTTAGATATATTGCCAACGGAACGAAATTGGCACGGTGACGGCTCTAGTGCATATATTTTAATGCTATATAGTTAAATTTGTAATATTTCATTCATAAATTATGAAGGACTTTCTCGCTGACAAAAAAAAAAACCTTCAAAACAAACTTAAATTTGAAGTTTTTAAGCCGAACACTCGCCAGACAACATCATCAGCGGTAACCCAAGTGACATAAAACTTTTGCTACGCTATTGTAAAAAAATCGTTAGAGCAACCTCAAGCAAAACATTTGATGGATATTTTCTTCATGACATCAACTATGCTGACATCAACAGCAAGCAGTGAACGTGATGTTAACGCCAACTAGTGGGAAAAAAGGAAAAAAAAAATGTTGAGCAGTTTGCGCACTTTTGTTGGAACATATTTTTTTTTTTTTTTTTGACTGGCTGCAATATCATCACACAGTAAATGTTTTGTATAAGAAACTTTTTTTTAACTTGCCAAATTTTTCTTGGATTCATTTTTTCATTCGACAGCTAAACTGCAGCTCACGTAGTTGCTGTTATTTATGCCGCCATATATTCTTATCAACAAACTTTAAGTTGCTGATGTAACCTGCAAGCGTAGTTGAGTCTTTGTGGTGTGTATATGGAAGTTTTGTAAATTCTTGTTTTTAAATATCTAAAATATAATGTAACTAAAATCGTTAAAGCACAACTTAAGCACTTGATTTTTAAAATGTGGCATGTTAATTTCCATAATGCCGCTGTTATAAAACTCTAATCGATACAACAGAAAAACCAAAAGTGCAATCAAAAACTTTTGGGTAAATAATAAATAAAATAATACAAAAGTGCAAATTTTCGCTTATCTGTTTTTTTCAACATAAAGCAGCCGAAAACCAATAAGAATGCACATAAGCCGCTTTATGAAGTGCAAAATGTGTAATATCCATTGAAAGCATAACCTCAAAAATGTATAAAAGTCACATACGCATACTCATGTAAAATGCACAAAAAATAACTCATCCAAGTGAACGCACGAATAAGTAAATGAAATAAACGATCGCATAATGCTGCATAAAAACTGATAATCTGCAATGAAGGGCCCTATTTGTCGCAAGATTATATTGCTTCACAGCAACGACACCGAATAAATGTTCATAATAACTTTGCATATGTGACTGTAACTCATACCAAAAAAAAGTACCAAGTAGGAAATTTAAACACAGCATTGCATCTTTCTTATGCTTTAAATCAAAACTCAAAACATGATTTCCTACTGAGTCACACTACAATTTTATTGAATATGCATATCAAAAATGATTTCTTTGTTTTCGTTGTTGTTGTTGTTGTTGTTGTTGTTGCGTATTGCATATATTGGCTGCTTTTGTTTTATGTTATTGCTGGTAACTATGTATGATGCCTGCTGCAGCATACAATATTTTTTGACTGCAGCAACAGCCAACTTTACAATAAATCAACAACTGTCGCGTATTATAAACAAAATTTGTTCGCTTGCTTTTTTTTGCAACAAACACCAAAAGCACATGAAATGGTGACTGCAGGGGGGCAGCTTGTAGCTTTCGCTTTTCATGCGTTCCAGCTGAGATAATTCTTTAGAATGACCTTAATTTGCATGTGCGTGAGGATAATATTTTACTTAAAGTCAACAATTATTAGCAGTTTTTACGAGTGTATGAATTATTGAAATAACTTAGTGAACTTAAATGGTTAAAATAAAATGTATAAAAGGAACTTCACTAAATTCCAATATTGCTTAAATTTTTGTTGATTTAAATCTCCTTTTATATGACTTCATATATTTTTTCTTTAAGGAAATCATTTGTCTAAAATTTTTGAATTAAAAAAAGTAAATCTCTAAGTATTTTCTTTTAGTATTTCTAATAATGCTAGACGATGAGCTAAGCTGTAATATAACTTGAAAGCATGGAATTCAATAGTGTTTTTTGCGTCACCGAAGAGATCTAGTTTATGCTGACGATATCACCAATATGCAAATCAAATTTTCATAATTCTGCAATCAAACAGCTACTGTTGGATGACAAAAAAGCACAACAAGGTAAACTTTGTCAAGGAGAACGCTTGCGCCAAGTGTCAACATTTACAGAAAACACAAATACACCAAACTGTTGATCTTGTGTAATGCTAACGTTTTCTAATTGTGACAATGTTGCGGAGTCTTATCAATATGAATAAAGAGCAACCAAAGTGTTTTTGGATAGCTGCATAAAATATAGAATTTATATATAATTTCAATAAGCTCAAAACTTCTAATGTTGAAATTATATATTTTTTAATCAGATTTGAGTTATGCGTTAGAGTCATCATACCGCCCAAGCCGATCAAAACACAAATATGATATTCTGTAAACTTCTACCTGATACGACTATTTTCGATTTGGTGACTTCATTTGTCTACAAACCATACATTCATCTCAACTGACATTATGAAAAGACACTGGTAGCAGTCAGGATATACGATAAGAAAGTACATTTAGAAAATAATTTGATCAACACTTTGGTGTAATTTGCAGGAAACAGACCCAAACAAACTCCAACAATATACATAGTATCACTAAATCCTAGATTGTGATGTTTCACAAATTGGAAAGAACTGACACAGTATAAAACAGTAAGTCAGGGCTCAAAACATCTATTATAATTCTGTGCTGGTATACGGCCAGTTAGACACAAAATAATTCAATTTAGAGTTTTCTAATAAATTAAAAGTGAGCCAAAACATTGAAAACCTGACTTTTTGATACAACCACAAGCACAGCCTGACTACTTTATGTTCACTACTGCTTTAGTGCAGATAAAATTTATATGAAAAGACTTAAGGCAATAAAATTACAAAGAAGCTGAGAGGGAAAATGGTGGCAATGTACGTACCAGCAGGATAGAAGGAAATCTTTTTCCGCAAAAGTATTTAAGTGAATTTCATTTATGTAAATGAATATAAATGGACCATTATTATTAGTAGGTGTTGTTGTTGTCGTTATTTCTGCTCATGCTGTTGTCATCATTGCCAACGCAACAGAAAAAAATTGAAGACAGCAACTGTTGAGTTAATGATAATGATGCTGAATTTTAATGAATGTCAAGGACGACAAGTTTTTTCTTCTCCTCTTAACTACACTGTTCGTATCAACAAATATTAAGTTTGGGTCGTCATTTCCTGTTCCGTCGTCAATTAATTTTGTATGAATAATTAAGAAATAATTATAATTACCATATTATAAGGGTTCATATAAAGGTTCACAAGTACACACAGCAGCGGCAGATAACATAAAGGACAATAAGATGTGGTTTTGTTGTTGAATGTATAGTAGGATAGCGCAGCACACTTTGGAGCTTAAAGTTATAAGCTAACTGAGATTATTAAATGGTTACATTTAATATGAGGCTTCACTGACGAAAGGGTGATTTATATGGCTGTTATTTGTGGCGCTGTGGTTTTGTTGAAAGGATAGTAGATTTTTTTTTATGTTTTTTGAAATAATATTAGTTTTATGCTCATATAAGCACAAACATTGCTCGAGTTGAAATTAATAAGTAATTAAAAATATCTTTATTGCACTTATGTTTAATTCCAAATGAAGATATTTATTTTCAAAAAAAAGCTAATACAACAATATACGCCCTGAAATATTTAATTCCCGTAAAAATTAATAAAAATTTTATTGCAACATACTCATGGCAGTTGTTTTTCAACATGAGTTAACTCTTTTTGAAAACTTTGCAGCAAGTAAAAAACCAACTATTTGGGCTATTCTCACAGACAACAGAAAAGTTTGAAGAATTATCTCGGTTTAATCCCATCAGAAAAAATTATAGTAATTCTATAAAAAAATTGAGAAATTTTTTAAACAACACTTAGATAACATTAAGGATTTCATTTGACTTTATTTCAACATAGAACCAAACCAATTTTATATCAAAAAGTAACTCGAAAAATTATCAAAATCTACACATATAGCTTTGGATCACTTAATTCAAAATGATTACCTGGCTGCGCTAGTTTTCAAGAACAACGCTCAATAATTACTTATTTTTAGCTCAAGCTAGCTAAGGCAAGGACTATAATGAATTCATGATCCGTACAGCTCGTAAAAGTGAATATAACTCCAGATGATAGAAATTTCAAGTTATTTTCATTTTAAAGGCATAATCTCATCTCCTTTCGGAAATATGTTGCTAAGCTTAGTTTAAGTTTATCAAAGCTTAGATTTCTCTATAAGCTACATATTTTCGATAAAGTAAACTTTTTTGATTCGAAAATCAAGTTTTTCCCGTGAAAAAATTGAGATGTATAGCAAATTTTTTACCAAATGCGAGATTCGCTTACGAATTTCATCTTAGGAAACACATTTTTCGACTTTTGATTTTTTAAGTTTTAATGTTTTTAGTGTAAGAAGTTTAGCCGAAGAAATGATTCTTATGCTATTCTTTCACTTAAAAAAATTTGAAGCCTAACTGTCCTAGTAAGAACGTATGTCTGAGTTTAAAATTTGTTCATGCCTACTCTGCAAAAGAATAACATTTTTCAAATTTAACATTTACAAAATATGTGATTTTGGCCAAGCATTACTTCTCAATCAGATAACTGAAGATATTTTTTGACAACAAAGTAATGACAAAAACATAAGTCAAGTCAAAAGACAACCACAGCAATATTAATGAAGTAAAATCCCGCATGTTAAAGACATTTCAAAGTTCTTATCGCTGTTTTAAAATGTTTGCTGTTGTCCCAAAATTTTAGAAAATGTTGATAGGATTGATGAAAAAGTGCATATATGTTAACATATTATAAATGTTTTTTTTATAATTGAGCAAACGATTTACGTAGATATATGCATATTTTATTAAAAAAAAAATCACAAAACCTTAAGATTAAACAAATTCCATGTTAATTTTAGTAAATGAAAAGATTCATATTGAGGTACAATATTATGAATTACAAGTCTTTTAAAGCCAAATTTTAAATTTATCGTAAAAAACAAATTTTAAATCTACGACTTGTTCTTTTACCATTCCATACTCAGTAAATTCAGTAGACTTTTTTCGAACTCATAAATTTTATTTCGATTGCCGCCCACAAGTAAATGCAGCAGTGAAAATGTTATAAATTTTATACTCACACAAACAGCCTTATCTACTAACGCATACACATATATATATATGTATATATATATATATATATGTATATATATATATATATATATATATTTAGAACTAGTTACGTATAATGACTTGTGGTTAACCCAATGTGCCAGTAGATCGAACTGCTAAGACAACTTTTGCCATACAACCACAAACACAGTAAAATACTTAGTATTTAAGTATTTTATTACATTCAATATATTAATCATGTTGGCTGAATTATCAAGGACATTAACAGCTTAAATGTGTCAATAGTGGGCGTATGAAAGTTTTTGCATATTTGCATGTTTGTGTGTAGTATGTGCGAGCAACGCAACAACCACTTTGAGTTATTGCTATAAGTGTGAACATGTGTTGTGTGCATTTAGGCGCTTAATTGGGTCGAGTTGTTGAGTTAGTGTTTTAGATAAAATTTGGTTTTGAAGTGAACTTTAAAATAAGCTTACTATTGAATGGTATAACTTTAATTCAGAGCACATATAAGGCTCATATACTTATATATATATATATATATATATATAAATACATATTGCTTCGATTTTCAAAATAGAGTTAAAACACAGGAGAGATAATATAAGAATTCAAGCAGCGTCAACGTTTTGAGAATTATGTAAAATCTGCTTCTGGGCATTAATTTATTAACTAGACCATTTGATGAATCACTTAAGGAGGATAGCAAAAAATATAGCTAATGATTTTCCGAAAGTTTTTTTTTGCTATTCTAGAGACAGCTTTTTTGACTAGAAATTACTTAAATAAATGTCGGCAGACAATTTGATATGTTTGGATAGATAAGAGACACAAGCAGATTGATACTTTTTAAAGGTAAATAAAATGGATTTACTACAACCACAATTTGATTGGCAGATAAATTTTTTTCTAAATTATTTTTTTTGTCTTTTTCCATGACGTTTGAACATGAAGCACATTGGAATCTCCTTGAATTTCTTTTTTCTCCAAAATCATTTAACATTAATCAACATTAAAAGTCATCAGAATACCATTGAAGCACCTCAGATAATAACTTAGTGAAATAACTTTTCTGCGGATTTTGATGATGACTTATGTTTTGTCAGTATTTGCCAGTAGGCGCCAAATATTCTATATTACACATAACTTCAAATTGTGGTTTACAGCGTTGTATTATATGCGAGAATGGACAGAAAGTTTTTATGTTAAATATACTTAATAACTTCCTTAAAAAAACAAAGTTATACTTTACCGCTCCTGTGAAACATACAAAATATAATTATGTAGTGCTGAGAAAGAGTTTTCAAACGATATGTAATACGTTGGTATGGCTATCTTTAAGACCTCAATTGTAAAACATATTACACATATTACTGCAAGATTTAGATGATGCATGGCTATTTAGAATGCCCTTTACAAGTATCGATGTGCAGTAATGACGCTAACAGAGTTTATGCGAAGCAAAAACTGAAAAACTTACAAGCCACTGAATACTGTAATTGGCTATCGGCTCGAAAGGTACAAAATGGTCTAACCATCAAATAGTTATGCTACGAAAAAGTTGTGAGACCAAAAAGTTGTGCGACGAAAAAGTTGAATGACAGATATGATAAATGGCAAATAGTAAAAAATATTAAAATTTTACTACCAATAGATTTTATTTACAATGCAAATAAATATTTTGTGGATATAAAGTTTACATTTTGTTTTTATTTTCAAAATCAATATAGATGTTACAAACAAACAATGATTTAAAGAAAAGAATTATCCAGGACTTTTTGTCTGCCTCAACAATGTATATCAGAATAAATCAAAAAAAATATGAAAAAAGGGAACTTCGTCAATTTTGTACACTTTATGCTGCACATACATATATTATTTACTGTCGATCTTACTCGTGTTAACGATCTTTAGTTTTTCATCCAAAATAATTGAAAGTAAATGTCTTAACTGAAAAGAAGTAAAAAGCAACTTATTTATAAGATGTATTTGGCTGAAGTTATTTTATTTTCTTCTAACAAAGTTACCAAAAGAAGTAATTTAATTTAAATAAAAACAATGAACCTTTTTCGCAAATAAATTTAGCAAAAATTCTATTTATTATTAATTGAATATGCACAGTGTTCATGTGCAACACTAATTTCTTTTAAATTATGCAACAATAATAAATTGAAAAAATAGCAAAAGGAAAACCAATTACGAAAAAACTACACCAAAAGCATCAACTCTATTGGGGCACGTTTTTGAAGTAACATTTATGCGCTCATTCCATAGCAAAGTAGAGAAACATAATAATAAAAAGAACTTCAAGGCAAATATTTTGAAATATAAGAAAGAAATTGTGCACAAAAAGCATCCCCATCCTTAAGGGCTTAAGTAGAAAATGTCATTTTAAATGTACAAAATTGTTATTTAGATGAAAAAGAAAACGAAAATGACTGCAAAAGAAGCTGAGCAATTTTGGCATTTCAGTCCCTAATTTTACACTTAACGAAAAGAGCGAAACATAAAAAACAACGAACACAAGCTAACAAAAACAATGTGGCAAATGAAAATGGCATGCATTGCAAAAAAGCAAAAACAAACATGGAAAACTTGAAAGCACGCACCCATACGCACATGCTGACACGCACACAAATATATATACACATTTTAAGGATGCCCATAGAGCAAAGAAACAAAGTGTTTCTGCAGCAGCAGCAGCATCAGCATTTGCAATGCAATAAAGGATCAACTAACGGCACAATTTATTAGCAAACTCACTTAACGAAATTTTTTATGCGAATCGTACGTGTCTGTCTTAGCGAGTGCAAACTGTGCCATGGAAATTCGGACATGACCAAATTGGAGGTGCGCTGCAAGTAAACTATTTGTTTCAGTTGCAAAATGTTATATGGCAAGTTGAAGGTTTGCAAGGAAATGCAATGAGCATAAAACGCGCTCTGTTTTCCCGTTTCGAATGCGTTTTGAAAACTAAGAGTGAATGCAAGGAGAATGCTAATTTGAGACTAAGTTTTCGAAAATAAAACTTTACTAAATCGAAAGTGAAAACTAAGGCCAAAGTGCAATCAAAAATTAGCTACAAGCGTATGAACAGCGAGGTGAAGCAGCAATTAAGTAGGAGCTAAATGAAGTGCAAGTGAAGTATATGTGTCATAAAACTGAAGCGGTTGTGAAAATACAGGGGAAGAGTGTATCAAGAAACAAAATAGAAGACCTAAGGCAGATGTGAAATAAAAGTGGAGTAGAAGTAACAGTGAGGTATAGTGGGAGTGAAAAAGAAGCGATCTAGAAATGAAGTAGACATAAAAAAGGTAAAAACAAGTACAACAAATATAAAGTAAATAAAAACAAGTGCATGATATGTGAAGTAGAACTTAGTATTTTTGACATGAAAACTAAGCACAAGTTAACTTGAATTAAAGTAGAATAGAATTAAGACTGACGAGAAACTGAATTGAACTTAAAATATAAATGATGCCAATTTGAAGTAGAACTAAGAAAGAAATTAATTGAAAAAAATATAAATACCAGAAAGCTATTTTGAAATGAAGAAAAATAAAAGTAGGAAAGGAATCGATTTAGACTAAATGTAATTAATATATGGCGGAGAGAAAAATAAGTATATTTGACCTAGAAATGAACTTGATGGAATAAGAAGAGACATAGGAATGAACTGAAGTATGCTGGGTGTGAAATTGAAGTAAGCCTAGTGTGAACTTGGAGTGAAATTTTAGTATAAAGAATATTAAAAAGAAGTCATTTAGAAAATGTACTAGAATTGAAGCTAGACGAATAATTGAAAAATAACATTTTTTTAATACCTCTATAATAAGCGATCCTTTCCTCATTATTCAACAGATGTTGCTATATATCGTTTTCTTATTATTTTCATACAAATACTATCCAAAGCTTTATCAAAACTGACCTAGAGCATAGTTCTTCCAAGGATCTTATCAATCCAAACAAGAAATTTAATTGAAATCAAAAAATTATAAGCGAACTCCATTTACGATCATTTCATCAATGTCACATATTGGTTACATTAACATTCACTTTACAAAGGTCCACAACCATACGAAATCCCAAAGTAAGTCTAAAACTATCGCTTAATTTTTACTTCAAATACTCTCAGTCAATCATACTGTACATTCAGCACAGAATTTGAAACATTTTAAGTTTTTATATATACTTAAATACAAAAAGCCCTTTTTGCTGTACAGATTATAACTTGATAATTGAATTGAATTACAAATTAATCCAAACAATGCCAACAATGGCAAATTTTAAAATGTTAAAAACAACAGAAAATAAAAAAAAAAAAAACAACAGCAATCGCATTATTGAAATGATACAGTCTATATATGCATATCACATACGCAGCATACTAAAACAATGGCTTAAAAGTACAATAAAAATAAATACAGTTGAACTTAATATTAAAAAAAGGGCTTTATTAAAAATGCACTTAATTAAATTATGCAAAGTACAGTGATTCCGATTTTTATGAAAAAAAAAAATCCAAATATTGATTATGAGCATTAATAAAGTTAAGTTTTAAGTATATTATATATCAATTTTTTGAAAAATCCTTAAAGTCAACATAATTTTAATCGTAGGGTGGCATTAATGTTACATTGTAAAATGCAGTTATAAGAGCATTAAATAAACGATACTAAAATAAATTGAGTTTAGTGATAGAGCACTGATAGAATATAGACATCGCTTAAAACTAGGTATATGAAAAGTTTTAAACTCATTGTCATCATTTAATATGCGCATCTAATTATTTGGTTATAAACAGCCTTATTATTGGGACATAAATTAGTTATAGCACAATAAAGCATACAAAGCAATAAACACTATAAATTGAACGAGTGCAAATCGCTTATTAATACATCAAAAATAACTTGAACTGTCAAAAAATGGATATGAGTTCTAGAGAGAAAATACGTAATGCAAAATCGTTTCTTAATATCGTTTCTTTTATTCGAAATCCTTAAGAAGTACCTAACGCGAGATGGGAATTTGACAAACGATCTTAGCTTCAGAAAGTTGAAATCGAAGAAAATGAGTCAAAAACGTAAGGGTCTTGACTTGATAAAAATCAATTTGTACCCGGTTGATGATGCGCTTTAGTCGCTCGAAGGGGTCCACTTTACACGATGTTAAAGAAAATACTATTTTTCAGCAATGAATGAGGAAATAGGCTCATTTTCAGCCTTCCTACATTCAATAGAGCATCACATTTTTTTTTGAAGCCAAAACTTAAGAGACCCAACTACTGCCCGTGTAGCCTATGGTGCTTCTCAAAACTCAATTTTAACTTTTCCTCATGGATGGATAAAAAGTAAATTCTTGTCAAGTCCAAAATTAAATTTAAATTAAGCGAGCATATTTTTAACACAAATGCAATTGATTCGATATTCCATTTTCACAAAAGTCTGGTTGTGTGGTTGCTCAAAAATTTAATGCAAGAAATAAAATCATTACAGATAGCAAATTCTTTTTTCATAAAATTAATTTCAAGCCCCAATTCCTTGGAATGATATTAAAGTTTGAAATATTTTTTCAAATTGATTCCTAATATAAACTCCATACAAAGCTATCAATTACTTTAGCCATAAAATTGAAAAAGTTGTCTCGAATTTTCAGCTACCAGCATAACATTGATTCTAAAGATGACAAAATCGATCAAAATCTGTGAGCGATTCGGCGTATGAGTGATATTCTTTATTTTACCATGCTTTTCATATAAACAAAGTGGTGGCATTTTCAGTACATTTGTATTTTATCGGTACATTTGCATCGTGAAAAATCGTCGGTAATACATTCGACAAGTTTTCAGTACATTCAGTACAATGCTAGGGTTTTTGAGATGGCAAAGGACGACCCTTTTTTTAGTAGCTTTAAGCTGTTCAAGTTAAAAAAGTACATTCGATCGTTAAGAGTACGATTCAAGTCCTGATTCGGTACATTTTCATAAAACCCAAATGCTGATATAACCATGCATTTTTTTCTAAAGATACAATTTTTGAATAAAAAATATTGAAATTTTTATAACGTTTTGCATTTTTTTTAATTAAATGTTATAAGAAAGGATTTATTTTTGTGAATTTGAAAATTTCAACTTAAACATCTTGTATGTTTTTGTTGCACTGATCCATCAATTAATTACAGAGGACCAAATAAATGATTCTACAACACGTAAATAAGAAATTTAAAATGTTGGCTATGATGCACTAACATCAGCACTTTGAACATCTCGAATCATAGCATTTGGAACTACTGTATTGTAGCAATAAGTGTGACATAACTTGTCATATGATAAAAGATTTACTGAGAATAAAAATCATTCATAGACCTTTGTGAGGAAAATATGCAGTTGGCCATTTACATGCGATAAAAAATGTAATCATGAAATTTTCTTAGCTCATTTTTTATCAAATGGTTACATAAAAATTCTTCTCCTATAATGCAATTAATTTGTAGTTTTTTGAGTTGCAATAAATCCGCTGCAAAAACTGGTCTAAATTAACATGAAATGTAGTATGTATACAGAGAAAACATTTTTGCAGCTAACATTGTTCTCTCAAATTTTCAACAAAATTCTGCAACATATAAATTTTCTGTTATCATTTTAATGTCACTCTCTATGTGAGCACAGTTTCACTCACATCAGTTTGAAATTATTATGAGTGCTAGAAAGTATGCAGCAGAAAATTCAAGTTAACATTTGTTGAGTTAAAAATACTCACTGCTATGTATTTCAGTACAGTACTGACCTACTTCAATCAGCATTGAGTTAGGTAACATTCACATTTGCTTTTATTTTTGATATTCTTTAAGAATAACAGTGTAATAACAGAATAATTATAAACAGTGAATTGAAACAAAAAACTCAAATATGTATAAAAGTTTCACATTTCAAAATTATTGCAAATAAATTCTATTTTGCTGTGCTATTAAGTACAAAAATGCAGTTAAAACTAAAAATATGGAGCATTTCCTAAATCGACCTCAATCTTTGGAATACTTCAAATATTGAACAAACGATTTTCTATTAGGTGAAGTAATTCAAATAAAATGTTCATGGTGTTGCCTTTGTGAGCCTTTTTCTAATAGATTGATGCAACAAAAATTTTTTTGAATTAAGTTCTTAAAGTGCTATATATTGGTTGTTACATTAAATATTTCTATTTTATCTCATTTAATTTAAGCATTATTTTTATATCAACTATTTTTGAACATTTAGCTTCAGAAGAAAATGTCTAACTACATCAAATCAAAAGATAATTGCGGCCAATTGATACGTGCACATTTCGAATTTACGTGTTCCTGATACTTTTTGCACAACCATGCAATGGTTGCTTTGAAATCTCGAGGTGCAGGACCCAAAAAATTAGGTATCGTACAGCAGATTCACCATTTTTGTAGAAAATATTGAAGACCTCTGGGTCATTTAGCAGATATCACTCCAAGTGTTGTGATTGCTATTCTGTAGGATGAATCCTAGTTCAAAAATTCAAATTATTTTATATTATTTTTATGTCTCCGCATAAAGTACTAAATTTTTGAGCAACATTCTAGCAAGCGAAACTGTTTACAGTCACTTTTGGATAAAATACAAGCTTAAAAAGTATAGAGCTGAAATTTAGTAAGTTCAGACAAAACTTTGTAAGGTTTGAAAAAGTGGATATCTTGCAGTGTTATTGTGAATTTTGATTAACTTCCTTGTCTCATAATTATAATAAATTGAATGAAGGTATATTGTGACAAAACTAAAGTACATAGTCACACAATCAAATGAATAAAATGCCATCATATTTTATAATATAATCTTTTGTCAATAGAAAGTTATTTGCCACTGCATATATTCCCTTTCTTATTCTCTGAAAAGCCAAGTTGTATAAAACAAAGGCGAGCACGTGCGAGTTGGCGTCAAACTCTCATTAACAAATTTTCCCAATCATACAAAAAAATCAGTCAATCTCTAGCTTAAACTATGCTCACTCTTAATAGAAATTAATCAAACTCTCACACAATACGAGCGAATCCTTTCGTTAAACTTCGTGTCAATTTACTCGTTGTAAACACAAAATACGAATTCATTATTGTAGTTGTTTTTACAACGACTGCTTTCGTTGCCGTCGTCAATGCCGACCGAATAAATGTGAAAAGGAAGAGAAGATGTTCGACAACTTCGGCTTTTTTTGTGTTTTTGTTTGTCGTTTAATCACGGCGAGGCATAACTAAATTAGTTAGTTTGATTTTGGCATTCGTTGATTGCGGTCGTGTGCGGACAATAACGGAAAAAAATTCGCATTTTTTTTTTCTTTTGCTGTGAAATTGCAATAAAAGTGTTTTGACAAAAAAAAAAAATCAAAAATATTATGCAAATAAAAATTAAAGTTTTTAAATGATTGAAAATATCTCTAAACAATATTTGGGAAGTAAAGAACTTCGTTTTAAAAAAAAAATTATCAGAAATACACAGTTGCATAAAAGCACTGCTGCAGTTCGTTGCTTTCCGGCTTTTTTGCTCAATGATTTCGGTTTATTGCTGCTGCCACCACCACCACTACCACTAGAATATTTTGTGGCAACAACTTTCAGGTTTGCATGCAACTCGGTGTGTTCGTAATTGGCTGCAGCTCTTTATTGACTTCTTTCTGAAAGTTTTTTTTTTATTTTAGTATTGCTGATTATTTTTTAATAATGTTGAACTAACGATTTTGCCTTTTAATGGTTGCTTTTATACGTTTTTTTTTTTGTGGGACTATTCGCCTCTTTGACATACTTTCCCATTTAATATGATTACAAGCAAAAATAATAAAAGGGCTGCATTTTGTTGCTCCTAAAAGTAATGTTTTTTTGTAAAATTTCTGACAGGTGCTGCTGTTAGAGAAATTTTATGTTAAGCTTTTGCAGCTGAAGCACTTTTCGAATAAGCAGTAAATTATATGACTTCACTTAAAAAGTTTACAAAGTCTGGGAAACATAGTTTCCGAACGAATAGTTGTCGCTTTATTGGAAACGCCACTGGCCAAAGTAGCATTTCTGTACAAATAAAAAAAATAAATAATTCAATATGGGTACTAACTAAGATTAGATACCATACACTGCATTAACAGTAATTTCCGATTTGCTAGAATGCACTTGCATCCATTACCTGGCATTTAATATAGTATTTTATTATATTATTTACCATTTTAAAACAGCTCTTCAAATGCATAAAAATAAAATATTAATTGCAAAATGGATCGAGACCCATAAGCCTATGTCCGCTCACATTTCCAATAACTACTTTGTCTCACTAAATGTTTGAAACGGAGTCTTGTAACCTTTATATGGAGTATAGAAGTAGAGTATTCATTATGGAAAAATATTCGATTAGACATTTTTATTTGCTAAAGTATTTTATGCAATTCAATTATCGTTTATTGTAACGAAAAAAAAAAATACGTGAAAATAATAACTGTCTGTAAATGATAATCATAAGCCTGGACCACAACATAATTTTCAAGAAAATGCTCAAAACAATCCAGCAACCTCAAGTCGACACAATATTCAGGTAACTGTCACTGCAGAACGTTATGAGGGCATGATCAGAAACGTTTTGACGCCACAGCTGCATACTCTGGGCTTGGTTGATGTAGGCTTTTGTACCATAATGTCGGTGCATCATCGCATACAGACAGAATTACAATGGAATTACTGCGAGACCTATTTCCACAACGAGGTATATCAAAAAATGGTGTTGTTGATTGGGTTTCACGGTCGCTGAAATTTACTGCTTCCGTCTTTTTTTGTGGAAATATTTGAATTGCAAGGCTTATGCAAGCAAACTAGAAACCCTTGAGCAATTCAAGCAAAATATTGCTGATAAAAATTAATGAAATACCGGGTGTGTATTGAAAAGTGTGTTCAAAACAGCCCATAATTAACGCTAGAAGAGGCAGACATTTATCTAATGTTGTAGTCCATAATTGCTTATACTAAATATACCATTTATCAACATTAGACCCATTCTCTTTCATTTAACAAATATCTTAAATCAAACGATGTAGTCGGCGGACAAACAGTTCTTTATTCATTTAACATTCTAGAATAGACAATTGCTATTGACCAGGGTTGTGACTGGCCACTGCCTTATTGGGCATCACGCTTTCAGGCTTGGCATGAGTGAAATCAAAAGATTCGTTGAAACAACATGTACCTTCAGGCTGGACGTGCACTGCAATTAAAT
Source organism: Meiosimyza decipiens (assembly GCA_963680825.1). Lineage (NCBI taxonomy): Eukaryota > Metazoa > Arthropoda > Insecta > Diptera > Lauxaniidae > Meiosimyza > Meiosimyza decipiens. The sequence continues at coordinate 21,105,909 of OY804260.1, read as the reverse complement.
GACCAGAATTTACTAATAAGACTGAAGCAGAGAGTTTGGACCCCTGTGATCTATTTGAGACTATGGCCGCTACCAAATCATAACCTAACCTACTTTTATGAAAGATGCTTTCCTCCATTTTTGTAAAGTGCTTGTCTGTACTATACCGAATATAAGTAAAAAAATTGTTAAACAACTCTCTCAGTAAAACGTTAGAATAAATTTGCTAGTATGATAGGTGCTATAGCTTCAATTTTCTTAATTTTTATGATAATTTGAAGTATATGTGTGAAATTTATGCGAATTTGTTCAACAAAAAAAAACACTTGTTCTAGCGTTTTTGCTAAAATAGGAGATAGCAAGCCACTTAAATTCACTAAAATATAATATAATCTTGAAAGTTTTAAGTTTTTCTGGCAGGTAAGCGATTCCGTTCATTTCCAATCCAGTAAAATATTATTAATATTTTTATTGTATTATAACACCTCGTTTTCCGATAATTGTGCTATCTTAAGACAGATTAATATTGTTATAGATTTTTCAGATGTTCTATAATATATCGCTCTTTTGAAGAAAAAATTTTCGCAATTAAAAAGTTACTAACTGTAAAGAACGCGCATGTTATGTTATTTAAATTATTTTTGGCAAAAAACACAGAAATTCAGAATTTTATTGTCCAGGCTTAGACGAAATATACTTGATTTTATTTTTTTTTTGTCTGATTTTCTTTACAAATTTGTCATCTCTAGCAGCATGAATTATAAATGGATTTAAAATGCGTCATTGTTTTCCTAAAAGTTTCAATGTTTTTAAGATTACGACATAACGACATAATAACAGTAATACATCATTCCCATCGCATTGAAAGTTTAAATGTCATATTGACTTTTACGTCTGAACACAAATACTCCTCGCAAATATTGCGCACAGTTCATTTCTCTGGCGTTGTATCACCAGTGAAATTTGAGGATTGTGAACAGCAATACCACAAAGGCATATTCGTCATCCAGCGCAATAGGATATATATATAGTATATGTCAATGTTTCTATAAAGTTGTTACACTTTCCTGCGTCTGTCACAATAAGTTTTACGTAATTCCAATGCTAAAGGAATGTAGCAAATAAAATCATCAAGGTTTTATATATTAATATTTTGATACACATTATGGTTAACATGGCGTGTTACTACGTGTGTTAAGCATTTTCAAATATTTTATGGTCGATACAACTTAGAACATTAATGTTTATAATTTTGCTCAGCTAAATAACATTATGCAGTTTGCTTTAAATTTTATTAGTGGCCACATAGATTATATATGTCATCATGCACAATTTTATATATTTCGGGGTTTTATTTTCATTTCAGCAAAATATCAGTTAAATGACTTTTTCATTTTTAATTAAATTTTTGAAGGTAAAATGCTTTATACCCAAGTTGGTCCCTTTTTTGGTTTTGCAAAGTCTGGCATTTAGAACTCATCTACCATAAAAAGTCTTAATATAACATTATAATATAAACTCCTGAAAGTAAGTATTATTTAATTTTAGCAAAGTATGTCATCAGATTTAATGAAATCGTAGAAATATCCTTCACAGAGCTTTTAGATGATATAATATAAATCATCATTTTTCAAAATATCCAAATTGACTATAGCAAAATTTTAATACAAACTGTGGGAGTGGACTTAAACAAAAACTTTTGGTTTTTTTTGAGATCCCACGTAATTTAAAATGTTATTATAAATAAACTGAATATTTATGCACATTATTCTTTAATCTATTTCTATTCGATGTCCATAATTTTATAAAGAGTAATGTTGCTCGAATTATCTTTTATAACATATCGGTTTTTGGCCAAAAATTTTTGCATGATCTGTCAGATCAATCAAATTTCGAAACATTACTGGCATGTAAGAACTCACCTTATTTTTGTTAAATATTTTAAAGTATATGAAAAAGTTTTAAATTATATTAACACTATGAAATAGTCTATGATGCTTTTAACATCTATTTTTAATGTATTTTGGTTGTTTAAAAAAATCGACTTTGCCCATACAATTGTCAATCCCGAAAAAACTATTAGGCCACTTATCAAGTTAAAAGTTTTTCAAAATTGAAAAATTTAAAATACGAAATATTTTTATTTCAAGTACCATTTCCAAATATAATAGGGTACAACAAGACAAAAAGCTTCTGCAAAGTTATTTGAATGGAACGTTAATTTGAAGCTCCTTTTTAACATGTTTTTATTTTATTTTTTTTTTTTTTATAATCAGCTCACAAGAGAATGCCTTATGTTTTAGAAAGTTACACATAAAATAATTTATAAACCATTACTGCAAAAATAGACGGAAAACAGCTAATATGAAATCTAAATATAATTTCTGGTTTTGGTAACCCTGAACGCATAGAGCAGATACTTTGAATAGTTTTAACTTTTTTGATCAAATTCAAAACTTACAACTGAGCTAGTCTCCGAAAATAAGCTATGGTATAAACATACTACGATGGGTCAAAATTTGTATTTCAGAAAAAAGAGTTACTAACGATACATAGATGTAGGAGAAAATTTAACTACCACATTTTCTCTGAAAACTGAAGCTTATACCTAAAATCGCTTATAATCATTTTTGTTTCATACCAAAATTCAAAAGTAAAAGAGAAAAAATAAAACTCCAATTATAGCTATGATCCTCTGATGAGATTTCTCTAAAATTAAAGTTAGTTTATTATTATACAATCGCTGAATTTTATAGAATTTTCTTAACATTTCTCTCACAACACATCGTCTTGCTGATATCAGCTGTTGTTCATGCCGATTAGTTGGAGCTACAAGAAGTCCGTTTCTTGTTCCTGTAACGAATGTCATTCACAGTCACTGCAAGTTTGACCTCATTTTCAAAAAAGTAAAGCACACCAAAAAGTCGTCCGTTGTGAATTCATTTATTGCTCATGTATTGCGTAAGGATTTTTTGAGCCCAATATTCGACATCTTTGTTTATTCATGAAGCCATTCAGATGGAAGTGCGCTTCATTGGTTCAGATAACTTTTTTTCAAAAAATCGGCATTCAGTTTACTTTGCTCTATTACCCATTGAACGACTTGCCAGCGCTTTACGTGTTCTGCTGGTTTGAGCTCCTGAATAAGCTGAATCTTGTACGAGTAAAGGTGCAGGAGGTATTTTGTTCAAATCCGCTGCGTAGTGATTCGTGAAATTTGAAGTTGTTGAGAACGATTCCGAACTGATGATTTGGGTTTTCGGCGACAACTTCGTTTACAGCAGCAATGCTTCAAGAAACTGACCGCAAAGAAGACCTACTGTTCATAATCGATCCAGTTTCGCTCTTTTAATTGTTGACACATTAGGTGCACTTTCTTGACCGAAAAATCTGTGAATTGCGCGAGCGGTCTCTTCGTAACTTTCCCCATTTTTGTAGTGTGTTTTCTCAATAATCGCGTGTTGTTCTTTTGCTACATTTTCAATAATTGTAACAATCAAAGATTTCAACTGCCAAATTTCAGAGTTGCCACTTGAACAAAAATATGCTACCGAGCTGGCTTCGACATTTTTGCAAATTATGTAAGTTATCTTCTTTAAGTCTCATAAAATAAAAGATAGAAATTTTAAGTCACAAAATAAAGTAAACGAAAACACCACTAAAACTACAAGAGACCATCACCTTACAAAGTGCCTTTCACAATTTACATAATAAATTATGCGCTCCATTTCTCGTTACTAATCCACTGTGCATTTTTGTGCGCATGCATGTATGAGTGTGATAATAAACATTTTGCAAAAATGCAACACTGCACATAAGTACATGTACGCATATATATGTGTTTGTTTGTTTGTTTTGCTTTGTTGTAAGCATGATATTTAGTAATTCTAACGTGAGCATTAGTTTTGAAAAATTTGTTGCATTGCTTAATTTCATATGTGACTTAGCCGTGTGTACAGTGGTTAGTACATTGGTTTGCTTTTTTGTGTGTGTGTATGTAAAATGATAATTAAGCTTTACCTCTTATAATTCAGCCAAAAGTACGAAAAGTACTCGTGTGTATGCATTTGCATTGGCTTTTAATTTGTTTTGCTTTTATATTTAATATGAGTAAACCCACACTCTTGTGTGTGTGTGTGTGTGTGTGGATTAAAGATTGCAATTTAAAAATAATTTTTGGTTTTCGCGCGTAATTAAAACAAACTTTATGGTGTATTAAAATCAAATATATTATGCGTTTACATTATGCAGCGATGAAATGTAAACAGATTTTAATTAAAATATGCACATTTCTTGTCAAAAGAAACATTTTTTTCATAGAAATATCCAATTCAATTCAATTTCGATATATTTGTGGTTGTTTTTTTTTTTTTTTTTGTATGGCAAATGCGCTTTATTTTTAAGCTTCAACAAACAATATTTTAAATAATTGCATAGCACGTAAAGATATACATAACTCTATGTGCAATATGTTGCATCAGCGCTAACCTATTACGATGCAAAAATTACTAAAGGCGCAAGCCATCACTGTAGATTATTTGGGAGTACACTACTTCTACTTAGTCCACTGTACTACGTACGTCGAAGTTTGTACAAGCTTGTACTCCTTCTTACTGCTTAAAAAATAGTCAGAAGAATTTACGTTACTCACAGAATTATTGTAATACTAGCATTGTGAATGTGCTCAAAACATTTATGTCTTAGCAAGTATTAAATAGCATTATATTTCGATATACATATGTCAGTAAACACAACCTGAACTAGAGATCATTATCTTGGTAGTCCCTGGTATACTTCAATATTCTCGATGCCCTAAGATTTCGTATATAAAGTGTTTCATTTATAGTTAATTTTTTCAAAAAAAAAAGTATGAGAAACTTCAACTATATCGGATAATCTGAATTACACACAAAAGAACAATTGATTGTTTTTATTCTTTTACGATAATTTCATGCAAATGTTGCCTATTACTGCAGCTAATATAGTCTCTTCTGGATATTCAATTTCCGATGACGTTTTCAGATTTCGAGTGGTTTTTGGATAAAGATGGGTATAATTTTGAATTCCACTTCCTCAATCCGCTTGCTCATGCAGACTTTGAAATTTACGAAGTTTGAAAAGAAAAAGTCCAGAAGTGTGATACCACATGATCCAGGCCGATTTTCATCATAATTACAAAAAATATTGTAAAATTCGAATGAATTCGAAATCTTAGTAAATTTTCAAGTTTTCATATCGAAACATATATGACCAAAATAAATTTTGCAGATACTGCATTCCTACTTAACAGCGCATGATAAATTTTGTGATTTCTACAGAAGATTATCCGCTTTGTCCACTCATATCAAGAGGTTCAGCTTTCATGCATAAATATTAGGTCAGTAGTATTTGATAAGAAGCAGTCAAAAAGTTCAACGAATTTGCTCTTAATGAATTTCCGCAATCGGGGAAGTTTTTTGACTGTTTGATTTGATGTCAAAATCCATAAAGACTGATAATTTATATTTCTTACTTTGATAAGTGCGAAAATTCTATTACTCTTACCTTAGTATATTTTATACTTTCTTCATTACCAACAATCTTTCAGAAGTTTAATATTGTGGATCGTTTCAGCTCATCAAAGAACATTACATTTTTTATATTTTTCACAAACTTAAAGCTTTTGTGTATTTGACAAAATTACTAAATATAGACCATGTTTTTTTGTTTTAGCACAGATTAATCTCTATTCGAAAGATATGCTTTTGGAGAGTTTTCAAATAAAATGTTTTGAGCTGATATTTTTCAAAAATTGTTAAAAAAAGAGAGAGTTTCTTGAGGGAATGCAAAATATTCTATAGTTTTCAATAATATTGTGACTATGAATTTGACAATTCTGTTAGGATTCTTATTTTTTTAATTAATTAGTTAATGGGCGCTGATATTTAAGCAAAATATGTTCAAAAATATTTTTTCAAAAGTTAATGTCTCATTGGATAAGACTTACTCAAGATTTGGTGTTTCATATATTAGCCATCATAAATAAAGCTCAACTTTGTTTGTTGTTTTGAAATTCCTTCGAAAATATTACTTTTGTAAAAAAATACTAATGGTAATGATACTAATTGTTCTGCCATAACTTTTAGAAGAATTTTGCCTGCACTTGTTTAAGGAAAAAAAATGTAAAAAATATGTAAATTAAGCCTAATCTCTTAAATACCCAAACATGCATACATTGAGAATGCAATTTGTTTGAATGTAACAAATTATATTTGATATAAAGCAGTTAGATATTTTATTGAATCAAGCATAAAATACTTCAACCACTATTTGATCCAAATAAAGTATGTTTGACTTAAATAAATATGTGATTGCTCTATGCGAAATATACATTAATTATATTCAAAAAAATCTTTTGCTCAGTGTAAGGTTCCATTTTATGCAAACAAAAAAAAACACACAAAATACCACGTACGTACAGTATTTTTTATTACCCTTGTTGCTTATATTTTTTTATAACTTTTCAACTTTTATGTTTTTTTAAAGACTTTATTATTTTCACGCGGCTCGCTTGCAGCATTACAAACGCGTCCTCGCTTGAACACTTTTACTTTTATGTTAGAGTCACTCATTCCTCTGATTCAGTCCCCCCGATGTTTTTTTTCTAAAGTCACTGGTTTTTTAATGCCACCCATACGAGCTATAAAATTTGCTAATTTTGTGCGCTTTCTAACTGTGTGACCGTCTTGCATTTTATTAACCTACATTCTGCACTACACTATGAAGTGGTGCTTTTTTATGCATGTATGAGTGCATTTTATTTAATTGCATATGCAATTCAGCAACACTTACATAGCCATATAAACACACGCACACATACGTACGTGTGCTCATTATTATAGACATTATAAAGTTTCGTTTACATAAACTTGTATTTTTAACATTGTTTTTTTTTAATATTTTTTGTTAAAAAAAAAAAATATTATATGTTGAATTAAATTGTTCTCATTTTGCATTTTTTATGCAAATTAATTTACGCTTGCATTTAGTGCGCTGTGTGACCCAGCACGAAACGAGTGTGGATTTCTGCTATGCAATTCTAAAGATGCAGTATTTGTTTTGTTGCAAATGGAGTACATGCTGTAAAGCTACGGTTAATGGATTTAAATAGATTTTAATAGTAATGTCATTAAAAATTGTCTTGCATCGTTCATAAAAATTATTAGATTTTTCCAAGATTTGTAGTGTTAATTGTCATTTATTCATGTTAAGGTGAATAAAGTGCAACCAGATTGAATGCAATATCTTTCAAAATATCAGTGAGCTAGAAATAGGCACTAGCAAGAAGTAAATGTTTACGTTTACGCTGTTTTGATAATGCAACGATCAATGAGAATTCAGTATACAATACAAGGCCTTGAAAAATTATCCATTCTGACTTGAATGGTTTGTATTTCTTAAAGATATCATGTTCTTAGCAGCTGAACGCACAAAGATAGCCGACCGCTTTGCCAATCGATGGGCGTATTCTTAGTTGTTCTGCCTAATTTTTTCACAGCTTTATTTTCTAAAGTTAAAAACTTTTTATAAAACATTTCAAATTATTACAGCCAGCTTATACAAAAATAAATCAACATTCAGATGGTTGAATGGAGTGTAGAAAAATTGCTCAAAATTTTATGGCAAAAACAAATTTTCATTCTCACACATGAGCGAATTAATGCCTACAGATTGATTAATATTTAAAAATTTACTCAAAATAGTAGTGGTGCTTCCACCAGACCTTGCTACGTAAGAAAGTTCGACTAACTTTGTCAACCTTCATCTTTATGAGTATCTTTCTTTCTTTCGTTTTTCCATTTAGGTACTTACCTATGTATGTGATTTGTTTTTAGAAAGAAATGCTCTAAAAATTTGAAGACATAATTTGTAATTTGCAAAAAAATTTTTAAATCTATTTGAAATTGAAAACGAGAAATGTGGCGTTTAAATTCTAAAAAAAACGTGTGTTTAAAAGAATTCTCTTTACTAGAAGCTCAATATTTTTTGAAGTGAAATTGCTCAAGTTGTGATATCTAATTAAAAAATTTTTCTTTTTATTGTGGACTTAGACCAACTTTTAATTTTCTTTATATTAATATATTTATCGATGGTTTTTTATAGGATTTTACTTGCATCATATTAAGAAAAAAAAAATTGTTGACTTTTTTTGTCTTCTTTGTATGTCAATTTCTTCGAAGAAAAATGTTCAGTCAATCAAACCAATCCAAGTCTCTCAAAACAGAATAAACTCGAAATAAATAATAAATCCATCATTTCATATAAAAAATGCAATTAATTGTTATACCCACGTCTTATATATAAAACGTTTTTTCTTAAGAAAAAAATTTAAACTGTATTGGAATTCATTCTTAGAAACTTTTGAATAATGGATTGAAAAAAGTCAGGACTAAAATTGTATAAAATTAAAGAAATGACAAAGTTAATTGTGAGAAAATTTGCGTGGTGAAAACTATGATAACTAAATATGACAAGTGTTGCAGATAATATAAAATGAAATATTTCTATCATAAGCAAATCTTTTTCTTAAATTGTAACAAATAAAATTATTTTTTTGGTTATTATTGAGAAAAATTGTTTGCAGTCAACAAAGAAGAGAAGGATAAAGAGGCTTACACAAATATAGCAAAGCGGTATCGCAAGAATTTCTTGAATTGACTACAAAGATGCATCTTATTTTTATATGATCAACAGCAAAAGTGCAATTTTATCAATACTATCTTTTAATGTACTTTTAATATTGCCACTCCAAAAGCATACAAATCCCAAGTTCTGTTGACCTAAATACGATTTAGTAGGTCCAAAAGACTTAAAGAGATCTTAACATGAAATTATTTTCTATGTTTCCAAACTAGACAAGTTTCTGAGATATCTTTGAAGTTATGGATCTTTGGTATGGTAGAATTTATTGATAAGAAAAAAAAGTTTTTAAATAAGTTCCAATAATAAAGTTGCTTTCAATAATTTTAAAATGATAACATTCATTGATCCATTTAGTAGTTGGTTATGACTCTCAATGCCTGGAAACCTTGAATTATTGTTAAAATTAAAAATAGCTATTTTTATTTCAGAGGTAGCAAACTGTTTTTCGTAGTTACAAACAGATAATAAAATTCCTAAGTACACAGTGTTTTAATAAAACAATTTCTGAGCAAATTTTGTTTTCATAAAAAAAAATATTTTTCTCAGCACACACAAATGCTTCAGGTAATAAATTGCATTATTAATCAAAACATTTTTAAATTTTTTTATAATTTCCAATCTGTGCTGCACTCACTGGAGCTTCATAATTGTGATTATCTTATATCTCACCAAACTAAATCACCCTTGGCAATAAAATTCTATCAGCGTAATGCAATATTTTTTTTTATTTGCAATTTTATCGATTTCACCTTAGTTTATTGAATCATTAATTTAGCACGAACCGTTTGTTCTTCTTTGCTATTTCATTTAGTTGGTAGCATTCTTCAATATCTCATATATTTTCTCTATTTCTCACTTAATTTGCCTGGCACATTGTTATTCTTTGCATTATTCTATGGTTGAAATTGAAACCCTCTCAAATGCAATTGCATTTTCACCTTATTCGTTATAACAAATGCAGAGTTGGGTCGCTTCTCACTTCATTCGCGCTCGCTGTTGGAAATGTTATTATTTCTGTGGCATGCTACACGCTAATAACCCATTCTGCTATGTCCATTTGTTGCCATTTCCGGTTAAAGCGGATGTTGCCATTTTTTTTTAAGTGGAAAATTAAATTTTATTTTTTTTTTGTCTGCCAACTTTGCGCTACTCGTACGTGTGTATTGTCGTGTGTCGAGTTGTGTTTTTTCTAAGGAATTTCTGTATTTGTGTTGGTAGTTAGTTTTTTATTTTTTCTTCTGTCAACTACATGGTGCAATTAACAAGTGATGATTAAAGTGGCTATGGATTGTGCATTCCTGTTTAAAACAGCTTAATGAATACACTGTTAATTGTAGATTTTAAGAATATAAATTACTTTTTATATAAGATTTGTTTATTTTCTCAATACTAACAAGCTATTCATGTAAATTCTGCAGCCGATGCCTTATTTTTGTTTTTGAGTTTACATTTACAAAAAACAAAAAATCTCCCAAGCTATTTCGCCAAAAAACCAAAAACTGCTTCAAAACAACATAATTTTTTTTTACCATCAGTAACTTCATTACCCTTAAGCTTCACTTTATTTTGATCAAGAATATTCAAAAACTGAATCATTGAATTTTGTAAAGTATTGAACGAAGCCTTTTACCACCTGAGATAATATTGACTGATCTGCTGAATATCCTCTACATAGGATCCATTGTACAAGCATCTGTCATCTTTTACTGAAGAGCGTTCCAAAATGGTTAAGAGTGCTTGAACTTAACTCTCCTATTGGCGAACGTCTGGCTAGTCACATTCGAACCCAATGTTTCTTGGCAGACTCCTATTTATTGTCATGTTATTTCATGTAAGCATTGGATTTTTGGGCATTCTTTCAAATATTTATGTTTCGCTACCGGGTGTGTATTTTTAACTTATCTTTTTTTGCATGTAGTGTAAAACAAACCATATTTTTTGATAATTTCATCGTTTTATTTTGGAATATCTCAATATTGTGGACATGATTTTAATGAGTTTTATGATAAAATTAAATGGAAATTCTCTTGTGTATAAGCAAATATGCAACTAAAACCAACATAGTTGACATTGAAGTTTTGATGAAAAATTGGTTTAGAACCTTTCGAAAAAAAGAAAAGAGTTTTTCACCACGTTTTTTGCATTTCCTTGTAAACAAAGTCTAGGAATTTGTTCTTCTCGAGGGCATAAGCTCCACTAGATACATGCAATACTTCTAGCCTGTGTATCATTTTCTTTGTAAAGGATATTTGGTTTTTCGATGCATATTCACCAAATTTAGATTTGATACTTTGTTAGTTTCGACGGAATATTTTGATTGTATTTAGTTATACAACAATATAGAAATAGTTACTCATCAATCGTAACTGTTGTATACGGCAACGCTATTGGTGCCATCTGTTCCGTAGAAACAGGCAGCGCTCTTGTTGTTGAGTTCCAGCAAACATTTCCTTCCTAAAATCCTCTTTATCGTCACTGCCAGATTCCGTGAACTCCACGAAGCACGATAAATTAAAAACTCTTATTTTTTCTGACGCACTGGATACTACTGTATATATATTTAACTAAATTTTATTATGTTTTTTTAATGCCAATCTTTTGCAGCTGCACCTTTTATCTCTATTTTCTAAAGATAACGCAAGCTTTTCTTGTTCTTTTAATGTTTCTCCCTTTTTTTCGTTTTTTGTTTATTTCATGCTTTTGTTTTGTTCGCTATTTTCCAAATAATGAAATTCTTTTTGTTTTCGTCCTTGCACTTTGTTCTTATTTTTATAGCCTGCTTAAAATACGAAAATTATGGTTTGACGCTGCTCTTATGCTATGTATTTTGTATTTGTGTGCTTATCTAAGGAGAGCATCACAAAAATACATGCAAAGAAAAAAAATAAAACAAGCACATACAAAAATGAGAGCATAGTTTAGGGGGAAACTTGTTAAGTATCATTTTTTTAAAAAATATGCTACAAAAAAAGAGTCTAGGCAAACTATCATATAAAACAAGTGATGATTTCAAGCAGAATATCCTATAATATAAACATGAATGACAAACAGTCGAAGAATGTACGACTTTAAACAAAAAATACTAACTTTTTTAAGAGTTAGATCCACCCTGCACACGTCAAATGCAACCCAGAAAACTAGGTATTATATTCGTACAAAAACAAAGAATTGGGAAAAAGTGTGCCGAAATAAAAATAACAATATTTTCAAAATAATTAATGTTATCGTTGTTTGTTTCTCTTTGTTGTTTCTTTTATTATTATTGTGTTTTTATTTTTGTTCCTTGTGGTGGTTTTTGTGTTATGTTTTTTTTCGTCTTAATGTGTTAAAATCTCATTAATGATAACGCGTGAAAATTATTAATAAAAAAAATTTTGTCAGGTGAAAATTAATGAAGGTTAATGCGGAAAACAAAGCGAATGAAGATATTCGGACTTGAAAAAACAAAATAGTAATACGAAAAATATATGTTGAATAGGGCAAACAATAATGCTACCAATTCTCTGGACATAAGTAAAATTAATGAATTGTAGCTATATTAAGTTACTTTTTTTTTGGAAGTGGACAAATTTCAGCAAAATTTTATATGTTTTTTGACCTTTATAATGCAGGGCTTTTTTTTAGAAAAATGTTTACAAGCCAATATAACATGGCTGTGTTTTATTCAAATAAAGCACCTTTTATGTATTTATTCAAAATAAAAAAAAATTTTTCAGATATCCAAAGCAGCTATATGAAATTGTAATCCTTTATAAGTTAGATTTTCCCTACAATTATGATAAGAGCATAGAAAAAAATGGTTATCTATAAGTTAAGTAAAAAGTATTTCATTGAAATTAAATGAACTAAATGGCAGCTTTGTCTTTTCTTTATTGCAATTTCATTTGCTTTACTATGAGATAAATAAACTTTTGTTTTCAAGTTTTTAAGATCCGTTTTGCATTTTGTATCCATTTATTTCAATGTTTTTAAGCTGTTCACTATAAATTAGACTACAGTTAAGCGCACTGAGTGGACAGCGGATAAAATTACTGCAGACTAAGCGCCTTAAAACAATTTGCGTAGTCTTTAGCTCTTTGGAATATAAAAATGCATTTGTTTTTGCTTGTGTCCTTATTCATTCCATTAAAAATTTTAGTGAAGTTGTATGTTATAGACTGAAAAGCATTGACGAAACGTTATCATTTTTAATAAAATATGAATCATAATATTATAAGAAATTTCAAAGTTTGCCAAGCGAGACACATTGGGCTTCATTTATTGGATATATTATTCCAAAAAGACGAACGCGACACTTTTACAAATTTCCTATCCAAACATATGTCTACTACTATATTATTTTCAAAAGTACTTAAGCTAAGCTGTTGCTTTATAGTAGATGTAAGAGGTGGCTAGCTATGACAATATCTAAAACTGCCAAAAATTTCTACAAACTTGCACTTTTGTAAGTGTGACGGACGATATAATAAAACGAAAGCCTGTTCTGGTCAGTACTGAGGACATCACACATGGCTATGAAATATTATGCACTGTGACGGCTAGTACTGGGAATTGCGACGAATTGGATGCGTATAAAATCAAATAATTAATTTAAAATCAAATTCAAAAAATTGATAATGTTCAGGATAAGTGTTAGTGGGAAAATGTGATATTTTTAAAGATCACCAAAGTAAGTGCTAACATTTTATGTGATTTGGAGTATGCCATCTTCATGGCAAAATTTTGTAGGTTTGAATTACGCAATTCATACGCTGTATATAAATGTAATGTAATTTAAATGCTGCAACAATTTATTTAAAATAACAGAAATTTTATATTAAGAAATTTTTATTGAAATATCATATTTTGTTTGCTTAAATTAGAATTTGTATTTCAAATATTTGCTTCAAACGAATTATATTAAAAATAAATTTGATGCAAAACATTTGGTTAAAACACAAATTCATCCATATGAAGGTATTTACAATCACTTAAATAAATTTAATTTATTTTATTTGCAACGTATAGTGAGTGAGTTATGAAAAATTCTACTGAAACTTGCATGCGCCTAAAAGTATGCAAAATTGTGCAATGTAAAATGAATAAAATGAATGAAATGAAATGATGTGAACCATTGAAATGCATGAAAATGTGTGTAAAATTTCAAACCATAAAATAAACGAAATAAATTTGAAACAAAAATATTGAAAACAAATAACTTAAATAAAACTCGTCAGCTTTAAATTAAATTTAAAATAATGTCATCATTGTTTTAACTAATAAAAAGTCAAAACGCAACGAAATTGTGAAAAAAATATATGAACTCTACATCCAACAGTGACGAAAAGTAAAAAACCAAACCAGTTGTACGATATTTTTCGAAAAATGTTGTTGCTAGCACAAATTTTCATAATAAAGCGAAAACACAGAATACCGGAAATGTCCATGCTAATTGTTGCCATTTGGTTGCATTGCATTTTTGGCATGACACAACGCGTGCATAGTTACGGCAGCAGTAGCAGCGGCAGTAACTCACGCATGCATGACGATGAGGATTTGGATGCTACCGCAGCGGATACAGGCTATGGCTATCATCGTAGTGGCGTTGAAGAATCTGAGGAGCATGATCACATAGCGCATCATTTGGGTGAGTATTTGACTTGATATGAATGTTTTTTTTTTCTTTAAATTCATTTCAAATTAATTTTTTTGGAATTCCAAAATGAGTTTGGAATATTATAAAGAGTTCATAAAAATTTAAAACATAGATTTTAATATATCCAGCAAATATTTTGTGTTTGAAATAAGGCACCAAATTAGTGAATATGTAGACATATTTAAGTCTGCAGATTTTTTGGCTTTGCAACTTCAAAGAGCTATACTCTATTTGTGTATATTTTATTTAGCCATCTGCCCTACAATATCTGTGTCATACCATAAAAAAATGGCAGTTGATAATATAACATTTATTATTAGGTTTTTAATAAATTATGATAGCTATTTTTCTCATAAATCGCTATTGCTATCGATTTCCAGAGGGCCTTAAGTCAAAACTTCAATTAAAACTGAAATAAACTAACTGCCACATAGATTATTCCGTTCTGATAAATATAAAACGTGCTTTTTAAACTTTCTACCTGCATTCATTTGGCAAACGGAATTTTGAAATTCTTTCGCTTGTTAAAGACTACAGCAAGCAAATTGTTGCTAACTCATATACGTGCAAAGTCTAGTGGCGCTCTTGCACACCTCACCATTAATACAAAAACATAACAGTGGTAGAGCTCTGACTTTATTGGCGCTAGGTTGGTAGTCTATGAGAAAAACTACTAAATGTAAGTAAGTTCTATTGAAAATTTGATTAAAACTGCAGAAAGTTGTAGTGCAAAACTAAAAAGCAACTAAAGGTAAAGTAAAAGCGTAAAAGCGTGGCAGAACTTTAAATGTGAAACAAGAAAAACGAAACAATGTAAGGAAAGTATACACTCATACCCTGTAACTTCAAAATGCAATCTTCAATATACGTCAAATTCAAAATTAATTTATAATTTTTTATTCTAAAAAATATAGTAAAAATGCTATTTTTAAAATATTCAACTCCAAAATTTGCGGCGTTAAGCCAAAAATAAAATTTTCAACTTTGAAATGCAATTTTTCACTGAGTATATACATGTAATAGTGTTAGGAGTAATTGTGCTATTGTGTAAGTAACCAAAACAGTAGCAGCAATAACGAGTTTTAAAGGAAATACCAATCTAAAATAACTCTTAGTAAAACTTTGGGCAGAATCGTATTTTTGATACATTTTTTCTTTACCTGTAGAATTTAGAAATATTCCTAATTTCCATCAAAAATTTTTAACCACTGTGCCAGTACCAGTGACTTTGATTTGCAATCAAAAACTTTGCTTTAATTTTCCAAAAAGTTCTTCTCAATCGTTTGTGCATGTGATGAAGCCAAAGAGTGGCTGCAAATGCATTTTGAAACAAAGTAAACAGAAATCGAGAGTAAAGCAAATTGAAGTAAAACATTTTCAACTTCTCCATTCCTATCAATTTCTATATTAATTTAGCAAAGTCTGAGAACAGCAACTGAAGAGGAAATTGCAAAGGAAAAAAAAAACTCAATTTGATATAAAGCAAAATTGTGCTGAAAAACGTCTGGTACTCGTTCCTCTTTATCTGCTGTGTTGCATCACAAGGATGTGCAAAAGACTTAAATTATCAAATCACATCAAGACTCATGACAGAGTGCTTTAGTTTGATTTTATTTAAGACCAAAAGATGGAATTAAGTAGCGGAAATAAAAAGTTGCAACATATCTGGAAACAAGGAGGAGGTATTTGCTTGTTCATAGTTGCATGCAAGGACCCACAACAAGTCCAGCATGTTTGGTATTTAATTTTCCTGCAACGCTCAGAGGAGATCAAAATTAATTCAACAGAGAGATAATTTTCGGATGGTTACTTGGTACTAGAAAATGAATTAAATTAAGACTTGAGAGCGAAAATCTTTGCATATCTTGCATAAGAATTGAGTCAAATCTTTTGTCATTTGATATTTGGAGTCAAAAGAATATCACGTTTTAGACTACATCAACCCCACAATTTGTAGATTTTTTTGCTCAAAACTTTTTCTTCATTTGCTGAAAGATTTTTCTTTCATTTGCCATTGTTGAACACTGCTTAGAAACATTGGAAAAAGAAATTCCATATGTAGTGCTTCAACTCTTTCGAGTTCAAAATTTTGTACATCTCCACCAACCTGTCCTTTTTGCAGTTGATTATGATATATCCTTTCTATACTCAAACTAAAACTATCAACTGTGTCATTTTATGCCAAATTATAGCCAACATATAGTTGGTTTTTTTTTTCTTTTTGATCGCTAGCACAATTCAATTCAATCTCAACGAAAGTTTCCCAGGGAGATTGTTGAGAGACAGCCTCGACCTCAATACTATCTGCATGATCTAGTAGACGTATAGATTCTTAAAATGTAGTGCCATTCGTGCTTATGCTTTCCTTATAAGCGGCCCACTCTAGCATGAGGTTGAAGAAGTCACATAACAGATCACTACCGCAGCCAAGACCACTGTATGTTTGCAATCAAAAGATCCCACACAATCCTAATAGAAAATGCGCTCCGGTTAAATTGACTGCAATTGAAGTCTGTTCTTTTTCATGACTTTTTGATCAAAAGTTCTCATTGACACGAACAAATGTTTACATATATCTAGAGTAACTAAAGAGATACTCGATTGAATATCCTTCCTGCTATACTCTAGGTAGGGTAAGAACCGTGCGGTTGTTAAGCCTCGTGCGTGGGCACGAGAATGTAGATGGTAGATGTGGGAGAGCTTCTGTTCAAAAAGTAATAAAGAGCATACATTCCTATTGTAGCCAATTCGACCCAAGTCGATTTTCAATAAGGATTGTGAGGGATTTTTTAGCCAAGCGTGGCGTACCAGAACTAGGTTGGCCAGGTTTTAGTCACAAACTTCAGCATAGCCACATATTTTTCCATTCTACTAATATTGTCCTCTGCGGCATCTCCAGCTTTCAAAATTTCCTGTCTTAGTCCATTGCGGTCAATGAAAGTAATAACTAAAGCAGTACCATTGAATTTTCACAGAAGCAGGCGTTGATGTATAGTGAATTTATTTGTCTGTTTTCTGTCAGTAGCTCTTTTGGTTAAATATATCTGCAGCTTTTTGTGTTTCGCTGACTTAATTTCCTGATTTATCGCGGAGGGAATGCATTCCATTCTTGTTGCCAGATATCAGTCTCAGGCTTTTCAACTGTTTCATTTTCATTCCCAAGACACATCTACTTAGAACTATATGCTCAGGTTTTTTTCCTGTGCAGAATTTTCTTCTCAATCCTTCTTCAGGCACTAGTATCTTCTTTAGAAGCATTCACTTGATTAAATTCGGTATCACATTTCAAAGCAACTATCAAAGGCTGTTACA
Organism: Meiosimyza decipiens; assembly: GCA_963680825.1. Taxonomy (NCBI): domain Eukaryota; kingdom Metazoa; phylum Arthropoda; class Insecta; order Diptera; family Lauxaniidae; genus Meiosimyza; species Meiosimyza decipiens. The sequence goes on along the minus strand of OY804260.1, from coordinate 21,088,301 downwards.
ACTCTAGCATTTTCAACCCGTTGATTTTTAAATTTCATTTAATTTCATTAAGGAAAGTATCTTAAGTTTGTCTTTGATATCTTAAAGTTTTCTTATATTTTGCTTTTGAACAAATTTGTGCCACAGGACAAATACTGCGCTGATGATTTCATTTGCCTTCATCGTTTTTTTTTTTACAACTCAAGCAGCAGCAATTGCACCAACAACATCAAACAGTAGCAGCTTGAGATGTCCTTGCTCTAACTGTCGTCGTCGTCGTCATCGTCATGGTTGTCGCACATTCGTTGCTGACATGTTGGACATTGCATGCAGCTGTCGCAGTTGTTGCAGTTGCTGACTTTGCTATGTTCGTTCATCTATGTGTGTGCGCAATGCCCACACAAATACTTATACAAACACATATATTTGTGTATCTTTAGCGTGTGACGTCTATGGCAACAGAATTTTCACATGACATTCATGTCATTTTCTGCTGCACATGAAATCAGCACGTTCGCTTGTTTGTGTAACCGAATTTAAAAATTTTAGTTTTTTATGCTGAAAACTCAACTGCTGCACGTTGTGTTTCTTAGTTTTCTTTAAATTTTGTTTTTCTTTAAATATTGAAAGAAATAATAATGTATTCACTTACAGCAAAACAAAATCAGTCAAAGTGTAGGTCAGTTCTAAACGAAGTCGCTTCAAAACGCAGCTTATCACATTCAAAGAAATCATTTGCGCTTTCAGTCATTACAATACAAACTCTAAAAGTGGGTCAGTAGATATTGATATGAGACATTTCTATTAAGACTTTAGTGACTTTTTCTATTTCAATTTGAAAGGAAATTAAGAAAAATAGATAGAAAAATTATAAAAGAGAAGACGCGCCTCTTACTATGTTAGCAAAATTACAAGATAATGGCATAATTTTTCAAAAAACCTATTAACTCTTGTTAAAAAAGCATCTAGTCAAAATTTATAATAAAATCCTTGTCCTTATCTTAACTGTGGATGCAGCTACACATTTTTTGCATTATTATTATATTCTACTAAATTGTTTCTCATATGACAACAAAAGATGTGGAATTGATCTAGCGATATGTAGACAAAATATGTCTAGAATAGCTATATTACCTTTTTTCATAAGCAAAAAGAAAAATCCCTTTGGTATTATTGGAAGCGGAATATAAAACAAAAAACGAGAAACCTCAAACGGAGATGAACGCATCCTTTGAGAATAATCAGTCACAAATGTTACTGTAGCGATTATATGCATTTAGTCGTAGAGTCGTCGTTTGCTGTTTGCGCTGTTGTACATGACACACAAGTGTAGGGGAGAATGTAAACAAGTATATACACAAGTGCACGAGTGTACTTATATAACATTTACACATACACACAAACAAGCTTTTAAAAGGACTCTTGTATAGTGTAACCAAGAACCACCTGTTGTCTCAATGGTAGTTTATTTATTTAGCTTTTTTTGCTGTTTGTTTATAAGTTTGCACTTTTTCGTTTGTTTACTTGTTCAGTGTTTTTTCTTTTTGTTGCATTTGTTGCTTTTATTTTACACATTGTATGAATGTAATTTTAATGCAATAAGAGCAAATATTTCAGAAAAAGGGACAGAATTGCTCAAATAACTCAATTTATTTTCAAGATTTCATCATTGAAATTCAAGAAAGTTAAATTTGTCATGTCTTTGAGAGAGAATACAACAACTTATTCTTTTACTAGAAAAAGCAAACTTTTTTCTCATACAACTTGCGTTTTTTTTTAAATATAAAAATTTAAAAAAGTTGACAGAATTGCATGAAGCTAGCATGCTACATAGTTTTATATATCCCTATCATCAGAATATGCTGGTGGACTTGGACTTTAATCAGACGGCCTTCTCAAAAAGTGTAGGATTTGCCATTTCAAAAAACTTAAAAATATATTTCATAAAGTTTGGCGTGACTTCTTTTACTTCCGGTATCATTCATTATACTAAGAAAACGTGGGATTGTGGGATATTTTGACCTCAGAAATCTTTAATTGTAGAAAAATAATAAAAGGAACAAAAAGCAGTGCATTAAAAAAAAATTATGTTGCAATTCTTTTTGTGCTCTCAGGGAAAACTTATTTTTAATAATGGACGTCAAAACAATTCTGCAGAATGAAACTGGTCCAAAGGCTCAAAATATTAAACATAAATAGCATAAAAAACGTTCGAAAAATTAATGTGATTACCAGAACTTGGGTATTATTTCCTTGTGAAATATAGTTGTTAAAAGCAGCATCGAACATTGCGGGACACACAATTTGTCGGCCACTCTGAATTTTGTTGATAATTAAACTAAATTCCGGCATTTTATGCGTCAAAACAATGGGTGTGGCACCTACCATGCAGGCATTTGCTTCAAAAGGCTATACAGATAGATATTTAAGTAAGCAAATGTTGTGAAATTCAATCAGGGTACGTTAGTCAAACCAATGTAAGGAATACCCTTTTAATAAAAATTTAGAGCTTACGCGGACTCTCTCTCTTAATGCAGCGTAATATATTTAATATGTGGCGAAGCCAAAGAAAAAACCATAATTTATTTGACGTAAAAGTCTTGAATTATTGATGACTGAAACGGTGTCTTAAAAGTTAAAGCTTTCTGGAATTTCATTATGACTTCGTAAACTTGAAAATAAATGTCAAAATCAGGTTTACTTACAATTTTTCAGTCTTTCGTATCAAAAATTTTGGTATATCACCGTTTTTTTTTCCTTAATTATATGTCATTATAGGGCTTAAGACAACAAATCAAAAACCTCATGAAAATCCGTCGTGAGAAAAATGCTGTCACATAAGGATTACTCAGTAATGTTGTCTTTGAGACAATGTTTTTTTTTTTTCTTTATTTTTTTTCAAGTTTTTATAAGTTAACAAACATTTGATTGATTAGTGCAAAACAAAATTCAACAGAAGAAGTTAAGCCAATTATTCTGAAATTTAAAAACTTTACTAAATACAAAATTCTATCAAATAAATTCCTAGAAACTTAAATTCACAATTATGAACTGACCTGGTCCAGTCCAAACAAAATAAATAATAAAAATAATTCCCTAAAAAATAAAATACAACGACAATAAATCTTTGGCGTTGGTACGAAACAACAGAAAAAAAATTGCTAGCAAATTTTCACTTGCCGCACACGCTAAAAAGAGATGGTACTTCATATTTTTGTTCAAAATTAAATAATAAATCATCAAAGAATTTTTTGCGCCTCGCCAACTTTCCATTCTAATACTGAATAAACAGTGGAGCATGAAAATGTTACAATTAGATACATGAGCACACCTACTCGTAACAAAAACAGCAGACAGGTAGCAGGTGTGAATTTTCATGAAGGACAACAGCAGCAGTAGAAATTTTCCAGTAGCGCAAATTAAAGCAAAACAAAGCAATGACATTTTAACAAATACGGAACGCAACACGAGCACAATATAAAATGACAGTTGGACAGACGGTGAAGCAGATACTCATATCGAAAATTGATGGAGCAAAATAACAACATGTGTTCAATATTAAAACTGAAGTAGACAAAATTGAAATAGAAAAAATTTAAGTTCAACATGAAAGCACTTAAAACTTAGCGTTTTTTTCATAAATTTACAGCGAAGTATTTATCTATTTGCCATTTTCAAAATATATCTTTGACGCTTTTTTAGAAAGTTTTTGAAACTTATTAATATTGGTTTTTCTATCTTTTTTCCATATTTTACCACCTTCTTGAAAAATTTCAATTCCATGACTGCAATGAACATCTTTTTTTCTGCAACAACAATAACGAAAACTCACCTCAACATAGAAATGCAAACTCATGAGGAGCTGCTGGAGGATATACGAGATGATGCCACAGTGAATGTGATACCTGAAAAGGGTAAGTATTGGTGATTGTTATATTCATAGTTTTTAAACAAAAGAGAAAGAAAATGTTGGAGAGGTAGGGATATTTTGTGCAGCAATCATAGCATTTACTGCTTAGTTGCACTTTTCAGTTTATATAATGGGGATCAACTTTTATAGTGCTTTTGAAAGCACGAAGCATGAAGTTATGATGGCTCTAAGTAACTGTATCAATTTACTTTTTTTAGAGTTTATGCATTTAATTTTTATGGTTTTTTCAAAACCGACTTCTTTTAATGACCAATTGGACTTAACGCTCTTTTATTTAGTAATACTCCTATACTAAGTTTCATTCTAAAAAAAAATATTAATATGGTATAAAATTATACACCTAAAAATTAGCAATCCGTTGATTTCGCTTTTGAAGTAAACTACAAGCCACTTCGATGTATTATAATGCTATTCAAATAATTAAAACAGAATATGTAGGTTGAAGAGCACTATGATTTCTTCTTATGCTTCATTTTTCCAATTAAAGGCAGTTTTCTGGATATTTCAGAATTCCGGCTTTCAAAAACCTGCACACTCAAAACTCAGTACGACTTGTTCTCGTGGAAGTTTCATTCCGCTTTAGCGAAATATGAAGTCGCTGCAAAGTCGCTGTTTTGAAAAATCATGCCTGATGAACCAGTTTTACTGATCAAATAAATACTCATACCAAATCGTAAAAGCAACCAATTTCACCAAAACCATCGCCTTCAACGATATTCGGACCGATAAAAAAGAAATCTTAAAGATCACTGAGACACGTCCTAGCAACGTGTGCCAGAAGCATTCATCATAGAAATGCATCAAACGCGATGTACAGTTGCACACTAAATGCTTCAACAAATTTCATGATTTGCAAAATCGAGTTGTCCACAAATGAAAAGACTCGACCCTGATCAATATCCATTCAAAAAATAATTTTTTTTTGCTATACAAAAAAGTTAACTTTTGTGTGCACACGACAGCCGGGAAAAATGGCGGATTGCACCCACAGTATTTTAAGCATCCAACATATTGAAATGGAGAGGAATTATTTTTTACCCGATTGCAAAAATTTTTCCGAATTTTACAAAAAAAAAAAAAACCAAAAAATGCCTCCGGCCCAAGGCTCAAAAAAAAACAGTTACATAAGCGGATCATGCCAAATCATACATAATAAATGCTGACAAAGGTCCAAACTAACATTTTAGGTAAGCGCTTAGGCGATACCACGTTCCAGCTCACCTGAACAAAATGTGAATGTTACTGGTGGAATAATCGACCGCTGGGACTTAATGGGATAAGAAGATCCATTAACAAAACATTTCTAACAAACCTATCAGACCAAGGACATAAAGTGAAAAATTAGCTAGAAAATTTAGCCCTGTGAAAATAGCTGCGTCATATGTGCCATCCACTGTTAGCTATCTGTAGCTGGGAACGATGGTTGTATAGGAATGCAAAACCAAAATCGCAAACTCGACGAGTAAAGTTATAGTTGCTATGTAAACATAACAAGCTCCAACAAAAAATCCATTGTCCAAGGTCGTTGATTAGTTTTAGCATCGCTGTACTTCAAATATTGATCTGTCATAGTTAAAAATTATTTCAGTTTAAAAAAAAAATTATACAAAAAAGTATTTAACTTCATCCAATTTTCAAAAAGCCAAGAAGATCGTACTACTACTAAGGAAAAACCTTAGCTAAACTAATTAATTTGTTTGGCTTAAAATATGCAATTTAATTTTAATGTAAAAACACTGGCGAGCGAAGCCGGTTATAGACATATTGGAGGATGTAAGTCCTGAACCGCTTACCATAGCCATAACAGTTGGTGTGTGGCATAAAAAAGCGCCTCTTTTCTTTGTTTGCATATGGTTGATTATTTAAAGGAGTTCCCAAAATTATTTACAAAAAACGATTTTAAAATTTCTACTTTTTTGTCACAAATATCTTTTCAGAAAATTAATGAGATGACATTTATTTTATTTAAACTTCATGAAACATTTAATTTTAACATCATAAATAATTCAAAGTGCTATGCAGTTAAATATTAAGTCAAGAAAAAATGTGCTATATAAATTATAGTCTTACGTTTCATTAGTATGCAAAGAATACGCGCATATATTTTAAAAATCCTTCTGCACACAGATGAAGGTTTATGTTGAGCACTTACACATGCAATCAAATGCAAAAGAAATACTGCCATCAAGGTAGGGAGTAGATAAAGCTGTAGAATAGCGAAAAATTCATAAGAACAATTTTGATGTAATAAAATAAAAATTCACTTTATATATCAAAGCAGTGCATAAGAGTGATACTAATTTACACACATACACTCGCTTGCTTACACTGACACTAATGCTTGCACACAACTCAACATACATAGCGCAAGGCATAACCATAATTGAAGTGAGACAAAACTGACAGGAATTCTGCTTAAGTAGCTAAAACGGCTGCCATGGTTGCCATCACTGTAAGTTGCAATTTCTCTGTAAAATGCAATACGCCAGCAAAAGAATGCAATAAAAATAAAACGTACGAAATTGAGAAAATGCAGCTGACACAACTGAATGCTGAATGTTAAACGCGGAATTGTTACAGACACTAAGACGTTGACAGCTGCTAACGGCGAAACGACAGGATTTCTTTTATGTAGGTGCATACATAGTAAAAAGCTGAAGGATTGATTTTTTTATTTTTTCTTATTATTTGATTGAATTCTTGCTTAAACGTAAAGTGATTGGTATAGAAATAGAAGATGCAACTTAAGACAAATGTCATTTAAAATATGTTGTGAATTTAACACAAAATTTATACGAAATCTTTGCATTCATTTGTTAGCTTATTTTTTCACTAATTTTAACTTTATTTTTTCAGCAATTAGTTCAGAGCTTTATGGATAAAAATAATAATTTTTTCGTGAAAATATTTTGATTAAGACTTTTTTAAGAAAAACCAAAGTCAACGACGAATTGTTCAAAAAAAGATTGCTTAACCTTGCTCAAGAAACTTAAGAATGGAAATTTGTTAAAATTCTTTTTTTTAATAAAAATTAGCACAAAATATAAAATCTTTTAAAAAAATCTTAAGGAGAAGGAATACCTGACTTAAGCAAATTTTTTTAAAGAAAACTAAGGACACAAGTGCGTAAGATATGCTGTCTTGAGCTTTTTTTTTACAAAATGAGTTATCTAAATTTAAAATCACTCTTGATTTGGATGGCTAACTTTTTTTTTTAAATTTCGTTGCGGTTTAAATTTATTCAACTGCAAAATTTGAATGAAACAATTTAGGAAAAGATTTCATGAAAAATTGTAGCCATGATAAAAATCGCTCAGAAACAGTGACAAAATTCCTTACTTTAAATGATATAGGAAAACAGAAATACAAGATGGCCTTTTAAAAATAGGATATCTGAGGTTATGTATTGATCCCTAAGATAACATTGCATATAAGTATATCAGTCCATGGCTATATTTTATGGAAAAAATATTTGCCATGTATATTATACCTCTAACCATTGATATTCTTTCATAATCTTTCTTAATTTTCCTTGAAAAACTTTAAATTTGAGAAATGAGCACGTAGTCAAACAAACTTAATTTTGTTTCTAGGTAAATCAACCAAAATATTTACTTAAAACATTTTTTAAAAATGAAGTCTTAAAAGAATAAAACATTCAACAGCACAGATAGATATCTCCTCAACGCTAAGTGAAAATTAATATTTAGTTTTGATAAAGTTTTTTTAAGAATATACCACGAGCTCTATTCAATAAAAAAGTTTACATATTAAGTTTTTCTCTTGTAGGGAATAACTTGAAATATATTTCTTAACTTATGACATAATTTATTTAGAAAAAATACGTTAAAGAACTTCACTATAAAATCAAATGAAAAATATATTGACAATATACAAAGAAAATATCATCCAAGATATCCTGCTTAAATAAGAAAACCATTCAAAAACCTTAAGTTAGTTCTTTATTAGATAATGAAAAAAAGGCAAAAACACTAGAAAAAAGCCTTCAGAAGGATAACAAAGTAAAATATATAAAAGGATATCATGCATTTACTTTTTTTGAATAATAAATCTGCTGTGAAAATACTAAAGCTTTTTTAATTCTAAGGAATTACTTGGGCATCGGAGAGCTAATCCAATAAATACTAACCAACCTGGCGCTGCAACTGACAATCGCTCTTGGCCGCCTCCAAAATGCGGCACCATTCGCCTCTGCTCTGCGTGAGCTGACGCCAGTTAGAAACACCAAGCGCGTTCATGTTCTCGTCAACTTTGTTCAATATAACCTAGCCAGCGTAGCTGCTGTATTTTTATGCGCTTTACTAAATCAATGTCGGCGTGTGATTCCATCTCATACGGTATGCGTCGTTCACGCAGTTTGGACCACAGATCTTGCGAAGAATTTTTCTCTCGAAACCTTCCAATATCTTCTCATCGTTGTTCGTCATCGTCCATACTTCAATGCCATACAGCAGGACGGGGACAATGAGTGATTTGTTAAACGTGGTATTTGTTCTTCCGGAGAGAGCTCTACTTTTTAGTTGACTACTGAGCCCAAAATAACACTTGTTGCCAAGAATTATTCTTCTGCTGATATTGTCGTTAATGTCAATGCTGAATCCAAGATAGACAAAATCCTTAACCACATCAAATATGTAGTTGTCAACAGTAACGTGTTGTCCAAGACGGCGGAACTCTTTGATAGTTGATACAAGATAATCTGTCTTGTCCTCGTTCACTCCAAATCGCACTCGTCACGAATTTTTTGCAATTTTGGAAAATGCTGCGCTGACTACACGCGCATTGGTGCCAACAATGTCAACATCATCAGCATATGGGAGCAGCATGAAACTTTTACAGAAAATCGTGCCGAAGATGTCGATATCTGCAGCACGGATTATTTTTTCTATCATCGAATTGAAGGAGTCGCACGATAAGTGATCACCTTTCTAGAAATCTTGCTTCGTTTCTACTGGCTCGGAGAGATTCTTGTAAATTCTTTCTGCGCTTGTGGTATTGGTGAATGGAAAAGCTTATGCTTAAAATGTGCAATGAATATGTTTTGATTTTCAAATTTGAGACATTTCCAATTTTTGTATGATCCTGAACTAAACCCCGAATTTAATTTTCGAATCCTTGACATATATTTGGTAAAAGTTATGCATGACAGCTTTTAGAAAGTTTTACAAATGGGCATAAGTGAAGTTGCACAAACTGTTTTTCCCAAAAAAAATTTTTAGTACAAAACTATGTCTTGTCAAATGGTAATAGCAAAATATTTCATGAATGAATAAGTCAATAAAAAATTACTTTAAAGTTGATATCAGTTTTGATCGCGTATTATAACAATTTGAAGTTCTTTTTGAAGTAGAATCTTTTTTCTATAAAAATCATTTATTCCCAAGAAAAATTCCCAAAATTTTAACACAAAAAAAATCTCCTTATAAAATCATTTAATACCGAATATTTGTAAAAAATTTTTTGGTCTGATATTTTCAAGGGTTTTTGCTCTCACGATAATAATTGATAAATTGTTTTGATCAAATTAGATTTACTGTAGATAAGCCGCAAAGTCACAATGCAATTTCTATTTGAGCGAATTTTCAACATACCATCGTCTCACAATTTTTAAAATTTCAAGTTGATTACAATCTATGTTTATAAAATGTCTAATGTCAAACTCTAAATATAAAACCATTGCATACCGCCTAAAGCAAATGACAATAACAATTTCATTAATATTTCGTTAACAAAAGCTGCCGACATCAACGGCAATTTTATTGGAAATAAGATAACAATACATATGAATGTATTATTAACAGCAATGTTAAATTGTTAAGCAACAAACACAGCAACGCTATGCTTCATCATCTTTCCATATCGTTGACAACAGCAATGAACGCCCATAAGTAGGCAATACAAAATCTGTTAGTAGCGCTTCAACAACTTAACAACGTAGAGATAATAAAACAAGAACAACAACAGCAAGCATAAACTGTGATAGAAGTCAAAAACATACATACACAAACATACGAAAGGAATCACTGAACAAATACACACACACAAACACAAATACATGCCAGCGCAACTTCCGTTTATGCCATGACAATTTTCTCTTCACTTGATTTGCGGTTTAGTCATTCATTTAAATAAGAAATATCAAAAAATTCGAAACGAAGTGAGGAAGTGAAAAAACTGTCGTTTGTGTTATTGAAGGATGCTGAATGTTGTTGCTCACTTTGTGTGCGCACGACATCAAAATCAGAACTCAAATCGCAATCTCAAAGCTTTTCAAATCCCTTTGAATTGCCATTTAAAACCACATCAATAAACATCAATAAAAGCAGAGTTGCTTTTTTTCTAATTTTTATCTTTGGCAGTAAGCAAAAGTATGACTTTTTTATGCGTTGCAGCATTTTAATGGTTATCCTTATTGTATTGTATCCTTAAATATTATATGTCTCTTATCACACAGCATACGCACTTTAAAGCAGCTGCGTATTAATGTTAATTTATATTCTATACGAATCATCTACGCAGAGTGTTGCAATACTACAAACTGTATGTGAAAAAAAATTATTTTTTATAAAAATATAATTAACTTTTTTAATTGTCTTCGATTTTCTTATTTAGTTTTTCTATTTTATGTAACTTAACTTCATACACATCGTTGCTATTTATTCCCAAGATATTTTTGCAAAATGAGCTTATTTATTATCATATGCTGCTCAAGCTTATCAAGCAGCAAATAACGCTTAGTACTCTAAGCTGAAATTTATTGTTATATTTGTAATCTTTGTAGCAATCTGTTGAGTTACTGTTACTATTTATGATGATTTTATTTTCTCTTTTGCTGGTTTTACAACCTCTTTATGGAACAAATGCATACAGCAATAAAACAAAGTTCCCCCTGAAGTTGATATGTGTCAGCAACAGTTACAATAACAATTTATCTTATACTATCATACATATTTGTATGAATTTGTTTTTTATGTATGTGTATGTGTTTCACATCCGCAAAGTCAATAATTGACAAACAAGTGGATTAAATCGTGATATTTCTCTTTTTGCCTCTGGTTTAGTTTAAAATAATTAAATCAGTTATTCAGTTTTAAGCTCTTAGTGGTTGATATTGATTTTTTAATTTTACTAAGTTCAATTTTTTCTTTTGTTTTAAATGAAAAAATCTGGATCAGCACTATAATTGTTCATAATGAGCCAGTTTCACTTACTGACTCAAAGTTTTCAATTTTTTTCGTTTTTGAACAATCTCAATCAGAAATCTCAAAAACTCAATGTCACCAAAAACTCATCCTTTCAACTTAATTATCATTTTTGGGAATAGAGCAAGGCCACATGGTGCTAAATCAGTTAACTACGGTGAATGACGCAACACAGAGTGTTGATGTCAGTTCAAAAATTGACGTACAATTAACGATGTGTTATATCATGTAACAATGTCAGTCGTCTGAATCACCACCCTCTGGTCCAATTTGACAAATTCTGGCTATTAGACGGTGTACCAATTGCAAACAAAATGCAAGAGCAACTGTTTGATCAATTCAAAAAAGATTTGCGGTGGATAGTGCTCTTGCTATCGGAGAAAACAATAGACATACTAAGTATAAACTTTCGATGAAACTTTTCGGCTTTTTTGGCTTCGTACTCCACCCTCTTTGCCTTCTAAAGATCGTTTTGCCAATTAGAAGTTTTAGACCGTGATAGACCATCACCCATATAAAGTTTTTATATGTTTTTGAATGTTTCAGTGGTTGTTGTCTTTAGTTTTACGTCAACATGAACGAATTGGACTGATGAACGAAATGTTATACAAATAAAATATGTGAACCGATTTCAATAAATAATTTAGGTTTATATTATCATCAATTTGAGAGTGGGTGTTTCAGAAAAGAAAACGAAAACAGTTTTATGTAGTTACCTTGAATACAGTGAGAAGAACCAACACTAAGAAAATTTTTAATTCATGCCCACGATGTCTTTACTGGACGCAGAGTTTGGGTCTAATGTTTTTGTGTCCATGGCAAAAGAGTTGTTTTTTATGAAACTTAGTTTTGACTTTGTATAAGAGCATAATACTATTACACATCTTTCCTGAGCTTGCTAAAAAATTTTCTTTCGAAATGAAACTATGACTTCTATGAAGAAAGTAAAACAAAATAAGCTAAGCGCTCCTTTCTGAAGTCTTATAGAAGAAAGTTAAGTTAAACTAGAATCATCTCTTAGTTTTTGGCGAAATTCTCAATGACGTTCTGTCTACTATCAACTTTCAAAACTTATTTTTAATAATAAATCAATCTTTCTAAATTTTTTTTTTTTTTTAATTTCATTTACAGATCTTCCAAAATTTGGTGAGCCACTGCAAAATGTAACAATACCAGTTGGACGTGAAGCCGTACTCCAATGCGTTGTCGATAACCTACAGACTTACAAGGTACGTAACACAACTTTAATAATAAGTTAAAGGAATAACTTAAAGTCGCAAAAGCACTGGCAAAGTAAGCACTAGCACTTTCCTACACGCAAAGTCAATTCATTGATACTCAGATTTACACCTTTCAACGCGGCAATTTACACTTAATCAGCAAATATAAATTGCTTTGCCTACTTTTAGGCTGTGGCGCATTTAAATGTCTCGTGTGTGCTATTTCAAAGTTCTTTTTGTGTTTTCTTTTTCGTTTTTCTTTTTACCTAGCGCTTTATTTTTCTATTTTTTCTTTGCGTGTTTTGACTGCGTTTTTGTGACCCTGAATATCCTGAACATACGTATATATCTACTGACGACGCGACATAAAATTTAGCGTTGCTAACTTTAAGGCGTAGAAAACGTAACGGAAAATAATAAATTGATAATCATGCTTAATGCTACCGCAAGCTATACAAGTCGGTATCTGATGGCATCGTTAAGGGTAGAACTTCCTAATCTATTTTGTAACTGTTACCTTTTCAGCAGGTCCTTTTAAGTCCTTTTCGCTCATGGTGCTTAAAGTTTTTCTAGTTGAATTTTCTTCTTCAATTTTGTGTGAAGTTTTTGGTAATAAAATCAAACGATTCGCACGCACGACAGTCGAATGTCTATTAAGTGAAGTCAACTTTTTTTTCGTATCGGTCGGTGAAGACGGGGAAGTCATAAACTTTTTTGTATGCGTAGCATCGCGTTGGTAAGGCTAACAAGCGGCAGTAGTAGTGCCGGTTAGGGTTAGTGAAGTGATACTCCGGTACTGCGAGTAGCAAATTGGTACAAATTTTGCGACTTGTTAGTTACACATTTGAAATGCTTCACTACAATTTTTGTTGAAGTGTGTGCTTAGGCAAAGTTAAGGGTTATTAGAAATAGCATACTTATGTGAAACTTAGACGTCAAAGTTGTAAAGCAGCGCATGAAAAAATTCAAGGTACTTAGATATGTCTGTGAATGAGTGTTGTAATAGCTGAAGCAGCTGTTAGCTTTAGAAAAGTTTTGTATTACTGCATATGCTTGTAAACAAAAATGTGTGTATAGCTGTGTGTGTGTTGCAATAAAACCGGAAAGTTTTGGTAGGTCAAACATGAGACATTAATGTTTGAGTAAATTTTGAGATTACTTCATTAAAATATAGAATAATGGAGATCACAGTGACAGGGCAAAAAAATATATGTTTTCTGTGGTACAAATTACTAAATTTTATCAACAGTTTTATTAAATAAAAGTTTACAATTGGTTGTCAAAAAACTTAACTATAATTGTCTTCTGAAAAATCTTATGGAATTTTTGTGAAGTGAAATATCAAATTTAAATTGATTTATTACGTATATTCAGTTGCTTCAACATTTCTTACTCAGAGTTTGATACCTCTTCGTTTTACTATATGCTAGTCAACAATTGATATTGAAAATACATTTTCTTTGAACTTCATCGGGAATCTGTAAATCGAGAAATTGTGAAGTACTTTTAAAATAATTTGTATTTTAAAACTAAGAAAAACATTTATTTTCAGTGTATCGGAAAAGAAAACAGTTTATAATTTAATCAAATAAAAGTAAGGAAACCATTTATACGAATGATTCGGCTAAGCTTCGGATTTATGTAGGTAGGCGTGGCACTAAAAGGAGTTATTAAAGTAATTAAACGAAAGTTTGTACAAATGCAAGAAATGGTTTGGTCTAACTTCAACAATAAGTAAAATTTAAGAGTGGAAGTGGTACCTCCAATACAAGCTTTATCTTCATTTAATTAAAGAGTGCTACGCTTAGTCGAACTAGTCAGCAAAAGTCAAAGTTCGCTAATAAGCTTATGATAAATTATTTCAAGATTGGTAGGCGCTAGAGAAAAGTTAATTTCAATTTGGAAACAAAAAAATTTATAAAATGTTAGGTTTGGATTTTCGAATTTTTACTTATAAAATTCGCGAAGAGTTTGCTCATTTTATAAATTTCTTGTTTAACCTAAGGCTATTTCTAATCTTGTGGAGTTGTACTGCAGGTAAACCCTTTTCATCTGTTCACCTCATCTTACTCAAAACTAAATCAAAAACTTATTTACACAAAAAATCGTTACCGGAAAGTGCACACCCTACAATTTGCCAATATTTTTTCACCTTTTTATTTCTTTTATGCACACAAATTTCAATTCTTTTTATTTTTCTTAAATTTGTGTGCTTTCCTGTTTAGTTAACATGTATTCTCTTGCATTTCTTGCAGATTGCGTGGCTACGTGTCGATACCCAAACTATACTAACGATACAAAATCACGTAATAACCAAAAATCATCGAATGAGCATAACTCACGCGGAAAAACGTGCCTGGATACTACGCATTCGTGATGTTAAAGAATCGGACAAGGGTTGGTACATGTGCCAGATAAATACGGATCCAATGAAGAGTCAAGTTGGTTATTTGGATGTGGTTGGTGAGTAAAAACGAAATGAGAAACCAATAGTCAAATATACAATAGACAACTACAATAAAAACCACACTACATGCGTAAATACTCGTACCAATACAAGAACAAACAATACCATTAAAAACCAAACAAATGCATTAATTTGTGTTGTGCTCAAGGGGATTTTGAAATAGAGTTCGATTTATTTACACATAAGACAGTCATTTAATTTGGAGTTGCAGAACGTGCAGCAGATAAATTTTGTTGGTTTTTATTTTTTGGTTAAAAGCGTTAGCTAAATGAGTTTAAAATTTTGGAAATAAATTAAATTTTTTAAGCGCTCCTTAATAGACTTTTGAGTTTTATTTAAATTATCTGAAGTATTTTTGAGTTTAAAAATTTTTTTGACACTACAATTTTCGACAGTCATACAGTAAAAAATATCAAATACAACCTAGACCCATGGTAAATATTTAATTAATGTCAACAAACTAACGAACCGCTGCAGTCACTGCCACACTTCGACACCGTTTGACGCTGCTGCTGTTGGCTGCTACACTCTGTGCGCTTAAACGTTGTGTGCTTTTTGGCGTAAGAGCGACTAAAAGAAATATAACATTTTGGAGGCAGCCATGTATGGCGTGTATCTATGTGTATGTAAATGCCACAATTTGTGGCATGCTAAAATTTGTTTAACACGTAAAAACATGCATGGACAACTAAAAACAAGCAAAATGAACCAAAAATGTGAAGTTTTTTCTTTTTTATAAATAAACAAAACGCTATGCAGCGCAACAAAAACCTTAATTTCCCATAAATTTTATCGCATAGTGTAAGTAAAATCTGAAAATAAAAAAAACTTAGCGAAATTCTGAAAAAAAGTGATATTTCACGTTTTTGTTGCAATTGAATAATTTATCATCTGACCCATATTATGGTAAATGAGGCTTTCAACAATTTGATATTAAAATCAAACCAAAATTTTTTGTAAGCTGACAACATCTTAAAGATTTGCAAAATGCTGTAAGTATTTATATTTATGTATTAGATAAACTCGAATTTTTTAATTCTTAATGCAAATTTCTATAAAATTGAATACGAATTTTAAAGATTTTTTTGATTCATAATTTTAATTGTTGAAAATATCTAAATATTCATAATAAAGTTACAAAAAAGACAGGAATTAAACAATCTACTTGCTGAATAGTTATTTTACAAAAATGTGTTTTAGATATCAAACAAAACGACTAACTATTCTGATAAAACAAAAATAATTGTACAAAATAATTTAAAAAAAAGAATCAGTAAAAATGCTAAAAAATTTTTAGGCTCCCTTAGATTTGAGCCAGTGATCAAAAAAAAGTTTTTAAATGAGTTTATAACCAATAACAGGTGCGTGTACGCAATGTACGTAAATCAATTGATGTTTTGTTTTAATTTCTTGTGTTATATCAGAACAGAGAATAATTTACAATTATTTTAATGAGCTTATTGTGTGTTTACAGTGTTTGATAACAAAAAATCACAAATTCAAAATTTAAAAAATTAACGGCTAACGCTAGCCATAGTAGACTCATCCATTGCTAAACGGAATCATCAGTGACCTTTGAGCTGATAAGTGTGAATTTCTCAGCATAATTTTTTTTTTCATTTTTGCATAGATTTGATGAAATCCATAGCAAAAAAAGAAAGAAAACAAATTCAAAATTCAGTTTTCTGTTGGATCTTTGTTTTATAATTTATTTGATATTGAGTAGGCTCTCTTGTAGGTGCTTCGTTGCAAAATTTCTTAGCGAGTTAAAACGAACGTCAAGCGCAAATCTTAAAAAAATCAATGAAAAATTGTTACTTTTGTGACGTATCACCTGCTTAAAAAGTTCAATACCAAATAAAATAATAAAAAAAAACTCTCAACAGAAAATACATTTTTTGATTTTTTGTGTCAATTTTTCTTAAGTTCTCAACAAATCTATGCAAAAAGGAAAACAAATCAGTCTCATAAGGTCTAACTCATCTGCTAAAGGGTCGCTGAGGATTCCATTTAGTAATGGATGAAACTTTTATAACTAGTCTAGCTGTTTTTTTTTTTGTTTTAATTTTAGTTTTTGTAGTTTTTTTGATGTTATCACACAGTAAGCTGAACAATAAGCTCAGTAAAATAATTAAAATGTTTTGTTATATTGGTATAAAAAGTATTTGAAAATGTTGTATAAATAAATATTGACAGAAAAAAAGAAAGAAATTAAAAAAGGTTAAAAGTTCTACAGCAATATGAAGGCCAGTCAATGTCATCAAATGATTTAAAAACCAGTAGAATGTAAAATTGGATGTTTAAAAATGAAATTTAAAACCACAAAATTTTACCACAACACTTAATAACACAAGACCTTACATTGAACAACTCACTCTTTGAAAAAACTTGCTATTCCAAAAATTCAGTTCAGTTTTAGAATGTTCTTAAGAAAGAAGCACACAATTAAAATAAATTTTCATAATGAGAGTCCTTAACAGAGATAGTCATTGCAATATATCACAACATCAGAAACCTCCACTTCAGGAAAATCACTCATTTGCAACAGCAGTCTGTATTATAATTAAATGAAATTCATAATGCCGTATTCAATTAATCTATATCATCAACAAGATCATAAATTATTCACACCAGTAAAGTCATCTCCCTTGTTAAAAACCTTGTATCCAATACATTTTATTGAAAACTCAAAATACTGAAAGCCAAAATTGAAGCAACGTTACAACTAAATTGTAATGCATGTGAGATGCGTTGAGTTGCGTTGCATAAAATCACCTGAAATAACAACGATGTGGCAATCAATTAAATACACCAGAGTAAAGAAAATTATAAAACGAACACAATCACAACAACAAATACAACAACGAAAGCAATTACAGCAACAACAATGCTCAATTGAAACAACAACAGCAACAATAATCACAAAGAAAAATGCTGTTAAATGAATCTGTTGCGGATCGTTTGCGGATATGAATAAAATTGATGGCAATTTAATTATGCTGCATTTACATACATATACGCGTAAATGCATACACAACGAAATACACACAGCTACACACATAAATATACCAACACAAATTTGCAATTAATTTGTTTAAGCAAAATAAGCCGATGTACTAACATACGAACATGAATTAGGGTGAATCAAATTAAAACTACGGCAGCTTAAGTCGCCAAGGCTTAGTAAAACAAAAAAACAAATTGCCCAAAAAATTAGCCATGTCCTCAGAATTTGGTCAAAGATTTGGTTCTAAAACCCGTATACACTTTTCCGAAAGTTTTTGATGCTCTGATTTTCAATCCGAGATCAAAATCTCTCTGTTGGTTTAATTTTTTGAGTTATTATAACCTTTAAATGCGAAAATCGCAGTTTTTCGAGGTATTTGATGTTATATTACATTGAAAGGTAATTTTTAAATAAAACCATCAATGGGGTCCGAAAGAGCTATTCTTCCTCTCTAAATTTAATTGATTAATATGTTTGTTTTTTTACTGAAATATCAATTCATCTGTCTACATAATTATCACCGTAGCTGCAGTGATGAATACTATGCTGCTGGAACTATTTAGATTCTCTAAATTCTCTTCTAGAGCTTTCTGTGCGAGTTTATCAAAATCACTACATCCAGTACCTTGTCCGATGAATGGAGTACTTCTGGACCTCCCTTCATTACATAGCTTTCTCAAAGAGTTTACTGAAGATGCGTGAGCTTATCAAAGTGACTACTTCGTCAAACAGAAAAATCGCAGCTTAGGCCAGTATATAATCCAAATCTATTGGCATGCTTTCTTTTGAGATATTGCTAAAAAGCTTATTTACAACAACTGGTGAGTGCTATCCTGCACAACCGCTGTAAGGCGATACAACGAATCACGCCATTACGCCTTTCAAATGATTTTTTGCTTGTGCTTAGTGCCAAATAGAATAAAATTTAACGTTGGATAAAATACTGTCACACCTCAATAAATAGCTCTCAACCACCCACACAATATAGTTACTAAAGAAAGACCTACGGATTCAAAATTAAGTAATCAGCATTTTGACAAAAAGCATTATCAGAAAGTGTTGTTTTTGAAGCCATTGCGGTCACTGACGCTATAAACATAGAATATGCTGGCTTATAATTATTTTTATGTGAAACTTTTTGTAGCCGGTATATTTTCTGGAAAGTTGCTAGTTTATTGCTTAGCTAAGCCTTGCTGGGCTTATTGCTATTAAGTACGGAACTTTTTTCATGAAAAAAATCACCGAACTTTATTTAATTTTACTGAAACTTTTTCTACATTTTACAAAATACTTTTTTGATTTGCAATTTTTCTTGCTTTTGAAATACTAACGAAAACATTAAACAATTTTTGAATGATTGTTCATTTGCTGCTTCTGTGCAAATGTGTCAACGGTTCCCAGAGAATAACAAATATTCTGCCTGAAATGCTACACATTCATCTGTTGGTAAAAACTATTCTTGCAATTATATTACCAGATACAGAACACCTTGCCTTAAAAACTTAAAAAGAACATCACTCTGTCATTTCGAGCAAAAGAGCTGGACAAATTTTAATTCATATGAGACGATTTTTTCTATGGCAGCTTATTGTAATAAGGTTGCTTAAATTAAGCCAACTTTATTTCCATGATAAACGCGCATTTACTGATGTTTGTTCTGTCCACAACATCGTCACAAGATTTTTTTATAATTTTCATCATAGAACTATTCAACCACCCTAGTGTGCTTTTACAATTTCTATACCAAACTTATATACACACATGTATGTTCCTGAGTTCATTTCGTTGAGATTTAATTGCTGATTTATATTGGTGTTGAAAGCAGTTGCAACAACATTTAATGCGTACAGTTTCATTTATCGCTCCTGGCTGTGGTTTTGTCCTCAATATCGCTGAAATCAACTATATATGTATGTTTTTCGAGACTGTCTGTCCTTAATAAAGTAGAACTTTCAATAATACACTTGCTCGTAATACACATATTGCGGTGTAAGCATGTGAGAAAGCTCATTTATGTATTGGTCAGCATGGTCCAGCTGTACCGAAATGTATCAAAATTATATTTGTATGGCTGTATTGAAATTATTGATATTAAAATTTTCCACAATGTACGGCTGGTAAAATGAAAATAAAATCTTTAACATTAATTTATTTCAACACTTTTTGTACTGAATAAATATTGGTATCATGAAGTTTATTAAAATTGATTCATATGATGATATACTTACAATTTCATGTAATTTAAATTATTGGTAAGGTCGAAAGATGTTCTGTAAAATATTCAAATAACAACATCGATTATTTGGCTTAAGCAAATAAGACCTTCTTTTTTAATTTCTTAACTTGAGTGGTGATGTGCCCTTTTTAAATTTCTAAAGACATTGTCAGCTTAAGTCAATTAACATCTCAGTTTTTTTTTCTGCTGCCACTCATCAGAGGTTCTCTTGATATTTAAACCCTTAAACTTTACTGCAAGCAAAACGCACGTGTTACCAGCAACGAGCACGTTGTAAAGATATTTCGCTGATGAGGTTTTGTGTTAGCGCTTAAGATCCTAAAGACAGCAAGAACTCTTGACAAAAGGTCCAAAGGCATACAAAGGGAACAAAAATAAAAGTACACCGCTGCTGCTAACCAGCAATTTAGCAATTTGCTTAAAAAAAAACTGAGCGCACAGCAAAAGTTACGTTCTAAGCAACAACAATAACAATGAGAGAAGCACAAAAATCACAATCAAACAAAGTAGCTGCGGTTCAAGTGGTTTTAAGTAGCAACAAAAAGGGATTCTGGGGCCCTGCAGCGAAAGTAAAGTAGGCAAAATGTGACGTGTTCGCGTTTGTTAAATGAATAATTAACGAGTTGTAGCTGTTTTTTTTTTCCTTGAATATTTTTATTTTTGTCTTTGTTATGTTGTAGACATCTATATAAAATGTTTCATTACATAACTTTTTTGTAGCTTCATTCTTGTAAAGGTTTTTTTTTATTATTTTAAAGCCATTTTTGTAACAAATTTATTTTTTTATTGATGACGTACCTTTGGGGTTGATTTTAATCTATCGATCCAACTATTTTTTCATGAACGTATACAAATTTAAAATTGATATTCTGCTGGTTGTCTCGAAATAATGCCCAATAAGAAGCCTGCTCTATGCAACGTGCCACTTTGCTTTTTGAATATATACTTTTGGGCTGAAATATGTACATCTGTTCTGTGAAATACATATCACAGATGACATCAGTGACATATCACAGGCTGGTATTGATATAGTACAACGCACAACAGTTATTGCCTGAACCTCCTGATTATTTGGACTTACAACAAGAATTAATGACTCTTTCTAAAAAACAGTCAATAGCAAATAAACCAATTCTTCATGAAAGATAAAGGATACAAAGGAGTCAACATATTATTAGAATAGCACTTGCATACTCGGTAGTATACTTCTTTTGCTCAAATTCTCAACCTTTAAATGTGCGACTGGGCGACAACTTAGCCAACGTGCACCAGAAATTATTTATTCAGTTGTTGCTGCTTGTTCGGGGTCCTCTTTTCGACGCCGAGCACAAAACTTGGGAATGTCTCCGTCATGTTAATCTCAAAAAAGATTTGCATTTTTATCTGATTTTACCTGTATAAAATTTTATCTCAAAAAAGATTTGCATTTTTACCTGTTTAGGGCGGCATCATCATTGGACTATATTTCTTTGAAGATGCTAGAGACATTTCTGCAATAGATATTGGTAACCGCTATCTGAACATGTGCCCGCATTTAATTAAGTAGGTCTGTAAAACATGTGGTTTCAACAAGACTGGGCCATATCGCACACAGCTCGTGCTATGAACAAAATTTTGTTATATTAACTATTATCTTTAGAATGTATGTGCTGGCTACTCTTTTGTAAAATTTTTTGCAAAAAATCGTTAAATATTTATCAAATTTTGAGTTAATTTTGTTGATTTTCAAACGATGAGATTAATTTCATCTTATACAGAGTGGGTGCTCTGTTTAGCGCATACGGTGTAGACATTTCCAAGAGAATCCATTGCCCAACAAAAACTTGGTGAGATAATAATTTATCTCGCCAAAATCTCACTTGAAACAGTTTTTTATGAAAGGGATGAGCCTTACTATCCACCGGCCAGTGCCTCACGAGCTTAATCTCTCTTGTCAATACCAGAATGTTTTCAACCTTCGCTTATGGTCGAGTTCTTTTCCTTTTTCGGGCTTTAGATAATAGCGTAGTTTTTATTGAATGAACCAGAAATCCATATATTTTGTTTGATATTCACAAAACAGATATTTTGATTGATTTTCTTTTATAAAGCAGATTCTTTATATATGCACACAACGGTTTTGTGTAAGGTTTCAAAAAAAAGTTCTCCCAAACGTTTTGATTCAATTTAACTTAACTTCAGCCTCTTTTTATTTCTGTTCGCTAAAATGGACACAAAATGCCAATTAAAATGTCGTTATTTTAACTTTTTGTCTCTGTTTCAGATACAGCAACAGTTTTTTATAAAATTTTTTTGCTATTTTTACGTAAGTATTTTTTTCCTGTTTGGCTTTTAATTTTATTTTTGCGGGATTGCAATTTATTTTTTGCGGGTTTTGCCAAAAAAAAAAAAAGAAAATATTATGTATAACGTAACGTAAAATTATAATGAATTTTTATCAACGTCAACTTTGTCATTTCAGTGAAAACCAGGCAATTGTTTTTGTTTTTTTTTTTTTGTTTTATTAATGTTGTTGTCATCACTGCTCATAGCTTTTTGGCGGAGTGTTGTAACATGGCAACATCGTCAAAAAACAACAGAATGCAGCTGTTGGCTTGCATTAATATATGAGTACCTACATGAATGACTTTTTCTGTCATTATCCATTTTCATATTTTGTTAAATGATTTTTTTGTTGTTTTCGCTTTTTAAATTATGAAACAAAAAATAGCTCACCATGATGTTGAAAAATTGTTTCAAAAATATTTTGTAGCAAAACAATAACTTATATGCATTTTACTTAAATTCTACAAGTGTTGTAGGGCAGCCGTAGGGGTTGCTGTTAATTCGACCTTGTTAAATTTTATAGCAACAGTTGCTATGAATACAAATACAAAGTTTGTGACAAAATATGCATTTATCAGCAATTTTTGACAAATACCCTTTGATATGTGGAATTGTTCTCCTCACCCTTGCCCAACAATTTGTTAATAAATAAATACCTTAACGTACTGATTTTCAGGACTATAGCTCCAAAAACTAATTTTTAGCGTTCTTAACGATTTTATTTGTATGGAAGGTGCTACGATGTGTTATATGAGTAAACAATATCTATTCACTATTCTCCTAGGCATTAAGTAGGTGGTTTTCAGTTTATTATAAGAGGGCCAGACTGATCCGGCTATTTTACAGGTTTTTAAAAACTTCTTCCAGTGGTTCCCGGCTATAGACAAAAAATGCGCGAAAATTATCTTCTTAACTAAACCGATAAGAATGTGCACACGTTCCTGAGCATAGCTAGTACATTAGTCACGCATAGCTAGTACATTAGCTTTTTCATTTCCCTCAATGTTCCTGTGACCTGGAACCCATTTAAGAGTAATGGCAAATTGGCGTCGCAGCCAGATAAGTTATTTTCTGCATTTTCTACTAGCTTCGATTTAATATGTGCAATGGAAAACGCTTGCTGAATCAGGTAAACGGAAAGATTGAGAGATTTCTGCATCTTAGGCCAACCCCTGAGTTCATTTTAGACTCATCGGTGGTATCAAGCGTCTAGATCAGTTGTAGTTCGTTGGGGAATTCGAGAGTTCGATTGGCAAGGTGTCGAGTATAAAGCAATGTACATATTGCTTCGAAAATCAATTACCAGCTTCCCTGAGCCTTATTGCACTGCACTAAACAGCTGCTTTTATAAAATAATTGAGAGGTAGCTGGTTAACTGGCCACCAGACTAGAGGAACGTAAGTGAGAATCGGATGAACAACAGCTGTGTATACCCAAAGTATCATGTTTGGTTGAAGACTCCATTTTTTACTAAAAGTTTCTTACATGCATACAAAGCTGTGCAGGCTTTTTTGCATGACTGTTCAATTTTTACTTCCCAATTTAGCTTTATTATGACTCCCAGATAGTTAGCCGTATTTGCAAGTGAAAGAATCAGTTGTTCAGTATAGTCTGGCTAATTATCATCGAACGTTTAATATCAAAGTAATGCTTGCAAATTGTAGAAATTCACAAAATTCACTAAAATTTCAACTTTAAATTCACTATAAATTCACGTGATTTCTTGATATAATGAAAAAATTGGTCGCCTAGATCATGTGATATCACATTCTAGACTGTTTTCTTTGCGGCTATGAAAAGTACTACGTCTGCATCAATAAGCTGGCTACGCTTAAGGTATCTCCAGAATGAACCATGATAGCTACAGTTGCGGCCTACATATGAAAGAAGTAATAATGAAGATGATACGATGAAAGTGAATTTGACAAAGTACCTCCAAATGAATAAGCCTATATCTATATAGTTTCATAATTGGTTTCTACGACTTTGCGTACAGATTTCATATCGAATATAGGTTTTATTTTCCTTTAAAAAGTACAAGCGGGGATATTGATTTATTGAATATCTTCAAATGTTGCCAGCCAACTTTCTTGTTGTACATCTCCAAAATATGTACAACAGTAACCACAAGGAAGTATTTGAAATTTTGTATAAGAGTGTATCTTTTCATACACTACAACAGAAATGAATACTTTAAATCACGTGGTGTAGTGCTCATTATGGCAATTACACATAGCATTAACGCCAAATTTCGTCGGGATGCTCTATGATAGTAATACTTTCTGTCCACTATCAAACTTTGAAATCTGTATACAGTCCGAAATAAATAGTAATCGACAACAAAACCTTCAAACCGTTTAATAAATACGTTTAACATGCATGGCAAAAACCTTGATGTACCTTAACATATCGTAAGTTTTTAATTATAGGAAATATTTGTGCTAATTTCTTCACAACATTCCATTCTATGTAAGTTGCAAAGAGGCATGTCATCAACACTAGAAATAATTAACTTTTTCTAGCTACACCAACGCGTGTGAATAGCTCCTAAAAAGTGGTATTTTACATTTAGCTGACATCATTTAATTCCAAAATTTGCATAGCTAACGCCTGAATTTATGCAACACTGATTTTACAACACACAAATTTTTAATTATCCACTCATAACTATGCCTATTAACTAAAGCGAATAATCAGTTTTATGTAACACCTGCCTAAGCCAGCTTATTCTAAATAGTTCTTTCTCACTTTATTTTCCATCTCTTTCATTTACGCTACGCACAATTACTGATTGACTGCATTATGTGCCATGTGACAACTATTGCTGCGCAAACATGTCAACGACATGGTCAACATAATCTGTTGCAACAATCCATATACCGGCAATGCACTCATATAACAACAAAAATAACTACAACAAAAATCAATTTAAATATCAACAACATGACTGTGATGATAATGGCAACACTGCTACTGCCGCTGCTGGCACTGATATTGCTGCTACCAACTGCAGTACCACCTGATATCCTTGATTATCCAACGAGCACTGATATGGTAATTCGTGAGGGTAGTAACACTACATTGAAATGCGCTGCCACTGGATCACCAACACCAACAATAACCTGGCGTCGTGAGGGTGGTGAGCCGATACCAGTACCAAATGGCCCAGATGGTGAGTAATAGCTAAGCTATCGTAACGCTACTAGGAATATTATTTTTTGTATGCATATAACTAGCATTATTGCATCCATTTAGTTGTAGTGCTCTCTAAATAGGTTGCCAGATTGCTGTTTTGGACTTAAAATAAAATTATAAAATCGATTTATTTTTATCAAAAGCAGCTCTTAAAATTTAATATTGAAAGCGTAAGCAACAGCTGCCCAGTTTACTAAACTTGGCAACTCTAGTACCTAAGTGTGTGCTTAACGCATGTAAGCTTGCATTAGCTTAGTTTTACCATTCAATATTTGCTGAAGTGGAAAGTTAATTCAATTAAATTTAATTTGAAATTGTGTGAAATTTAATAATGCGTGTTTTTAGCAAACAAAGTAACATTAATTTGACATTCTGCATGAAATGTGGTCTTTTGTGGTAATGCAGAAAAGTAAAACATTTTGCTCATATTAACTTTAGGCCTTCTAATTATACACTGAATATGTCATGACCAAAAACCTCGCATGAAATTATAAAATTTATTTATAATATACAATTTTTAAATGTAGATTCCTCAGGCATTTGAGTATTTATTATTTTGATCAAAGAGATAATAATTACAGTTTGTGATATATTATATTTCAAAATGATTAATTCATTTGAATCTGCTAGGGTAAGCTACTTAAATGGAAATTTTGTTTCAAAGAATTTGCTGTTGAATGAAATATTTAAAATATCTAAAATCATTAATTACACAAAATATGTAATATAAAAAAATATACATTTCATTAAGGGGAATCCCCAATTGTGAGGCTCCTGAGGTCCTATCAGAATGTGTTTTTATAGCTACATATATTAATCAACCGATTTTGATGAAATTTGGTATGGAGATGGACTGAGCTTTGAGGAAGGTATTTAATCCTAAGTGAACGGTGCCACACCACTAAAAGGATAACATATGTCTTCGCACCCATACTGATTGACCAACTTTGATAAAATTTGATACAAAGATAGATTAAACTCTGGTTTTAATTTTTATGAGCGATGAAAAAAATAGCTCTTTTTTAGTTCAGTTTTCAAATATCATTTTAATTTTATGCGCGCTTTGTAATATTTTTGAGACTAGATTGAGGAGCGGTCTTTAAAACTATGATATTTTATCTCCTTTAATGTGAAACCACGAAGCCCAAGGAAAGTATTTTGTTGAAAGGTGTATATTTGAAACGGAGACTTCAGTTTTCCAGATTATATTTGACCGTTTATGCGCTACATGTATGAACGTATAAGATAAAAGTTGCACAATTCGACCACAGCAGAAAAAAAAACAATACGTAAAATGTCCCTCTAAGCAAGAATTCAATCTAGACCCAAAAGCTCTGAAGGGTTATTGTTAGCAGCACAAATTAATACTTGTTAAAATATATCGCTCACTAAAGCCGTTATATCTTCAATTAAGTCCAGGCATGCCAAAGTTGTTAAAAATTATTGGGAAGCCACTTCATATTGAATATAATGTAATGAGAGCGTATTTGATGAACATAAAAATTGAGAATTATATATATTTTATCCTTGTTCTTATTTTTTCGAATATTTATTGTCATTTCAAAAAACTGGGCATTGACTTGGTCACTACTTTTAACATTTTTTAAGATCTTAATATGTGTTTCGTTATTACAATCAAAATCGATATTATAAAATATTATAATAAAAAATTTTGTACGACGCATATGATTTTTACCTAAGGTGTTCTTTTTATTTCGAACACGACTGTACATTGCTTTCTGCGGAAGAAATACTACAAATTTACTATTTTTTCAAAATTTTTATCATAAATGTCTAGTTGCCTACAAACTTTATAAGTTTGAGGTCAAATCAAAATTTTAAATTTTTTCATTTTTTGTGACACCAGTGTAATTTGGCTTGAACTCTAAGGCTTAGAGGATCAAATTGTCTCAACAAGAACCAAGTACTCATGCACAAAGTATCAGACAAATTAATATTTTTTCGTTTGACGTGGTAATTTCTATATCAACTAGTTATCAAGCAGCTTATTTTTACTTACTTAAATAAGATATTTCTTTGTGAGCATACAACCTTCTAAGTGATATTGATTTTTAAAGTATACAATCTTCATTTTTAGTTATTGCTTATAATGGATCCTATTTGACAATTTCCAAAGTGAATCGCTTAAATATGGGTGCATATCTCTGCATAGCATCAAATGGAATACCGCCAACAGTCAGCAAACGGGTCATGCTAATTGTACACTGTAAGTTAAATCTTATATTTATATAAATGTTATTTTTATAAAAATCGTTAAAATCTTTTGCAAAATTTGCTTTTAAGAAAAGTTTTTAATAAGCCTTGAAGAAACTATAAAGTGCTTTCGCGCTTAAGAGAATATGCTTAAGTTAACATAATTATCTTGGCAACTTCTTTATATAAATTGCATTTCAAAAATATAGACTTATATGTGCATTAAAACTTTTATTTTAAATTCTTTTAAAACTAAGTTATCTGCTGCAAATTACCAAGAAAGTCTATAAAATTCTTCTTCCACTTTGACGCACGCTAAAAACAAAATTTAAATCCTTTTGAATTTATTATTCGTTTTCTCTAATACCCTACCAAATGCCAAAATCTTTGTATATTTTTTTAAATCATTTCCATTAAGTAATTTAAAGCCTTTGCTGCACCACTTTAACAGAAGTAATTCATTTAGAAAACAAATACAAATGCACTAACCAAATGCTACCAACCCTCATTCAAATACAAACAAGAATTTCATCCCCGCCTCATAGCAAATATTCAAACCGACTTGAATACACAAATTTACTTAACTCAGTGCAAACAAATCAGAATTAAAATCAACTGAAATGCACTTCTTGAAAAGCAGCTAAATGCCAACTCAACCAAAATGCAAAAAAAGCTGGCAAAAAGACCAAAAGGATGTACGAAAATTAGTATGAAAGACTTTGCGGAAATAATATTTAACTCTTTATAGAAACAAACAAATGAAGACAGCTGTTGAGTAAAGCGATATTGAATGAAATGATTTTAAAGATAACGGATTGGCAAATTAATCGCACTATAATTTCATTATTTTTTATTGAAATAAATACAAGTATTTTTAAAAAGAGCTGATTGCTATCATTAACTAAACCATATTCGGTTTACCTTCAATTTATTTTCATTTTATTGTCAACATGCATCCACTCTCAAAATCAACTGCAGTTCCACCCATGATATGGATACAGAATCAATTAGTTGGTGCAGCAATTGGACAGAACATCTCATTGGAATGTCAGTCGGAAGCATATCCCAAGTCCATTAACTACTGGATGAAGAATGACACAATCATTGTACCAGGTATGTAACAGTTATATGTTCATTAGGGTATACCACAATGGACAAAATTACGAAAATTATATATTCGCTTATGACAGATAATGAAATTTAGTAAATTAAACAAAATATAAAAAATTTGTACGCTAGAGGTGTGTCCTTATATGGTAACATCAATTGAAAGCATACACTTGATGAATAAATAATTATTTTTTAATCATTTCTAGTTGATATGGATATCATTTAACGTTTTCTCAAATAAATGAAATAAATTTTCAGTTTTGAGATTATAATATTTAATTTAGTAGCCACCCGTATGGTCGTGTCTAGCTTTGCGTACTTTTGTATCAACATACAAACATATGTTTTTATGCCAAACTCGCAATATAGAAGCTAGTTTGTGATATACATATATTACAGCATCCATTTTTCTACACTCAAAAATTCAAATTAGTACACATGTGTTCTGAAAAAAAAAATTTTAGTATTGACCCACTGTTACTAAGCTTAAAATAAAAATAGATCTACTAAAACAAGCTAAGGAATTCTCCTAAGCATTTAGTTTGAAAATTTGATTTCATTTAATGAAACCACTGTTTTTAATTAACCCCAACAAGATAGTTCACCCTCTTCCTGCCACCACTACTTTAAAGCCAATGAGCAGCAAAATTGATTGAGTGAAGTGGAATGAAAAAAAAAAAACACTGTTGGCTGCACTTGCCTTAAGGTCACTCTCGAGTGCAGCAACCAAAAGCCAAATGTTTGAAGAGGCAACATGAATAGGGCAGTTCAAACAAAGGGTATAAGTTGAAAAGGAAGTGCGCTTGTATAATTTTATTAAATATCGTAAATAAAATTCAGACAATTGCTTGCCTTACAAAATTTCAGCATACCTAGAAAAAGCTTGAAAAATAATGTTACCATTGATTTCTTTTTTTATGGTTTTTCAGTATTACTTAAATACGTCAATAGTTTCGTCAGTTGAATTAAAGAAATACTTTGCGAACCAACTTTTGAGATACGCTGAATTTAACCCGGACAGTTTTTGTCAAAACGTAAGAGGTTTAACCTAAGCCAATTTGCTGATTTTATTTTTGTGGACCGTATGATGATGACTTGTTGATGATTTACTATGGGCTTTTTTGGCATAAGCCAAAATATTGTGATGCTATAATTTTTCGAATTTTATGATAACTAAAATAATTTATTTTGAAAATATTTTTTATCTTCGCTTTTATCAACTCTACGAAAAATGTTATTAAAACAATATGTAACATTGGACATTTCACGTCAAGCGGCCAAAGACACAAAAATGATATTTTGAAATTGGTTCATATTCGTCATTATTCTACTTCTAGAAGGTGTAAACACTTAATTTTTTTTTTAAATAAGTCTTAGTTGTCAAGTTATGGACTTCTAAACGCAATATGAAGACTGGGTTTTTCGGGAGCAGTTTTCGAACTTAACAAATTTTCAATAAAATATTAAACATTATGGTTCCTATAGGAAATTTAATGTTCTTTACAATTATGAAATCAGATTTGAAATATGATTTTGTTTTCTTATGGAAAACGAGAAGTGAACATTTCATATCAGTACTTAAACAATTTCGACATATTTTATTTTTATTATTTTAACTTTAAAACATAACATAAGATATACCAAAAATATGCTCAAAAAGTTTTGATGTGATCTGCATTAGTTTAGGAGATATATGAATTGAAGTGTATACGTAAAATTTGATTTAAGTTTTTACTTCCGGTTTCCTATACATAAAAAATTTAAAAATTAGAATTTGACTAAAAACTTTAAAACAACAATATTTTTGCTAGTTAAAGCAATATTCTTTATATTTTATTATAGATTCCTTGATTCCAATAACGGCGTTCAAAAATTACAGTCCTTAAACTTCGGCAATTCTTCAGAAGCCCATAACTCGGCAATTAAGCCTCATACGAAAATAAAATTGTGTGTACACATTTATGTCTACTAGATGTATAACTAACCGGAATATAATCAAATTTCACGACCTCACTTTATTTTCATTGTCCACTTCGCCTGAAATGCCCCATATGTTGGTTTTTCAATAGACACTTTCAAATTTCTCTCAAATTGGAACCCACATTTATGTTAAATGTATTGATTTTGTCAGAATTCAGGAGCTTTAAGGAGGTCTACCGATTTTATCTTCACATGGATAACTTTTTGTTTATTTTTGAATGTTTTATAGCACATTGTTTTATAAATTTGATGCTGACTGTAATAGAGGGGCAGTGATAATTTTCATACATCATCGTGTCGTATCATACGTTTTATATGGTTAGAATATTTTTCGAGCACATACATAAACTCTGGTCAGTTGGATCAAAAATGTTATATTTCATCCTTATTATGAAATAAAAATGGTTGATTTGTGATTTCATGACATGCTGAATAAAAGTGCAACACACAATTAACAGCTTAAGATGCACGAAAGTTTTAAAGCCGAATAAAAGTTGAAATGATATGGTTAAATGCAACTCTCTTCATTTTTCATTCGAAGAACGTATTCTGTTTCTTATATATATATATATATATGTATAGTAAAATCATTGATTTATCATGGTAATACCTTAGCTTAAGAGCAATTGTGCATTTTTAATACTGACCCATATTATTTTGTCTGTGAACCAGTTTCATCTACTCACTACACTCTACCTCTTCTCTGAGCATTTGTACATTTCTGTATTAGTCCTTAAACAATGAATGATTTAACCATCCACATGGTTAAAACTGAGTCATCGTTGTCCATTTTAAATCATTTCAAATGCTTGATAGAGCGATTTATACTAATTTGACATTTTTATTGTATCGAATCTGCTCTTTGGCATCACTAACTGCTGCTACTGCTGTTTTGAGTGAAAGCACAGTCTGATTTGCTGCTTATAGAGACAGTATGGCATAAAAATTTAGCAACACTTTAAGAAAAATTAAGACATCATAAGCAAATAATTTATATGATTTTCGTAAAATTGTAGTTTTTATTTTCGAATTTTAGATTTCTTTTGCACTTACCTTTTGATTATGATTTCTTGACATTTTAATTCCACCTTTGATATGTCAATTATTAGTCTACAATTTTCAGTCTCAGCAATCATTTGCTGCAAGACTTTTAGCGCACACTGTTACTTGATTATTCTCAGCTCGTAACAGTCAGTTAGTTGTATTCGCCCATAACAACAGCAAAAATTGTTTTACTCGTATTTTGTAGAAACCTTGATCATCTGTAACATTTATCCTTTATCTAATATCCCTTTTTGTGTGCTGTTTCTGAATCCAATATTTTTTTTTTTTGCATTCTATTTACAGGTGAACGTTTTGTGCCCGAGACATTTGAAAGCGGATACAAGATTACGATGCGATTGACTATAAACGATGTTGACATTCTGGACTTTGGCTCATATCGTTGTGTGGCAAAGAATTCATTGGGGGATACAGACGGTGCAATTAAGCTCTATCGTAAGTGTGTTGTGCTATTTTGACCCATTTTGCAATATTTTGTTGCTGCTTTTTTTAAGTTGTTATTATTGTAGTTATGGCTGCTGTTTATGTTATCTACTTTTGTATAGTTTCAATTAATTAGAGCATACTTCGAGTAAGTATAGGGTTATATCGAGATTATTCTTGATTACTGCAGGATTGTAAACAAAGTTTGTTTTCACATTGTTAGTGCAATACTGAAGAGCTACCATATGTTGAACTCATATAATACCACTCGTACTTAACATAAGTGGCATAAAGAAAAAATTCGAGTTCAAGTATATCATTGCTACCAATTTACTATTTGATAACTATTTTTGAATCGAAAAGTCTGAGTTTTTTTAATGCCTATTTTTTATTTTCAAAAAACGCTTATGCCAAAAATACTTCCTTGTCAACACTTTAACAATGTGGATAATTCGAAAGTCACTGAAATCCAGTGTAGTGTGCAAAATTGAAATGACATAATCGAAAAAAAAAATGAATTTACTATTTGACTGCTCATTGCTGTCAGCTTGATTGATATAACACTTAGTAGCTCAAAACTATCCATATCCATTGGTTAGCAAATGCAGGCTACCGTATGCATGTGTATGTGTGCACTAGTGCTGCTATTTTGCATTACTTTGTACGCTTAGCTCTTCGAGTATATGAAATTAATTTTTAATGTTTAGTATCCTGTGGCGCACTGACACCACCAACGTGTTCAATGTTTGCTGCTGTCGGTCTGTCTATCTAAGTCTGTGCGTTTCTCTAAATATTTGTTCGTCTGTTTGTTTTGTTGTTATTTGCTAATTGTGCAACAAGCGGTGGCACAGCTTTTGCTAAAAGCAACAGCGATCGTAATGTTGCATAATTAATGAGCCACTAATTGTAATTGAAGCAGTGAGTCAGCAATAACAGTGGCTGGAATTCCTAATGCTATTGCGGAGTGTGGTAAACTTTGATGTCCTGCTACTTTTGTTAACACACACACACACACCAAAAGAAAATAAGATAACTGCAATAGCAACACAATAAAATTTATGTGTTTGAGGGCAGCAAATGCAATATATTTCTATTTTGTTAGTATTTTTTTGTGAAAGGTATAGAGCTGCTGTAGGAAGAGCATTATGGTATAGCGTTTGTTTTAAGATATTATTTAAAGAATACAAAACTTTAAAACACTTGAGCTAAGAAAATGAAATTTTTGTCTGTTACTTGCTATTATTGATTTTAGCTGCAAAACTCTTGTACTGAGTACAATGTGGCGTATGAGTAACATTTAATAATATAAGAGGTACTAATTTAACAATTTATAGAAATTGAAAATGTCTTATCAAAAGTTCAATAAAATATAGCCTGGGCCTTGGCATTTCATATTTTGAGAACGAAGCATCTTTGATTGCTGGCTGCTAAACAACAGTTCAGCAGTCCTTTGCTCAGTGTTTTCTTTTTTTTAGAAAAACGTTATCTGTTAATAAAGCAAAAAAAACAAATGCAATTTTGTTAGAATTTTTTGTGAAAATATCGCTTGTGCGATAACATGCACATTGTGGCCGTGGGTTTGAAAAAAACGTTTAAAATTAAGCGGACAAAGTTAAAGTCAGATTGAAAAAAGTAAAATTTTACTTTTGATAGAACTGGCGTATGCGTTTTAGCTATCTGAGCATATAAGTATATGATATTCAATACTCCAAAATGATTTATGATATTAAAAATGTGAGGTCATACATTCGATACAACTTAGAGGCACTAATCATTTATTAGCTGCCTTGGTATATTATACAATTGAAAGCATCCAGTTTTAATAAGTAACAATGAAATAGCATAGCTGTAGACAAAGATTTATTATTTTTAATTTTTTTTATTCCCTTATTAAACTTTGAATTATTTTTTAATTAATATATGAATATTTATGTTGCTGAAGCTGAAGTTAGAGTAGTATAGTACAAAGTGATATAGAGACTACATGCGGAAGCATATAAAATTTAATGTGGCTTAGTTAAGAAGCTTGAATTTTTATCCAAAATTTCTTTTTACGAATTATAGAACTAAAAGTCACACTAGAATTTTAGTGACACAGAGTCAAAAATTAAAGGAACCAAAAATGTGATATCATATATTCGATACAACTTAAAGACATAATTTCTTTCATATCTGCCTTGATATTGAATTTTCAAATTTAATTATTGGTTGCCTTTAAAAATTTTGCTATAAGCGAGTTATCTCTTGTTCAAACTTTTTTTGTTCGCTAAAATTTATATATGTGCCTTGGTCTACAAAAAGCGACTAGTTTTCTGAAAAATCAATTTTCACTTTATGGCGGTTCTGATAGATAAAATTGCATTTTTTAATGAAAACAAACCGCAAGCTTCTAACTAGATTATTGATTTTACACATTAACTTCAAAAAGGAAAAAAGCTGAAAATACGTATAGAAAAATAAGTAAACATTGAAAGAGAGACATTGAAATTCAATGTATCAATTACGAAGATACTAATAGGTTATTAAATTGAGGTTACGACATCATAAATTGTATGAATTTCAAAGACACCTCATTTCAATAATTTGTATTGGTATTATATGCTGTATAATAACGAAGATTTTGACAAATGACCTCTAGGGCAGATAACTGAACTATACTATACCACATTTCTTAAAACCCAAATTTTATGGTATTAACATAAACTATTTAACATTGCAACAGTTTTACTTTTCGAAATAATGACTTTCACACAACATTTCTTAACTAAACGTTACACATGGCGTATGTCTATAGGTTTATTAAAATTAAAATTTAATATCATAGATTTGATACACTTTAAAGCCAAATGGTTTTGAGCATTTAACTTGGCACTAAGAGCCCCTTAAAAAATAAATTTCTTACAACTGTCCGCTAGAAATTAACAAAGCTGTAAACGTTGTTGCTGTAAGTTTTGTATATTTATCATAAGATGATATCTTATCATCTATGAAACAAGGCCAATTATAATTTTTTTATAATATATTAAAAACTTTTCTATAAAAGTAATTGGAATTATACATGAAGTATGTGTAACATTCAATTTAACAGCAGTATCATAAAAACTCTGACTTGAGGAATTTTAAATGAGTTTCCATAGGTAGGAGTTTAAGGCCACACAATCTTAACAAAATTAATGTTTCTTGG
Source organism: Meiosimyza decipiens (assembly GCA_963680825.1). Taxonomy (NCBI): domain Eukaryota; kingdom Metazoa; phylum Arthropoda; class Insecta; order Diptera; family Lauxaniidae; genus Meiosimyza; species Meiosimyza decipiens. The sequence goes on along the minus strand of OY804260.1, from coordinate 21,052,745 downwards.
CAATAAATACGCCAAAAAAGACCAAATTATTACATGTGATCATAATAAAGCGGTGCAGCTATACAATTTAATTTTTTTCCGAAATATACTATTTTTAATTATATGTTACTGTACAAAATAATATGAGTCAAAAAATATTGTATACATAAGTTTTAAGTGTTTTATACTTTCCACAAAGAAATCTGTTGATATTTTTCAAGGACATCTTTTAAATTAAAAAAAAATTACTACCTCCACTCAATTTAATCTGAAGAATAAATACCAATATCAACAATAATATGTTATTTATATCACTTTTTCTTCCTGCTATTCATTTTATGTACAATATTGTTAATATTGGATACCTTGGCGCTCGTTTTGTGCAGACATACCACAGACAACAACAGTAACAACCGTCGCGCCGACAGTGGCATTAAATACTGTGCCAATGGTGATTGTTAAATATCATAAAGGTAAGCGCTTACTAAAGACTGAATAAATAATGTGTTGGATTTATTAAAAGTAAAAGAAAAGAAAAACAACAAATTGAACTCATGAAGGCAGTTTTGGCAAGATTATAATCTCCGTGACGTCAATCTTGTTCTTGTAGAGCTCTATAAGGAAAACAATAAATATTGAATGTGTTTTTTAGTTATGTCAACTTTACTGGCTGCATAAAAACTTCTAAACAAATATCAATGGGCGTCAAAAAATTTTTTAAATTTCTTGGAGTTTTTCAAACATTATTAGTCACAACTTTGCGAATCAGTGCCTCAAATATTATGTAATGAAAGTGTGCTTATGTTCAAGTTTTAGCTCTCAGTATATCACAAATGATTTATCGAAAAAATTTATGAAATATTTCTGCTTATGCCATCAAGTTCCACAATAATCAAGTGTCATAACTTGGCGCCACTGAAGCTTCCTTTTCCGAGCTCTGAGCTATGAGATCTATATGTTTCACTTCCCTTCCACAAGTCATTGTTTTTCATTTTTCCTTGTTCTATGTAACTAATTGAACACAGATTTAGCCTGTCAGGAAATGGGAGCTGCAAATCTTGTTCCTAAAACCTTATAAAGACTTTGATTATATGAATTACAGAAAAATCACCTATATCAGGAATCGAAAAGAGCTTTGCCTGTCCAATACTAATGGCGTCTCCAATCTACTAGTGCACTGTTTAAATTAATTACGTATTTTGGATAGGACAAGATCGAAAATTAATTTTATAACAAGAGCTAGGATGTATACGAATACGATCAAAATTTGAAGCGAAATTTTTTGCTTTATCAGCCCGTTGTTCTTTAGTAAGAAAAAAATACTCAAAATCAGATATTCTTATCAAAGAAAATTTTTTGAGCACCACCCCCTTTTTTTTAGTTTATTCCGGGAAATTTTTCCATGCCAGTTCTTAAGCTTTTATGAACTATAACTATTTCCTAATAACTCCTTACGCAATTTTTTGAGACTTTTAATTTTCTTACAAATCGGGGTAATATTTTCACAACAAACACAACAAAAGACGGCTTAACCTATTCATACTGATTTCATCCTTTGCTAAATGGAATCATCAGTTACCTTTCGCTGATAATATGTACTTCAGTTTTAATTATTTTATTTTTGGAAAAAATTAAAAAACCTACTACATAATACAGATCAGGTTCTCTGTTCTCTGAAGCATTCACTTTTTAGTGCAAAATCTCCCCTTATGCTCACATACTGGATCAGTTACTGTCTGTAGTAAATTTTCGATTTCATTTTCTTCCTTAAAATGATGAGGCTTTCAAATGACTTTCGATAATATCGACATTTTAAAAGTCGCCACATTTTTTCACAACACTTACACCCTCGCTGTCTATCAATATTCAATATATTGAGTGCTGTCACAGGACTCTTTTATATACTCAGCTGCACATGTGTGCATGAAGTTCACATACACCAGACTGTTTTCACAGTTTTATTAAGCAATAATATTTTTGTTGTCATTTACAGTGGCATTCATTTTTTGTTTTCTTTATTCTCTTTAAACATTTTCAACGTCGTCAACGAATGTCATATCTTGCAGAGCAACGGTACAATAATAAAGCGCATCGTACAAAGTCAAAAGCGGAAATGCCGCCATCATCGTTGAATAATGTATTTGTTGGCGCTACATCGAGCTTATGGAATTCGCAGGATCACGCGACGGGGAGGGAGCATCATCAGAGTAAGTAGCATTCAATTTTATGCTAAATGTAGTATGTGCTTGCAAAACTGTTAGTTTTCCTTTTTATTTTTGTTGTGCAATATTGAATTTTACTTTTATGAAAAAATTATTAAAAAATCAAAAAAAATAATTTACGAGAAAATTTGGTATTTCTTTTTTAATTCTTGAGTAAACCTATCTTAAAGCATTAAATTTCTAAAACTAAAAGTATTTATTAGTCTGCTACATTTGCTTTCTTAATCAATATCCTAATAAATTTTAAGTAACTTATATACTCATATGTCTAAAAATAAAATGACTTCATATTTTTCAAAGCCGTGCTGCTATAACAACCCCCCACTCACTGGCAAGCATAAGAAACTACTTGTAAAAAACCTACATGAGTACATGGGGAAGGTGACAAAATAAAAATAAAGGACAAAATATAAAGAAAAGTCACATGACGCAGCAAAAAAAAAAAAGAACAAAATTAACCGACCCAAAAAACATAAAGAAAATAAATATTTGGCCATTTATTTTATGATTATTGCTGAGGAAACGACTACAGCAGGATTAAGGGATAAAATTATTAAGTAGCGGAAAACAAAAAAAAAAGAAACAAAAAATGGGATGCGTTGCTAAGAAGGATCATAATAATTTTATTTATAGCCTTATGAGTTTATGCTTCAAGGCAAATATGTTAGAGGATATAGCTATAGAAACTACTTTTAACTAACTTTGCTTTTCTAAGGTCTACGTAAAATAAAATAAGAAGAGACTGATAACTTTGGCCCACAAAAAAAAAAACGTGTTATTTGGACTACATATGTGGCTTCAGTACGAGAAGACCGACACTTGTTCGGTTGAGAAAGTCGAATAAGTATGAAAAATGTTCCAAAAAGTTGAAAAAATTGGAAAAAGTGTTAAAAATAGTTGAGAGCGGTGGAAAAAGTCGAAAGAAGTTAAAAAGTTTAATAAAATGAGAACTGTTGAAAAAGAGTGAAAACATCGAAAAAAATTCAGTAGGTCTTACATCAATTTTTCCAAAATTGGCCAATCTCGTTTGTGTGTGGCTTTACCTGCTTTGATTTTTTTTAGACGGTGCGTAGATCCTTCCAGAATTTTGGAGATTTTAGCAGATTTTCAAAGGCAAATTGCATTTAATCAGAATTTTAATCTTTTTATTTTAAGGTCGTTCTTTAAGAGTTTATAGTTAAATTTTACTTTTTATCGATCCTGCCTATAGCTTGTCTCCTAGTGAGACTGTCTTCTGTATTTAAAGCGATAATATGCATTTTTTTTTTCAAGAAACATTACACCAAATACATGCATATTGTTTTTCAATTCAATTTTTGTAGTAATAAATGTATGAATGTCACATTTTTCAAATTTAATAGAAGACAAAACTGAAGCCAAAAATTAGCTTCAATGTAAGCCCACACAAGGCTGATGCTATAAATTTCACTACTAATGTTAGTGCGTGGGCACAAGTGTTCGCGACAAAGCGCAACAGAAGACCGCAGCGTTCAATGTTGCCGCTTGTCAACACTGAACGCGCAACATGCAATAAAAATTGTTGTACAACAATGTGAGCTACATACATGCAGAGTTTTTACTACAGATGTGTGTATTTTGTTAGTTTGTCACTGTATGTAGTTTGTCTTTCTAAAAAGTCACTAACAATCACTAGAAACAAAATACCATATTAAACTGTAGTGGATTTCGCGAAACATGTGCGCAATTTGTTTGCAGCAAATTGTTATGTGACTTAGGGAATCGTTGCGAAAAGGTTTGGATGTAGTCAAATGAATATGGCTGTTGAGTTTTGACCATGTTTACAAATTGTCTTTTGAAATATTTACATACAACGGAAATTGCAATGGAAATTTAAGCTATGCAACGTGTTAATGCGAAAATTTTATTTTTTAAACCATAGCTGAGTTGGCAATTGAGAAAAGTATACGCAAAACGCTTACTTTGGAGATAATTCAGAAGCTATGGAACTGTATTTGCTTCTCCACATTCAGTTTGTAGAAAATTAATTTTGCAATAGCTTTTCTTCAACGGTCATCCAAAACTTAGATAACGTTGAGCTTTAGTTGAAATACTTTTTTGGCTATTGAAAAACTTCATTAGAAATGATGTATGCAGATGTCAGTCAAATCATTTTTATCTTTTTTTTTTTAAAGGATTCTTAACATTTTCCGTGAACAGTGTTAGCACATACATAAAATAAATTTTACTTCATATGTACTGCTTCTATTTGGTCTCATTTACGTTATAATATAAAATTATTTCTTATTTATGTGTTTTTTTATATAAAAAAAAATTTTTTTTTTCTTTTGGACTAGAAATTTGTTGGCACCATTTCACTCCTCAACATATTTATGTATTGATTAGTTGGATCACTTACCAAAATTATCTGAAATTATATAAGTAAAAATTTGGGCTAAATATTAAATGCTTAGGGGACGTCCTTTTATTACCCCTACCCACTGACTCCTCTAGGTGAGATTTAGTGAAACCCGCTATTATCTATCCTGAGGCTAATTCTTTAATTTTTAAATAATTTAATTTATTTGGTATGCTTTACTTCACACCACTAGTACGTACTGTACTAGAAATGTTTCAATTGGAATATTGCAAATGGAACATCATCTTTCTTATTTATACATTTTCAATGCAATGTTTCACATGCAATCATTCTACACTGCTGCTGAAAGGTTTCTTATTGATATGTTCTGAATTTTTCGTAGGAAAAATTAAGATTCTGTGTTGGAAGCTATGCCAAATGAACATAGATTGTTGTCAATTATAAATTAAGAAACGGAAGTGATGACGCAGGTAAAATGAAATAATAATAATTAAGAGTCCCAATAACGAAATAAATGCGTACAATGACGCAATAAAATATGCTTGTTTTTTCCCTCCGTTTCAAATTAAATCAAAAAGGAGACACTGACACGTAGAATTCTATCTGAAATGTAAATGGATGTTCTCTGGAATGTAGCAAAACCTTTATGTAAAAAATTTCTGAAAGGCTTACGAAACATTTCATGCCTAGTGAATATATACTAAATTTTTTCTGTTTTTTAATTAACATGAATTAACAGCCACCAGCTGTCCTGATTCCTAACTCACTTCATTGGTATTCATGTGCTTCCTCTATTAGGGTAGTATAGGAAGAAAGTCATAAGATTAGATGGATTGATTTTTTGATACAAAGTGTTACCAGATATAACAATTTATATTTATTTATTTATTTATTTGAGTATATTGAGGAATCCTTATTCTCTGAGATAAAAAATTTAAAGAGATACTTTAATTGGTCATTTCTCCCTCCCCCGCTTTCCCTTTTTGTGAGATTTCGTAAAATTTGCCGGACCTCCTCCCCTTATAACAATGCTTGATAGTATCATTGTCGAATGCGTTTTTAACATATCACCAAAATACACAGTTTCTATAGTATAGTATACTTATATATGTACGTATATCACTAATATAATTACATCAACTACATGGTTCTTAAAATAAACATTGCCTACTTTAATGTGCAACAAATTAAAATATAAAATTTACTATTTGACCTCTGGCAAAAAAAAAAATGTAAATCAAACAATCAACCTTAAACTATGCAACACACACACAAAAGATAAATATTTGCTGGTAATTTATATGCACACACACACATAAGCAATCACATCCAAACACATACATGCATAGTTTAATGGACATATTGAAAACATAGCAAACATATAATAACAATAAAAGCAAATATTATGACATGGAAGTGTTGGCGTTAGCGTCAGCGCCAACGTAATAATCCACGTATTTGTACGCCAATCAAGAGCCATGTGACATGCAACTTAAAATAAAACAAAAACAAAAACAAAAAAATGATAATAAAGTGCAAAAAATCCAAGCACAAAAATTTGTACTCACACACCACCAATACCAACAGCACCGTCGTAAATGAAAATGACGCACTGCGAACAAAGGAAACAATAAAATCACATGACATTTGTATGTATGCATGTTCTCACATAAGTGTATGCCTGTGTAAAAGTGATCTTCTGTGTAACTTTGCGAGCATTTGTGTGTGTGTGTGTCTGAAATTTTATAGTATTGCATTTATTTTTAACGCCACGACTAACAGCTTCGAAAGCATTTTATTGGCATAAAGCAAAAGAATAAAAATGACAAAAAAACGCAAAGGAAATAGCGCATAAAGAGTACAGAAAAAAAAAAAAAAACAAAACTTGACACTTTGGCAGCACTTCAGAGGATATGCATGTGAAAACAGGGTGAGTGCAGATATGTCTCATGATTTAAAAATTCAATTACTTTGCAATAATGGATATTAAACATATCTATGCCTTTGATTTCTAGATATCTAATTTTAGCTGCAATAAAATTATGAATCAAAACGAAAAAAGGCACACATATTGAAGACTAAAATACGTCAAAAAAAAATTCAATGAAAATATCGAACATCAAAAAAATATATAAAATTGATAGAAATCATAGTTCGAAATACGTCTACATATGTATAACATTGATATAAGTCGATGAGTCAAATTATATTGAAATACATCGGAAAATTATATTAAAGTTGGAAAATAAAGAGAAGTATCACAAACTTTATAAACTGTGAAATTATTAAGACACCTTACATGGTCTATGTACCCACTAGTAATATAAAAAGTAAATAAAGTTTCAATGATATTTCTTGAGGCATTGATGGGCTATAGTTTAAGGCTCTGTTGTTTTTATGTGAATTTATGTTTATATTAGGCAAATTTTACTGATGTCCTCCTGGATTATTACATTCCGTGCGTCACGTTCTTCTTCGTCGTATATTTATTGTAAATTATATATATATGGCGAATATTACAGACAACTTTTGTCCTTACACTATCTCTCGATATATCTTAGCAGTTCTATCCACAATAGCGTATATGATGACACGATGGACGCTCTAATGACCTTGACGATAGATTGCATTGTTAGACTATCGTACTCCGAGTGTACCTTGGGCGTTTTTATAATTTTTTTTATGAAAGTTTGCGTTTCATTTAAGTTTGGATGTTTGAAGATAAGTGATCGAAAGATCAGAAGGAGACTTTATTATAATAAACCTTAAGTTCTGAGCAAGTTTTCCTTAGGAACAATGTACTAAAAGAACATATGGTACACAAGAATTTTTCGATGATGTTTCTTTTAATTTTTTTTTGCTCCATTTTTTTACTTTTATAAAGTGAAGTTTTTCTTTTGTATTATTTTATTTATACCGTCTCAATAAAAAACAATTATTTTGTTTTTTGTTTCATTTCAAGGCCATTTCATACAATTTTACACCCACCCTGCTTTGAAATAAATATCAATTTACCGATGGGTTTTAATTTACTACGTTGATAAAAATGCGTTCGCATATTCGTAAATTTGTTCGACTTTCCCTTTTTTCCATTTTTTAACATTTCGATTTCGTTATTTTTGCTGTGCTCATTGTGTAGTTTTTTTTTTTTGTTAGTGGTATCGTTTTTCCTTTTATGTATTATTTTTATTTATAACTTTTTCACTTTCATGGTTGCTTACTACTCACTTCTGTCCATTTCGATTGCTTTGTTTTATATTACCAAAACACATACGTACATATCAACACAAACACAATCACAATTACACAGAAAGCCAACGATTGAGTTTTTTTTTTCACGACTATCATCACAACAAATTCTGCGACTTTTGTTTCAATTTTCATTGAAGTTTTCCCCTGCATCACCATCGATATTGAAAAAGCTAAGCATTGAATTGCTGGTGTTAAATTTTTCTGGTTATCTTGAGTTTTGTGTTTTTTTTTTGGTTTTTATTGCTAAGAGTGCGTTAAACCCTTTTAAAAAGTTTTATATACAGCACACAAAAGTGTATCGAATTTCACTTGATCTCCCCTGCTACTACTGTCGCATACCCTGGAGCACTTTTACTGGGTGTTGAAACTCTTGAGCGCGCAAAACTTTTGCTGTTTGGGAATAGAAACAAAAACGATAACTTGATAAGACCGCAACTCAATAATATTTTCGAGGTTTCACATACACTGAAAAGAAAGAATTTACTAAAAATGTTTTATTTTCGTTTTCTTTGGTATCATATGTAGTTCTTAATGTTTGTAGAACTTTCAAATGTTGGCAAATTCAACCGATTATGCAGTGCAATATCAAAAATAGCTATGAAGATTTGTTAACTCTCTCACATTCATAGAATTACTTTACAAAAACACGCGCATAAACTTTTACCGCAGCGCATTAAGGTTCTCAGATAAAGGAATTTGAAAGACTCAAGAAGGATGTTATCAATTTTCCATATTTGTGAGCTAAACTGCTCTTCTAAAGCTATTAAAGATATTCAGAAAGCAATATCAGGAATCAAAAATTCACAAAATTTACCTTTTAAGGGTTTTTGGCAATTCGTAAGTATTACTATAATAATTTATTGGATAGAGCTTAAGAGCAATTGGAAGTAACCATTATATAGTTTTTGCAAACAATTTACTCATGTTTCTTGTAATACTTCCTTTACCAAATAATGATCTGTAACGGTTCCGAACTACTAATTGTATAGATAGAGTTAGTTTTTGGGCATATCGAGTGAAATTTCGCTTTAGCTTCTCTATACATTGCGTCCTCTAAAAAGTCAAACTGAAAGTAGACTTTAATAAGAAGACGTACTTTGGTATAATATATGTACTATGGTTGATTTGTGAACGAGACTCTAAAAATATCAGAATTGCTATGAAATCTTTTCCTTTGTATTGCAAAAAAGAACAATATTGCTATCAACATAGCAATAAAGAATTAATTGGAATTTGAAATTTCTTTTCTGAATGGGTTTGAATCTATCGCTCCTACGGCTCTGAGTCGTTTGTAAGTCCCAAACATTTTTTTAAGTCTTTGAAATTCGTTTTTTAAATTCTCTCGTCAAGAACAAAGCCTTTCTTGAAATCATACAATAAAGTGAAATTTGACTTCGTTATTCAACAAATAGCTTCAGTTACTCAAAGATATTGATTGAACATTTAAGAGATACATGGGAAAAAAGGTTAGTTTAAGAACCCGAATTACATTGTGCAAATATTGTTTCAAGGAGCCTCTAGGGTTGTTTTTTTTTTTGTGAAAGTCAATCATTTATTGAATCGTTTTCTTACGTTATATGAAAATATTCTTGTTTGATCCATCATTAGAAAGCTCTAAGCTGAAAATTAAATAAGTTTCTATATCAGCTCATTTGAAAGCAGGACGCATTTTATTTTCAGAGGTTTCAGTTTCAGTCAAATATTTTGCTTTTCTAGTTACAAACAATTCTTTATCTCAGTGTATTTGATTATCTCTACGTTCAATACCGTGTATGTATTGCAGCTTTTTTAAGATTGTGTACAATTTATTTATTATAGATATTTTTTTCGTTATTTCATAGTTTTTCTTTTATATTCCCAGTTAGATGGCACAAATTTGTTTGACAAAATGTCTAGTGCATCCTCTTCTCCTACGGTATTTCAGTTTTATTTCTTTGGGTTCATTTTTTCGTTTTTCCAGTTTAATATGTGTCTTTTTGCCTTTTCTTGGTGATGTGTTTATGATTGTTCCCAAAGGTGTCCTTATTTGAAATGATTGCTTTTTGGGTAATAAAATGGAACATGTGGCAGCAGCATTGTGCTGCGTATATTAAATGGTGAATTGCTAGTAGACATTCAAGTGAAAAAAAGGGCTGTTGCTTAGATATTGATATTCAATATGCAAAAACGTTTTATTAAATGACTCTTCAGTTATTTTAAAGTACTGAAATCAATTTAAAAAAATAAAAGTAAATAAATAAACATAATAAAGACATAAAATAAATTAAGCATGCAATATTATTGCATGACAATATTTCTTTAAAACTTGTTTTTAAGTTTTATTTTATAATTTAAATTTTCAGTACTTTGAATATAAATTAATTTGAGATCTTTTAGTTTTTTATTTCAATACTTAAGAATTTGTACACATTTTTATTTCACATAAGCAGTAGACTGTGCAACAACATAGAATCTTATGGATCTTCAACTTTACAGCATCGATATTTTAATATTTTGTGTAGCATAGTTTCTGGCATTTACATATTTTTTAAAAATTTATTATAAAAACGTTTGTTAATGGTTTTTTTTATTTTATTTGCAGCTCCCGATCACAGCAATTATCGCAGTGATAATACAAAAACTGCAAACAACCATGATGCAAATTCACTTACAGATGATAGTGAATTGTCTTCACTTTCAGCAAGTGTGGCACTTGGAGCACAAAATGCGTGGCACAGTTGCCTCTGGACGCATTCAGTGACCACCACCACAACATTATTTACCACTTACTGGCATTACTTTACGGTGTAGCAATTATTTACAAAAATATGCTGAAAGTTTTCTTAAGAAGTAAAAATAAAAACAAAATAAAATGTAAAATATATAAATAAATGAATTATTTATATATTTAGTTAAGTAAAACTATGTTGAAAATCTATAAAAAAAAAATTTATAAAATACACGCACACTTAAGCTATGTTGCTTTTTTAAGACAAGTTTCGTTGGTTTGAAAGCAACCTCACAATCAAAGTTTGATCTTATTTTTGAGAACTTATCAATTAAACTCTTCAATTTTTATTTTGAGTCCTCATGACTTAACGAGTCTTTTAAATGTAACATTACTTCACGTTAAAAAAGAAAACAAGAAACAGTAAAACGAAAAGATACTTACAAAAAAACATACAAATGCTGTGTTGATACAGCAGCTCTGTGCATACATTAGTGTTAGTGAGAACGAACAATTGTTAAATATATATAAAATGAAAAAAAAAAGACAATTATTTACCAATAAGTAACTGATTAAAAATAAACAAATTAAAACCAAAAAGGAATACAAAGTATTAATAAATAAATAAGAAGCTTTTTAAAATAGTGTATGTGTGAAGTAATGGAATTATTTTTGCTTAAAGTAAGTGACACTGAGTGTACAAAAAGAATTAAAGTAAATAATATTTTTTCAGTTAAAATTTGATATCAGTCGTTTGTTGTCTGATTTAAGAATTACACTACGTTTTATCTTTCAATTCGTGGTATCATTTGGAATCTTGAAGAAAGAGATTATGTTCATATTGACGTTCTATTAGATGCTATATCACATCAATAAGCCGAAATTTTCTTTGAAACCATAATGAACGCTTTTTCATAAAAATAAAAAAGCGATCATTGATAAATATTTATCATCTACATGTATTTATATGTTACCGGCCTAACTAGTTTATAGGATAAACTAGCATTTACTAGGCCAAACTAGTTCATCCGAACTACTACTTAAGACTGTTATCCTCCAATATGGCCATCATCGGCTTCGCGACAGCCTCCGGTCACGGTTCGCTGTAATATATCTAACGCTGGTGTGTAAGCGAAGCCAATGTTCAACAAAGCTGCCAGCTTGCAAGTAAAATGCACTCCGGAGAGCAAATTTTTCTCCCGAGGAAAGTTTCTCAACCTTAATAAAAATGAATGTAAAATATGGCAACGTTACTGCGCTCTTCTACGTAGGTTAGGTTTGAGTGCTGGCCATAGCCTCACATAGATCACAGGGGTCCACAGTGACACCAAATACTCTCTGATTCAGTCTTAATAGCATTTCTTTTCATTTTGGTATTAAAGGTGCCTGTTGTTACAGCAAATTTTTTGATTTCACTTAGGTGAATTTCTGTTTATTCCTTCAATTCAATTAATTTTTTTTTTTAAGGCAGGTCAAAAATTAATTTCTATGGTCTGCTTTTCGTAGAATTTATGACGATTTCTACAGTAGTCGTTAGATACTCTACCCAGCTTAAAAACAAGATATCCAATAACAAGGTGACCAGTAACTACCTGTATCAGAACTACTTATATTCACTTCGTGTTAAGTATAACAATATTCTGTATCCCAAACGAAGAGCAATTCCACGTCTCTTTCACTATTAAAAATAGTTCTCTATATTCTAATAAGTGTTAGCGTTGGTGAGGTGCTGAAAATTTCATGCGTTGTGCCTTTTCATGTCATATAATTTCCCTGATCTTCATTTCATATAATGCGATTAAGAGGCTTTGACCTAAAGGATGCTGCAATCTGTCTGTAATTTAAATAATTGGTTTTGGTTACACATTGTGGCGTAGAAGTCTGCTTCTACTCCTTCATTAATTTTGGATACATGTATTTTCTCTTGCGTTCATTGGGTCCTATCTCCGCGACTTTCAGATTTCTCTTAAGGAAAAGTAATCAAAAATGTCCTATCAATGGATAAACTGGAGATTACGTAGTCAGTGGTATCATTTAAGATTGACATCTTTGTTACGATTTCTGTTTTAGGCAAAGATCTAACTTTTTTTAATTTTCTAATTTTTATTTACTGATTTATTTATTTATTTGTTATTTTAAACCTTTATATAAGTATTTAATTTAACATTTATTTATTTATAGCTTTACAAGCAAACATTATTTGTTTTATTTATATAATAATTTATTTTTTTATTTAAAAAACCAGTTATTTATGTATCAATTTTTAATAGTTTTATTTTCTAATATTTTAATTTCATTAATTTATTTCTTACCTTTTTCATTAAATAATAATTTGTTTTGATTTGGCTACTCATTCTGCTCATTTTGTGCCCAGTTATTTGTAGATTTGTTAGCATAAATAAGTCTTTATATTAAAAGGTATATAAGAATTGATATATAATAGTTCACACTCGTACACAAATACACACACACATAAATGTATTATATATGTATGTGGATATATATATATATACACCCTTGTATAAAGTACATACAAAAATAGATTTAACAGCACAAAATTAAAATTAATAAATGAACAAAGAATCGAAATGAAAAGAAAACAATTTGTATAAAATATAAGCAGATTAAAATATAAGCAAAAATTGCAATACAAGAGGGATAAACTGTTGTTTCATTTATAAAAAGAGTAGATTTTTTAATATGTTCAAGGATATTACTCACCTCTTCTCTAAAAATAAATTGTTGACAGTTGACTTTAGTTTTATTGAATCTGGTCGGATTATAGTTTTATGAAAGTAAACATTTTAACCAAAAGTAGTGGTTTCATTTAATTTTGAACTCCATTCAAACTGGCGACAGATTGATCTTACATTCACATCGACTTTTCATCAGGCTGAGATATGTCATATTATACTGATATTCCCCCAAAAAAAGTATACATGCAAAGAGCTGTTACTCAATTAAATTTCTTAGGACTTTAGTTAGCCGGAACAACACGTTACGTCCTTTATTCTGAACTAAAATCTTTTGCTTATAAATTGAAAACCCCTATTTTTTTAAAAAACTTACACTTGGCTGTTAAGTTTTTTATGTAATTTCTAAGTGTATTCTGTGCTTTTTCTAGAAGACCGCCAAAAAGTTTAAAACGGTATCGGAAGAAGGCAACCACTGATTTTTATTTTTTTTTTTTGTTTGATTCCATAATGTATCTCTTAACATATGTATGTCTAGGGTTATGATTTTAAATTAGTTAATTTTCGCCTAGTACTTAATGTCACGGTCATGCTAATGTTGCATTTTATACTGTCATCTGAGTATTACCCAGTATTCCAACATTTTCGATGTCTTACAATTCTAATCATTTGTATAATTTGGAATTTTAAACAGTTTTCGACTTTTGTATATATATAACACTTTAAACATTTAAAACATATCACGATTATTTCAATGTAGCTACTGCGCTTTTGCGGCATTTCTCAACATTTTGATTTCACTTTTACAACAGTTTTCAGTAATCTCGATATACATAAGTATATCTCTATTTTCAACATTTTTTGTACTCTCCAAAACTTTGTCCTTGCCGACATTTTACGACTTTAATATCATTCTGCGATTTTTTGATGTTTTCAAAAATGTCATACTTTTCAATAATTTTTCGATTTTTGATTATTTTTTGATCAGAATGTCAAATATTTTTCTAGATTTAGTTCAATATTAAATTTTATTAGGAAATCTTGAAGAATAACAGCTCGTGGTTCGGCTCCATTATGGCCCTAGCACTTTGAGATTTTGAGTTGTCAAAATATTGTTGATGGCTACATTTAACTTTCAATAATATTGCAAGGATGCTCGAACACACATGCACAGTAATTTCAGCGAAGGATTCTTATTTACGCTTAATGGATTGAACTAACAATTCGCCAAAATTGCTTTATTTTAGTGTCATTGGCAAAATAACTCCAACCCACCATGGCAAAGTGACATCTACGCAAATGCAACGCTGTATTCCTAAAAATTTTTTGCGAGTAGAAAAAATTAACTTTATTTTTAGTTTTCAGAATGCTCGTTGGTCCGAAAACTCCTGAAAAATTATATAATAACTTCTATGTGAGACATGATATGGTATATGACATTTATTATATATATATTTTTTTGTATTTTATTGCACAGGATTTCCGCTTTAGAATTAAACACGAAAATATTAACAAGGTTAATTAAATGCTGCATTAACATTCTCAATTACATAATTTAATTCAGTTAATTATGACATAATTATGTACGTAAGTGTGTTAGACTTATGTATGATTGAGCACGATACGTGTATACGTATGAAATAAAGTGGATCATAAGCAACTTATTTTCAATTTCATACCTTTTTAACTGTCATAACCCATTTCGACTTTTTTTTTTTTTTTGTTGGAAAAAATGTTAAAAAGGTCAGTGCAGAATGTAATTTCTTTTCTTCAAAAGGAAAGGGAAACTACACTTCCACGTCTAAGCCTCGCGACCGATTTTGATGAAATTCGGTTTGGAGGCAAATCGAGGATTCATCAAAAACATTGAACGATTTTGTTAAATTTGAAATCAGACCCATTGTTTCGAGCTAAAAGAAATTATTCTTTCGATGACTTTTCATTAATCTGGTAATTTTGCTAATATGTTAATAAATTCCAATTTATTTCCTCTCATAAAGTATGCCACCACCAGTAAGAGTTTAATGATATAATTTTTTGACGAAAAAAATGTTCTAAACTTCAGTAGAACCTCCAAATCTCGAAAACTGTATTCCTGATTTCAAAATTTTATAGGTCATGATATAAGAACATTATTCATCTCTGACTTCGTTTACATATATCTGAAATCTATCTTGAGTTTCTTCCAACTATAACAATTTTTATAAAAGATATAGCTGGACTTCCGATGGCTATAACTCCTATGTTAGGTGGCACTTCTCACTTTTACTTTCATACACAGTATAGGCAATAAAATTCACATCACAAAATTATTGTTTAATAAAACATGGAGATGCGTACCCAGAGAAAATCGCAAAAATTTAAATCGATCAGGTGACTAAAAATTACTCATATTTGATAAAGTTTCATCAATATGCAAAAGCTAATTTTATGATCCACCTTACTATGCATGTTAATTATTTTAAATGCCGTCAAATATTAAATAAATAAACAATTGCAGCATATTACCCATATCCATTAAACAACGCGTAAAATAACCACAGCAATGTAACTAAAGAGTATGGCTGGAATGTAAGGATATTAATATCAAATTAAAATTAAAAATATGACAAGTTTAATAATTACATACATCGATAAAATATTGTGGTATTTAAATTAATTAATTTGAAGGAGGAACTTAATAACATAGTTACCAGGTTTAGAACTCAATGAGGACTTTCTAAAAAAATGTAAAAAAAAAGTCGCAGTATCCATATAAAAGTCGGGGATTGGTTCCACATTTAAAATTAACAGAAACAACAAAATATTCATATTTGTGTGCACATTACAGTTGAGTACAAAGAGCTGTAATGTCGAACGTAAGTTGGAAAAAAAAGAAGTTCAGAACTCAATGCTCACTTCAATAAAAACTTTCAAACTAAAATGATGCCTCTCATAGTTTTTGTCTGTTTCTTATACAAAAGAAATTTGCAGAGGGAAGGAGGTTGACGAGCGAAGCAATTACTTAAAATGGACTTGAAACGTGTTCTGGATTGTCCTTGGTACCTGGAAGAACTCATTCTGGTGAGACTTTTAGGAAAACATTATTTAAAACAATCGATTTGAAATTTTCCAAATCGGGCCCGACTCTCCTTAAGGCGTATTTTGGACCCCATTTTAAAAACAAAAAATTAATTGCATCAATATGGCAAAAGCCTGAAACCCTCTTAAGGAGGGACTCATTTTTGAAAAAAAAAAATGCATTGCACCAATAGATACAAGTGTCGAATGTGGACCTTGGAAGTCACGGATGGTACCGCAAACATTTCCAAATGGTGGTGATATAAATAAATCATATTTGTCAGATTCTAAGAAACTAAAACGCGACATTACAAATAGCTAAAAATTTATACACACTTTAGTTTATATATACAGTGAAAGCTCGTTAATCCGAATTATTGATTGCAGACCCTTATTCGGATTAACGATATATTCGGATTACTGAATAGGCTGTTTTTATTAATATTTTCTGCATTTTTGTTATGTCACAAATAGTTGAAGCTCCTACACCAAATTTCTTCGCTAAAATCTTTCCAGATTGTCCGCGATTTATTGCTTCAATTATTTTAAGGTTATCTGCTAATGATAGCGTTCTATGTGCACGTTTTTTGGTCATATTATGCTAAATTCAAATTGAGGTTTTTGCTAACAATGCCAATCAATAACTAAACGCAATAAGACACAAATATTACACATGTACTTCTCATCATATACAACAGGTCTGTATCATCCGGATTTTGTGGTAAAAAATGAAAAGTGTCATATCGAGATTTTCAAGATAGTAAAAGCTAAAATTTCTCTGACTAGTCGAATCACCACAATATTTTATGACAAAAGTATTGGGCAAATACAATTGAGATAGGCAATTTTCTTTCGCTCGCTTGTCAAAAGTGAGTCTCTAGTCTCGATGCCTACGATTTTGACAGTATTCAAGTTTTAGCCACAAGAAATTTGTCTGGGTGAAAAATTAAACTTTTTTTTGGAGGGGAAATGCTCAGCTGTTTTTTTACTCTCATTGTTTCTATCTGAACCATCACATTTTTTTGGGATGATACACTTTTTGTGGTAAAACTTTATAAATATTTACCTATTTTTTTCGGATGATACAGACCTAATATCAATCATAGTAGGCTCTGAATCTCAATGATGTCCCGTTGGTTTTTTATATTTCATTCTTGCTTTTGTCAAAAAAGACACAGCAATAAAAAACAGAAGAATAAAAATAAAACAAAGATTCGGATTACAGAGTTGCAATCAATGCGGAGTATAGAGTATTTAACGAGTCATAAATTCAATTCGGATTACTGGATAATTCGGATTACACGCCTTCGGATTAACGAGCTTTCACTGTATGAGGTTAATTTGCCAAACTTCTTTTGAAAATATAACAAAGACTTAAAAATCACCATGAAGGGCCATTTTATAAAAAAAAATTGCTCAATACAACAAATATTATAAAATATTTAACAAAATTGTGTCACTAAATTTCCAGCTACAATTGACTCATCTTTCAGCTTCCTACACTAACTTTAATTAATAAACGACACTGCCAACGAGATCATTAAATAAATGTTCAACAATTTAATAAAAATAATATCATATTTTAAATAACAAATGACTTTAATTTTTTTCTGGGAAAAATTCAATAAAATACAATAAATTTCCACAATTTATATTACAATCATAACTTATGCATAAAGCGATTTATCCAAAATAAACTTAGCTCTGTTCCATTTCATTAAACAAATGCCATTTTTTTGTTATTGCAGTGATTTTTATTGTTTTACGTATTGTTTTACACTTTAACAACAATGTTTCATTAGCTCTTGCTCTGTTTGTTGTTTTGTTGTTTTAACACAAAATTTATGACTTTGATTCTACGTTTGTAAAACTTTTGCTTTTTGTTATTATTTATTGAACTTTGGCTAGACCTGTAGACAAGTTTCATGCAAGTTTTGTGCACCTGTTATTTTTTGTTGTGTTATTGCGTTTTTGTTTCCGTTGTATTTGTGCTGTTTCTATAAATTATTGCGTTGGAACAAGTGCTTAAAGGTTTTTACTTTCATTTTAAATTTTATGAAAACTTTAGATAATAATTCATGATTATTTTGGAACCAGCAGCGTCGAAATTAACTGTATGGCAGCGGTAGAAGAAATCTTTCAAATGCTTCAAAAACGCGGCATCTGTAATAATCAGGCCTGTTGTGATTTTGATTTTGTTCGGAAGTGGAATCGAAGTCCGCAGTTGAATGTCAATAGAACTTCTAAGTCCAAAGGTCAGAACATGCTATGGAATTTTTTTAAGTTTAAAATTTTTGCTGTTATAATTCAGATAATTTAACGGATTTCCCTATTTCGTATTATCAGGAAATTTCAATTCAAATTTTAGCTGCGTTTCGAAATGAAATCCGAAATGGAATCAGATCAGGGCTGAATACCTATATACTCAATTAAATAACTTTCTTAACTTAAAGTTCGCAGCAAAGATATACTTTGTAATATAATTCCCTTAAAACTAATTCGGTATGCTCAAGTTAAAGAAGCACTCAGTTTCAGAAGCTGCTCAGACCAAAAAATGGTCCAGTGTGATACTAGGACTCTTTTTCATTGACTCAACTAGATTTCGACACGAAACTAAGAAACTGATTTACATTGCCATGCCTTAGTTTATCCGGCTCATCAAATAAGATAATAAACTAAAGTATTAAGTGGAAGTACTGGGTAATACAAAAAAAATTTAAATGATTCCCGATTCCTTTACAACCCTAAAACTTCGACAGGAGTTAAACGAGTGAACTAATATTCTCTCTAAATATTTGAAGGAAGTCATACATGTGACCAAACTTTTATTCACAGCATCATTTGCCAGACATGTTGGATGTTAGAAGGGATATCAGGATAGAAAATCTCACACTATCTAGATTTTCTCTGTTATAGATCACGTGGAGTTCATCATATGTTAAATTTTTTTACCATAATACGCAACTTTGTTGTACTGAGCAATTTGAACAGTACTACATTGTTCAACAAGCTAATCAGCTTTGAAATTGCTATCAATGTCCCTTTCACAGTCACACAGATTGTGTGAACGTTAAAATGATGAGCTAGCTCAGTGACACACGTATGGCGTTTAATTATAGAGATTTCAAAGTAGCCTTAATATTTGAGAAAGTCTTTATTTTTCTTTGGATACAAGACTTATGCTCAACATCTGCTTCAAAAATGCTGCAAATGTCGTTATTATAAACTTCATTGCTTTCGAGCAAACACCATAACTCAATTGGCCATTTAGCTTGAAGCCATCTGTGTGGAAGTTAACGCATACTTGAAGTATTCCTATCTAGTCGTTAAGTTAATAAGAATACCAGAAAAGTATAATACGAATTGATGGAAACAAAATTTAGACTATTCAGAAACATCAAATACGGTGTTCTTCTTTCGGATCAGGAAAATATTTCATTAAGTCAGATGCCGTATCAAACTACAATTTCCTAACATGATAAGTCAAGTGGATAAGAAAAACTAAAAACTTCTCGTGTCAATAAGTGTTGTCCTGATAGCACCACTAATGAACACGGATGCGGCGCCCTGTACCTTGTGCAGTTTTAGCTGTTAAACGATTTTGTCTAAATGTCGAATAGCCAGTTAATTATATGAGTTGATAGCGCTCTTTTCAACACACAGCTATTTGACATGACTTTAAGGCTAAAGTGGTTTTCTCAAACCTCCTTGGATAGTTTCAATTAAGACAAATATCATCCAATATCACATTAAAGTGCAGCTCCATTCTCCTATGGTAGAAATAAATTTAAACGTGGCGTACATTTTGGTACAGTAAACAAGAAATTTGCTTTATGCAATAAATAATTCATCCATGTAACCGATAATCGTGCCTCTTCAGTCACATAAACATCTTGGTTAAAACCGAATATCAGAGAAGGACCAAGCTCTAAAATTATGCGTTAATTTTTTTCAATTTAAATAAAATTAATTTAAATATAATTTTCAATAAAATTTCAATTGTGTTACAGATACACAACAAAGACAAACTTAATTATTTCAGACCCTTGTAAGCAAACACCAACTTTTAATAAATAAAAACACAGAAACTAAAAAAATATCTCTCGAAAACAAATGCAATTAATTTCTGAACTGCCGCTGGCATCAAAAACAGCACATAAAACTAACGAAATTATTCGCAAAAAAAAATTTAAATTATTTTAAAATAATTTCATTTCATTAAATCATAGGAAAAGACAAAGTAAAAAAAAAGTGCTGAAAGTTTGGTCATTTAAAATGTGTCGAGATAAAAAAACGCAGCTCAAAACTTTTTAAGCAGAGGTTTTATCAACAAAATGAGCAAAGGCGCAAACATCATAAGGTAGATAGAAAAATATTTACGAGTATTTTCATAGCCAACTTTCTCTTCTGAAATGCAGTTCCTTTTTCATTCTTTATGTACATAAATTTCTCACTTAATACTAATAAAAACTTGGACATGATCTGGACCAAAAGTCAATTCAAAATGAGAGCGTTCCACATCTTTCACAAGCATAAGCTTCAAAACGCTACACAAAGAGCTATTAAAATAAATGTTGCCAAATTCAATATGTGCACGTTCAGCCAAATCAGCTAGCATAAACGTTTCGAAATATTTTTGTAAACAATATAGTTTTGCTTAGTGACCGATTATTTTAGATTTAAATGGATTTTAAAATATGTTGACGCATTTTGTACCATCTTAAAACAGTATGGCAACGCCGTAACACATCTTAAAGACTTAAATTTTATTGTTAAAGTAATTTTATAGATTTAAAAAAAAATTTAAATCTTCGAACGAACCATTTGGTTTACCTAGGCGCCAAACTTAAACAATTGTTACTTTAGGAAACTATCAAATTTAATAAATATTTTCTTAAAAGTTTTTCACATTTTTTGTAGTAAAATAAAGCCAAGCAAATTAAACATTTTCCATGGAAATATCCACTTAAAAAAAACAAACTTTTACTGGATACGAAAAAAAAAGATCTAGCGTTTCTTTTATAATGACGAAAAAAATACAGACAAACGTTCTGGGTTGCTGTTTAGTAGCAGCTACAGCAAAAGACAACGATGCAAAAAGTGTAACTGCAATACCAGCAGACAGACAAATTTTTACTAAAGACCACAGTAGAGCAGCTAACAAAATTGGTGACGGTCGCCGGTTGACGGTTAGTTAGATGTACTTTCAACAACAACAACAACAACAGCAGATACTACTTCAACTGCACAAAAGAAAGAACGAAAAAAGTCAGTAAAAATGTTGGTCAAACAGTTAATGGAAATATTAAATGTTACTTTATTAGAGCTAATTCGCGCACTTAATGCACTTTTCGCATATTAAAGTTTTTAAAAAAACTAAACTTTTAATAAGCTACATAATTTAAATTTCTAAGTATTACTTCGCAGGATTGCTTATGAGTTATAGAACTAATTAATTTGGATAAAAAGTTTTAAATGGTCTTAATTTAAATGGTCTACTATTGAATAGACAATTTTAAGTTGGCGTTCAAAAATTAAGTGCTTGGAATATTATATATATTAAATGGAGAGAAAAGTTTTATAAACTTAGTTTCTTAAGGCTAAGCCTTCACCTTTTTATGGCATAAACTTAAATGCAAATTTAAAAAGGTAATAAAATTCTCAAGCAGTCAACAGATTGTAGAAGTATTTTAATTTAATTTTCTTAAAATTTTTCTCCCTATTTCGTTTGTAAATATTTTCATTAGAAAAAAAAAACGAAATCACTGCATTTTTAAGTGCGTAACATGTAACATTTACACAAAGTTTATTTAACAAAAGTAACAACGGCAACAACAATTACAACAACAAAAGCAGAAGAGAACGTGCCCACTTAATTATCACACAAGCGCACAAAGTGAAACCAAGCAGAATAAGAATTTTAAGAATTGCAACAACAACAACAATAATAGAAACAACATCCTTTACAACAACATGAGAAATGTTAAACAACAATTGCAAGTACCAAAAAGTACCACAAACAAGAAGAACTGAAGTGCATGCAACACAGAAACACATACGCATAAACATCTTCATACATACATACATATGTATAGGTTATGTATGTACATTTTATTGTGTATGTGAGAAGGAATAAAAAATTTAAAACATAAACTCATAGAAGCGAAAAAGTAAAAGTACTGCTCTTCTGGACAGAGAGGAAGAGAAAACGATATGTGGCATAGTGAAGTAGAGTTTTGAGGAAAAAATCTCCAACCAAAAGTTGTGTATGCACCACATCCCCTAATTTTTGCAACACTACAAAACAACAAACATAAATGCATGTCCACGATATAAAGTCACACACACACGCTTATAAGAGCGGCATGCCAAAGGAAACTGTTTATTTTTTTCACATCGTTTGAAAATAGAAAAAATAACTGGAGTACGAAAAAAGGCAAAAAGAGAGAAAGCGAGAAAAAGTGCATACAACTGTTAGCAACGGAAACGTACAAGTAACTGCACAATCTGCAGTTGTTACAGTGATGAGAAAAAAAGTTACTTAAGACTATGTGAGAAAATTGGCCACAAGAAATATTGCGAAAAAGTTTAAAGAAAATACTTATATCCAAATAATTTGTGCCGACGCATGGATTTTGAAGAAAAACATCCACAGGTTGCACTTATATAAAAGAATTAAAAAAAAAATGTAAAACATTTTGCACAACACTGTACAGCTAGCGCATAGTGAAAAATAAGATTATGAAAAACAACAATGATAAATAACAAAAACAACAACAACCATAAAAAACTAAAATTAAATAAACAAAAAAAAAACGCACCAAAAAATAAAAACAATTTTCTGTTTATTTAAGAGATTTAGTTGCAACGCCAAGTGGCAACGCTAAAGCCGTGGGAATAAAGTGAGAAAAACTAAATAAATAATACTTTAGTGTAGTGTGGCATGAATGTGGAAGTGTGGTAGCAGAAATAAAACTAAAAAGTATAGCAAGCAAACAGAACTTAATTTAATTTATCAAGATTTTAAGCACGTTAGAATGAATATATAAATCTTTTTATTTTTTACCATGGACTTCAAGGAGAATTGCTCTGTAGGATCTTCACCTTAACTTAGAAACGTTACTTATGTTTTCAATGGTAGGACAACTTTTATAATATTATACAATTCCTTGTTTTGTTTCCACTAAAAATGCGCGAGAAAATAAATGGGAGCAACAGACCATAGGTAAGATCCAATACAAATATATACCGTCATATATAAGGAAGTAAAGGCCACCTACAAATAGGACGAGTTATCTACAACGACCTCATAGACGATACTCCACAAGCCGCAGAAATTAGAAACGATCGTACGATTTACAAAATAGCACAAAACTCAGCCAATTAAAGTCAAAAACCGGAGCATATTAACTGCAACAGATGACCAGCTATTCCGTTTGACAGAATATTCGTCTGTGACTATCAACCATTCACCTTAATCTGTGACCGCGTCCAATATTCCTCCCCTTAGGAGATAGAAGCATAGATAAGCCACTTCCATTAACGAAGATAACAATGGACATAAAACCCCTAAAAACGAACAAAGCAACAACCGCAGATTGTATAGCTGCCGAAATGATGAAAGCTTCCCCGGAGTTCAACGTTTAACTTTTGTAACATGTTATTTTCCAAATTTGGAAAGAAGAAATAATACATGAAGACTGGCTAATAAGAACTTTAGCTAAAATCCCTATTTTATCACTATGCCAGAACTGCACGGGTATCTTGACACCTTCAATTCTGTCAATAAAACAATAAAACCAAAAAAATCAAATTTTGAAATATTCTCATAAATCAAAATTAGAATAAGCTTTATCTTTCTACTACGTTTTAAAGTAAAAAAATGTTCTTATGCAGATATTTAAATTTTTTTTAAATTTATTTTTGATGTATAAATATATATTTGCAGTACACAGATATCAACACCGGACTAGTCCAATTTTTTTTTCAAACAAAACGTGTTGATTACTATGTAAAAACCAGCAAATTTCATGCTCAATTGATCATAGCCCGCCAAGTCTGAAATTGTTTTCTCAAAAAACTATTATGTGCGAAATACTTTTTAATTTTTCAATCAACATAGATGAAGATAAAGGTTTTTGATGATTTGCCAAAATTATGTAGAATTGACTTGGCCAGTTTTGCAACGGGACGACTCACTTATTCAGAAACAACTGGCAGGACTTCGCCGGAACAGATCGTGTATTGATCACATTATTAGCCCTTGCATTATCGTGGAGTAGATAAATGATTGATTGGCTTCGTAAGATCTAATTTTCATTAACTGCAGTACTACTTTTGAAAATGATATTAAGCTAAATAATTTAAAATTATGTTTGTATAAAACATCAGTTTTTAACACCACCAAAGAAATAAAATACTTACATATATGCATATATAAATAGGCTTTGAATTAATAAAAAATTTCAGATATGTCGCGACGAGCACATCCTAAGGCCTTAAAATAAAATTGCTTGAAACTTATAAAAGAGCTTATCATTACACTCAACCAAAAGTTACATGTACCGAAATATTATGTAGACATGGTAATATATAAACAAACATTAAAATTGCATTGCCTATATAAATATACAGAATAATTTTTTTGAAATACTAAACATATAATAAAAAGCCACTTAGTTGGTAAGATGCATAGCT
This sequence comes from Meiosimyza decipiens, assembly GCA_963680825.1. NCBI lineage: Eukaryota > Metazoa > Arthropoda > Insecta > Diptera > Lauxaniidae > Meiosimyza > Meiosimyza decipiens. Next base: position 21,027,797 of record OY804260.1, on the reverse strand, counting down.
TATTAGTTGCGGACATAAAAAGGCGTATAAATCAGATACAAAAAAAAACAGTTTTAAAAATTGATGGTCATTTTCTTGTTTCTAACATATCCTTACCTATTTACACTTAGTTTGTTCCTACTAAGTCCAAAGTAATTTTTTTAAATATCACTACATGCAGTATGGTATTTGGATTTGCTTAGCTAAATTCATAAAAAAAAAAAAAATTTTGATTACTTTGATACAAAGCTTTCACTAATATATTGCATTAATTCTGTTTTGGTATAATTAAATTGCTTTGAAAGGAAAGCACAAGACAGTTAGTAACGAAAAGCTTGAAGAATTTTGAACCATAAAATGTGTGATATATTTATTTCCGCAAGAGTTCCTTTTCTGCAAACTTTCTAAAAGCTTTTTAAGTACTACATGCTTTAAGCTTTCTGTTGTCGCATATAACAGAAAGTTTAACAATAAAAGCTTTCACGCACTGTTAAGGCTTGGTCTTGTGAAGCTAGAAACTCAAAGGATTGAGTTTTATTTTATAAACAGTATCTTTAAGAGAAAGTTCAATTTAAAAGTTAAATAAAAAAAAGGTAGCATTTGTGGCTACATTTAAATATGTATGCTTATTGATCTCTGGTTTTTCAAGGACAATAACTAAGTATTCAAAAAAATATCATAAAATGACCATTTAGCCCAAATGTAAAAGTTTTCTATAGATAAAAATTAACTGACTAAACAAAATCAAAACTTAACTTAATCGATATGTTTTTGAACTTTTACTATACGGAAAAGACTCATTCAGAAATTTTCGAACGAGCGAAATTTTTATTCAAATATCTGTCATACGCCTAACCAAACCTAAAGGAATAGCAAGAGTTTCGATATGAAAGCAAATAGCAATTATATAAGACATCTAGAGAAACATTTTTATAAAAAAAAAATATATGTTTTTAAAAAAATTTATTCAAATTTTTTTTATAAACAAAAAAGGCCCATGCTATACATTTTATTCCACATAGTTTTTGAGGCAGTTTGCATCAAAAAGGTGATTAAAGAAGTCGAAAATGCCAAGTGTGCAGTTATCTAAAGAATAACTAATAATTTTTTGTTTCATATTACCACCAAAATTTTTAACAACTGCTATAAAGCTTATCTTTAAATATCTTTAATTCCATTTTAATCTCATATTTTTTCTGCTTTTAGCCATACGCCAGCCTGTGGCATCAAAACTGAACTACTTTTGCAAATTTCAACTTCATTTGGTGTCTGCTCAGATACGCTAAACTTAAATGACTTTAATAAAGTAATAAGTCCAACACGCACTTGCATGCGTGCAAAACGTAGCCCTATGCAGTTTCTGGGTCCATCACCGAAACCCAGAAAAGCTTGCGGATGCCTCTTCTGAATCTCTTCCACACTAAAACGATCGGGATTGAATTCATGTGGATTCTCATATATCTCTGGATCGTAGTGTATCTCCTTGACAGGTATATAAACTTTGGTATCTTTTTCAAGCTTTATTTTAGTGCCAGGAATCTCATATTCTTCCATGGCTATACGTGTAAGCGCAGCAAGCGCTGGATATTTTCGCATAGTCTCTGAAAGAAAGAATTTAAGTTTTCAGTATTTCCGCACTAACATTTCAAAACTTACCAGTAAGAACTTGATCTAAATATGACATTTCCATCATAGCTTCATATGTGAGCTCACCATTATACCGGTCTAAAACGTCAAGAATTTCTTTCCGTACGCGTTCTTGCACTTGTAGATTCTTAGCCAATTCAAATAGCCCAAAAGTCATATTACTCGAACTGGTTTCAAAACCAGCTGCAAAGAATATAAAAACTTGTGCTGCCAATTCTTCCATGCTCATACCAGATAGGCCCTTTACCGGATCCTTTGAATTTTTTAATTCAATCAGTAGATTGATAAAATCTTTACGTTCAATATGCTCACGCTCACGCATTGCTATAGTGTCACGCACCACACGCACAATAAATTCACGTATATCTTCAGGAAATCGCTTAGCACCAAAATGTCTGAGTATATTGAAATATGTCAGTTTAAAGATACGACCACGTATGGAAAAAATTTTCTGAGAAAAAATACGGCGTCCAATCCGTCGAAATTCAACATCTGGATCCTTTAAACTATTACATTCCAAGCCAAAGACACACGTACCAATAACATCGGTAGTATATCTGGCGATAATATCATGCAACTCAACAGTACCATTCGGTGAACGATTCACCAAATCATCAAAAGCTGAGTCAAATTCTTTTGCCACACCCACAATGGTGGGGAACATAAATTTCATTTTACCTGAGGTAAAAGTGGGTGTTAACTTATTGCGCAATTGACGCCATTTTTCACCGTGCAAGTTGAAGAGGTTGCCCGAAAATGGTTCTTCTACTTCATTACGTAACTCTTTACGATCGGTGAATTTGTTAAAATCTTTAATTAGTATGGCTTTAACGACATCAAGGTCCAATATGACAGCAATGGGTTTTGTGAAGATATAGGCACCAGCAATTATGGTTTTACCCTTAAATTCTTTGTAAACTTCATGTAGCAATTCGGAAAAATGCACTGAGCGTAGTTTGAAAATGTGGCCAAAAAGAAAATGTGTCTTCAGTTGTTTTATACCCTGAAACTCCCAATAGGTGTATTTAAAGCGAAAATAGCCGAAAATTGAAGAAATCACAGTGGAGATGAAGATAAGTACAAAAGTCATTATCTAGCGAGATGCGATGGCGTTGATATTTGAAGTAATACTGATTGTACAGATGCTAATGTTGCGAAGATTTTATGTGCCGTTAAGATAAGATGGTACACAGATGACGAAAATGCTTAACTCTATAGATATGGTTATCATTTTATTATTATACTCTTTGCTTATGTGATTACTTGAAGTCTTAAAATGACAAGTCATGCGGAACCTTTTTTATAGGTACTCTTAGACGTGTACATATATATCGGCAGCAGCGATATCGTTGAAACTTGCGGATTTAGTGTAAAGGTTCACAAAATTAAGATTTGCCAATTTTCAAGTTTTTTAAGGGCGTGTTGCCGCCCTTAATTTGAATTTTTCATGTTTTGCAAACCTTGCAATATATTTCAATAAAATTTAATAAACAGATGCAAATTAAAGTTGAGATGATATAAAAATATGCGAAATAAGAAAACCGGGCGTAAAAATGTCAACAATCCACTTGATGTGGATAATCCATTCAACGAACTCTCTCATAGCTCTCTTCGATCAATAGACTCCAGTTGTTGTGCCATTTGAATTTTGTAGACACAAAAACTCGAATCTTTCGTGAGAATGTGTTGTAGAAAGTTTGCAAAAATGCCCACTTCTTGACAACGAATCTGCTGCGATGTTTTGTGTTGAACGACTTTTTGAATTACGGCTCGTCTGCTTTTATGTTGTAATTATATTAATGAAGTAAAATCACGAAAAATTTCCAATTTCTTAAAAATAGCGCTCAACAATGCGAAAGCGATGTTTTTTGTGTAGTGCTGAGTTTTTAATAGCCCTGAACAGTCAGCTGTCATGCTGTCTTTTATTTTCAACAAAATAATTTTTCTGCTCAAATGAAGTCAAATTGAAAACTTGCGGGAATTTCAGCCCACTCTTTATAATCTCAGTTTATAAATTTTCAAAATTTCTGAATTTTTCTAGCATTTCTTATCATAGTTTTATTTAAATACTTTTAATCTTTATAAGGCAACAAGGTAATGAAACAAGTCTACATTATGCCGTAATCATGACTGTCAATATGTTATATAATATAATTAAGTACTTTTTAGAAAATTGAATGTTGAATAAGAATATTTTTATTAAGTCAAAGCACACCCCATCCTTCACGATCTCGGAAAGTGGCTTATTGTCCAGAGAGGAAGCTGAGGACTGTAGATTTTAGAAAAATATGTGCTTATTAGATGCAATCTAATGAAGAAGTTCCTTTTTGCCATTCTTCTTGGCTAGAGTTAACGGTTTTGGCTCAAAGTAAAGTTGTACCGGTTCAACCGTAGCATGAAACGAAGGTCTTCTTCTTATTTGTTTTCTGAAATCTACGCATGAAAAATTCGCAAGTCATTGAGACTTTCTTTGTCACTCGCTTGTGTCGCCTTACGTAGTACGGTGGTATTTTTTCGTTCTTGTTAATGATTTTTTTAAGACAGAAGTTGTTCATTCCATAGACCATTCATTTTATTGTCCAAGTAATGATGATCCATTTGCAGACAGTTTGGCGTTCAGAAGCGAATTCTAAATTGTCATGAGTGCTATCATTAGCAAAATGTTTCGGGTCAAAACTTCTCGATGTCCTCTAGCAGTTTTGTCACAAACTAAACTTAAACCATTTTATGTGTAACATAATGTAATGTGTTATTGCTAACACACAAGTGACAATTCGGATTAAACACACATTTTTAAGACTTTAAGTTATACTACTTTATCGCCCAGCGGCTATTAAGTGTAAAGAAATCAATTCTAACAATTGATGTCATTAAGCGATAAGCAAAAAGTATAATGATAATTTTATAGCCATTTTACTACATAAAAAATATCGATTATTCTTAGCACTAATCTATCAGTACAACACCATAATTATAATTTACATTAAACTAATAACACAAATCAGTTTAAACTTTTGATAATCGCATAAGCACACGATATAACAATAAAATGATACGCCTCATATCTATGATGCTATGCGCTTTTGTCATCTACGTCTAATCTTATCGTAAGAGCACAATAAATTTTGTTTTATTTATATAATTATTGATTTCTTTATTCTGAACACAATACGATTTCAAATTGTCAGTCACCTAGAATTACTCATCAACATTATCAAACATAAACATTGCAACTTTATCAACGGCAAAATCAGTATTACCTCAATCATCAACGCCACCACAACTCGCCACATAATGACTTTTATATTTATCTTTATCTGCACTGTAACTTCTGCAATTTTTGGTTATCTGCGCTACAGATACAGCTATTGGGAACTTCAGGGAGTAAAACAATTGAAAACACATTTTCTATTTGGCCACATTTTAAAACTTGACTCATTACATCTTTCCGAATTGCTACATGAAGTCTACATAGAATTTAAGAGTCAAACCAAAATAGCTGGTGCCTATATCTTCACAAAACCCATTGCTGTCATATTAGACCTTGATGTCGCTAAAGCCATACCATAAACCATGAATTGGTGCAACGCTCAGAGAATGGCACTGTTGAATTACATGATATTATAGGCAGATTTATCACCGATATTATTGGTACGTGTGTCTTTGGCTTGGAATGTAATAATAGTTTAAAGGATCCAGATGTTGAATTTAGTCTCATTGGAAAACGATTTTTTTTTTTCGAATTTATATTCTATACGTGGTCGTATCTTTAAACTGAAATATTTCAATATACTCAGACATTTTGGTGCTAAGCGATTTACTGAGGATGTACGTGAATTTATTGTGCGTGTGGTGCGTGACACTATAGCAATGCGTGAGCGTATTAAACGTAATGATTTTATGAATCTACTGATCGAGCTGAAAAATTTGAAGGATCCGGAAAAGGACCTATCTGGTATGAGCATTGAGGAATTAGCAGCACAAGTTTTTATCTTTTTTTGCAGCCGGTTATGAAACCAGCTCGAGTAATACGAGTTTTGCACTATTTGAATTGGCTAAAAATCCGCAGGTGCAGGAACGTGTACGCCAGGAAATACTTGAGGTTTTGGGACATCATGATGGTGAGCTCACCTATGAAGCTATGATGGAAATGACATATTTAGATCAAGTAATAACGGGTAAGTTTTTAATGTGTCGGAACGAGGAAGTACTCAAAACTTAAATTCTTTCTTTCAGAGACTATGCGCAAATATCCAGCGCTTGCTGCGCTTACACGTATAGCCATGGAAGAATATGAAATTCCTGGCACTAAAATAAAACTTGAAAAAGATACCAAAGTTTATATACCTATCAAGGAGATTCACTATGATCCAGAGATTTATGAGAATCCAAATGAATTCAATCCCGATCGGTTTAGTGCCGATGAGATGAAAAAAAGGCATCCACAACTTTTCTAGGCTTTGGTGATGGACCCAGAAACTGCATAAGACTACGTTTTGCACGCATGCAAGTACGTGGAGGACTTATTACTTTACTAAAGTCATTTAACTTTGGCGTTTCTGAGAAGACACCAAATGAAATGGAAATCAACAAAATTAGTATGGTTTTAGTACCGAAAGCTGGCGTATGGATAAAAGCAGAAATGCTGTGAGTGTTGATGTTGATGACTGCAACGATGTGCTAGACATGAGATAAAAATAAAATTAGAATCACTTACAGATAAGTTTTATAAAAGCTGTTTATAAAGTTCTTTTATAGAATAAAACCGAAATAATGAACTGAAATAATTTTGCATTTTTTCATTTGAATATATTTGAAAGTAATGATAGTAGCAAATCTCACTTAGTCATTAATTGCAAATGAGAAGTAAATACATACACACATGCAAACATGTGTACACATAACACACCACCATCTTCTTGAAACCATATCTTGCAATTAAAGTACATGAAACTGGAGTTTGGAAAATAGCCACATTTCCGAAGAGAAATGGTCCGATGATTCTTCCAGCCCAAAACCCGCAACAACTAGTAACATGTTGTGCATGCATTTGTATCTCAAAAAATTTTCTAATTTTTTTAAACCGTAAATGGGACAATTTCGACAATTAACGTAGGCACCATCATCCATTCAATGAACACTCTTCGTTGTTCGTGATAAATTGTCTTCAAATCTTGAAGCAATTGAACTTCGTTAGCATACAGATGGAAGTCTTTCCTGAGGATATGAAGTAATAAATGTAACGAATTGATTTTTTTCAGTTGTTAACAAAAGATTTTTCACTTTTTTGAAATATTTTTCAGCAAAGAAAACGAGTTGTTCTTTCGTGTAGCGCTCCATTTTTAATGCGACTGAACAGTCAGCTTTCTTTTTTCTTCACAACAAAACTGTTCTGCACAAACGGCGCAATAATCAAACTATGCGTGAATAATGGCACACCTCTTATAAGCTCATGATATAAACTTTCACAAGGCTAAACTTTTTCTAGCATTTCTTATCACAGCTTTATCATGCCTGCCAATATGTTAAATAATATAAAATAATACTACTTCAGACTAAATGAAATTCATAAAATCATTACGTTTACTATGCTCACGCTCACGTGATTCAATACTATCCCGTACCACACGCACAATAAATTCACGCACAAATACAGGAAATCGATTACTACCAAAACGTCTAAGTATATTGAAATAGGTCGGTCTAAAGATACGTCCACGTACAGAAAAAATATGTGGAGAGAAAAAAAGTCGCCCAATGCGTCAGAATTCAACATCTGGATCCTTTAAGCTATTACATTCCAAGCCAAAGGCACACGTACCAATAATATCAGTGGTATATCTGACTATAATATCACGTAATTCAACCAAAAGCTGAGTCAAATTCTTTTGCCACACCGACAATAGTGGGAAACATACTTACTTACTACGTAATTGGCGCCATTTCTCACCATGTAAATTGAAGAGGTTGCCCGAAAATGGTTCTTCTACTTCAATACGTATTTCTGTACGATCGGTAAATTTGTTAAAATCTTTGGTTAGAACGGATTTAATGACATCAATATCCAATCTAACAGCAATGGGTTTTGTGAAGATATAGGCACCAGCTATTTTGGTTTGACCCTTAAATTCTATGTAGACTTCATGTAGCAATTCGGAGAGATGTAATGAGTCAAGTTTTAAAATGTGGCCAAATAGAAAATGTGTCTTCAATTGTTTTACTCCCTGAAGTTCCGAATAGCTGTATCTATAGCGCAGATAACCAAAAAATTAAAAAAACTGTTCAGATTAATATTAATATTAAAGTCATTATCTATGTACTTGTAAAGTAATTCTGGCGTTCAGGTTTAAGGTAATATTAGTTGTCCAGTTGCTAATGTTGCAGAAGTTTTATGTGCTATTACGATAAGATTATACGTATACGTCAAAAGTGCTCAGTTCCATAGATATGAGGCTTATTTTATATATATGTATATTGTGTGCTTATGCGATTGCCTGAAGTTTTAAAATATTAAACTATATGGAACATTTCCAATCGTTAGTATAGAAATCAATATGCGGCAGGTGGTGATGCAGTGTTTATTTAGTGAGGTATAGATTTTGAGGTCTCTGAACTAAGTTTTGTTTAGTTCTGTTGCGGTGAATGTTTTGTACTCGAATAGTTATCAAAACTTTATGTTTGTTTGAAATTAAAGATTCAATGACAGTAGCACGAATGATGTGTTTTGGGACAAACTTAGTGAAACTGAACTGAAGTCTTGTGGTGCTGGGTGACATTAATTTGAATATGTTAAACGAGGAAATCTATCGTAGTACTTAGTTGCCCTCCATTATCAAAAGTTTACTATCTTTATCGAAAACTTGTTTTATAAAATAATTTCATTAATTTAATTATATATACATTTAAGACTAAAAATTATCATATGCCAATCGAAGCAAAATTATCAAAATTTTTAATAAAGTTTATTGTAATACTTAGTTTTAGTAAAAAATATTTCTGTAACAAATGTTTTATTAAAAATATTTTATAAAACTATAAAGAATTTTGAAAAGTCCAAAAAGTTTTATAAATTAATCAAGACAAAGAAAAGATTTCAGTAAAAGCTTAAGATAAATGGTTGGAGAGCATATAACAGAGGTCTAGACTAGCATTTGAACTTTTCAAAAATGCGTTAAGATTAGAGTTCCATGCACCTTTTTGTGGTCAAGCGCTTTTCTTTATTTCAATTTTTTCGATAAGATAAGCGAAAAAAATATTACTTCCAACAATATAAAAAAAGTTTTAAAATTATTTCTGTGACATTGACATTGTGATTTTATCAGAGAAATATATTGGGTATTTGTTGATAATTCTCTAGGTGTACATAAATCTCTTGTATTTTTGATGCTCTGCACAATGCGATATACAGAAAAAAGTGAAATTGTACTTCATCGTTGATGAAGACATATTTCCGTTTAGTTCTTCGCTAACATTAAAAGCAATTTTTTATAGAGTTCATACATAATATGATAAAATCTTTTGGATCAATTAACTTGACAGTATCTTTGCTTAATTTCCGTCTGGAAAAAGTTTTGTTGAATTCTATAGGAATTTTTATTTGTTTCCATAGGAAATTTTTAAAAATTTCTTGAGAGTGGTAGAAATTCTCTATAGATGACAAGAGCAAATCATATTTGAGTGCTTGAGTGTTTAAGGATTCAGCTTGCGTTCCTTTGGCTTTAAGCACAGCATTTAACTTTCTGGGCATATATTCCACAAGATTTTTGGTAGCAACAGGCGATATTTTATTGCATTCCTTTGTTATTGCCGACTTTAAGATATTTTTGTGCAAAATAGCGCTTTGTCTTATGTCTCCATCAAGATAAGCACGTTTTGGATCATTGCCCTGTTAGAAGAAGCAGTTTTTCGATAAGCCCGAATTCTGATTTTCTCTCAAAATGCTTAGCTAATCCATTTCATTCATAGTTGAATCGACGAAAACATGATTTTCGACACCTGCTGCCGCCATGTAGCACCAGACCATAATCTCTCTCGTTTTTCATTTGCTATATTTTTTGAGATTTCTTCATGTCAAAAAGTTTGAATTTTGCTTTTGTCACTTAACAAAATATTTATCCAAGTCTGGGAATCCTTATTTCTATATTGTTTAGCAAAGTCTTCACGATTACAATGTAGACCATTTTTGAGAAGAGCTCGCCTGAATTTTGACCAGAGCAAAACTATCGAAGACGAAGGTCTGATAACCCCAAATGCGACAATTTTGATAATAAAAGAAGCCCTGAAAATAATCCTCATTCACTATTCCGAGCAAATTTTGTACGAAAATTGCGAACTCTAACTGCCAACAAACTTCATTTATTTTCAAATAATGCTTGGTTGTCCTTTCGCAAAGCGTTTCATATTTCAATTCATGTTTCATAATTAAAACAAATCTAGACCGCACAAGCAGCGCAAAAATCACAACATGCGTAAGTTTTGAGACAAATCATAGAATAAATTTTTTACTATGTAATCAATTATATTGAAAAAGATTGCCAAAGGTCAACTGTCTATTTTGATAACACTTTGTCCATAACGTGGGATTCCCTTCAGTTGTAGCTTTTTTGAATTTGGCATAACAGTATATAAAATCCGCCTACTTTAATCTTCGAAAATTTGCAAAAAAAGCATTTGTAAACGTGCTCCTATGTGATTTTAAAATTTGAAAAAAACTATGCTCGGTGGTAAGTAAGTAAGTGGTAAGTCCGACAAGGCTAATGCTACACTGTAAAGCCACAGCAGAAATTTTCAAAGATCGATTTTATTGCTCAGCTTAAAAGATGCCTTAGTACCTTAAATTTTATGGCGAAAATATATCTCAGAACTCGATTTCGTTCAAAAATTAATTTTTTTTTTTATGTTTTCAAACAAATAAAAAATTCCAAACATTATTTAGTTTTAGAATATTAGTTTTTAGCGACTGATAATTTATTATATTAAGAATTATTACATTGAACTTGCAGTCATTTTGCAAAGACCAATATGATCGTTAAATTTTACTTAACTGATCAATGCTTTTTATTCAACAAACATGACAAAGATAACAAATGGAACAATTTAACCTGGTAATTGGTGACATATGTTTCGGCTACTACCACATATATACACATTCTCATATGTATATACATAGCCTCATCAGACCAGTTTTTGGTTAATGTTGTACATGGGATCGAACCCCTGACCGTTCTTGAATTGCAATGTTATTTTTGACGGTCTTTGCAAAATGACTGCAAGTTCAATGTAATAATTCTTATTATTTAGTTTTATTATTTCTCTTTTATTCTACATAAAACCTTTATTATCATTTTCTATAAAACTTATTTCATCATGATTTCAGTTCTATTTTTATCTCAAATCTACCACATCTATACAGTTATCACTTATATCTTTTCTGCTTTTATCCATATGCCAACCTTTGGTACTAAAACTATAGTATTTTTTGAGATTTCCACTTCGCTAAGTGTCTTCTCTGATACACTAATCTTAAATGACTTAAGTAAATTAATAAGTCCTACACGCACTTGCATGCGTGCAAAACGTAGTCCTATGCAGTTTCTGGGTCCATCACCAAAACCCAGAAAGGCTTGTGGATGTCTTTTCTGAATCTCTTTGACACTAAACCGATCAGGATTGAATTCATGTGGATTCTCATAAATATCTGGATCATAGTGTATCTCCTTGTATGGAATATAAATGTTGGTATCTTTTTCAAGCTTAATTTTAGTGCCAGGAACTTCATAATCTTGCGTGGCCACTCGTGTAAGCGCAGCAAACACTGGATATTTTCGCATAGCCTCTGATAGAAGAAATTAAAATTCAAGTGATTCCTTATTCCGAACTTCCAAAAACTTACCAGTTATAACTTGATCTAAATATGTCATCTCCATCATAGCTTCATAGGTCAGCTCACCATTATGGCGGCTTAAAACTTCCAGTATTTCCTTGCGTGCGCGTTCCTGCACCTGTGGATTCTTAGCCAACTCTAACAGACTAAAACTCATATTACTCGAGCTGGTTTCAAAACCGGCTACAAAGAAAATAAAAAATTGTGCTGCCAGTTCTTCTATGCTCATACCAGATAGGCCCTTTTCCGGATCCTTTGAATTTTTCAGCTCAATCAGTAAATTCATAAAATCATTACGTATAATATGCTCACGCTCGCGTGTTGCAATGGTATCACGCACCACACGCACAATAAATTCACGCATGTATTCTGGAAATCGCTTTATACCAAAATGTTTGAATATATGGAAATATGCCACCTTAAAGATACGTGCACGTATGGAAAAAATTTTCGGAGAGAAAATACGTCGGCCAACGCGTCTAAACTCAACTTCTGGATCCTTTAAGCTATTACATTCCAAGCCAAAGACACACGTACCAATTACATCGGTGGTATATCTGGCGATAATATCACGTAATTCAACAGTACCATTCTCTGAGCGTTGCAACAATTCACCAAAAGCTGAGTCGAATTCTTTCGCCACACCCACAATGGTGGGAAACATAAGTTTCATTTTACCTGAAGTAAAAGTGGGTGTTAACTTATTGCGCAATTGACGCCATTTCTCACCATGCAAATTGAAGAGGTTGCCCGAAAATGGTTCCTCTACTTCAATGCGTATTTCTGTACGATCGGTAAATTTGTTAAAATCTTTGATTAGTATGGCTTTAACGACATCAAGGTCTAATATGACAGCAATGGGTTTTGTGTAGATATAGGCACCAGCAATTTTGGCTTGACCACTAAATTCTTGGTAAACTTCATTTAGCAATTCGGAAAGATGTATTGAGCGTAGTTTTAAAATGTGGCCAAGTAGAAAATGTGTCCTTAGTTGTTTTACACCCTGAAACTTCCAATAGCTGTACTTATAGCGCAGGTAACCGAAAATTAAACAAATCACAGTGGCGATACAAATAATTATAGAAGTCATTTTGTAGACGCTTGTGAATTGGTGGTGGCGTTGATGTCTGAACAAATACTAATTGTGCATTTAATTGAATTCCAAAGGTTTTATATGCTGTTACGATAGATTTAATCGCAGATGACAAAAGTGCATTGCTCCATCGATATGGGACTTATCGTTTTAATATTTAATTGTTCATATGCGATTGCTCAAAGTTTAAAAATTTCAATTTCAATTTTATGGGGTATCTGTATTTATAATTGAAGCATATATTGCTTAGATAGCTAAAAGTACATACTCTGTAAGTCAGCGATGGACGAAATAGGAAAAATAAGCCAATTTTAGCTCTTGACAACAATCATGACGTTTTTCATACTAAATAATTAATTCCATATTAATAAAATATTAATGCCTATTTTTCAGGTTGGAACACTAAGTTGGCCTCTTAAATGTTTCAAATCATACAAAATTAATTTAATGAAAATAATTAAAAGAATAAATTGTATCAGTTTATCAAGAATAATAGAAAAGTTTTTAACATAAGCCATAGATAAATGAGTGGGGAGCGTTTAACAAAGGCCAGCATTAAGATTTTTTGAGAATGTGTTAAGATAAGACTTCCATGCATTTTATGGAGGTCAAGAGTTTTTTTCTTTTTTTTTTAAATTTGTTCGATAAGATAAGCAAAACAAAATATTAGTTCTAGCAATTTTAATAAGATGTTTACATTATTTTTGTGTCATTGACATTGAAAATTTATCAGAGAAATGTGATTGGGAAATTGTTATTAATTGTCTGAGTTTACTGAAAGTCGGTTTCATGTATTTTTGGTGATTTACTTAATGCGAATGTACAGAAAAAAGTGTATTTGTACTTCACCATTGGAGACATTAATAGTAATTCTTTTAATAAGTTTATTGTAAGAAAACTTTGTTCAATTAATTTATCAAAATCTTTGCTTAATTCGTTTTAAGAAAATTTTTTTTAATTTCTTTCATTAAAACATTTTTTACAATTTTTTCTTTCAAGTCTTCTCGTCAAAGTTTTCAGTATATCATTTTAATAATATAAATTGAATTATATTGATTTATTTTTACTAAGGGTATTCCTTCAAATGGTGCAAAGCTCTACAGTTTTCGAGCTTGTTTGCTGGAACACCTAAATATCTGCTATTAATCTACTATTTTCACAGTTCTACCAGTGTTACCGAAGCCAAAATAAAATATATCACACAAAAATAAATAAATAAAAATTTATTTAGTCAAACTGTTTTGATCACTATGTGACACAATGCAATGTTTCTTTGAAAAAGTTAGTTTTAATCATTATAAAATATTAAAGGAAGAACTAAGTAAGTAAATATCAAAACAAAAATATGAAATTGAAATAAAAATTCTGAAAATCGCGCTTTTAATATATTAAGTAATCGTTATTTGAAATGTATGTGCAAATTCCAAATGAAAATTTCAAAGTGGCTGCACATATTTTTTCTCAATGACAATACATTTCAGTTTCTAACTTTACAAGGATGATTGTTCATTAAACTTTTTCGAGTGTCGAAAATGTGCTCAGCTTGCTCAGTTTTAAAAGAATCTTCACGTTTAGAGGCTTAAAAAAAGAAAAAACGTACGGCGCAGCATGTCACCTAGTTACACTCACCAGATGAAAACTGATTTTACGAGTTCTTCGCCTATGTACCTCTTCACGCAGGAAACTTTCAGTTGAAAGAAAACAATTCGTTTTCAACGTAATTATTTTTTTTCTCGAAAAGTACCGAGATCCCAATTTGTAACTTACTGGACTTCTAGGGAACTATATATCACAAAAAAATTAGGAAAGAACTTGAAGCGGGTATTTTTCAAAATTGATATAAAAACTTCTTTTTCCAAAAAATGTTATTAAGTATTATTTTTTCTCATAGTACTTTCTATGACGAGCCATAAAAAAAATAAAGCTTTGATTTTTTTTAAGAAATTCAAAAATTAATATCTCCGAAATTTTTTTAATCTTCCCGAAATTATTTCAGGATTTTGTTCAACACGTACAAGAAATTCGATCAATTTTGTTGACATTGCATGAAATTCTTTGGATCACTTCGCTTGGAGTTGATCTTTTCATATATTTTGTTTGATTCTATTAATGTGTGCTGTGAATTTCTTCATAAGAAAATCTCAATAGCGAATTCTTTTCAACAAAATAGGATTAACAATGTCACCACCTGTATTAAAAAACATGATGAAACAAACCCACAAAGTTTCACATAAACAATGCCACTAAATTAAGGTTACTATTCAATTGAATGTGAATTTCAATTCAAAACATGAATGAAATTTCAGTGTTACGAGAAAAGAATTTGAGAGAAAGATAGAGTAAAGATATATCGCATGAGCGGATCATGCATGTAATTAAGCAGTAAAGTGCATGCAAAATCTATATATTAAACACATACACACACACACACGTGCACACTGAAGCGAACGAAATAACACAACACAAGTGCAGTAGAATTTGTAACCAAAATCCGCAAGGCAACACACATACTTAATATATAATTATATGTTAGACCAGGAAGTGAGCAACTAAAGTTGAACGAAGATTATGACCAAGAGAAATTGTGTGTTTATCCAGCTAAGAACGATAGCGTAGCAAGGAAGGTAGAGCAAATTTATAAGGGTAAGGCTTAGGAGATAACTTTTAATAAGCAAAAATTACAAAAACTCGTCATTTTTGGTTCCATGTGCAAAGAACATCGCACTTTGTAGTAAAAAAAAAATTAATCTGGGGCTGTCTAAACTTTAGCTCCAGTGGTGTCCTTAAGCCGCTGGCTTGGAGTAGTGTACTACAAGGCATACCAAAAAATGAAATATTGAACTGAAACTAGCAAGTCAGATAAATCACATATTGATGAAAGCGAATTTCGAAAGTTCAATTTCAAGTAAGTATGTGGATATAATTACAGACCCAATAGGAATTAAAAATAAGCAAGTGAACTGGTAATAGCTTCTGGATCAAAATAATATCTGGACTCTTTCTGTGCTCTACTGCTTGTAATCAAATTCGCAGCATACTTAAAAGTTTGTTATATATAAACGGGGTATTATTTTCCAAGACAAAAAAAATGGTTAAAGCTTAAAGTCTCTAAAGTAGCTAAAATTTTACTATTTCTCATTGAGAATTTTGGCATACATTAAGTAGCCGAAAAGGTATTTTAATTAGTCTGCCAGAAGTAACTTTTATTTTTCAGCAGCTAAATAGGGTGTAGTGCGTGATTTTTTCTGACTTTCTGTAGATATTAAGAGTGTGAAATTATTTGTAAGAGCACTAAGTTTTGAGAATTCGTCGGTATTTCAAAAATGTTACCAAATTAAGATACATTCTTTTATTTTTTGATTTTAATTTCTTGGTTCAAGTACGAAAATGACACTTTAGTACACTTTGAATATAACATATCATTTCAAGCATCCATTTTTAAATTTCTGTTGGGCCTACAAGTGTACAAAATACATAACATCAGTAGTGCAACATCAAGCAATAGGTAGTTAGCGACCAGTCGGCGGCTTATCGACGGAATTCAATTAAATGAAAATACTCTACATGTGTTGACGGCTTCATCATAAGCCACAAGGTAAAATGGCATAAAGACAATAATCTCAGTTGGAACGGTAAGAATGCAAAGGATTGGCAGTAGAAATGGTTCCTTTTCCCCATAGCTTTCACCTCCAATTTTCCTGGACAAACAGCATTGGGTAGCATGTTAGCCTCCTGAGAATCACGGTTAGGCACAAACGCAATCGTGCGTAATAACCGCATCGCTTTCTGTCTTACATGGTAAGGTACAAAAGCAATGCTGTAGAAAGACAAAAACTTACTTTCTAACACAAACGTCAACAAGAATGCATATTTTGATTGTTAATATAAAGGTATGAAAGCCAAAGAACGGAAAAAAAAACCTAGCTACAAAAAAAATCAAATTTTCGACCTTCATTCCATATGTCTTCTGTCAAAAGAGCTTTGTAGCAAACGCTTTTAATTTTGGGACAGTTTCTACCAGTTTCCAACTGGGATGTTTCGAATGTTAGAAACAACAATTTTATGTTACCTGAGTACTCATGTGTATGAGTGATGATTAATGCAAGCGGAAGTGCATATGTAGAGGAAATGATGAAGATGATGATGCTGCTGCTAAAGTCAACTGCTATATGGATACATGAGGCAGCATAGGAAGTGTAGAGAGAAATCATGAAATTTTGTGAGGAAATTTACACTGTGGTTGCGATTTGGCTTTTGGTTAAAGTTCCACTAATATTGTTGTTGTTTTTGTTGCTAATGTAAAGTTGTTGACAATAACATATTGAATTTGTAGTTGACTGTCAAGCTTAGTGGTGCACTTTTATAGCAAGAATGAGGCAAGTAGAAAAGTATTGCAAATTAGTCAGATGTAAAAAAATTAATCATCAT
Source organism: Meiosimyza decipiens (assembly GCA_963680825.1). NCBI lineage: Eukaryota > Metazoa > Arthropoda > Insecta > Diptera > Lauxaniidae > Meiosimyza > Meiosimyza decipiens. The sequence goes on along the minus strand of OY804260.1, from coordinate 21,010,767 downwards.
GATGATGAATAACTAAGTAAACATTATTACATTGAACTTACAGTCACTTAGCAAATAACAATATTCCTGTAAAATTAGTTAAATGCACTGAAACGAATAAAAATAAAGTGCTAAGTAAATAAGAAGAAGGAAATAGAGATATAGTGATCTTTCTAATAAAAAAGGCTCAAAAAATAATGAAAAAATATCAAAATAAAAGACTTAGAAGAATAAGAAGAAATAAATTTCAAAAGAAGAGATTTAATGAGAAATAAAATAAAAATAATAAATAAGAAGAAAATGAAATCGATTTAACACACAAAATCTGTTTCAAGTTCTTTGGCTAAGAATGCTTTATATTTGAAAGTTAAGGAAACTTTTCACTTGTCTCACTAAATGCCAAAAAGTGCGATTATAACGATAGCTCTGCATGATAACACCACGTCTCTGTTGCCAAGTTTGCAACGCTGTGGTTCAAAGAAACTAAAAGCTGTAAATTTAATATGGATGCGCATTAACAATTAACACGTTTCCTAATTAGTAGTATAAATTTCTGAACCACAAGCTGATTTGAGCGAACTTTTGATGCATATAACTGGCTAAGAGGAACAGATAGAATGATCACAGCAGCAGCAGTAGAAAAGAATGAGCTATGGTAAGCTATTGGTCAATATGAATGCTAATTGAGTCTCGAACCAGGCAACGATAATGATTGATACCAGTACAAGCTGGTGAAGTCTTTATTTGTATGCCAAATCTACAGAGAACACATAGGGACAAGGTAACTTGCATGTGGGCTAAAAAATGTTGCTTTCTCTTTTGTGCAAAGGAATATTGGATTAATTAAATCACTAATTAAAACTTACCTTGAATGGAACAGCAAGTAATATAATATGTGCAACTTAGAATGAAGTTTTGATTTGATGCAATGAAATTTGAATAATTTATTGCTTAATTATGGTGCAAAATTTTCTACAGAAAGTTAGTTGGGTCATTTTCTTGTTAACTATTTTTGTTAAGAATAAATAATATTTGCATTTTTGTTTTTCTCAATCAAAATAAACGATACTTTTGCGTGCTATTTTTCTTAACTCAAAGAAATTTTTAATTCTTTCATTGAATTTCTTAACATTTACAGTATTAATTTTTATTTATAAATGATAAAAGGAGTCCTTTAATTCATATTATTGTTTGTCTTAATTCTTGTCACATTTGTGTTCTGTGTAAAAATATATACGGAATTACTCAACAATTTTTCGACAAAATTAAGCTTTTGAGGTACGCAGCGACGAGTTTCACTGATATTGGAAGTTTGAGGTGAACATAAATGAAATTTCCTACCTCTTGCCCTAACTCTCTAACGCTCATTCGACAAAGCTGAAGCACAAATTTTTTGATTTCATCAATATTTTTGTCGTTTGTAGCCGCTGAAGGTTAACCAGTTCAAAGCAAATCAACTACCGCGTATCGGTCTTTTTTGAAATTATTCATATGCCAATAAGGCATACGAGCAAGGTCACTGTACTCGGAAAACTCGTTGAAGGGCGTAGCATCCCCACAATATTTATAAACTTTGTAAAAAAGAAACTAATAATGTAATCTATATAAAATTTAATATGGCAGATCAACGTGTTATAGGAATTCTCATAGCTAGAAGTGGGCGCGTGTGTAAGCGTGGCACTTTCCGTGCAAGCGAAAATCGTTTAATTTAATTTTATTGAAAGTGTACTATGGGAGTAATTCTAATCAAATTTTGTGCAGAGATGCTTATTACTTATAAGCTTTGAAATTGAATAGAGCTAAATGGATTTCGTCAGTGAGCGTGGCACATACCATATTAACAAAAAAAATGTAAGCGTTATCTTAAGTGAACCATTGCAGTAGGTCGTATGAAATTCAACTTAAATGACAAACTTCTATTAGTTTTTTCATATTTTTTTCGACTTAAGCAACCCCATTCATATTTTTCCAATTTTCCAAATTTTTTGGACTATTTCAAACTCAAAACCGAACTATAGTGGTCTCCTGGTGCAAATGATATGAATTCTTTTAACCGAAGTTATACTAATTTTATTTATAAGACAAAAAATATTTTTTCATTACAATTCTTGTAATTTTTGGTATTGAAACGTTTTATGTTGCGTTAATTTCAACGTTACCAATTAGGAATCTTCTGCATGACTTGCAATTTGTAATATTCAGGTAATCACATTAGCAAACAAGATAACAATAAAATGATAAGCTACATATCTATAGTGCTAAGCGATTTTGTCACCTACATATCATCATATCTCAACAGCACATGAAATCTTTGCAACATCAGCATCTGAACAATCAGTATTACTTCAAATATCAACGCCACCGCAACTCGCTAGATAATGACTTTTATACTTATCTTCATCTCCACTGTGATTTCTTCAATTTTCGGTTATCTGCGGTTCAAATACACCTATTGGGAGTTTCAGGGTGTAAGACAATTGAAGACACATTTTCTACTTGGACACATTTTTAAACTACGCTCAATACATCTTTCCGAATTGCTACATGAAGTCTACATAGAATTTAAGGGTCAAACCAAAATAGCTGGTGCATATATCTTCACAAAACCTATTGCTGTCATATTAGACCTTGATGTCATCAAAGCCGTATTAATTAAAGATTTTAACAAATTCACCGATCGTACAGAACTACGTAATGAAGTGGAAGAACCATTTTCGGGCAACCTCTTCAACTTGCATGGCGAAAAATGGCGTCAATTGCGCAATAAGTTAACACCAACTTTTACTTCAGGTAAAATGAAATTTATGTTTCCCACCATTGTGGGTGTGGCAAAAGAATTTGACTCAGCTTTTGATGAATTGGTGCAAAGTTCAGCGAATGGTACTATTGAGTTGCATGATATTATCGCCAGATATACCACCGATGTTATAGGTACGTGCGTATTTGGCTTGGAATGTAATAGTTTAAAGGATCCAGATGTTGAATTTAGACGCATAGGACGACGCATTTTCTTTCCGAAAATTTTTTCTATACGCGCAAGGCATATTTCGATGTACTCAAATATTTTGGTGCTAAGCGATTTCCTGAAGATATACGTGAATTTATTGTGCGTGTGGTGCGTGATACTATTACAACACGTGAACGTGAGCAAATTGAACGTAAGGATTTTATCAATCTTCTGATTGAACTAAAAAATTCAAAGGATCCGGTAAAGGGCCTATCTGGTATGAGCATAGAGGAATTGGCAGCACAAGTTTTTATATTCTTTGCAGCTGGCTTTGAAACCAGCTCGAGTAATATGTCTTTTGCACTATTTGAATTGGCTAAAAAACCGCACGTCCAGGAACGCGTACGGAAAGAAATACTAGAGGTTTTGGGGCGTCATAATGGTGAGCTGACCTACGAAGCTATGATGGAGATGACATATTTAGATCAAGTTATAAATGGTAAGTTTTTTTTGAATGTTGGTACGAAGAATCATTTTAATACTAATTTCTCATTCAGAAACTTTGCGAAAATATCCAGCGCTTGCTGCTCTTACACGCGTGGCAATCGAAGATTTTGAAGTTCCTGATACTAGACTAAAGCTTGAAAAAGATACCAAAGTTTATATACCTGTCAAGGAGATACACTACGATCCAGATATCTATGAAAATCCACATGTGTTTGATCCCGATCGGTTCAGTACCGAAGAGATTCAGAAGAGACATCCACAAGCCTTTCTGGGTTTTGGTGATGGACCTAGAAACTGCATAGGGCTACGTTTTGCACGCATGCAAGTACGTATAGGACTTATTACTTTACTTAAGTCTTTTGAGTTTAGTGTATCTGAGAAAACACCAAATGAAGTGGAAGTCTCCAAAACCTCTATAGTTTTAATACCGAAGACTGGTGTATGGATAAAAGTAGAAAAGATATGAGTGTTGATGTTGATGGCTGTTATGATGTGAAAGACGTTATGACAGTTGATAATAAAGTTTTTATATGCAATAGAATGAAACAAAAACTTTTGAACTTTGTTTTCCCTTAGTTACTTGATGTTTTTATTAATTAAAAAAAAAAATTATAAAACTAATTTCATCTTTAATTGAAATTAAATTAAGTGTAGCCCTCCCGAAGCAAAATTGCCTCGAAAACTTTGTAAACTGAAAAAATGATCGAACCTCGAAAAAGATTTGTATGCAGCAAAGGTTGATTTGTCAGAATTTTAGTTAATTTTTTATTTTTGTTGTGTTTCTCTTAAACAAATTTTTACCAAAATTTATCAAGGAAATATAATTTTTTAGGATGGCCAACTTCAACCGGACGACCCAGTATTATTAAATAGTTTTAATATGAATGGCTTTTTAGTATTTCGCTCAAGACGACAAGCCGTAAAAACCAAACCCTTTCTTACTTCAGATAATAACTTGATTATTAACAAAGTTTCTGAAATTAAATGGTAACTTAATACTACTATACTCTGCATGAAGAAAATGGTTTAATGAAATTTCATTAAAATAGCATACGCCAACAAAGAAAAATTCTGATACAAAAATTATAACTTTTTTGCTCAAATTAAGTCTTTTTCATATCAAGCCAAATCAACTGTCTCAATAGTCGATTGTTTTAAGAGATATGTATACCTGCCACGATTAATTGAACTTTTCCATTTTTTGTAATTTGCTTTATGATAAATCAATCAAAAAAAAATGTTAGAAACCTCACATCAATGTGGCTCACAACTTTAAAGTTTCTTAATAAAAGTTTGTTGAATAAAAACTTTGAAAAGTGTTTAGACTTTCATCATACTGAAAATGTAAAATGAAATAGCCCTCAAAATAAGGACTTAATAAACAATTAACCTTTCAGCAAAGAAATAGCATAGTTCATAGCTGTTCGAAATGTCAAAAAAATGTAAAAACATCCTTTACCGCACTGAAGGCAGGAAACGGAAGTTGCCAATCATGCAGTAAAATTACAACATTGTTGCTTACCAAAATATAAAAAAAGTTGGAATGGTACACAAATAAAATAAATTGGATTATTATCAGCGTTGTTTTTCGTGCTTTTCAATTTTTTCTGAGTCACTTGTCGATTTCCAAAGAAATATCATGTTAAGGATTTGGCTATGGACTGCCACAATTTTGCTGTTTGACGTTGAATATTATTTGCTAATATTAAGCTATAAAAATCTCTCGATTATTAAAGTGTTATTCAAGTATTTAAAATTCCTTATCTTGCTGCGGCCATATACATAGTGTTTTACACAAGTTGTTGAAAAAACTAAATCAGTTAAAAGTGAAATTTTGATCAGTGAGGCACCAAAAAACTAAATACTAAAAAATGTTGAAAAATTACCATAATTAACCAATTTTAGAGGAGCTGACTATAATAGTGACTAGTGCTACAGTGAATATAGTTATTTTAACAGCCCCAGTTAGAACTCAGAGGAATATCGCCTTTGAAAAAAATAGGCTAATTGCAACAAGTGGCTTTCAGTTCCTTACCCAGCTTTTGCCATCAACTAATTGCAGGATATTTAATGAAATTCAATATATTGACTTACATTGTATTTTGTTGGATAAAAAACTAGTGAATAGGTTCTTGAAAAAACATATTTTTCTAAAGCTTTAATGATATACTTCCAGGCACCGCTAAGCCAAATTTCAAATATGCAATTCCGTAAGAACCACAATTAGTTCGAAATAACAATGAAAATGATATATATTAGTAATTTGAGACACCTTGGACCCACTTTCAATCAAACATTCTAAAATGCTATGACGTTAGCAAAACAAATGCAGCCAGGCTTCATACTGCTAATACAATTGATATAGGCACCTATTATTGAAAAAACCAGCGTTAATTCTTACAAAAAGGCGTGGGAATTGCCACACAAACTAAAAGTTAAAAACGCTATACAGAGGTAGCAATTTAAGGTAATGCAAGCGAACTTCACATACACACTAGATGTGATTTATACTAACAGCAAACCAGGCGGAAATGAGTTATGACAAGAAGGTGTGGCATCTCCCAAGCAATTAACTGTTTACTTTAAAACATCATACTGAGAAACTTATTTCACCAAACTAAACGCAACTAATAGAAATGCCTTATGCAAACACTTAGCAAAAAGTGGGCGTACTTCAGAAAAAAGGAATACGACAAGAAGGAGTTACACCTCCCATGCAAGCAAAACATTAATTGTCATCTTAACTAATTTATTTGATGTCCCTCAAACAAATATCACAAAAATAGTTGCAATACTTGCGACAAGTACTAGACGTCTGGAGTTTACAGATTTCGAGAAGAGGGTGTGGCACCTCCTATATTCGAAAAATCCTAAAAGCACTGAACTATAAGTGATTTAAATAAATATACTTGAATTTAATATGAGTACGTTTGGTGTGTCCAATGAGCACCGAACTTAGAGTGGACCAGTTTGTTCAAATAGGTAGCTTCCCTACAAAAAAAATTGGCAATCTGGTAAAAGTAAGTATTGAAGTAAAAATTAGTATGAAAAAAGTGTGGTGCACAAATAAACATTAGAAAAAATTAGGATCGCATAGCAAAGATCTTTTTCCGCGCCACAGCCACAAAATTGCAAAAAATGCGCCTTCAAGCAAAATTTCACTTTCACTTCTACTGTTAACACCAATCTTTGTTGGTGAGACTAAAGTTAATACCAATTTATTTTTGCTAGTAAAATTTCTTATTCATCTTTCGATAGTTTTACCTTTTCATGGCAAATTTTGATGCATTTTTTTCGTTTCGATAGGTTCTTTTCCTACAATAACTTTTTTTTTTTCAAGACTTAGCCACAAATCAGGTTGGTGCTTTTTGTCAATTTGAGCATAATCCCTTATTGCTTATTGAAAACTTAGTTCCAAAAAATCTTAGTTTTAAAAACTTTTATATTTAAGCACTTTATACAAAACCTTTCAAAATATATATTCCTTAAAACTTCTAATAGCTGAATCAAAAATGCGCCCACTCAACAAATAAAAAAGAAACCAAACAACAAATAAAACTTAAATGCTGTGCGAAACTAAACTCAACATGCAATGTAGCCAGACTGCCAGCCAAAAATGTGTAGCCGGCTACTGTTTTGTGCCTACATCACTAAACAATGCCGCATCAAAAGACATGGAAAACATATTTAAATCAAAATTATTGCAAAAACAAACACAAGAGCCATATTAGAGTAAGGGATCACATTTGAAGATTCTTGGCCAAACAAAATTATCACAATTTCAACATTGATTTTCATTTGAATTTAAATATCATGTTTGAAAGAATTATTTGAACTAGACCAATCGAAGGACTAAGGTTGAGAATTAAATACCGCAGTATTTCAGGACAGCCAAGCCAAAGATTTTAAGCCCCTCAAATCTTAAGTCATTTTCATACTGCTTGTACAAAACATGAAGAATAACATATGAAATTATCCTGTGGCACCTCCCTGGCATGTTGGGACAACATAATGAATTTAAATATATGAACCTTATATTGACCCATGAAGTGAATTTTTATTATTCAACATCCTGCTTGCTTCCCTATCATCTACGGACACGCAGTTAAGGTAGAAAGGAAGCGAGTGAAAAGCAATTATCAGGTGTCAAAATTCATATTATCAAACAGCGAAAGTTTTCATGATAAGCAAAAACAACAACCAATAACAATAAGAACAGCGACTCGAATTCATAACCCTTCATCTGCTTTGGGTTATCAAGGTAAAGAACACTTCAGCGGTAAGTTTTTCCTATTTTGTTTTAGTAGTAGTGTTTGTTGTTGTTGTTGCAAAATTATAAAAGCATAAAAATGATTTGTGGTGAACATGCATTTGCACGCAATACACGTTCGGAGCACGGATTTCCTTGTGTGCCGTCCTTAGGTTGAAATAAAATAATTTGATGAGCGATGTATCGCCAACGAACTTGAGGACATCAAATACATGGTGAAAGTCTTAGCATCGAATAAAAGAGTCAAAACTCTACAATCTTGACAGAAAAATTGGCAGCAGTAATCTTTCAGAAAATAAATATGTGTTAATGCCGGGTTCAATGACGGTAATAAAAGAAATTCCATAGGAGTGATTTGACAGAAATGTGACAATGAGGATGACTGTGATGATAATGGTGCAACAAATAACAAACAACACTTTTATTTTGATTTTTGAAAGATTTTTGTAACATTCTGTGTTATAATCGTTTATAGCAGACGATACACACTGGCATTGAAATCAGTTCGATTTTTTCATATCTCGAGCAAATATTGAGATGAAATCAGTTTTTTTTTCAATACAAATTTAACGTCAAATTAAATTCTCTTGTATGAAGGAGTTATATAATGAAAAACAGAAATATAATGTCAGCCAAAATCAAGCAATGTCAAATAAAAATAAATGGAAACTACAGGCGAAAAGCCAGTGGGAAAGTGATTTTTAAAAACGCGATAACAAAGTCGAGATAAATGGAAATCGTGCAAGGTAATTTCGATACCAGAGTGAGTCTACAATTAGCATCTTTAAAATTTTTCAAATAATTTCTATGAATTTTTCAAATTTAAAATACTTGATTTTTGTTTTTTAATTATTAAACCATTTATATTTTTGACTGATATCAAAATTTATGCGTGTCGAAATGATTTATTCAGTTCCATGTAATTTTTGCACTAAGTATTCATGTTAATCTCAAATCAAAATCAATAAACTTAAAAGTGAATACACTCGAGCTTGGAAAATTTTTCCCATTCAAGCTTTCCAGTTGCCCGAGATATTATTGGCTTAGCACTGAAACAACATTCTGAAAAGTATCGATATTTCGTTTTCAGCATATTAACGTACCATTGTTATTATTTCTTCATCAAGCTTTTTCTTCTATTTTCCAAAATTATTCTGAAATTTATAAATGTTGTCTACAGCGCCACCTGTCGTTTGAAATATTGTTAAGTTTACGCTGTTGGTTATAGAAACGCCACCTATAGTGTACCAGTCACAATCAGGTACCGTCAGTATTTTGAAGGGTTTAATTTTATATGAGTGTGCTCGCATATGAAGCAAAAATGCAGAAAGAAAACGAAGTCTGTATGTAGAAGTTTCTAGAAGTGAATGTTTTAAGACACATTTTGATCCCTTTTGCCTTTTTTATTTTAATAAGTATCCTTATCTAATAATTACTGCCGATCATCCGTTATTTTTTCATAATACAAAAATTTTATAATCCAAACATTTGGTCTTCAGCAAGCAAGTTAAGATTTGACTTTATTATCCTTTGTAGTTGTTGCAGTCATACAATTTCATTCCTTCAGCAGTCAATTAGTGGTATATCAATTGCAAATTTTTACTGTAAAGTAAATTGATTATCAAAATTAAATAGCATTGATGAGATATCAATGCACAGTAGATTTACATCTGTGCAATTAGCAACGGCTAAATATTTTCTCTACACAAACGCTACTTTGATACAATTTTTATAGCCTACACTAAGGGTAAGTTCACTTGTAACTTTTGTTTTGTTTGTTTTTTTATTTGAATGAATTCACTTTGTAAATCCGTATATAATGCATAGAAGGGGATGTTGCAGGTGTAGAAAAGGTAAAGGAAAAGGGTAAAGTCTATTCCAGGAAGATATCAACAATTTAAGAACTAAAGAGCGTGATAATTAGACAAATTTGTGGAATAAAAAGCCAAGTTGTCATAAACTTGAACACTAGGATAAATACATGACACCAAAGCCATGGTGAATATATAGCCAACATTATCACTCACACGTAATGATAACAATTATTAAGCATTATTCATCAAAGAAATCATTCAATGCAATTATTTTTTGTTTACAATGCTCATAGCAAAACCCTTAATGGCCTACCCTTTATTAATGTGCTCAGTCATTATGGCAATTGATTGAATTAAATGATATCGAACGACTGTCACCGACCTTGTTGACATACAACCATTTAATTTCCAAATCGGTGTTATACGAGTTATTTAATTTATTTGATAAATTTTATGGCTTTAATTTCGGAAATCAAATATCATAAAAGACTGATTGATCAAAAGGATGTTTATAAAATTTATGTTTATATTTCTAACTGAGCAATATTATCTCTAATTCAATGTATACAATTTAATGCAAATAGAAAATTTAATATTTAAAGTTACTTAAACCCATAATTTTAATGTAGCTCGTAGATATATTAATAAAATGTTTTACTTCTTTTGTGTTAAAGCACACCATGTGTGAAATACTTCGTAGGGTCTACAATTTACCCGAAACTTTTGCGCGGTTATAACTCTTCTTAAATAATAAATTTTTTTTTAATTTGTCTATTTGATGTGCCCTTTCAATATTATCAATCAATGTTTTATTAAAAAATGTTATTTTTTCTCATACTAAGTATGTCCTCTTTCTGCTTCTTCTAACAGACATGATTTTAAGCAAATCACTTTAAAGACTTCTGCTAAGGACTTAAAGTTCAAGTTAATTAATTTCAATTTGTCACAACTGTCAGCGATACTTCAACGACAGCAAAAATCACATGGCGGCTGCCTTGATATCATGTCAAAGTTTTCCTCCCTCCACCAACTTGCTGTGATTTTTCGTTTACACTTTCGCGAAGAGTTTTTTTTTTTGTACACAAAAAAAAAATAGTTCATTCTTTCTCTGGGTTACACCAGAATTAAAGCTGGAAAATTTTCAATTTTTGAGATCGACGTCATAGATTATCAAAGTGGTACTCAGCTGTGCTCCATCAATCTATTTTACCAAAAATTTTTTTAACTAAGTATCGTCTTTTGTTGACTATTAATAATAGCAACAATTTAGTGTTTTTGGTTTCAATCGTGTTACTCTGCGATTATTCTGTAAAATTTAATTGCCCCAAGCATTTATGCTGAAATAAAAAAAACATATTTCAGCAAGAACTACTTGTATTTCTTCAATAAAACTTATTTTCTTTTTTGAGAAAGTTTGATTTATGCATTTATCTAAAAATCTTAAATTTTCTTTAAATTTTCTACCGTGTATCTACTGTTTGTGGCAATAACAACTTCTTGTTCAGGTTTGTTATAAATTATGATGTTGTGGTAGTTACTCGCTCTGTATCAGTCTATCTTAATGTCCGTCCAGGAGGCTGTCAACGTGTTGTAACTTAATGAAAAACAATTAAAAATTAAAAAGTTTTCATTACGTGGCGCTTTGGTATTGCGCTTGAGGTTTATTGGCGTGTGAACGTATTATCAGCCTTAATTTGTTGTTTGGGTTTTTGTACGCTTGATTAATTTTTTTTTTTTTTTGGATTTTGATTTCTTTGACGCTTTAAAAAAAAAATTAAATTATTCTTGTCATGAATTTTTGTATACTCTGTGAAGTATTAATCTGTTGTTGGGAAATATGTTTTAATTTTTCAATGAACATAAATGAAGATAAACGTTTTTCATTGTTTTTCCAAAAGTATGAAAAAAGGACTTGGCTCGTTTTGCAACTGGACGTCTCATATAACTCCAAAGAAGAAGATGGATTTGACGTAAAGCTCAGTTTCAGAAATGCTGACACCAATAGAGCGAAAATGTCACTTAAAATTTGATAAAGTATGCGCAGCAGCTATATTATAAAAATACATTTTCTTACATACATATAAACGAATCAGTTTTGACAAAACTAAAATGAAATATCAAATTTTGAATAAAATTCTTTAAGAATATGCCTCAGAATCAGAAATTTCTCTTATAAATAAATGTTATTTGAAAGCGATATGTAGCTTTATTTTTTAATTCCGAACTGGAACTTAATGGATTTATTGAATATTTTCAGAGTGATTTTACTTTAACCAAAAATACTGTTTGTTACGCTTCAAGTTTAAGGACCAAAAATAGAAACATTTTTCAAAACATTTCGTTCTTCAATGAAGTTTAATAAGAATTTGGACGTTATTTTCATAGCAAAAAATTATTAAGAGCAGTCCAACAAAAAGCTGATGATGAAAACCAATCATGTTGCAACCACTTATCCTAGGAGTGGATTTTCTCACGGATTCCCCCCTAAATATCTTCGATAAAAAATTATTTTCAGCATACTCCAAGAATTGGAAAAGCACCACATAATTTTCTCCTTAAAGTAAAATTTCATTCATAAATATTACGGAACCACAGAAAATCTACCAAAGTTCACCACAAAGAGCAAAGAATATACATATGATAACTTCCCCTATCATTTGGGCAAAAAATAAAAAACCAATGTTCACCAAAGAGCAAGCACAAAACAAACAAGAGAACAAAACAAAAACATGCGATAAAAAGTTTGTTTTGGAAAATACGTAAATGTAAAAACGCTTAACATAAATTCAACAAATCTCAGGCAAATGCTGATTGTAACAGATTTATCCACCACAAAGTCCCCTAAACGCATACATGTGCGGAATGGCAAAATAAAACAACAGCAACAATCAACACACACATACAATCACACAGCCACTTAGGGAAAAATCACAGTTGTCTGATTCGTCCTGTCGTATCAGCAACGTCTCTTGGTATTAGTCAATGCGCTTCGTTTCGTATTCGTCCTCATTGTGGACGATAAGCTAAACGAGGAATGTTCGTTTACTTCGAGTACGAATGCTTTTGAAAGCATAGCATACGAAGCTACAATGCTCACCGTTATACTTTAGTCATTTGTCGTTATTTGTTGCGTGCGGTCGTGTTTCTGCGTTTAGTGCCGACGGCAACGGCAACTTTTGAACTTTTTCGCGCTAAAATAATAACTGTGAATTAAATAAATATAATTAAATGTTTAAAAAAAGCAATTGTGTTAGTGTTGAATAAAGTGTACATTTTAAAATACGAATCAAAAATTAATTGATGTTTTAGCAAAAAAGAAAAAGAGTTTTGGATTATAAACATCAACAAGAAACAAGAATGCCAACCGAATACCGCATGTAGCGTGCGTTGTTAACAATGTTTGCAATATGTTAATGTTGGCAATTCTGTTCGGACCTCCGCTTAATGGTCAGTTCGTGTCCTTTGCCATTATGTTTCATGCATTGTGCGAATATTTAGTTGTTCTTTTTTTATTAAGTGAAAAAACTTGATTTTCATTTCGTTGCTCTACGATTTATAATACATGCAAAGATTACGAATTGTTTTACCGTGAGTGTATAGTCGTGGTTTAAGTTTTTTGTTGCATACTTTTAGGACTGAAATTTAATAATGTTGCAAATGTGTATTCAGTTGTATTAAGAAGAAAGGTAAAAAACATTTGTGTAACTTAAATTTTGAGTTAAATTTTTTTTTCTTACTTATTTTAAGTCAAGACGCAAGGAACATACAAATTTATCGAACTTTTTGTTAAAATTGGCATCAAACTAAAAAGCAAATAACACCAATGAAAAAATATAGGCACAAACTCTAATAAAAAATTTAAATTTATAAGCGATGAACTCCCTACTCGTAGAACTCAAACTTCTCGACCAATCACATTCAATTTAAGTATCTATTATCTTAAAAAGTATCATTTCCTTTAGCAAGTCTATCTAAAAATATGCATCTGGCAAAGATGATTGAAGCGATATTTTTTATTTGATATATTACAAGATATGAAAATTTCATTATCTCGCTATTTTGTAAGTATTTCTGTTATAAAAGTATCTGTTTTATGAATACGTCAGCTGGCTTAAGATGATTAACGATTTTTTAAGACCGCGAAACAGATTTCAAATGCTAACGAAAGACTTGGCATATGAGAAACGTTTCATGAGCGCTCTGAAAATAAACTAGAATAGGTGTTATCTTCGGCCTGGCCGAAACTCACATACCCTACACTGCATTGAAAGTACTTTTTAAATAAATGTTAAAAAATGTTGAAGAGGTTGAATAAGTCGAAAATAATGTGAAAAGGGTCAAAAAGGTTGGAAAGTGGTGGAAAAAACTCAAAATCTTGAAAAAATGTGAAAACCATTAAAGAAAGTTGAGAGAAACTGACTAAGTCGAAATATATGAAAAATGCTGAAAAATTGATGAAAAAGTCGAAAGAATAAAGAAAATGACGAATGAAATTGAAGGAGTAAAGGTAAAAGATTGAAAATGTCAAAAAAAAGCGAAATGTTGAAAAACGTAGAATAGAAATGAAAAACACGAAATAACCAACGCCCACTTCTCCAATTCAATATCGAATAGCTTTTATAGTTTTCGATATGTGCCGTAGTTATTCTTAAAATTTAGGACGATGACACACCCACTGATGCAATCCAGTCCGATTTTGATCCAGAAATAGCTTTTTATAAACAAACCTCTTACACCAAATTTCAGTAAGATTGCTCATATTTTTAGATAGTACTTAAGGTATTTTAATTGTATGGGAAGTGCCACGCCCACTGTTGCTATTTCGCCAGCTTTTGATTCATATGTACATAATACTCATAATACTACTTACATCAAAATTCAGATCAATTGCTACAATAGTTCACTTAAAATAGCACTTACAACTTTATGTTAATGAGGGAGAAGCCACGCCCACTGATGCAATCTCGTCAGGTTTCATTTAATTCCGAAGCTCATAGTAATCGACACCTCTACACAAAATTTTATGAAGATTACTCTCATAGCACACTATCTATAGCATCAAACGTATTTCGCTTATATGAGAGGTGCCACACTCACCGGCACAATTGTGCCAAAATTTTGCAAGAAGACACCTTTTAGCAAGTATATCTGCCATATTAAATTTCATAGCGATTGCGTTGTTAGTTCACTTTTTATAATGTTTATAAATATTATAGGCTGTGCCACGCCCTTCAACGAAATTTTCCAGAATATTGACGAAACTTGTATTGATGATTACTTTCAGTGGTATCATCACTAAAATTTTAATGAAAATCGTATATGCCATTTCGGAGTTAAAAGTAATCCAAAATTTTAGTTGTTAAGAAGTGCCACACCCACTTTTACAATTCTGCCCACTTTATGCGCAATTCAAGATCCATAAGATCTGTATTCGTGTACCAAATTACATGACAATATCTTTCACGGTTTACGAGCTATTGCGTTATAAAAGTTAAAATTTAGGGCTGTGCCAGCCCCTATAAGAGCCTTTGCAAACTTTGAACCTAGCCTAATCTTAATTTTGTTCTCATTTTCACCAAATCACCAATTTTCATCAAAATCTCAGCAACTTTTTTTCAAAATGGACTTGGGTATATTCACATAGAGTATGACCGGAAGGCGTGGCCGTGAATCGATTTCACCCATTTTTTTTTGTTAGCAGCTTGCAAGAAGGTGTGAACTGTGTGCCAAATTTCATTGAAATAACTTGTATAGTTTTTCCGTAAACTTGGTTTTAACAGACAGACACACAGACACACAGACAGACAGACAGACAGACAGACAGACAGACAGACATACAGACAGACAGACAGACAGACAGACAGACAGACAGACAGACAGACAGACAGACAGACAGACAGACAGACAGACAGACAGACAGACAGACAGACAGACAGACAGACAGACAGACAGACAGACAGACAGACAGACAGACAGACAGACAGACAGACAGACAGACAGACAGACAGACAGACAGACAGACAGACAGACAGACAGACAGACAGACAGACAGACAGACAGACAGACAGACAGACAGACAGACAGACAGACAGACAGACAGACAGACAGACAGACAGACAGACAGACAGACAGACAGACAGACAGACAGACAGACAGACAGACAGACAGACAGACAGACAGACAGACAGACAGACAGACAGACAGACAGACAGACAGACAGACAGACAGACAGACAGACAGACAGACAGACAGACAGACAGACAGACAGACAGACAGACAGACAGACAGACAGACAGACAGACAGACAGACAGACAGACAGACAGACAGACAGACAGACAGACAGACAGACAGACAGACAGACAGACAGACAGACAGACAGACAGACAGACAGACAGACAGACAGACAGACAGACAGACAGACAGACAGACAGACAGACAGACAGACAGACAGACAGACAGACAGACAGACAGACAGACAGACAGACAGACAGACAGACAGACAGACAGACAGACAGACAGACAGACAGACAGACAGACAGACAGACAGACAGACAGACAGACAGACAGACAGACAGACAGACAGACAGACAGACAGACAGACAGACAGACAGACAGACAGACAGACAGACAGACAGACAGACAGACAGACAGACAGACAGACAGACAGACAGACAGACAGACAGACAGACAGACAGACAGACAGACAGACAGACAGACAGACAGACAGACAGACAGACAGACAGACAGACAGACAGACAGACAGACAGACAGACAGACAGACAGACAGACAGACAGACAGACAGACAGACAGACAGACAGACAGACAGACAGACAGACAGACAGACAGACAGACAGACAGACAGACAGACAGACAGACAGACAGACAGACAGACAGACAGACAGACAGACAGACAGACAGACAGACAGACAGACAGACAGACAGACAGACAGACAGACAGACAGACAGACAGACAGACAGACAGACAGACAGACAGACAGACAGACAGACAGACAGACAGACAGACAGACAGACAGACAGACAGACAGACAGACAGACAGACAGACAGACAGACAGACAGACAGACAGACAGACAGACAGACAGACAGACAGACAGACAGACAGACAGACAGACAGACAGACAGACAGACAGACAGACAGACAGACAGACAGACAGACAGACAGACAGACAGACAGACAGACAGACAGACAGACAGACAGACAGACAGACAGACAGACAGACAGACAGACAGACAGACAGACAGACAGACAGACAGACAGACAGACAGACAGACAGACAGACAGACAGACAGACAGACAGACAGACAGACAGACAGACAGACAGACAGACAGACAGACAGACAGACAGACAGACAGACAGACAGACAGACAGACAGACAGACAGACAGACAGACAGACAGACAGACAGACAGACAGACAGACAGACAGACAGACAGACAGACAGACAGACAGACAGACAGACAGACAGACAGACAGACAGACAGACAGACAGACAGACAGACAGACAGACAGACAGACAGACAGACAGACAGACAGACAGACAGACAGACAGACAGACAGACAGACAGACAGACAGACAGACAGACAGACAGACAGACAGACAGACAGACAGACAGACAGACAGACAGACAGACAGACAGACAGACAGACAGACAGACAGACAGACAGACAGACAGACAGACAGACAGACAGACAGACAGACAGACAGACAGACAGACAGACAGACGGACACAGCTATATCGACTCAGGTGGTGACGCTGATCAAGAATATATATACTTTTGAATACCTGCCACGCCCCCTTCTATGCGTTACAAACGGAATGACAAAGTGAATAAACCCTCTGTGTAGGGTATAAAAATAAGACGAGAACGAAATCCTAAATGAAGGTTTTTTTTTTTTTTTTTGAGAGAAAATTTGTAGAAAATACTTTTTTACCCTGATAACTACTCCAAAAAACCTACTTTTAATTTTTTTTTGTGTGGTTTAAGAGCATTTCTTCAAAAAAATAGTTTATTCACCATTGCCATGGACAAATTTCGAAAATAAAATTAAAACAAAAATGATTTCGCCTTAAAAAAACAAGTAAAAAATACTGATTTTTTTTATTTAGGTGGCATGTCAAAAATACTTTAAAAACCCACAAAACAAAATAAGATAAACAAAATTTTTATCCCAGGACCATATCACAAAATGCACGGACAATCAGCTAGGATTTCGTTTTCAGAATTTTTTTTTCGCAATTATTACCAGAGCATTCAGGAAACTATTTCACCCAGTTGAATTTTTCGTTAGTGTGAGCAAATCTTCCACATTCACGACCAGTGTACTATATATGACAAATCATTAAATAGTCAAACAAAATCAATATCGTCTCTGAGCTCAAGATCCAGCCCTTAAAAAATTTAGTCTTTCAATTCATATAACTAACAATGTAAGCAAACAAGATTGAAAACTCCTCAGAGAAGCTCCCGGATAAAAATTCGAATAGAAAAAAAAATTAAATACACAAACAATGCCCTAGGAAATATTTTTGCCAAAAAATACTCTTGAGAATCATGTTTAATTTTCATAACCAATTAAACATTCACTTGAGTACCTACGCTTATATCCCTTCTCTCTATAGCTTAGAGCTGAGAATCTCTAAAAGGTTTAAAACTCCATTAAATCATAGAAATACATATGAGCCATTTTTCCCTTCCCCACAGCATTTACAAATTTATTTAATTAGGAACTTAGTTCAATACGTCTATATTTCTTAAAAGCCACAGAAAAAAAAACAACAATTTTGATTTCACCAACATTTGGTCACATATGTATAACATGCACATGGTATTATTGAAATAAACAAATTAGTGATATAAACATTCCCTTTACTTGATATCTTTTGTTGGGTAAATCACATATTTGCAAAGGCATATAAGTCCTATATGACTTAAGAAAATTTTCAATAGCAAATATACACTTCTTAATAGATTAATAAAATTACTGATGGACAACTTTTGTGACAAATTTTTAATAGAAGAAGGTTTGTTTCCATTGTCTGCCAGGCAGACATTTTAAATAGTTATTTATTTTTGGACTTTGTTTTTAAACAATGAGCTTAAATATAAGTTTAAAGAGCATGAAAACCATGACCTTAAAAAAAAAATATTTTCACTGCACATATTTGTCTAACTTTGACGTACATTATGACGAAATTTTATTTTGAAAAGATAAAACTAAAATTACATTTTAAAAAGCTATCTTAATGTCTGACATTTGTTTTAGGAAGAACATTAAATAAAAATAAAATTTCAGTTCAGTCACGCAAGTAAAATTAAATAAAAAAGTTTCTGTTTAAAAATTAAGGTAGCGTGGGCTACTTTTCTCTAATCAGCTATTTAAGGGCAATAAAGTTAGTGATATGTGTATAATATGAACGCAAAAAGCCCCAAGAGAAAATGAAATTAGTACTGTTAGGTAGTCTAGCTTGAATATTTTTATATAAATTTGTGCAACTTGAATTTATTGGAAATTTGATTTCGACAAATATTTTTATTAGATTTCAGTTAAAAATTTTGAATGTACTTACGAGCTATTTAATAAAATAAAATATTTAGTAAAAAATACAACAAAAATAGCATTCCCAACTTTGCGATACCAGTGATATCCATAGTTTTTGATATTTTTTTTTTCGAAAAACATTACTTTTTCCAAAAATTAATTCATTAACTCTTCGTAATTTGCTTGCTTTTTAAAAACAATGTTTTACCTTTTACACAATATGGAAGCTGATATTAACTCTATCTAACCAAAAACAGCAGATCAACGAAAAATTGGAATATTAGAAAGTTTCTCATAACTCGAACGCTATAGCTTTGATTCCACTACGATTTAGTTAGTTGAATGATATTGTTCATTAAATATTGGCTAGTTTTGTTTTTGTCGTTATAAAAAGAATTCAAAATTGGCGAACATTAATGCCATAACTGCTCGAAAAAATTATGTTTTTTTTTTGTAAGATTGGATCATCTGTAAAGTTCTCGTACCTTGAAAGCTAATGAACCATGTGTTTGAAATTTGTACGCTTTCTTATTATTATTATAGTTAATCAAATCAAATAATTTAGTTTTTTGTGCACCCTAATGATCATGTATTCTTTTTTTCTCTGTTAAGGATTGCAACTAGTCAAAATTTATTTGTTAGCTACTATTGTGGTAACTAAACTGTATGTAACTCATTTCCTACTCGGTTAGTATGCAAAAGCAAGCACGCACATATCAAATACGAACACATACTATATTTGTACAGAAAACTGTGTGCTTGTGTGCGAAATACAATACACTGATTACAATCAACATCCGATGTTGAGGCGGCAAATCACAGCAAAACAATAACGCAAGTGTGAGTTCTCTCAGTTTGGTGGCTTTGAAAGCAAAAAATGTTGCATACTTTACAGCAACGCTTTGCTAGTATTGCTAAAAAATGTAAATTTTTCTGTTAAACTAAGCGCGAACATAGCCAGATTAAAAAAAAAACGATTTTCATAAAGTATTAAATACATCTTCAATAGCAAAGTGCAGTGAAGGAACTTAAAAGAAACAAGTCGTAACAGATGTTGTGTGGGAAAAAGGAAAATCAATTTTGCATATAAAATATCAGCACCGTCGCGACGTGTTCTGCATATAAAACACTGTTTTCTTCCATATTTTTTGTTGCATACTTGTAGTTAGTATTCAATTCAAAAAGTCTTAGTTCAGTGACCCATTGCCACGATATATGTATGTATGTATATTTGTATTAACATGAAAATATTTTATTTTCATTTTGTAAAAAATTCACACATAATTAAACAGCTGTTTATGGTGTGCCATAATACAATAAATGCGTTGCGATGTGAGTCTACTTTGAGGCGTGCTAATTGTGTTTATTATGATTTCGCATGACCGCCAAAAAAATAGTAGGCTACAACCTTATGCAAAGTTTATTGCGCATAATTATAACTTCTACGTTTATTGATTTTTTTATAAATTTCTTAACCTACATTGTTCTTTGAATATTGTTGCAAAGAAACTTAAGCTTATTTTTTAAAGGACAGACAGATTTTGATTTTGACGTTGGGATCTCATTGTGCCAAATCTTGAGATGCTTAGAAATGAGGTTCAGTTTCTTGGGTTAGTATTCTTCAAAGCCCATGATAAAGTATAAAAAAACTGGAAACATTTACTTTGATACTTGAAAGCATCTCAAATAAACATTGTTTGTTTATAAGTTTCTTTAAAAAAGAATCTTTATATTTGACGGTTCCAAATGGATGATTTTGGTTCAAAACTTTCTAGAGAGCACAAATCGAATCATAAAAGACTATTTTTTTATACAAAAGCTAAATAAAATGCCAAAAATACCATCGAAAAGAATTTTAATAAAATAGCTCGCTTTTTATTATGTTAAGATAAAAAATTTTTTTCTTGTTAGTTTTAAATTAGAGCGAGTTTTTCTTTTCCATATTCGAGCTCTGAAGATTTATCGGAATTTTGGTAAGCTTTCAACCCTTTTTTGAATCAAAACATAAAAACAATTTAATTTTTTTTTGCGTTTAACTTCTAGTTATTTGGTACAAAAATTGATGCGGAGCGCATCAATGAAATGAACAAATAATTTTCATTTTTTTTTTTCAAATTTAAGCCAAATGAAATGCCAACGAATCGTCAGAGCCCGAATTTTGTTAAAAAAAATTTCGTTTTTAAGTATATTAAAAATGTTATTATCAGCCGTGCTCCCATTTACACTTAGTTTTTCGATTTGCGTTTTAGTACAAATCGTACGATTTCATTTTTAGGTGTTCCGGAATTCGTTAATTTTAGTTATCTAGTTGTCTCTGTCAGACATATATAATTGCATTTCTCAAAAAAATGAATTTTTTTATCATTTATCCCGATTCAAAAAATGTTCAAAAACGTAAAACAAAAACAAAATTTTCAAATGTACAAAAAAATCGTTCAAAAATAACTAGTGAATTAGGGCCTCGGATATTAATTTACTCAGACAAATTTTTTTCAGTATACCGGTGGAAAACTTTTATGTTATTAGATGCGCTTTCATCGAGCGAATAAAAAAATACTCAAAACCATCGTTTATGAATTCCCCATACATATGAAAAATTTCTGGAAGAGAGCAAGTTTTATGTAACGAGAAGATTTGTAGCTCAGATTGAAAACTATACTACGCATTTTTTCATATAATCTCACAAATAAACATACATAAGCGCACATATATAATACATTTTAAAAAATTTTTTTAATGACTTCCTGCATTAAATTTAATATACATTTATTTATAACGAATGAAAATTACGTTTAAAATTAAATATTTTCAACTTTAATATGGACTAATTTTATAATTAGCTTTTCATTAAATTTCATTCCAATTATTGTTGCCACCACCTTGCGTTTTGTATTTATAACTTCTAATCGCATTTGTAAGGATTCATATTCAATGCGTTGAAAGCGTTTGTCTGTCGTTTCGTGTTGGTCTAAAAATTTAAAATTCATTCATTTTTGTATGAAATATTTATGACATAGTTTAAGGCCATTGAAAAATGTGTTTTCAATGGGGCTTCTTATTTTATACTTTGTGCTTGTGCGCTATTGTTAAAATAAATTTTCTTTTGTAGTAATTGAAAATTAAATCAATATCTAAGAACTTACATATTCTAAATTTACTGAAAGTATGTAGATATATAACGTGGAGAAAATGACAGTAAACAATAAGTTTGTCATGCTCGCAGTACAATCTTTACATATGGTTACAATCGTTGGTGCGTCTGTTTGTGATCGCGTAACTGCTCAACGACTTGACCGTTTTAGGTTATGTTTTTTTTAAATGTTTCATTTTGTCCTAGGATGGTTCCTAGCTTAGTTTGGTTTGGAAAAAAATAGGTGATGACACGCCCCCATATAAAACCACAATCAAATTCGTCATATATCATTGACTATTTGACGCAGATGAATGCAACTTAGTGCATATATAAAAGATACGAGTTCCAATGAAAAAAGTGGGCGGTGCAACACCTCCCATATGCAAATGGGAGATAAGAGAAAAATCAAATTCATCACATCTCATCAAGTGACTGACGCAGTTGAATGAGTCTTGGTACATATATAAAAGATACGAGCAAAAGTAATTTGCAATAAAAAAAATGGGCAGTGACACACCTCCCACCAGTGCTTCACCGAGAACCGATAAATATCGTTCTCGTTATCGTTATCGTGACCGAGAACGAGAACGATAACGAAACGATATTAAAAAAATTATTTCTCGCATGACCGAGGGCGAGAATGAGAATGGTATGGCCGATATGTCGTTCTCGGCGATAATGTAATATTTATCGTACGATCAACACTTGTTTTTCGTACGATAAACATTTAGAACATTGAACGCGCATGTACAATACACTTTTGCTTAAAAAAATGTTTCACTACTTTTTTAATAAACACATACATACATACACATGTAAACGCGCATTCACCGACGATAATATTTTTTATCCTGAAAACAAAAAAAAACAATACAAAATGTGAGGACTTACATCACATTCCACCATGGTAGCAGCAACTCAAAATAGTGCTCCTTCCTCTAAATTTTTAGAGCTATCTTACCTGTCAAAATAAGCATGTTTTATTTTTGTTTTGTGTATTTTTGCCAGCGATGGAGCCACTTTTCACGGTTGCATTTAATTTCATTTTGACAAATTAGCTCTACCTAGATAATTGTACTATGCATTTTATATTTCCTCATTGAAATTCAAAAACTTAGTGTGCCATGATTTTTACTTGGAAAAAATATAAGTACCGGTAGAAAGACTTTTCTCAAATGCGTCACTAATCGTAAATGCTAGAAGGCAAGCAATGAAAGATGATGTAATTGGCGCAATTCTTTGTATAAGCTCTTGGAGCAAAAGTGAATTAGTTCAATTTTTGATACTATGGTTTTCATTATTTAAAGTTATAATTAAATGTATTTGATTCTTGTTAATATGTAAAATGAATTGAATAAATCAGTAAATAACGAATTTAAGTTTTGTTCTTGTAGTGTATTTCTCTACTCAGTAAAAGTTCTTCTTCAAGCTTTATTAAATGAATGTCTAATACAAGTGATTAATGTCAACTTCTTAGTTAATCACGCCACATATACATGAAATTGTAACAGGTACAATTATAACGTTTTATGCTTAATCTAGCCTCTTTAACTAAATATGTTGTAGGGTGGATTAATATTATTGAAAACATCTTTATTTATAGCCTTATGAATATGAATACTTCACAGTTCTTAAAACTATTAACAGAAAAGAAAATAGTAAACTAATCAAATAATAAATATTACATATTTTTTTCCGTCCCCATAAAATAAAAATATTTAAAAATTCATGTCTTTTTGTATGTTTTCTATAGACCTGGAAACTACAGAGCAAACTTAGCTCTCAAATTTACAAGCTATAGGTGATTTGGTGTCGAAAGGCTTAGAATATAGCTATAACTTTTTTTGAACAAAGACGACCCCTTTATACGAAATAAATACATATATCGCTATATCTTGGCATATGTTGCAGCTACAATTGTAAAACCTGATACGTAAATGTAAACATTTTGTACCAAGCAACTCGTTAAATGCGAACGGTGTTTGATAATGGGTCTTACCTCTTCCCATACAACAAAACCCTTTATATTGCTATTCTTGGTACTTATACCAACTTGTAAAATTCGGTACATGAACCCAATTGTCTGTAGTAAAGACTGCGTAAAATGTAGACGTGGTTGTACAGTGCGTAGGAAAGCTGCTGGTTAAGCTAGTTTTGCATATGTATATAAAAAATTGAACGAGAATAACCGAGAATTATTGGCGATAACGAGACGAGAACGAGACGATAACGATACAGATTAAAAATTTCTCGTGCGAGAACGAGAACGAAACGATAAGATTGGCGCCATTACGAGGACGTTTCGGTGAAGCACTACCTCCCACACACAAAAGCCGGATACTGTTTCTGTGGCGCATATAAGCTCGCGAAATACGTAACGAATTTTCATAATTGTTTTTTAAATACTTCCTTTGGTCCTATGCAAGTTTTTGCAAAGTTTAGTTTATGAAAATGGCGACGACACGCCCTCTTACATCAAGTTTGTCATATCTCAACAACTTTTTGACGAAGATGAATGAAATTTGGTACATGTGTTTCTTATGGCTTATGGATGGTTCATAGCATAGTTTAGTTTGGAAAAATAGGCGTTGCTACGGCCCGATATAAAAGGAAAATCAAAATCATCACATTTCATCAAATATTGGACGCAGATAAATTAGACTGGGTACATATATTAAAGATACGGGAAGAAAAGTAAGTTTCAAATAAGAAAAATTGGTGGTGTCAATTCAAATAATAGCAATATTCCGCGCTTCTACGCTCTTGATCTCTGGCAGTATCGTTTTTTGGTCTCCTTGCCTATCCTCCAATTGCGCCAGTGACCTTTTCTGTACATATTTTCTTATACAGGGGCTCTAACGAAATCAAGCTCATTGCGCACCTACCAAAAAGGGCAGGACAACGTCTAGCTAGTGAAGCTATAAAAAAAAACAATGAACATTTTAAATTGCATTTATTTGGTTCGCATGGACTTAAAATATCCTTTATCCTTGTTCTGTTTTTAATATCAATAGAACTTAAAATCCTTTACACTTTCTCATCTCAAAATAATTTTAAGCAGACTCACTCAAGCTATCTTGGCTGTATTATTTTCATTTAACTTAGCCTGACGAGAGTGTAGCTGGGTGTAATATACCCAACCTGTTACTTTTAAGTGTGTGGATTTTTATTAAGGTAATCAAACGGTTTGTTGTTTTGAGTAGCTGGAGTTAAAAAAATGCGGGAGGAGATAGTGGCGTGAGTGCAGTGATGCGAGAGCCTGAGCTCGAGTTACACCCTTGCTAACAACGCTCAGCTACGTATTTTTTAGGTGGTTTACTGCTTTATTTTTTAAATTTCAATTGAAAATGGATTTTTATTAGTTTATATAGTTCTTGATTTCATGTTCTATGTGGTTTTGTTGTTTTTTTTTTTTTTAAGAATACAGTTTTTATATCCTTTATAGGTTTCTTGAAAGAATCTATATTTTTGTTTCAAAAGTTAGGTAATTTTGTGTTTCTTCGACTATAATAAAAAAAGTATTAAATTGCTACAGGTTTTTTAACCAAAAATAACATATTGCCTATTACAATAAAGCACATTTACTTGAAATATCTATTTGGTAAATAATATTAAGAGTCAATTTTGTACGCGGGTATGTCATACTCTTTGTAACATTTTGTTACCACATTCCCGCCAGGTTAAGTAACCTGCATATGCCACCATTATGCATACGATGCGATACGGAACAGTACGATACGCAATCGCACGATACCATATGCTACGTTATGATACTAATATCATATCATAATAATATTAAATCATGCTACAAGTTTAATCTGAAAAATTGACATCTTACTTCAGATGTATGCAAAGTTCACATTCCGTTGCACGCTGTAAAACTGTCCAAATAAAATTGAGAAAAAATTCTGCAGATATTCTTATTCGTTCAGAAGTAATGAATTTTGCAAACAGAACATTAAAACGGTCGCTTGGCGACGCGTGTCTAATTAGTGACTTTAGGTCCCCTGAATAGGTGTTAAAGTCGTATATTTTATTGTTTTGATAAAGACGTACCATAACAGTTGGCGTGTTTTGACTTAATTTTTTTTTAATTCTTACAATAAACTTTTACCAAAAAAGCATATGCAAAGAATATAACCGCTTGCAATATTTTTTTAAAAATTTTAAACTTGAACCTTAAAATATTATCGCAGTTGCCACAATAGTCATCTTAAACAAAAGTACATTTAAATGCAACCAAATACCGCAGACAATTCTCATTGTTGGCTCATTACATCGAAATGTTGCAATACTTCATAAAAGTGCTAATAAACTGCACATAAAGTGCAACAACTCTACATAGCCACAAACTATAAACTCAAGTGGACAGACATACAAAAACACAGACACATAAAAAACAACAAATTAAATGTTAAAATTTTCAAGTTTACAAAAAGAAACGAAATGTGGAAACATTTACCTGTTTTTACAAAAATTAAGATTTGTTTTTCATTTCAGTTTATGCTTTCTCTTTTCTTTCTGACTATGCTATCTCAGCTATACTTTATACATCATGCTATTTTGCGTGTTCAAGTTTAGTTAATTTTGTGTAAAGTATTTGCTGCTGTATGGGTATTTAAAAGGTAAACACTAAATGTGCCCTTTTTTCGCAAGCAGATCAGGAAATCTTTAATGAAAAATGCAGCAATGGTGGGTGTGGCAAAAGATGAGAAAAGTGCTAAGTTGTTGTATTTTTTTAACGTTAGTCACAGCAAGTTTACAAAAGTAGAGGAAGTAGTAAAAAAGAAGTATGATACCATGTTAAAACTGAAAAAGTGATTACGAAAAGGAAATGGAATTTTCTTTTATTACATACACACATACATACATTACTATATATAGTTTTTGCGTTGGCACTAAGGAAATGATTTTTTTTTTTCTGGGAAAGTAAACTTAAATTGGGTTGAAATGAATTTTCGACTTGAGTTAAGCGATTTTTTGTGCTTCATGTGTTAGTGACATATATTTTTGTTTGTGCAAAAAAAACTCAAAGTTATCACGCACGGCTAGAGCGTTCAATATTTTTAAAATGTATTAAAATTTGAAATGTTCATTTAACAGTCATGAAAAACTTTTTTCACATTTAAATATTATTAATATTTTTTCTCCTTTATATTTCAGGTGAAAATTGCTAAAAGTTTTCGCATATCATATAGTTAAAATCATAAGAATCGAATAATAAGATTGTTTCGTGATCGCAGTTAAAATTTCTTAAATGATGCAGCTATATAGTATTAGCTGAGACTAAAACTTAACAGTCAATTACAAAACTAAATGCAAAATGTTTAATATGCAAACTAATTTTATACAACCACATTCATGGTTGTTCACCATGTTGATCATCTTGTGCCACAAAAATAATTTTAACTTGATCGAAATAGCAGCAGATGTAATAAGTGAGTAACATTATGTTTAGAAACTTTAATAACTTTTATTTAGCATCTAAGAGCTTACTTAAACAAACCTTTTCTATCATTATTGTAAATAAAGCAACATTTTTTGACCTGTAGCAACTTGAACAATCGAATAAGCAAAATTCCGTAATGAAATATGCATTTAAAATTCTATAGCCTCATGAAAACCAAAAAAGCGACACTTTTCTTTGAATTATTTTTAAACTTCGGGGAAGTCCCACCAACTTCTTCATAGAATCTTGTAATTTATTAAGGTGAATCTATTATTATTTTGAATTCTTGGAAAAAAAATTAATTGTTCAGAAACTGGGCTTATCGCAAAACTGGATCTTCTAACAAGGCAATCACACCTCGAAGTTAGTCAATAGAGTGGTTGCCTTACTGGACACATAAAGACTTACCCAAAATAGATGTGACGAGACGATAGCAGCTGAACAAACGTTTGCACTCGTTACGTCTGTTTTGACATATAACCCAAAATGTTACGCTAGGCAACGAATCGAAACAGCTATTATGACGAGTAGTGACGGTTTCAAGTTCGGTTCTTACGAAACAACACGTCTCGTCAAAATGTTTCGTTCACTTTCGATCAGTAACGTTTGTTTATTTTGGTTATTAACATTGGTTTCCATATACTCGAACTTACTCGTTGCGTCTCGTCACGTCTATTTTAGTTTAGGCATAAGACCTTAGATTACCCGCCACAGTTGTCCGATCTTAATCCAATAGAGCACTCGTGGGCTCATCATGATGAAAAAATAAGACAAAGAGCTATTTCGAACAAAAATGACTTTAAAAAGTCGATAACAGTAGAAAGGCATAAAATATCGCCACCTGTTAACAAAAATCTTGTTGAATCTATGCCGAGATGGTCAAATGCAGTGCTAAAAGCCAAAACAAAGCAACTTGATACTAATTAATACGGTTTTTTTGTTTTAATTTTAAAAATGAAGCGATTTTTTCAGTTTACTTTTTTTTGAAGCGTAAAAGTTAATAATTATTTGGTTTTCATAAATTTTTTTGCAATTCTGTTTTCTTTTTTCTTTATGCTTATATCAAAATAAAATAACTTTTAATTGATGCTTGATTTTGTATCATTAAGTTTATTCATAATTAAAAAATATACTTTTAATAAACTTTCAAACATATGAAAAATTGATGTTTACTTTTTATTGACGCCCACAGTAGATATTATTTGCATTTAAATTTGAAATTATGCTAATAATATCTTATGTTCTTTGTATTGCAGCTGATCCTAAATTTAGTTTTCCCATTGCTAATGTAACTGCCTCAGTTGGACGTGAGGCGCTGCTCACATGTGTTGTACAGGACTTAGGATCTTATAAGGTAAGAAAATAAATTATGATATTTATAAGTAAATAAAAATTTTGAAAAGAGATATATAAATGAATTTAAAAATTATGCAAGGAAAATAAAATTTGTTTTCGAAAAGCATTGAACACTAAGTTGGATCACAAAAACGCTTTCTTCGAATTTCTATTTCGTATAGCGAACAAACGTCGCAACATAGGCTTAAAAATTTCCATGAAAGGTATTTATCTTTCTGATTACTTCTTTAGTCCGCTTAGAATGCAATAATATACAAGTTTGAATCAAGTAATCATTTTTGGTAAGCTTCATTTTTACATAGATCTTATTGTGTATATTGAGTATGGAACTGAAAGCAAAAGGAGAACCTATTATCAGGGATATAGCTAACGAAAGTCTGCATATATTATCTATAAAATCTTAAGAATCAAGCAAATTTTTAAATGATACCGTAACACTACCTAGATATTTTATGATTAATTCGATAAGCTTTAGTATAGCCTGCAGTTTGTCTTCCAGCTAGTAATGGTTAAATGAAAAAAAACTAGTAAAGGTGTTATCTTCGGCCAGGCCGAAACTCACATACCCTACACTGCATTTAAAGTACTTTTTCAATAAATGTTAAAAAAATGTTGAAGAGGTTGAATAAGTCGAAAATAATGTAAAAAGGTTCAAAAATGTTGAAAAGTGTTGGAAAAAACTGAAAATGTTGAAAAAATATGAAAACCATTGAAGAAAGTTGAAAGAAATTGAATGAGTCGAAACATATAAAAATGCTGAAAAATTTATGAAAAAGTCGAAAGAATGAAGAAAACGTCGAATTAAATGGAAGGAGAAAGGTAATAGATTGAAAATGTCAAAAGAATATGGGAAATGTTGAAAAAAATAATATAGAAATAAAAACACGAAATATGTCAAGCCCACTCCTACAATTCCGCCCACTTTTGTTTCAATAAACATGATCAAACCAAATTTTAGCACAATAGCTTGTATAGTTGGCGATATGTGCTGTAATCATTCCTAAAATTTAGGGCGGTGACACACCCACTGATGCAACCCAGTCCGATTTTGATCCAGAAATAGCTTTTTATAAACAAACCTCTTACACCAAATTTCAGTATGACTGCTCATATATTTCGATAGTTATATTATAGTTAAGGTATTTTAATTTATGGGAGGTGTCACGCCCACTGTTGCTATTTTGCCAGCTTTTGATTCATATGTACCTAATATCCAGTAAACCACTTACATCGAATTTCAGATCAATTGTTCACTTAAAATAGTACTTACAACTTCATGTTAATGAGGGAGGTGCCCCGCCCACTGATGCAATCTTGTCAAGTTTCATTTAATTCCGAAGCTTATAGTAACCGACACCTCTACACAAGAGAGATTACTCTCACAGCACACTATCTATAGCATTAAACGTATTTCGCTTATATGGGAGGTGCCACACCCACCGGCACAATTGTGCCAAAATTTTGCAAGAAGACACCTTTTGGCAAGTATATCTGCCTTATTAAATTTCATAACGATTGCGTTGTTAGTTCTCTTTTTATAACGTTTATAAATGTTGTAGGCTGTGCCACGCCCTTAAAATAAACTTTTCAGTAAATTGACGTGGCTGGTATTGTATCATCCCTAAAATTTTAATGAAATCGTATTAGCCATTTTGGAGCTATATGAAATCCAAATTTTTTATTGTTAAGAAGTGTCACGCCCACTTTTACAATTCTTCCCATTTTGTACGCAATTCAAGATTCATACCAGATTTCATCACAATATTTTGCACGGTTTACGAGCTATGGCGTTATAAAAGTTAAAATTTAGGGCTGTGTCACGCCCCTTGAAGAGCCTTTGCAAAGTTAGAACCTAGCCTTATCTTAATTTTGTTCTCATCTTCACCAAATCACCAATTTTCATCAAAATCGCAGCTACTTTTTTTCAATATAGACTTGGGTATATTTACATAGAGTATGGGCGGAAGGCGAGGCCGTGAAACGATTTCGCCAACTTTTATATGCTAGCAGCTTGCAAGAAGGTTTGACCTGTGACAGACAGACGGACATAGCTATATCGACTTAGGTGGTGACGCTGATCAAGAATATATATACTTTTCCATACCTGCCACACCCCCTTCTATGCGTTACAAACGGAATGACAAAGGGAATATACCCTCTGTGTAGGGTGTAAAAATATTAAATAGTCGCTATTATGTGATAGAAAATAAATTGAGCTTTTATGTGGGCAAAATTATGTTGTCGATGGTGTGATTTTTCAAAGTTAAAACGGTTTTTGAAAACTACTTTACCACATTAACATAAGATCAAAAGTAAGCAATCGGTTGTCTCTGCGTTTTTATACAGCGAATTTAATTTGAGTGCTGATGCTGTATCAACAAAAAATATATTGGTAATACTTAACGAATCGAAACATCTGTCTATATTCTAGAATTGTTGTTATTGTCTTGTTATGAAAGTTTATTCAAATGAAGTATTGAATCAATTTGCAAAAATTTACATGAATATTTATCGGTCATAAGTTAATTTGTTATCATTTAAACTCAGAAAAAATGGACAATATTGAGATCCTACTCGCGTTATGACATAATACCGAATTTCACTCGTTGGTCAATTTTCAATTTCAATTCAAAATTTAATTTGCCTCAATGTATTAACAACTTTCCTCATGTTATTGATATCTAAAGAGTTAAAATCTACCAAAGTCTCTGGACAAAAGATTATTTTTGAAGCATTCCTCTGGATTTGTTTCATGTTTATAACACAATGAAGCCAAAATTTGATTAAATGAATCACTACTGAGTAGAATTATTTTTTAATATGATGTGCTATTCAACATAAATCTCTTAAAAATTACATTGCGA
Organism: Meiosimyza decipiens; assembly: GCA_963680825.1. Lineage (NCBI taxonomy): Eukaryota > Metazoa > Arthropoda > Insecta > Diptera > Lauxaniidae > Meiosimyza > Meiosimyza decipiens. The sequence continues at coordinate 20,978,884 of OY804260.1, read as the reverse complement.
GCTTTTTATCCACATTTCAGATTAAGGCTCAAAATTTTAAGATAAATTTTTCAATTAGTTATCAGTCGTCAAAATAAAAAAAAATAAATGAAAAAATACTCGCCTGAAGAAGTTTTTTCAGTGTAATATTACAACTTTATGGAATGAAAAACCTTTTCCCTGAAATCATAACAACACAAAACCAAATTCGCTTAATTTTCAATTTAAGCACATTTCTGAGAGCTATCAACACACACATCTGCACACACACAATGACATTAGCAATATCAAACTTAACTGTAATATCATATCCTTGTGTGGGGATTTGTGGTTTTCTCTACTGAAGTTGGGTTTGGGAACTTAATGGGGAGGCGTTGCCAAAAATCATTTTCTCAATTAGAACCTTAAAGATAATCGAGCAGGCACTTGGGAATAATTATTATGGGTTTATTGTTGTTGTCGCTGTTATTATTATTTCTTGTTTCTTTTGTTTGCTTTGTTGCTTAAGAGGTCCTTATTGCTGTAGTTGCTGTTGTTGTTGCTTTTGTAATGTGCGCTTCATTTGTCTTGTTAATTTTTTACAACTTTTATTATTTGCTGAGTTGCGGCTTCTACCTGTGTTTATTAATAAATGAGAGTCGTTTTGTTTTGTTTTGTTTTCGTCCTCATTGTATTTCGTTTTGTTGCGGTGTAGTAGGTAACTGCCAATGTTGCCACATAATCACCTTTGATTTGTTTCCCCCTTTATTTTATTTTTTTCTTTTACTTGTTAATTTTTATGTTTTTTTTTTTTTGTTTTTATCTTGTGTTTCTCAAGTGTTTTTGTTGTTTTTCTACTTTTGTTATTTTAAGTGATTGCTTTCATTAGTTAAAAATTTCGTCTACATCAATAACAAAAACAAAAGTATAGGGAGTTTTTAAGTGGTTTTCTCTTAACTTGAATTTGAGTCTAATTTTCTATTGGTTTTGTTTGTGGTAGTTCAATAGTTACAGTTCAATAATCTTAGCAGTTTTTACTTAAATTTATAACAAACTATATTTCACTGCATCAGTACTTAAGTGTGCACCGGTTTTAATTTGGGAAAAATTGGATATAACTCGAGAAATATTTAATACTCAATGTAACCAAAAAGTTTTAAGAAAGTGAATCCAGAAAGTAAAAAGACGAAAACTTTTTCATTTGGATAATTTCTTTATTTTAAGCCTCTACAATAGAAATTTTTTATGTTAAATTTTAAAATTCAATAAACCATTTTTGTAATTGCTGACATAGCATACCATTAATTCAGTGTACTTTACATTGATGTCGTAATTTTGATAATTTTTACACTCATTTACACATGCCATCACGAATGAACACCACGTACGAGAACATTTACAACATGCACGCACATTAGCAAAGAGGCATGATTTATAGCAAATAAATTTAAAATAATTGCACAATTAAACAAAAGAGGCAAGTGGTTAAGACCCTGATGAAAAATTGAGAGGTGCATGTTGGGTGCAGTTATCAAGACTGAAGAAACGATATCGAGAAAATGGAATCGATAATATATTGACATAAATATGATAATGAAGTCTTATTGATGAGCTTTGATTATTTTAAAATAATATAATGTGAGAGTTCCGCCCACATTATATTAAAACCGACCATATGGATTTTAAAAAAGTCAAAAAAATAACACTGAATAACAAAACTCAAAATCTGTTGAAAATTAAATGAAACATGTAAAACTATTATTTACGGTCAGTCCGAAATTTACATACCCTACACTGTACATCACTAAGTTATTCAATTATTATTATAACTTGAATATTATATATACTATAAAAAACACGCACTGTATTTGTTTTAAAATTGGTTTTAATGCTTGAATATTTCTATCAGTATAGCGTTTAGAAGTATTTCCACGTATGGGAGTTGCTACATCCTCTTTTCAAAATTTATTTAATTTCTGATCAGAGCTTTTCCACTTCCTTTCTTGTACTTATTTGCGAGACATGAGTGGATACATTATAGCAAATAATTCTCTCAACATCGCGTTGTACATGTTTTATTTATATGAGCAATAGGCGTGTCCTTGAACCTATTTCGCCCATTTATGGTAGCGATGCCAATCCATAGATATATCTCTCTATATCTGTCACGCGCCCAATATGCTTTACTATTGGGTTGATGAACTGAATATAGTCCAACATCAAGGCATAAAAGAGCCTAAGTTAACATTTCACAGGAATCTTGGCTAAGAGACCCGCTAGTAAGTCTTTAAGAAGGGAGTTTGCTTAAAACATTGGAATCTTTTGTAGGCGTTATTAGTTAAATTGTTGTTGCTGCCACAAGCCCAGTTCTTCAATTTACACAACTCTAAACCAAAGGTGTCTTGTGTCTTGCCTACTCCTAGTGAAATTTTTGACATTTTTTTGTGTAACATTTTTACATTTGAATATCTTTTAAGTAGACTGTTAAGAAACTTATCGAAAATGAGTAACAGAAGCCAATAACTGCTGTTTTTATACGTCAAAATTTTCTTTAAAAATATGCCATAAAGAGCTTAAAAACTTAAGCATGATTTATCTATCACTTCTTTTATTATATTAATGGTTGTCTATAAAAATAAGAGCCTTGTTATATTTTTTATGCTGTATAATGTAATTGCAGGTTTTCCAAAAAAAAAAAGAAAAAGTTGCCCTACATCTATTGACTTACATTTTAGAAAATTATAACTGAATGAAGCGATTTTTTCGTTCCTCTGTAAGAGCAAATATCGAATGTAATATCAAAATATCAATAGTTTCGAAGCGCTTTACTTTGTGCCTGAGCAGGCGCTTAAGTTTTAAATTTCAAATTCATCATAAAAACGTCGTGCTGAAGACTCGTTACACGCGTTATCATATTTCACACATGCAAATACTGGGCAAAGGCGACTAAGAAACTCACGAACAATAGGAAGAAAGTAATTGTGAAAAGAACTTCAAACAAAAATAATAAGGTCGAGTGAAACGCAGCAGGTGTTCTTCAGCTATGATAGCGCCGTTGGTTATAACACGACCCTCAAGTAACAATTAAGAAAATAATCCACCAAAAAAATTTAGAAAATTAAAAGGAAAGTAAAAGCTGCTTACATGACAGTGACATTTTTTGAAGATTTCATTTGTCTAAAGTCTAGACAAAGCTCATTTCAAACTAAGGATTTTTGAATTTTTAAAAGAATTTGTTGGTGGAGTGTATAAAATGATATTTAGAACAATTAAACAATCGGGACTTACTTGCTAGTTTTTTTTTTTGTTCATTTTAATTTGATTCGTGTACAATATTATACTATTTGCTCCTCTAATCTCTTCTTCTTCTTTCATTTTAAGGTAGCGTGGTTGCGTGTGGACACACAAACCATACTTACAATACAAAATCACGTGATTACAAAGAATCAACGCATTGGTATCACTAATTCAGAACATAAGACGTGGACAATGAAAATCAAGGATATCAAAGAAACTGACAAGGGTTGGTACATGTGTCAGATCAATACAGATCCAATGAAAAGTCAAATGGGCTATTTGGATGTTGTCGGTAAGTAAAAAAGAATAATATTTGTTATAGAAATGTATTTTTGTATCTTTGGTATTGGAACCACAGGCCAAGCAACTAAATTAAATTTCAAAATTCTTTCTACAAAAACTTATTTTAAAATTAATATCTATGAACATAAGAAAAACAAATCCTGTAAAGATTTTTGGTCGTGCTTTCAACCGCCAAATTGTCACATAACTGATAATCCGAATGTCCTGCCAAATGTTGCGCGCAACACACTCATTGTGTGGTCATATGTTACTATCACCAAAAAGTTCACAAAAAATAAAGTGAGATAGATATTTGTTAGTCACGCTGTCGCTGTCGTCATCTAACAATCGCTTAATTTTGCGATTTATGATTTTTTCGGATTTTAACGTACATGTGGTAAAAAACATAACGTAACACAAAAAAATAACCAAAAAAGAACAGGTAAAAAACGTTAACTAAAACTAACGCTTCAACCACGTAGCAGGACTCGACTACTAACTACAACGCCACTTAATACTCTCAGTCACGAAAATCAACGACGCGATTTTTTGTAATAGATTGCTGTGAGTCAGAGTCAAAATGCAGTGGAGGGCTATGAGGTTTTTGTTCTACGTAATAAAAAAAAAAGTGCTACATGCCGGACACACCGGCACGCTGCTTGACGTTGGCGCCTGTGAGGCACTGTAAAGCAAAACGTTGCTTTTATGGATGCAATAGTTTGCATCTCCTAAAAAAAGGTAGCCTATTTGCGTTTACGTTTATAAAGGCAACCTCATGTGGTTTTTACGTTCGTTGTCCATTAAATCGCGCTGTTTTCAAAGATACAGACGATTTTATATTGGAGCCACTTACCTTTAAAATCGGTTTACTCGATCGATTAACTCTCCGATTACCGACAATTTTTTGCAATGTCAATGACCAAACAAGGTCTTTAGGGACTTTTTCAATTAATATGGCGTGTAATGCGATTAATTGTTTCTTGTTAGAGTCCCTAGTGATTTTTATAATATTCACTAAGTTCGCTGCATTAAATCGCTTCTCACCAGGCTGCTTTCCACGATAAATAAACAACGTCATGTGGTAATATCATTTTATGAAACTTTTCTACTCATTGTTTATTTATACAGAGCCAAATATAATTCACTTAGGAACTTCTTTACTGGCACAGAATTTTATTGATAATATCATTCAAGCAGCAACATGGCGACATATTCATAAAAACCTCTGCAGCTGCAGGACGACCTCTTCGACGTCTTCGAGCTGACGAACATGATGATATATTTATCGGATTATTTCTCAACTAATTACAATCGACTTTATGAGTATTTATTTTACTTTTAGAAGCCATGGAGGCTCGAGCTCTTCGGATTAACCATTTTGAAATCCCGCATCGTTGGTCATCGGAGGGTTAAGCAAAAATTCGATAAAAAAAACCAAAACATATCTAAGCTTCAATACATTTTGTATGATGAATGGAAAAAAAATTTAGACTCTTAGAAAGCATGAACACAGTCCTGCATTTTGGTGAAGATAAGCAGTCACTGGGTTGCCTTCCCAAAGCTTTTTCCCATGCCCGAAAATGCTGGAATTTAGGTCAATTATGCCAAATTCGAAATGATACAACTCAATGTATAGGGTTGTATAATTGAATCTTGTCCCAAAAATGCGATGCCTCTAGTTGTTTGAGTCAATATTTTTATTAGAGATTACAGCTTGAAATGTGCACCAAATTATTGTGCTCGAAAATTCAAAATAAATCATACTTGGTCGCCTTGATGAATCCTCTTCCAAACATGGGTTTGCCATCCATTTATGAAAAATGTTGCCAAAACCACGTGCGGCAACTCATATTTAGGACAGGATTCGAGCATTTAAATTTCGTTGCCTTAGCTGTGAAAATATTTAATTTTTAAAATTATTATCACCCCACTGTAACGCGACGTGCCACTTAAACGAAGCATATTTAATTTGCACGCGGTTCAGTGGACGCTTAAATGTTAGCGCGAATATTTTGCATACGAAACTGTTGACTAACGTTGCGTTCGTCGTTTGCTTGTCCTTTCTGCTGCCGTTGTGCCACGTTCATTTGTGCACTTAGTGGGTTCAATTTCAATTCGCATCGTTTCGCTTCGGAAACGTTTTGTTAGCACCACGTGGTAAATGTGGTATGCCACAGTCTTACGGTCAGTTGGCAGTGCGAAAAATTGCAATTGAGAAAAACAAATATTTCAGTGTTTTATTTGTAAAATTTTTGTTTTCACTTTTCTTTTTTTTTTTTTGGATTGAATGCAATTTTTCGTTGTTTTTATTTTTGAAGAAAATAAGAAAAGCAAAAGAAATTATGAAAGGCTACCAAAATGTTTAGCTATTGTATACCCTACATTTTTATGCAAAGTATTAATGATTTTACAAAGGTAGAGGTTACCTTATGAAATCAAAAAATTTCCTCTGATACGAGCATTTAGTATATCAGTCCATGTTCTCATTTATCATTAGTTCTTAGTCAGCATTTTTAGTCAAAGGTCATTTATGCCACAAGTAGCATTAAGCAGCATAGTAACTTCTGCTGCTCTCCTCCACTATTGATTGCATTTACATTCTTTCAGTAGCTCAGTTTCTGTCACAGCTTGACCAATCATAATTTAAAACGAATTTCTTTTTTACTATTTCACATATTTTTAGTGCTATTTTTTTAAAAAAAAATCTTTTCACGGAAATGGATTTTTGCAGCAAATGAGCTTAAAAGTCATTTTCCAGTTGAGTTCAACGATAGCGGTGTATTGTTGCCATTACTGCTCGTTTTGGTTTCATAGCGTACCAGGTATATTTTTTTTCGTTCAGTCCATTCAGTGGCTTTGGCTATGGGTTCTTTACTTTGGATTTTGTAAAGTTCAACAATAGTTAATTTGCGGTTTTATATTTTAATTATATGTATTAAGCGTCGCGGTAACGAGGTACAACGTTGTATGTTTTTACCTTTTGTACTTTGTGGGTTTATGTATGGCTGTATAGCTATACTCACCTTTGTATTTGTAAATCGAGCAATACAGAATATAATTGATGCATGTATATTTGTAATTGTTATTTGAAAAAATTGATAAAAATCCACAATTTAAGCACTAAACCGACACGGCAAATAGAGATTTTGTGCTATATCTCATGCTGTTCCTTAATGTGCTTAACATGTTAGACTTAACATGATTTACAATGAATTGTTGATGTTTTTAGTTTCAATCTGTGACATAATTGAGTTTTATTGAGACTATGTGCTAAAACATAAGAAGTTGAACTTTAGCTACCCGATGTTTCTGATTTGTTAATTTTTTTGAGAGTACTGTCTGATTAGTTGTAGAATTCATGAGTTTACTGGAACATTTTCTAATTGTGTGCTTTCAATATTGGCTCTTCATATATGCAATGGAGTGCAATAGTGAAGTTAACGAGTCACATACATGGGTTATAAATAATGTTACCCTATCATCCTTACAAGATGCGATTAAAGCACTGATCTCTCGAGTTTACTTTGAATGTGATTTATAAAGGCTTTAGATAGTACCTTAGCGCACTAACTTTAAATAGTAATTCGTTTATAAGAGTGAGGTCACCATTTTAAGGAATTTTAAAAGAAATCATTGAAGCCATTCACAAGGTATTGTCTCCTCTTTCCAAATGGCTTCAAAATGGGAAAGCAATTATTGGGCAAAAAAAAAGTGGATTGACTTTCAATGTATTGGCTGGGATATCCCGGTGTTTTATATTGCTGCATGGCAAGTGTTACTTCTTCAAGTGAGAATGGTAGGCTAAATATATGCCTTACGATTCTAGAGGTGTTCTCTAGTGATCTCGGGGCATTTTCTGTATATTTTTATTCATGTAAGATTTCGACGTGCAAGCCAAAACTTCATATCATCTAATTAATTTTTGTGCTATTATTTCAAAAATATTAGCTGATTTTTTTGCAAATTTTTCCAAAATATATCTCACAGCGGTTTATTAAAATCAAAAAGTCTGATATATTTTCAACTAACAATAATATTGTTCTATTTTGCTTTAACTTTTTCACGACTTTTTTTCTAAATTTGATAAAAATTTTCACCCCATAATAATTCAATTTTAATTTTTAATTGGAATTAGAAAATATTTTTGAGCAACTTCACTTCATTAACTTTTTTTTGCAATTTTATTTTGGGCAATTTTGCCAACTTTCACGATGTGATTATTAAAAATTCGAGACAAAATATCTTAGTTATTGCAATCTGAGATATAGTAAGAAGACTTGCACGATATTTTGATCTGTTATGAGCTCTCCAATAGCTTATCTAAAACTTGATCACAGTCTCAAAAAATCAAGGAAACAATTTGTGTACCTAAATGGAGAAACCTTTGCAAGAACAATCCTAAAAATTTCATTATTTTAAAACGAGTTTTCGAAATTATACAGAAAAATGATATCCGCTCAAAAAGTGTTATTAAATAGCTCGAAATCAGGCGAATCATTGTTAACGATCGTTGCTGCTAAGATTTTTCATTTAGGTAGAAAAATCATTTATTTTAATTTTCCGGAAAATGGAAATGTTTTGATATAGCTCAAAAGTAGGTACTGATAAATCTTATTTTATTTCACTAGCCCAAATTTTATCATTTGCAACGAAGTTATGAAATATTGTAATTTTCCGGAATATTATGGAATTTTTGGGCAAAAGATTTTTATTCAAAATTAACTTTTAAGTAACTCAAAAATCAGGCATGTCATCATTCTGCCAAGAAATCTTCATTTGGCTACACAAATTGTTTATTTCAATATTTTTAAAATATTAAAAAAAATTGGGATAGCTATTATTGATATGTTGGAGACCTCATATTCACTTATGTAGTTCAAAAATTCTATACATAGCGTTTTGTGATATCTCAGTTTTTTAAAACTTAAATTGTGCATTTAAAAGTTTAATCACTAAAATATTCAGAGTTTTGACGATGGGCCGCATCAGTTTTTGGAATTCGAAATTATTGTTAAAATATTCAATGAATTTAAATATATACATACGCTGCTAGCACTATTGGAGTTCACTACTTAAAGAACTATTTCTCTTAAAATAAATTTGTTAAACTTCTCAAATGTTTAATTAACAAATAGCCAGTTTTCTACGCTATTAATTCACATCCCATAAAGTCATCATCAAGTCATCAAAATATCTTCACTTCCTATTAGTTTTTTAATTTTTTTTGTTTTTTTTTTTTGTTTTTTTTCGTAAAGTCAGCACTCACATGTCGCATAACATAATCATAAACCGCTTAATGACCATTTAATGGTCGTCATCAACACAATTTGGCTTGATATTTAACCACATAATTGCGGCAGTTTTATGTGCACTGAGCAACATTGTTTTATTTTTCAATCTTCCTCCTCTTTTCTCTGCTTTACCCAACGAACGTTTTGTATGTTCATAACATTTATATTTCCGGTACTTTGTATTCGCGTTGGGGACATGAAAATTCAGCAATGGTATACTAAAAAAAACTGGAAATGTGTATTATAAAATATTTAAAAACTTGCACGTTACACCGGATGCTCGTAGTGTGTGCATATTGCAGATAAATTGTAAAAATAGAAAAAAAGCAAGATCTTTAGTTTGGTGTGAAAGGAGTGGTAATATGTCCGGCAACAGTTTTTCATGGTAATGATGATAGCCCGTTAATGAGGCAAAAGAAAATTAAATCTGTTGATGACTTTTGGGAAAACTGTTGGTGCACAAGCGAAAAAGGTCTAGAGACCTATTTGTTTTTGTTAGTGAGAAAAGTTTAACTAAACTCAATCATAATTTATGTTTTTACGTGGAACTTTGTTCGATTCTATCTTTAGACGAGTTTTTAAGAAACAAACTTTGCTGAATAACTGATAATAGCGAATCATCAAAATAAAAAAGTTATTCTACTAGTGCAATTTAAGAGACATTTGAATTATTATGCCTTTTTGTATTCAAAAAGTATCCTTAAAATCTATTTTTGACTTAACTTCATTAGCTGGTCAGTTAAAAGCAAAAAGTTGCAAGTAACAGGCAGTGTCATTTCACTAAGTAGCTAAGCTACTTATTTTTCAAAAACTACCTTAAATTGGGTTAAGACCCCTTCTTTTGACTTCAAAATATATTTTCATTATTTTTAAGGATCTGAGAAAACTCTTAAAATAATAGCACAAGCCGTCTTTCTAATATTGTGATTTTCTAAATGTTTTCGAATATGCTTTCATATCAAGTTACTTAAATTTGTGTATTTTCTTCTTCTCATTTCATTACAACAACACAAAAAATTTGATGATGTCCAACAACAACGGCCAAAAAACTTCAACAAACTACATAATACTTAACGTTGTTCATTCATTTGGCCTACACCATCAACTTGATTATCCGACATACGATTCCAATGACTATGACGCGGCTGCTGCGCTGCATCAACAACACCAACAACAACGGACTGGCAACTTTTCTACCAACTCAACATGGTTCGTCTATTGCATACAACATGCAATAACAACATTACGACTCTTTTGGTTGTGCTCTACAATTATTTGAAACGCCGCTAAATATGCAACAAAAAAAAAACGAAACCAAACAAAACAAAACCGGGATTTTGGTTTTTTCTGCTGCTCTGTATGCTATGTATTCTTGTTTGTGATACAAAACACCCGCTTCCGTGTGTTGGTGGTTGGATTTAACAAAAAAAAAAAAAAACAACAACAAAACAAAATCATCATTTCGTTTCTTTCCGCGTGCGCTTTATCTATACAAATGTTTGTGCATACGTTTATGTGTGTCTGTATTATTGTGTCTGGTGTAGTACCGCCGGATATCCTGGATTATCCCACAAGCACGGATATGGTTGTACGCGAGGGCAGTAACGTGACGCTCAAATGCGCTGCAACCGGTTCACCGGAGCCGACAATTACATGGCGACGTGAAAATGGAGTTCCCATTGAGTTGGCCAACGGTACAGAAGGTATGTATGAGTACGAGCATTTTAAGTACGTTTTTTTATTTTTGAGAGTTCGAGTATCGAACTGATGTTGGCAGTTGTGCATGGTAGTGGAAGTGGTAGCGGTCTCAATTCGAAAGTGCCATGTAGTTAAGGGCTATACTGAAAACCATAGTAAAGCACTAAAAGTACTAAAAGTACACTTTTTACATTCACTTTATAGCTGCAGCTTGATGCTGGTTTTTTGTGTAGTCTTTTTGCTTTGACGCTGACACAGTGCTCTGATATTGGAAAATGTCAACTTTTATGTAATATTTTATCAAGATTTTTCTCTTTTTCATGGGTAATATCTGCATTATGCGTGGGGATATGTAAGGGACATCTTCCATGTAAAAAATAGTACCAGCGTCCAGCTTATCGATAAAATTCAATAATTTTTTCAAAAAAACACTTGCGAAAATTAAGTTTCGCAAACATTCAACTACTTATCCCTTTTTTAAAAAAAAATTCATTAATCTTTTGTTTTTTATAAAGAACTTATCCAAATAAATTTCTTTGGAAATCAGCTATTATAGCAAAGAAAAATAGAATGGGAAAAGATTTTCCGAGCAAAAATATACCAAACATAGCACTTTTCATAAACTAGTTAGTACTTATCAATTGTTAAATAATATTATCTTGATAACTAGTAAAAACAAGCGTAAAACAAAGCATCAAAAAACGTTGAAGCCTCTTATCAATTGAAAACAAGTTGTTGTAATGGATTTGCTCACTTTAATGAATTTACAGACGCATATATTTCTGAAAAATTTCACTGGTAAGAAACTAGCTTATCATTTTACTAACGTTTTACTCAAAGTTGTTGCTAAAAAAAATTACAAAATTTTCCTGAAATTATTTTCTGATAAGATTTTGTGTTACTTAGCAAATATGTACTGTCAAAATTCTCCATATATAAATCACACATAAAAAAATTGCTCACAATCACTGTGCCAGCAATTGTAGGTTAATATGAGCCATTGCAGGCAACCAAGCCGTCAAAATTGCCAACACACAAAAACAAAAAAATTTGCTGTTGCTGCTTGATACTTCAACAGCCGAACACGAAACTGAAATCAAATGTGCAAATGGCAGAAGAAGAAAAAACCCGTGAAAATTCTCATCATGGAAACTTCAAAAATGACCTTACGTTAAAAATTTGCCGCTACTTTAGTGCAGCGCTACCCACCAACTTTTCACTGGACTCCTTTTTTATGATCATTGTCGACCAGGGTTCAAATGTCTGCATTTGGCGCGAAAGTTTTATTATTTAAATTTTGCGCGCCAAGTAGTTTACATACATAAAAATGTGAGGAAGAGCTTGAAAGTTACAAAGGCTAGTGGGTGGTTGAAAAAAGAATTGAAGAGAAAAAAAAGTGGTAGCGTAGCAAAAGTTTTTATTTGAGTTTTGATTACCCGATTATTATTTGTAGTCAAAAAAAGAAAACAAATAAAAGTTAACTTTTTGTTTTGATGTGATTACCCGTTTATAAAATAACAGCGGGTGATGCCAAGGGCTATTGAATTTTAAGGTTGAACATTAGGAAAGCTACCATTTAATGGCTTACAAGTCTAATTGCTGTTATTTGAACAAAACAAAAAGTTACATTACGTTATACTTAATGATATTGTACCTTAATTATATTGATTAAATATTGACTTTTGTCATCAGCTTATTTTGAAATTAACCCTTAATAATACATATGTATTCAGTTTTTCTCTTAATTGATATAAAGCTTATTTTATAATCAACTCAAATCGCCATCGCATTCAAGATAGTTGTGTGTTGGATGGTGTATGGGTGATGTGTATGGATGAATTTCGAAAATGAATTTGAAAAGCACAGATGATACAATATAGCGAGGCATTATGATTTTGTAGAATTATGTAAAAAAAATCTTTTGCCGAATGATCTAACGCCTCTTCCATACATCATCTACGCGGCAAGTAGAAGGGCTTAAGATTAATGAAATTAAAATATTACAAGTGATAAATGGAAGTATTTAAGTACGAGTACTATAGCAGTAACATCTTTTGCGTGATATTGTAGTTTAAAATAAATGAAATTGATGTCTTCCAAGTATGCTCAAATGGTGATGTAAAGTGATAGTTATTTTTGATCCTTTATATATTTTAACTGTCCATAACTCAAGCTTCTGCCTCTATTAACTTTTGATAAGTAAGGCTTAAATAACATTTTACTATGATTCCAGTCAATTTGACTGTACGGCGATTTCCCATACAAATTGATCTTTCGATATGACATGGCTTAAATGGTCACAAATCAAAATTACGGACGATCGAAAATTCAAAATGTGAATAATTTTGTAGAATCTAAGAATATTTAATGAAAAGAGAATCTTCTTGTGCTCACACAGAGTTAAATACTTTTGCTAATGTTATCTTGAAAAATTCCACATGCGAAAATAGAAGAAGAAAGTAGGCAAAAAAAAAGTTGTTCAACTTACTTTTGACAAAAGTATTTTTATACCATCGTTGTCCTTTAAAATGAGCTTTCAAATGTTGATATGTGAAAAGTAACAGGTATTTTAAGATAACATGAATTTGAAACCGATATGTTGTTATTGTTGGGTTGCAGACCGTTGTTGGGGATCAAATTCATGTCACTTTAAAATTGCTATAACTTTTCAAGAATATATCATAGATCGCCAATTGAAAGCTTAATTTAAAGGGCTAGAACGCTAGTAAATAATACGTTTGTCAAAAATAAGCAAAACAACTTATTTTGAATCCTGTACATGGCCTCGAAGGTACACAAAAAACATCATGTTTTTTGGTACTTAGACTGAAATATTTTAAAACTCTGACATGATGGGTCAATTTTGAGGTCAGATTCGTTTTCAGCGCAAAACAATTAGTTTAAATAATGACCAACAAGATTCATCACCAATTTGTTCACATGCCTTTTAAATAGAATATATTTTTTCCATATAGTTTACATGTAAAACTAACAGGCTTCGGCGCCACCTAATAAAATTGAGTAATTTTTCTTATTATAATTAACTTACTTCTTAATCAACAGCACTTAAAATGAAGAATAGTATGTACTAAATTTGAAAATTGCTTACATTTTTTAATTCATTATTATTCTTAATGCCTTACATGAAAAGAATAGCGCTTCAGAAAAAATTCGCCAAAGCTGTAATAAACAAAAAAGAAAAAATTATATAGAATATCAAAATTTAAGCAAATTTTGTTTAAAAGTTCAAGCCAATAGCGGATGTTATTAGCAAAAAACAAATACATAAATGCAACGCAAACACACGTTTAATGTTAAGTATTATAATCAACACTTTTGCAACACTAAATTGCCATATTATCGATTGTGATATGCAAATTTTCACAACAACAAAAACTGCTGTTACTAAAAATATGAAAAAGTATGCAACATTATTTTTCAATGTCCGTTCTAGATTTTCGTGGTTGTTGTTGGCAAGTTTACTGTTGTTGTTGTTGTTGTTACTAAACTAACCACATATCCGCTTCCGGATTTAATGCCAAACATATATATATGGTTGTGGAGGTAGACAGACAAACAAAAAACGTCGATCTAAATGAGATTTGAATAAAATGTTCGTATTAGACTTTTTTTAATGAGAGCTATTTACATTCCGAACATTAATCAGTAGTTTTCTAAAAATTTTATAACAATATTTAAAATACGTTCCAATTGGCCAAAATTGACCACACACCATAACCGCAAAGCTATACATATGCCTCATTTTAAAGGAATTATTGCACACTACGACTTTGACTTTAAAATCAATGTCATATCTTAAACTTGTGGGGCCTATCAGGCTTAAATATGAATATCAATTGTATGCAATATTATTGCAATACCGTCCTGTCAACAATTTTAGCAGTTAATCAAAAACCTGATTTTTCAGGTTTTACAAAGAGATTTAATTTCTACGACACAGTCAAGGTAGTTGGTGTTACAACTGTAGCTCTAGGAATAAAAATAATTTGTAATTTTTTAACGTTATGCGTTCTATATGACATAATTGTGCAGTAAATACTTCTTAAAAGCTCAGTGAATCTTAAAAAATTACTGATTTATGCTCAAGAATCACAACGGTTTAGTATGAAAGAAATATTTAAATAATAATAATTTAAATCCCTTTTGGACCGGCGTAAAAAAGTCTGTCTACTAAATAAATACATGCATATAGTGGATAAGCCATAAGTGGGACTAAAATATGCATTTCGTTATTTGAAATAGCGAGACATGCAGTGAAAAGTTGATAATAACAAATAGAAATGTGGTAAATATGGAAATATTTTAAACTGAAGAAATTTTTCGGTATTAAATTGTGAAAAATTTTTCATTTTCATTACCTTTGATTTCAGTTGGTATTTTGGCTATAGTAAGTAATAAAAAATTTTAAAATAATTATGAAGGTCAAAGAAAAATTTGTGCATGCAAAATGTCATGAGGTCGTCAAACCATTGGTTAGACCATACTAAAGTCTTTTCATGCAGTGAACTAAATAAACTGTTTTGTTTTGCAAAAACGAAAAAATTTCTTTCAGTGTCCAAGAAAGTAAACTATGAAAAAGTACGGAAGTTTACTTTTTAAATAGTCTTCCCAAACAGACGAGACAATCATAGGAACAATATATACAAACGGCAATAATAATGTCGAATTTTATACTTTTAAATATCAGATTATACAAGACTATGATGTTGCAACTTAAAATATAAAATCGATACTAAAGCTATTATTCGTTTTGTTTTTCTTTATTTGTTATGGCAAAACTCTATATGTAGATGGCAATAATTGTTGAGGTCACCGAGAGTCTCAGTTTGTGTATTAACCTATTTTGTACACTTCAAAAAGCTTTATATTCTCCCATTGGCTTCATCTAATATTGTATCACAATTAATATCGATAATTTCTTATGAGATTAGTTAAAATAAAAAATATTTCTATTACTGAGGGTGTAAGTAAGTTATTACTGCTACTACCACTGCTACTGCTACTGCTACTGCTACTGCTACTGCTACTGCTACTGCTACTGCTACTGCTACTGCTACTGCTACTGCTACTGCTACTGCTACTGCTACTGCTACTGCTACTGCTACTACTACTGCTACTGCTACTACTACTGCTACTGCTACTGCTACTGCTACTGCTACTGCTACTGCTACTGCTACTGCTACTGCTACTGCTACTGCTACTGCTACTGCTACTGCTACTGCTACTGCTATTGCTACTGCTACTAATCAGTGATGGTATTTTCGGTATATTTTTAATATTTACAGTACATTGGCGCATTGAAAAATCGTTGTCAGTATATTCGACAAGTTCTTAGTAATTCCGACTATTTTTAAATGTTACCATTTTGGAGTAAACTTTCCAGGCCTCTTTTTTAGGAAAAAGTTTAAAATTTTGTTGACTTTTAAGTAGCTTTTTCATGCTAATATCGAAAAAGTACATTCGGCATATGAAAAGTACATTTCAAATCACCATTTCATCAGTTCAAAATGATACTTCCACTGTTACTACTGTTTCTGTTGCTATTGTCATTACTTTGAGCTAGACAAGAACTGAGTGGTAGCGTTGAATGGGATTTCTCCTATATTATTCAATACAAATTTTGCTTTTAAAGCTAAAGAATATATAGTAAATCATGTAACCATTTCCATATACATAATTTACAAAATCAATTTGAAGCTCGTTGGCTTAGATTCTGAGTTTTTAAAAAGGTGCTTTTAGGCATAACTGACACATAATTCGTTAATCATCAATATAAGTTTGAGTAACTATTAAAACAAAAAATAACTTTTGTGGCATTTATAAACTTTTCATACTCGTATATCGCTGTCGCACAACTTTTATTGCTACTACCTACCACTACTAACTACTGTCTTATACGAGTATTACCTAACTACCCATTACCATTTCTACTACTATTATTAGAATATTGCAGCACAATTTCTTTCCCATTTTTCACTTATTTTATTGTGTTTACTATTTTTTTAGTCAACAGCATTGAAGGAGTCAACCTTATTTTACCACGTGTCAAACGTCAACATATGGGCGCCTACCTCTGTATTGCATCGAATGGTGTGCCACCATCTGTGAGCAAACGTATTACGCTGATTGTACATTGTAAGTATGTGAAGGTTATAAGCGGTGGGGCTCTGTTGTTCTTAAAGTTTTTTTTGCTACATCGCTAATTGTCAAACTTTTTCTTTGGTTTTCAATATTTTTTTCTTATTTTTTCTTTTATCTTTTCATTTGTCCTTGGGCAGTCCCTCCAATGATAACTGTACAAAATCAATTAATTGGTGCTGTCGAGGGTAAAGGTGTCATATTGGAATGTCAATCGGAAGCTTTTCCCAAATCGATAAACTATTGGACACGTGAGCGTGGAGAGATAGTGCCACCAGGTAAATAATTTCAAAGGTTATGTCTGAATAATAATATTTAGTTATGGCACACAAGTAGTAATTTTTTAATAAACTTTTGCTTACAATACTACAATATTCATTAAAACATGCAAGCTTATAATTTTTCGGTTATATAAAATAGAAATTCTAAATCACGCCCTTATTACTAAATGGCAACAATTCATGATATAGCAACGAATAGGTGAACTAAAAAGTTATAATTATATACAAATATTTTAATGATACTAAGCAAAATTTTCAAACTAAATTAAATGGATATATGAAAATGAGCTACAAAACTTACTTTAACGAGTTGTGAAGGATGACAGCAATATCTTTGAAAACAAAAAAAATACAAAAAATAGATTTGGTGTGACCGAATATATGGAAGTCTGAGGATTATATTAGAGTGACCCATCAGTTTAATAAGTCCATTTACTCCTTTAGTCTGTCATACATAGCTTGTTATTTACGAACCCTTTTTTCTTCTCTCTTGATAGATTGAAGCTTTATAAAATTGAGGATGTTGAACATGTTAATTAAACTTTGATATCACCCATTATTTCGAAAAATATGGCATTGTAAATGTCGAAAATCGTTGATTTTGCCTTACTTCGTATATTTATCCAAGGAGACTCCAGACTTTTCCAAATATATTCAACTATATAATTGAAAAACTTAACTTTTGAAATTTGATTTACATATTTGAAAAGCAAAAAAAAAAGTTATTTGCAGACCAATGTTTTGCTCAAATATTGTGTTTTACTGTGAAAACCAAATCAAATCATTTGAACTTCACAGTAGAAAAAAGTTTTCAAGTGAAAGACCTATTTGTATAGTTAAGCTATCGTCACTTTTCAGTAGCTTGGAACATTTTTCGATTTTTCTCAAATCAAAAAATTGCGTTAATATTTGCGAAGGTACACCCTAACGCATGTAATATTTTAAATCCTAGAATAATGCAAATTTTATTGTATTTGTGGTCTAACAACCATGACAACATAATAAAACTTCTGCCCACATATTGCGGAAAATTGGTGTGACAAGTTGACAAAGTCAACGAAATGCAATGACACTCACATATTTGTTGTAAGGACAAACGTATGAGTATTTTAGCATATTGTATAGCCACTAGAATAGACCTGGCAAAGAGTGCTACGCAAATTGTTGTGGCTGTTATTTTCTATGACTTCTTAATTAGTGTTGAGACAGCATGCAGACATCTTTCTGTCTGTCTATTCCGCACAATATATACAAAATAAAATAAAATAAGAAATCAGAAAATTTAAAATTTTTTAATGATAATGTTGACAATTTCATTTGAATTAAAAGCATGCAAAAACGAAAACTTTTTTCTCAAATGAGTTCAACTCAACTCAACTTTTGCGCTGGACAAAAGCTACAAAAATTGCAAAAAAATTGTCACTCATGCGGGAATAAAATTGAAACTATGGTAACACTGGTAATTTTGTTGAATTTTTTTTTGTATACCATAAGGCGATAGAGCGACATATTATGCACGGCGTTGCTGTTGTTATTGCTGCTGATGATGTTGGTTAACGTGGCAAAAGTTTTTAATTAACTGATTTAGTGATGAAGTTTTTGGTTGTCCTATGTGAATGAATGTCGTTTATTTGCCACTGTTGGCATTTGAATGCTACACTCTATGAGATGTTATGTTAGGACGTTAAAACAGCTCGTAAGGCTAAAATCAAGATCGTTGCGTTAGATAAATTCATTTATCCATGTAGACAAGGCTTTTAAAAACTTGAACACTTAAGTACAGAATCAAATATGTGGGTTTGGCATCATTAACAAAAGCGCAAACTATTACAGTCTTTGCGGCGAATCTGTTAAAATGCATTCAATCGAAGTACTTTCGCAAGCAGACACTTTGGGTCAAAAGCACTTGCTGAACAAAGAGCTAGCCAAACGTCGAAAATGGCCGTAATGCTCAATACACAATTTTATCATTCTATGTTTATCTATAAAGTTATATTGGATTCACTTTGATAGTATGTTCCTTATAAAAAATGATACCTAACTTTTCCCGATGAGATAAAATTGCATTTCTTGTCCCAAATATATTCCTGCTATCTACTGTGCTCTTACATAGCTCCCTCAAAAGATATGCATTGTCATGTAGCGTCATCACAGTCGCAATGGACCAGCTGTAGATACTACTCTTTTTATAGCTACAACAGTCACTCAACAAAATTTTATGCATGCTAATTATTAAAATAATAAATTACCCAGTTTATATTATTTTTATTATATTGTTGCATTGTTTTTTAGTTCATTATTTTTGTTCACAAAACTGTCACAAATATTTTAATTATACAACAGGTGGGAGGTTATGGCATTGAAATCACGATTAAATAAATTTCGTTTTTCACTTAAGTAAAAAGTTTATTTCCTGCACAGGGGTTCTTTTGTTTGAAATGTGTAATTTATTAATGATGATATTTAGCCACAAAAAAATTAAAGTTGTTCCCAACCATGGGAAATGGGACGAAGTGTTCAACTTTTTTATGCAATAATTGTAGTCACATATGTGTTAAGCTCTAAAAACAGAAAAAAAAACATTTTCATTTGAAAATAAAAGCAAAAAATCTCTGAAACTTTTTTAGTGAGACCTTTGAGTCTTTAAGCGCTTCCTTAACTGTTCGTAAGTAGCAAATATTAACTTTTAGTACAAAAATCGATTACAGATGTCAAGAATTGACTTGGACTCTTGGTTGGGTATTCAAATCGGTTTTGATTAAAAAATTACTTGTTGCCTCTCAGGAGCTTTTGCTTTTTTGGTGTTTTCGTCAAATGAATTTTTGCTTCAGTAGCTTGTAACTTATATAACTCCAGAAAATACAATGAAAGACATGAGGTGTTAAATTGCATCAAAAAACAATCAAGCTGAGAAAAATAAATGTTTCTTTAGAATAAATAAATTTGGTTGATAGCTTTTAAAAGTATTTATTAACTATAAAATAATTTTCATAGATATCACTATGAGATCGTGAGCAGGTGCCTTTAAAAGCTCAAAAAAAATTAGTTATATTTTTCAATTTAACTGATAAATTTTTAAAAATTATAAAATATCTTAATATCTTTTTCAGGTGGCAAATATACAGCAAATGTCTCTGATGTTGCAGATTATCGCAGTACAATGAAGCTTCATATTAACCCACTGTCACAAGCGGAATTTGGCGCATATCGTTGTGTGGCAAAAAACTCACTTGGTGATACCGATGGCACCATCAAATTGTATAGTAAGTGTTATTGAATTATATTTTCGTAAAGAAATTAGAAAAACAAAATACCAACTCAGAGGATTTCAAATAACAAGCACAATCTTGAAAAGAGAATTTCCAAATCTTTTAAGCTTTAAAAAAATCATAAGCAAATTATATTTTAAATGACGCTTAATTTTGAGACCTTTGTCTGAACTTTAACCCACTTGGCATAAATTAAAAAACTGCATTTTGATGAGTTTTTCTTCTGAATATAACTCACATTTTTTTGTATTTCAATTAATTCCACAGGAATACCGCCGAATGCCGTTAACTATGTGGAAAACTTTGAAGGACGTTACAAAGGTGAGTGTCAGCGCAAGTACATTTTTCTCTAATTTTTCTTCGCTTTCGCAACTGCCTGTTTTTCTATTTCTTCCGCATATATAAAATATTTAAATCTCATGACAGCAGTAGCAACAGCATAATGGCCACTTCGCATAAATAATAGTAGGAGAAGGTAGTAGTTGAAAGCAACAACAAAAATGGTAGTAAAAAATACAGCGAATAAAATCGCTGCAAAGAATCCGTTGAAATGTACCAAAACACACAGTGCCACACTAATCTCTCGACATGCAGCTGCACACAAGTTTTTTTTTTTTTTTTTTGCTCCAACAACGGACGCAAATATGAATTTCTAAATAAATAATTTATTACTTATTCAAATCCGTAATCGTCAGCGTGCACCCGCTCTGACAATGTCGACGAAAGGACCACGCTACTTCTTTAATGTTGAGTGATTCATGTCGTCGTCGCTGTTGTGGCAAGGACGTCGTTGTTTTTGTACGAATGAAGATGAACGCCATTGTACTGTCAATGTTGAGTGACAGTTGCGGTTTAAGAATACACTGATTTTTTGTTGGTTTCGTTGAAATTTATGTGAATTGTATAAAGACAATGGGACAAATTTATTGCCATAAGCAATTTTTTTCAGTTCTGTGTTGGATCGAGAGAGGGATAGGGCAACATGATGTCGTTTTTGTATTGCCACCACTTGTATAGTGATTGAATTTCAGCCTGTGGGTGAGCTCTATTTTTTGCATTGGGCACGCAAAGGATCCATGGTATTGTGATCAGATTGATCAAACCATTTATCTACCGAAGAAGATCTTATTCGTTTTGCTCGGCTTTTTAACTAAAAAGACAAAAAAAAGCAAAAATTTGTGTGCGATAAAGTGAAACCCGAATTCAAAAATAGTGGCTAAGGCTCCAATTAAAAGTATTTCATAAGCTTTTCCTTTCAAAATCAAACGACGATGTAACAAATTTAGCGCAAAAATCTCTATTCATACCACTGTCTTGTAAAAGTAATCCTTTTACCGTAAAAAATATATAATTTGAAGGGATATTTTTTTCTCAATTCGCACATTTTCGCTTGTTTTTATTTCATTTCCTTTTGCTCAACTTAGCATCCAATTTTATTTAAGAACTCGTCCTATTATTTTCTATTACAAAGGTAAAAAACGCATCAAAAGCTCTGAACTTTATCATCAGTCAAAGGGTCTTGATGGTGGCAATGGTGACGATCCAGAAAATCCTGGCAAAAGAAAAGGTAGGTGTGCAGATTAGAGTTACTTAAGTTACAAAAGACAGAGAATGAGGAAAAACCACATAATAAAACCACAAATGATAGGACACTTGAGACCAACTACACGAAAGGAAAAAGAGATATACCAAAAACCAAAAGGACAAACAGTGATAAAAGCCAAAGACGGTTTTCACGCTTATTTATATGCTGAACAAATAAAAAGTACATTTTTTTTTTCATTTTGTGGGTTGTATTTATTTGAGGGCTCTAGCAATTATTGTTTATTCAGCAAATGTAATTTGGTGAAACCATATTTTTTTAATGATTTGTCAATATTAACTATTTTTGGCATTAGTTACTTAAAAACATTCATTTGTGCAATCTTTATTTGTATTTATTGGGTAGAACTAATGACATAACTTTTTCTGTGAGCTTAAGTCTTAAATTTGTCTTAACTAATAAAAAGATATTCTGGGAAATATGTGGATATTTCGCTTTAAATCAAGTATTTCAAACATTTTACATATCTTCTGCAGATGTCATTCTTGGCAGCGAAAATGATGACAGTCTCTATGATGCTTCCTCCAATGCTGCAGCTGCAATCACAAATAACAACACCATCAACAAACATTGGCATTGGCATGGATATAGCAGCATTTTATCAATGTCGATAGCATTGTTGTTACTGCTTCAACTGTCAACGGCAATGACAGCTACTCTGGCAAAGGTTTGACAAACAACATTTGCATCGTTGTTATTACTGCTAAGAACATTGCTAATGCCATTGTTGATACTGACGCTGGTTATGTACAGATGAAGTGCTTAGTGTTGTTTTCTGCATGTGAGGGAAAAATTCAACATACCAAAAAAAGTCAACTTAACAGTGAACGCTTCAATATTTATACCACAGTCAGGATATCAATCAATTGTAGTAAATGCTAAGCAAGTTAAGATAAAGAAATTATGCTGATTTATAGCAACTGTTCTAGATATTGTAATATTGAAGTTCTTTCATGATGTATTTTGTATAGAGATCAAACCAATGCTACGCTTCCTTCAAAAATAATTTAAGTGAAGTCTTTTTTTCGAAAGATTAGTTTCTATGACTTTTTAGTTTTTATGCCTAAGGTTTCTCTCTTTATTCTGGTATGAAAGAACAGCAGGTATGTATGAAAAACACAAAGTTTTAAGATTAATCTATAGTGTAAATGCTTAATAAGTATATAAATGCTTATGCCCCAGGTATAATTCTAAGATGTATGCATGCATATTGGTGTGCGTCGAAGTTTGAAGTGTCACCACATATTTGCGTAGTTAAGCGTCACAAAAATTGTTTTTAAAATCTTTTAAATCTCCCTGTAAAAGTCATGAGTATAACATTTTCATCATAGTCTTGTTCGACGGTCAAATACAAAACATTTTTGACAAGCACTGTACTTTCTATACTAAGGTATATTTGAACTTAGACTAGTGACTTTTACTTTCCAATTTAGAGTCTCTAAGGCTTCGATTTATTTCTTTCATAAAACTAATTTTTTTAAAAATCAATTACCATTCTGCTTCATTCATGAAAAAAAAGTTACACCGGATCAAAGTTCACGACAAGCTCAATGTCAATATTTTCTTAAAAAATTTCTGGAAGTATTTTTGTCGTTGAATCTGGTAAGGTTTGTAAGTAAGATTAATTGTGACTCATATTTTTCGGTAGATATTCTTTGAAGGGGTCTGATCTAATTTTATCATATTCCACGAAGGGGTGCTGCGCCCTGCTCGCTTCGCTCACCAACCCCCCTCCTCGATGGTAAACTGAAATGAACAGCATCGTATGGGCCAAAATTTTATCTGGCCTGATAGTTGCTATAGAACATAAATGGACAAAATTTTTTAAGCAGGAGCTAATTGCAACAAAAGCAACAAAAAGAACAATTTCAAATATCCGAACCATAAATTCGGTCTGGATAGCAAAAACAACAATCAAGCAAGAACAACATGAATATAGAAATAAAAGTACACTCATCTAACGTAACAAAAGAAGCTCCTCAATGAGCGCATTGTTATTTGCTTGTTCGCTAATTTCTGTCTTTTTTTTTTTTGGTATTTCAGAATGATGCAACAATATCAATAATAAAAATCATGCGCATAATGAAATTGTACGTTGTGGTGGTGATGCATGTGTTTGATGTTTTGGATATTTTTATTAAGAAAAACGACGTGTTTGTAGTAAAGAGCTAAAATTGGATCATTTTTCCGATGTTGCCCATCGCTATTATAGACTACTACTCGCCAACATTTAGTTTAATTTCAATATACTATAAATGTTTTTTTCCAAATTTTAGAAAAAATTTGCATAGAATGTGTTCTAAAATTTGATTTGCTGTAACGTTTTGTTTTTCCTGAATTAAAAACTATTTTCATCACAAAATTTTAGTAATTTTTGAGAGCTTTCATTTAAATTTAATGCATCTTGTGTTACTATCTGTATTTGTTTTACATTTGTTCTTAGCACCCTGAAGATACATTGCAATGCAACCCGAAATATTGGCAAAATAAATTAAAAATTTAAAATCTGTTTTTAATTTAAATAAACCTTGAGCCAGCTAAGAAATAAAATCCATAGCTTTTATTTTGTTTAAGATATATGAAGTCCAAATTGGGTAATATAAGTCACTAGGCGAAAGTTTCAGAGTACTCATAGATCAAAACGTTCTACGTACAAAAAAAAAGAACTGAATTATATCTAAAAATAATTTATACATAAATGTATGACGAACAACCATCAAACAACATAATAATGAAAAAAATGTAGAGAATTTTTTTTTTGAAGTGACTACTGAAAATAATTACTGACACTTTTTATCTGCGATGCACCCTAGTA
Organism: Meiosimyza decipiens; assembly: GCA_963680825.1. Taxonomy (NCBI): domain Eukaryota; kingdom Metazoa; phylum Arthropoda; class Insecta; order Diptera; family Lauxaniidae; genus Meiosimyza; species Meiosimyza decipiens. The sequence goes on along the minus strand of OY804260.1, from coordinate 20,954,231 downwards.
CACCCAATATTATAAGCACATGTAAAATATTTAATGATATTATATGCAAATACTTTAAGAAACCAAAGCAAAAGCAAATTATTAAAATAGTTAAAGAAAAGTAAACAATATAAAATAATAGACATAAATTTAATTATTAAAAATAAAATAAAATTATTTAGTAAGAAAATCCTCAAAAAATGGCACAATTGCCACTAAGACTGTATGTATCAAAAAAAAGAATAGTACTTAACCATAGTTGATAGGGCTAGTAGTAAAAAGGACTTATTACAAAAGTATGCGTAGTCTTAATATATGTATATATTCGTATATTAATTATGTAAATGAAGTTAAAAACTTTATATGTTAATGAATCAGCAAATATAGTAAAAAAACAAAAATAAAAAACAGTTTATAAAATACATCAAACATATCATTTATAAAATTAAAGCTGTGCAGGCTAAGCATTGAAGCATTAAAGTTGTTACAGTAATAAATGAAAATTTTGTTAAAAATTACACAAAATATATTAAAAATTATGAATATGAAAACCAGTAGAAATAAAAAGAAAAAAAATTTAAAAAATTATATATACTACGAGTATTTGCTTACAAAGTTATGTAGTTTTGCGTTCAATTGGTTATCAAGCTGCAAGTGTTGCTAACAAAAATGAATATATTGTTAATATGCTGAAAAAGTAAGATATAAGACAGATGTAAGTATTATATATTATAATATATAAATATATATGATAAACAAATAATTAGAGCTAAATAAAATTGCATGAAGAACATATGAAAAGCTGAGTTTTATTATCTGAGAGATATCTAATATGGAAAATTATTTTTTTTTTGTCGTTAGAAAGTTATATGTTGCGAAGTATGGGACTTCGTCGAGCACGTTTTCGAAAAAGTTGCTCTGGCGTCTTAGCTAATTATTTTATTTCTCAAATTTTTTTAACAAATGTACTTTTTTCCGTTAATTCATCGTAGCCGATATGCACCATGGGCTACCAGCATTTCAAAATAACTTACTAAAATCAAAATCAGACTTCTATTGAAACTAAAGTCAGTGTACATAAAATTTTCATTAAATCTCAACAATTCAAAAGTATAAACAACAATACTCAAGTGACTCTACGTGACACCAATACTGTCAAAGGATTCAATAACAAAGCCAACACTATGTAATGTAAGTAACAATGGGTTAAGTACTCATCACACAATCAAACATTCCATTCATTTAACCATTTATGCATTCAGTCGTACAACGAATGGCATTCAACCACCTTTATATTGTATCGTAGGCTTTTCGAAAGTTGAACCCTTAAGTTAACAACATTGTAATTTATACACGAAAATATTTATACCATTAACTACCAAAGAACGTAGACACTGAATGGTGTCATAAACGTCAGAAAATTGTAAGTTGTTGGGGGGTGCAGATAAAGCAGGAAAAAAGCTGAAAAATAGTATGAGCATAGTAGAAAAATATTAAGTTATAGACGGTTTGTTAAACAGCTTGAGAGAATTTATTACACACTTCAAGGCTGGAATATTACAAAAGAAAAATTTAGTTCACCCCGACCTCATATAACAATTTTGCCGGCTGATTCGAATCAGTGAAAATTTCAAAGTTTATTACAACATAAAATTATATGTCAGTGTTATTTCTCCAAATAAAGTCCTTTTTTACTAATTCGCGTGTAAAGAACTAGCAGTTTTTTATTATTTGAAAAAGATTTTGTGTAAATTGTCATTCAAAAAAAGTTTTTTTTTAGTATTATCTAAAAATTTTGAAAACAGTTTTTACCAAAAATCTTTCAAAAATTCTTTCATATATGTATTGCATTTTTTCGTTGAGACCTCTGTTGCGTTAAAGATATTAACTTATTCAAAAATGGCTCACAAATGGACAGATTTCTAATTTTGGTGCATTTTTAAATTTCTGAAACAAAAATATGCAGTTCAAACAAAAAAACAAGCTACTCATATCTAAGTACTACACATACATTCGTGAATTAAATTTCATTTATGTATTAAACATTTATTGATATTCAGTTTTTTATTTCTTATATAAATAACTGACAGCTTGAAATTTTCATATTTTCAACAAAATAATGAAATATTTACAAACTACAAATATCTGTTTATTTTCGGAAAATTAAATACGTGTGAATTTAACGAAAAATTTTTACAAAAACAAAAAAAAAAACCAAAACTAAATGAATTTGATTGAGATGCATATGAATTGAATTTTTTTATGGCATATTTGCATGTCAGCCACTTTATTAAAATCAATGTTTTTTTTTGTGGAATTTATATTGTTTCAATCACTTTTCAATAAAACGCAAACAGTGTTGCGCTATTGAGTTAAAGAGGCAATCAATTACCTTAAATTCATAGCTAAAAATCTATGAACATAACATAGCTGTTTCCAATACGTTTCTGGTATTGAAATTTTATTTATACAAAATCCAGTTAGAGGTAAGCTGACACCATTGAAGCACCACTTAGCTGAGATTGCAAATCTATAACGATAATTGGTTGCGTCAATGCATATGTTTGTCAGTATAACAATAAGACAGCGTACGCAAAAGTTTAGTGACTTTGTTTGCATTTACAGTAAAGCCTCGATAGATCACATTTCGTAAAGTTGTAAGGCAACCAAAATGGCAAATGGTCGTTAACAAAGCGAAAAAAAAATCTCAAAAACTCATACGTCAAATGGAAACACATTTTTGTTTATTTTTTATTTTATTTAAATATAGCACTTCAAATTTTAGATTTTGTAATTGAAATTAACCCGAGCTTTTGAGTGAATGAAAAGCATCTTTCATATGAAATAATTCTAATCTTAATTTATTAGAATGCGTTAATCTACTCACATCACGGACAAGATCAAAATTATGCTGCCTGCTCAGCTATTACCGCCTAAGATGGGTTAATGAAATCATTAATCTTGCAGTTCTTATCTCAATTGCAATTCATATTATAAAATTCGAAGTATCTGTTTACTAAAACCGCATATAAGGATCTTCTTAGGCTATGTTAATTTGTAACGCAATTCAGCGCACAGCTTTTAGTGTTCTGAATCTTCAAGTTATCCATAAAGTTAAAACCATTGAGTGTAGCATCATTGTCGAAGAAATCATTTGAGCTTAAGTAATTCTTTGACTCAAAAAAGTAGGAAATTTTGACCAAATTTTGGGCTGGTTAGTCGCTATCACAATTGCTGTATTGAAAAATCATGAAAATTCCGAATTCATATATCCTTCCGGATGAGTTTGCAGTACTTTTTTTTTGTCACCATGACATGTGCTTTAGTCTTTTAACCCTAGATAGATAGCATTAGTCACTTTGACGAAAGCCAGTCACTCTTGCACTCTAACTATCGCGCCAACTCAGTCGCCGGCTAAGCCTGGCTTGTGTTGATAGTGCGCAGTTGGTGAGCATTATGAATTTCATATATTAAAACTACTTGTTCGGCATTTTGACGAATGTTTAGTTTTAGTGTTAGTTTTTTGGAATATATTTCAATTTTATTTTAAGTCCATATGATTTCGATTTAAAGAAATGTCAAAAATATGAATAAAAAAATTTGTTTGTGTCAAAAGAAAATTATTCCCAAGTTTCGCTCAGAAGAAAGTTGATCTGAATACCAGTAAAAAATTCTTTTTATTTTCGAAAGTTAAAATAAATTTTGTCATTATTCAGGAAATAAAATATCAGTAGCTGATAATAAATCATTTAACTTTACAAAATATACCATCCACACTTAAAACAACCAAAGTTTATGTGTTCGCCGAAATTACGAATGTTAAACATTTGAGTAGTATTAAATAAGATATCTAGGGTTAATGAGAAGCGGAGGCTGCTTCAGTCAGCCGCTCTTAAGTCACCCACTTGATGTTAAACTTTGCTATTGACCTTTAATTAGTATCCATAGCATCAATTTCTTTCGTCACGATGATAGAAGCTAGGAATGTATTGTCAAAACTCATATGAAAACTCTACACAGTTGAAGATGTATCAATGGATTGTCATAATTTTTTATTCTCTATGCTGAAATTTAGTGAGTTAACAATAATCTTAATACTTTTGCCAGGTTCTGCGGCTTGCCAATCTTCTAGATGTAAGTTAGATGATCTGATTCAGTGTATTCTATGTATAATTTCAGTTGAAAAAGTGTAGTTGTATATTAAATACATCTGTGCTGATATGAAACTACGTCTTTACACATCACTTCAAAACGCTTCACATACCTGTCGTATGAAATTATTCCTAATTTTTTTAAGCACCGTTTTCTCAATATCCTGTTGATCTATAAATTACTGGTAATTTGACCTTAGATTTAAAGAAGATAATAAATTTGATTTGCCAGCTTAAGTCCCACTCAGTACTGAAAAGAAGCAATAAGGAACTCGAACCACACTTAGAACGTTATAATACCTACTGGTAGATTGAATCAGATTTACCTTAGGCTATTGCATTGTGGAACTTGCAGTAAAACTGCCATACGAAAACTGTAGACCCAGTGACATGAACACAAGCAAAGTTATGAGCACACAAGCAGAGACATAAATGTGTTGTTTACATATTCATACCTTCACACATGTACAAATGCAGAAAGGTATCTTACGGTAAATAAGATAAATGTCAGATCCACTAATTGAATTGTTGCCAAGATTATGAACAACACCCAGTATGCATATTGCATACTGGGTGCTGTAAAAATTTTTTTGGTTTTTTAGTAGCTTAGAAAAATCGGCCAGAGAAAAGTTAACAAATAAAATAAATACAATTTGTGTTCAGAGAAGATTTCGGAAGCATTTTTTTTAAATTTGTTGCATGAAAACCAGCCAAAATTTTAAAAATGTGCCTTTAAAGCTTTAAATGATGACGCAGTTTTTATATAATGAAAGATTCTGCGAATTGTTTTTCAAATTATTCTATATATTATATGTAAGGTGGTCTACACCCATTATTTTTCCAAAAAAAAAATTCTTCTGCCATCAATTTTCCTTGTTAGCGTTACACCTTGAAAAACTTATTAAATTTCCGTTAAGGGTCGTTTAAATACACAAACATACACACACAGCAACGCATAGGCGCTTATGCTACTGTGTCGCCACATATGTCAAACGGAAGTTACCGGCGCCATTGTAAATGAAGTTTCAAATTTTCTGATTAGCTTGCGGTAAGATAAATTCAACGCGTAGGAGATGCCACTACTATATGCCGTACGATTTTAGCGACAGAGTGTTCAATTTGCAATTTTGTATGGTTTTGATTGCAGAAATGCAACCAGCGAGGCAAGCAGGTGGGCCGTATAAAATTCGCTTTAAATGACTTTACTTTTAGTCACAGTAGACTAATTAATCATGTCTACAAATGCGTGGAATTTAATAAACCAAATTTTCAACTAACGCAAATACAGATATACATATGTACGTACAGCGATGCATAACAAGTGTCGGTTGGTACTACCCAAGCCGACACTTTATCTTGTTCACATATACGAACATACATACGCACATATGTAAGTATGAATATATCAAATTCGTATCGTTAGGGTAAACTGTGCAAGTAGTTATCATTGCACAATTTCTTCTAATTCTTCAACATCAAACCAGAGTTCGATAAAACTTATTTTAAAGGAAGAATGTTCTTGGAACATTTTTTTTTTAAGAGGGTTGAGCTTTATTTTTCCTTAAACGAAGTAAAGGTATAGCTTGGACTCATTTGGTCCATATGAGTTTAAAACTTTTTTCCTCAATTTTTAGTGCTATAGCTCATAGCACAGACGTACTGTGGTTCATATATTTGTCTTTCTTGCCTATAAAGCCAATTCATTTTATATGCAACCTAAATGTTTTCATGAAATCAGAAACTTTTTTTACTTTCCAGCTTATTTTGACCAATTTACCCTAAACTTCTGCAAGACTTGAAATGCATACGCTTGAGGATATTTTAGCCGCATTAGCTGCATAAGATAAATAAAGCAAATATTATTGTAAAGCCTGAATTGATTAATTAGCTGTTGGTGTTAACTTTATAATTGGCTGTGAAAATTTCACTAAATTAAATGATTGGGTTAAATTGAAATATGTACGTTGGCTGAACAGAATGTGGTTTTCAGTAATCAATTAACGAATTCATGGAAAAATTTTAACTAAATAAGAAGATACAAACTAAAATCCTAACCACAAGAATGTAAAGTAATTGATTTAAATTTTGTTTTTAGAAGGAAAATCTTGAAGTGACTTAAATTTCGCATACAGGAGAGTACCAAAAAATTACAGAATCTTTGATTGTCCAAAGCTAAAATAAAATTAAATTTATATATAATATGAATTTTGGCTAAAAAGTGGCTTTATACCCTGATTATTTACCACCCTTAAATTATATAAATATATTCTTCATAATTGGCAACTGATATCAGAGCTCTGCCAGGAGTTCTGCTGGGAGTGTGCCAGCACCACCAACTACATACTACTAAAGCGTAGAAGCCGTGATAGAGTATTAGCCACAGATCTTTGTTTGGCAGAAACCTTTTGATATTGAATCCTTTAGTATCAGGAGACTGTTTAGAATTTTTCTGCACATATAGCACCCAGTTGGTCGCTTTATTCTCATTGTGCAGCATTTGCTCAACATTTCAATGAAGTAGTGGCTTAATATCATCAACACTGAAGCTGATTGTACTGCTTGTCACTTGGTTGGTGTCTTGTATGTTACTGTGGCAGATTTTTTATAGCCCTATTTTGTGTCTGAGCGTTCGTTGTTAAAAAAGAGTTTATTTCGGAACACTCAGTTCAGAAAGAGCTTTCTTCTTACTTAAATAGATATTATTTGAAACAATCATAATTACGGCACTGAGCCTCTTTTGTTTCAGCAATGCAGTTCCCGTACCACGATATCCTTTCAACAGTTCAAGCTAATGCAGCATAGATTACAATACTTCATACAAACCTTATAACAACTAATATTTGCTTACATGTGGTACACCTACAAATTCAAAAAGTCTTAAAATCTAGTACATTTTTGGTCTGCGTTCTAGGTGTATTTTTTCTATACGGCCTTTAACCCATTCAAATCTCACACTGAACATGAAAGACCTGCACATGAATCACTATTTCTTACAAAAATTTCTTAATTTTTACACTCCAAAATAACGCTAATAAAAGTAGCGTGCTAGAATGAGTTGTTGCTGAAAACAAAACAAAAAACAAAAAAAAATAAATCTCAAAATGAAAACTAAAGTAAAAATTAAAAAAATAAATCGTGACTTCAAACTGTTTTTAACTGCTGCAATTCAACACACTCATAGCAAAAAGCACACATACACAAACATATGCGAAACTATATTTGTCTGTTGTAATACATACTAAACTAAGCCGACCAAAAACTGACTAACTGAATGAACCGACTGATATTTGCGTGTCAAAAAGCACTTAAAAACTTTAATTAAAGCATTTCAACTAAATTTGGCGCACAAACTTCCATTTCAATTTTCAAGCTTGAAAATGAGTAGAGCGTGTGCTATATGTAGGAATGAAGAAAAAATTGCTACTTTTCAGCAGCAAATTCCAAGAAGTTGAAAAATTTCACAATTTTAATTTATGAAAGTGCAAAAGATATCAAGTGCTGTATAATTTGATTAATGAATTAAAATGTTTTTCTGTATGAAATTATGAAGACAAATTGCATTCAATTTTATTTTTCATTTTCAAATCAATTAAATTGCAAATAAACAAAGAAATTTTTCACCAATACAGCACTTTTTGCTACAAAAAAATAGTTGCAGCGCACTCATACGCCCTGGTGTACCCAAGTTTCCATTTTCTATTTATATTTCTTTCAAAGCATTAAAGTTATGTAAATTTCATTTTGATTGATATTTCGTCATTTTAATTGCACAGCTTTCTTTCATTTGCTCTCTTTTTCTTTGATTTCTTTGGCGTAATTATTACATTTGAAACAACGTACAATTAACATTACTTAAATATACATTAAGGTTAAAGACATTGGCGCCGGTAGCCAGCGGCCTGCAGCCATTTTTAAATGCCTTGCGTTTGTTACATCAACAATTTTGACAGCCGAAATTTGCGTGACGCAGTAATGTTACCCGATTTTTTTCATTTTTTCCTTTTTTTTTCTTGATATTTGCTCACGCACTAAACTTCAAAACTTTTTGAGGTTTTTTATTTGTGTTCTTCAAAGTACATGCTGCCGTACAAAGAAAAACAAAACAAAAAAGGAACGAAAAGAAACAAAAACTCAAGGAAGCTCTGAAAAAAGTAATGAAAATAAACACCGTAATTAAGTTAATGAGCATTTTTGAGATTTATTATTAATTTTGTGGGTTTACCATAACCAATTCGTAGTTTCTGTAAGTGGTTACTTTTTTCTGAAGTAGCGAATGGCTATAAAAGTTTTTGGATTAACAAAACTCAAAATGAAATTCATTGAGAAAATTTTGTGAAAGATATTTGTTTAATAAATGTAGCTGTTAGCTTCAAAATATTTCTGAAATTGGAAATCATGTAAAACCTATGTATGAGAAAATTTCAAATCATTCAGATGCACTTTAAAATATAAGTACGAAGAGGCCGAAAACAGTTCAGCTCCGATAGTCAAGTGCAGTGCATTTATGAAACTCAGCGCACGTCTTTTTTGGGGGTTTCAACCGCTATTTAATCAAGAACTGTACGTGAGTGACAACTTTTGAGTACAGATTTGGGTTCAGCGTACAAAAATCTCTCGAAAACAATTACCCACTTTGCTTAAGCAGACCAAAAGTGGAAATTCGCAGAATAATGTAAAAAGTTTTTGCCTTACAATATTTTAAATCTTCCTAGATTATTAAAGCTGATTTGCTGACTTTTGAAATATAAAATGAAAATCTTGAAAACTTTGAAAAATGTTTAAAAATTCGGAATAAATCGAAAAAGTCGTTTAGAGTCTAAATTATAACACTAGCATATGACGCGTTACATCCACATGAGTGTTACTCTTTTTTCTTGATTTCAGCACATATTTTCTCTCCTAACCGCTGACAAAACTTTCCACACATTAAAAACTAATTTACATTTTCTAAATATATGAAAACCCTGTATAAACAAGACCACATCCATACGTTTACAAAACTGTTAGACCTTCAACAAACCCCAAAACTGTAGCAATGTTCATAAAGTTCGACCTCAATACATTATCCACATAAAATGGGGCTATTAACTTTACCAACACAAAAAACTGAAATGTCGCAAAAAGACTGCAAAATCAAATTAAATTGTAAATCATTTGGAACAAAACACTGAAAAACTGGACAAATTGTTTTTTAATTTATGTCATCAAGAGGTCATAAAAGTTAGAATATATACCAAGCTGAGACCGGTAAACAAAGCAAATGAGCAACCATCACCCTTAAAGCAAAAAGACTGTGCATTTGCTAATGACAACAATGCCAATTTTTTGTTGGCGTGCCCTCAATACACATACCCCTACTTGGTGCTTTTATTGTAATAAAAACCACATGTAGGTACACGTGAATTCACGAATATCGACTTTACTGTCTTACTGCAGCGCAATTTGCTATTTTTATCAAAGTGATTATATGACGTTGTTTGAATTTTCTTTAAAAAAAATTTACAAAGTGGACATTAACTTGGCTTTTTTATGAGCGCTCATAAAAATTTACCTGCATGTTGGGGTGGTCTTTTTTATGCTGTGTTTATGTAGGTGTGTGTGGTTTTGAAGCAAATTTCCCTTTTTTATGTAAAGGTTTGGAAAGGTAGTTCAAAGTTTAGGAAAAAGTTCACATATTTAATTTAAGATTTTGTGGTAAATTGGAGACAATTTTTATAATTTTTTAAACTTTAAATCTTCAAAAAAAAATTACAAAATCCAATTTAACATAGCAAACGCTTATCGTTAATATGCCAGGCAATTTTTTTTATATTTTCATTAATAGTAAAGAGTCCCCATACATAAACGCGTATGTGTGAAAGTGCCAAAACGATAACATTAATCGCTCATCTACGGCACACATTCAAAGTCTCAAAGGTCTACGCATACAAAGCAGACAAATGAACTGTGAGATAAACCCAACGAGAAATTGGTTTTTTCTATGGTCGTTTCATACGAATCGACGAAGCACCTTACTTGTGATTCATTTGCTGCAGAAAAGTATCACAAACTCAGGTCTTTGCTTAGAGTCACATTTAGCAAACAGAAAAACGCTCAAATTAGCGAATCAATGATTGAGACTATGCGAGAGAAAGAGAGATATTCTTTCTTTTTTTTTTAATATAAGTTCAGGAATTTCTTTCGCACGTTTGTGCCAGCCGAGTATCGAACATATATCAGATAAAATAATTGGACCGCAAACTTTTCCACTTGACTTAATCTTACAAAATAATTGTCATCATTAATGGTAGTCTTAGTATCAATAATTTTAAAATTTGATAAAATAGTTCTCAAGTTACAGTGTCATAAAACTTCCAACATACTCGGAACGTTTTTAGGTAAGCACTAAACAATATATCAGTAAAAAGTACCAGTAAAAATATTCACGCAATAAAAATATATTGACTAAATTCTTTTAATAAAAATATTTCTGTACACGGGGCGGGAATGTATGCAGCACGTCTCCGTTTAGGAGAATTGGTGGTATTAATGGAACTGTGTAAATTATAAAGATTAAAAGTGTGAAGATCAGCAAGCAAACAGGTCAAGCCCAAAAGTTGGAACAATTTCCTTATATTCATTATGTGTCATACAGATGTAAGAATCTACATTTTATATATACTTCAAATTTCATCATTTCCACCATTTCTCGTTGAGAACATAATTCAAATCCAAAATAACTACAAATATATCTATGTGTGTGTAGCGATATATCCCCAGCAGGCAATTGAGCAAGGCCTTTTCATGTAAATAACAATAAAAATTTTATTTTTTTACTATGATTTTTGTTTTTATTTACAATCAGTCAATATTAACCATTAGTAACTTTTATAAGTAGAGAAATTTTAATTACCACGGCAGTCGTGCTATTATGCCTTCCCACAGCAGTACTGCTATAAGGCCTTCCCATAGCAGCAGTGCTGTAAGGCCTTCCCACAGCAGAAGTGCTATAAGGCCTCATAATAGAAGGCAAAAAAGAAGGACTTCATGTATTTTTTTATTTCATGTGTTGCAATGTTTTATGATTCGACATTACTTTTTTGTCATTAGATTGTAATTATATAACATCAAAAGTTGATACATGGTTAGAAGTAAGGAACGGTGTGGCTGCTGGGCTGGTCTTCTGTTTCATCTTATGTTAAAGTGGTAGAGTGTTGTGTATTCAATGTCAAATTATAAATTACGAAAACGTCACAAAAAATAAACATTAAAAATATCAACGCAAGGGAGGTTGACGCAGATAAAAAAAAACATTTAACTAAGAGTCTCACGACGTATTAAAATTTAATTTTTTCAAAGTACTTCTGTGACCCCTTCTACGGTAAGCGCTCTTAGAAGGGCTCTTGACGCAAGCGATGTAGGAAGACCTGCTTGAAGAGTATTTCTAACAGGCCTGCAAAAGAAGGCCTGTTTTATAGGGACGTTTCATATAAAAAAGAAAGTAAGTTTGAAAGGAGGTGGCAAGGCCTTAATCTTACCAAGGAAGGCCTGCAAGCTCCTGCCCTTGCCTACTGGGTCTGTGTCGTTTCATATGTGTGTATAGGTAATAGTGCTTGTAATTACCTTTCCCTATTATTGTTGTTCACATTGTTGCTGTTGTTGTTGTTGTTGTTAAGTAATTGTTTATCATCAGGTAAAATGTTTCCTTCTATTTTTTGCTCTGTAGCAAATGATTAGCTGTTATATTAAGCACAACAACAACAACAACTACAAGTTAATCATCACCAACAATGTCGTTGTCATTATATTCACTGTCAGTAATAAGAGAAATATTATAACACAATCTTACCCACTGCATAGATATATAATTCTAAAAAGTTAATTAACTTGTGATATGCCCAGTTGGAAAATTTTGAGCTAAGAAAAAAGTCAAACTTTGATTTATAAAATATATACATCATTCAATATTTCTATTGGAAAACGTTGTCTTGTCCGACAGAAAGCATGTTATTAGATTTAAATAAAAGTTTCCTAACTAAAAAATGAGGGTTTTGGAAAGATATAAGAGAACTAAGTAAGTTGTAGTAGACATGGCAAAAAACATTAGAGTAAGCTTAAAATTATTTTTCATTGGAATATAAAGGAATATAAAAATTAAGATTCTGACAAAATTTAATTAATGAATAGTTAGGTCCTTTCAACTATTGTACCATGTCGTTAACTTCCTACGAAAGGAATTTTTTAAAGTTATGTGTTCGGCTAGTGAAGTGAAAATATCGCCTCACATTAATCATGGATTCTTAGTGTAATCACAAAGTTTTTGCACATGCAGCAAATTAATTGACGGTGTTTAAAAGGAAGACTTAGATGAAATTATTATATCAGTAAAATCTCATTTATTGGAAATGTTAGGAATTTAAGGAACTCTAAAATTAAACACTTTTTTGAAACATGAATTTTATTTCATACATTTTTTTATCATTTTCAATGGAACTTTTCACACTTACTCTTGCCCTGACATTTTTTTCAACATGCCTGGATTTTGAGATAATGCAAATGGGTCAGAGGCACCGATTGAAATGAGGAATAGAAAATATGTTCTATGACTTCTTCTTCTTTATCAAGCATGTGACAATTTCTACACCAGTTGTTGAAATTATAGAAAATTTAAGTTTTTTTTTTTTCAACTGGGTACAAAACAAGTTAAGTAAACATAGGTACGAATACTCTTCATTTAATAGTTATTTTTTCCTAAATTAGTTATTGTTTATGTTTATTTGTGCTGTACGTTATATTGTTTCTCTTTTTTTTACCAAAAGTCCTTGCTTGTGTTTATGGTAGACTAAGCCACTATATTTGTTAGTATGTATAGGTAACTAGCACTGTACATGTTTTTTATTACCTACACCTTTTTGACAATTCCTTTGAGATTGTGCTTAATTAACCTTTTTTTTATTGACATAATTAAAAGAATCCTTGATTAATGACCAACTTTATTTGCTTGTTTATTGAAGTGCACATGATCGTATGTTAGTTTGAGTGAATTAAAATTTGGTTTAGTTTTTTGTATATGTATATGAACTAAACGTATTTTATGTTAAAGTGTTTGTAGCGAGCTTTTTAATTGTTTTCTAAGAATAAATTATTAATAACGTAGCTATGACTGTTTTTGTTTTGAGATAAATTAAAGCTAAAAATTTTTTTTTTAAATTTAAAGATTTAAAAACAGCAACTTTTTTAGGAAATCCAAATGTTTAGTCACTATGCTTTAGCAAGAGCAAACTGTGCCGATTTTTGAAAATAATTATCTATGACAATTACTAGCCTTTAGCAATGTCTTCGTATTTATCTTATCTTTTGCTACACAAATCCCTCTGTCTTCATTTCGACTTATCCACACGTAACACATCCTTATCTCTCTATTACACTATCTTGCTTGAACTGTATTCCTGCATAACAAGTCCATTTTCTTTTTTTCCAGGTTCTGGCATCACTGCATAAATGTTTGCATTACAAGTCTGTACTCATTATTTTTAAAGTATTCCCAAAGTTTTTCTTTCATGTGATATACCACACCTATTTATTCAACATACAGATTTATTATAATGTTGAGGTTTACCATGATACATTGAAATCATGAATTGCAATATTTTCAGGGGAACTACACAGCCTCATGGAATTTAAATTTCGAAAAATCCTTCTTTGGGAGATATAGGCATCATATGAGAATCAAATGTTTCGAATTTTGTGATTCTAGCGCACATTCATTCTTGGCATGAATGTTAGTTTTGTCTTTTGAATGTAAAAAAGATTCAAATTTTAAAATATTCGAATTACCAGACTTCACTGAAATAAGGGACATCACTATCACCATATCCTCATAGTTTCAAATTTAAAAAAAATTTAACTTAATGAATGTTGCGGTTTCTAGAGCAAATAGTATGTCCTGTGAGCGTCTATTTCAAGTCAGTTTAAAAAATATACTTCTTTATGCAAAAGGTAAAGTTTTGAATTACAAGGACGTGCTTTATTCCTTTAGTATTGAAAGTTTCCTGATTTAGTGTATATGGTAAGGGTGCTTTTGCTTGATTAGTAAGTGCAGAGATATTTTAATGTGGATACTGTTGTCAGACTTTTACATATAATGAATGAGCTTTGTAGTGAAAAAAAGTTAAAAAATTTTATTAGTTTCATTCCTTCAGCTGTGAGAAGACATCAATCAATATTTTGCAATAAATTATTTTGGCTCACATTACAACATTGTAGTAAGCAAAACTGAAAATAAAACATAAAAAAACTTTAACGAAAACGCGAACTTACTCATATAGATACAATAGAATACCAACATGCACTTAATAATGATAGCAACAACAAAAAAAACAAATACTAATAGCAGCAATGTAAGCAAAAACCAACAAAAATAAAAAATGCAATTTGGCAGCTGGAAAAATTCACAACATTTAAAGTTAACATACCACGCAAAACTAAAAAAAGGATATTGCATATATGCAGCATAAAAAAATTAATTGAAAATATATAAAGGATGCCAAATTATGTAAATAGTGAACGTGAAACAAAATCAATTTTGTTGCAATCATGCGAAGCTTCTGCTTCCTTTAACTTCACACATTCATGTTTTCTCACTACCACAGGCAATGCGCTGCTTAAGGTAACTGCTGTATTGAGATTTATGTAGAGTTCTAGATTTGCCTAAGCAATGGCTTGGATTTGCCATCATTCATTACATTCATTCGAACGTACATCCATATTGATATTTTGTTGCTACCGCTACTCGAGAATATCGACTTCACAACACAAGTGTTGCACTTGCTACCTCTTGTGTGTGTGCGTGTGTACGATTACATTTTGTTATGCACAGGACATTCACTTACACTTGTGCTGTTGGTGTTCACTGTTGTTGTAGTAATGAATTAATTTTGAATTGTCTTCGTTATATTTGTCTGATTGGTAGTCACCTTTTGGCTCCTGCCGGAATCGCAATATCACTCAATTGGTCTGTATGTCTGTCTGTCGAATTGTCAGACTATTTGTCGTTATTTTCATCTGAGAGTATGCGTGTTCGATGTGTATGACTTGCTGACTATCAGTTTATTTGTCAGTATGACATTTGCCAGTAATGTTGCCAAGTCTGCCCCGATTGTTGGTTTCTCATTGATGGCAGTTGTGTGTTAGATTCAAAGATTAAATTTCATGTGGAAATTTATTTGTGACCAAGATATCATGTGCGATAAATTAAAGTTATGGTAAAGTCAAGTGATTTAAAAATAGTATTTGAAATTAAGTTTTCTAATTTAAGACCTTAAACAGCAAAAGGCTTCAAAAGCCAGACAATTCAGTACTTAAGACTTAAGCGTTTAGCACTAACTTTTAGAGTAAAATTGTTTATCAACATTTTTCTAAAGACGGTCATCGAAATCCGGTACTAAAAGTTAAGTGAGCCTTATGGACGTAGTTTCAATGCTGTGATTTCCTAAACTTAAATTTAATTAATCATTAAGAAACTTAAAACATTGGACTGAGCTCAGATTTTCTCTCAGCAATTTTGAAGCTAATGGCTTAAGTCAAACGTCATTTTATTTAAAGCTATTACTAAATTCATGCAAATCCTAATTTTAGTTCTATGGAAACCAACTGTGGAAATTCAATGTTTTTGTCATAGCTACAAAAGCTAAAGGGATGGCTATACAATAAATGAAGTATTAATTTTTTACATCATTTACTTCTATTACGCTGCTTTGAACTAAAATTGCAGCTTCTTTATGGCATTCTATATCTCTCAGTTCGTTTTATTGTAAAAAGTTTCACTGGCATCAAACTTAATTATGCTCAATTTACACCGGAAGCGACTAGCTGGTTTCCGTTTAATTGCATTTCCGCAAGTTTTCACGCTTTGTGAATTTATAATTTCTTTAGTGATGATGCTCAGCCAAGTGTCTTTTCATTCTACAACTTTTGCAAATAACACTCGACAGGTGTTACATTTTGCACAATTTAACTGCACGCAAAAGAAATGCGATAGTCCACTGAAAGAAAAAGCCTTAGATTTCTTAATAAAAAACAATGGCAAAGTAGGCGTATGAGCTCAGGTAAACAAATTACCCACTGTAATAATGAATGTATTTGGTCAGAAAAAGTTTATTGCAATCAAATTTTATTAATAGTTTGAAATATCAAACTATAAAGTACTGAAAGCTAAAGAAAGTTTTAAATTGTAAGGATACATGCTAAAACTATTCCTTTATTTCAAGTACAAATAAAGTAAAGTGCAACCAAGGCATTTTATCAAAAATAGTTAACATCTCTCCTTTGCATCATCATCGTTCTTCTTACAAAATTAATCTTGTATGCAAAGTGTGATGAGAAAGAAAAAGAAAAATGTAACTTTTTATTCACTCACAGCGTCTAATTGAATTTTCGTCCTTCATTAGCTATTGTCATGTAAACAGGCTCTTGTTGAAAATAAGTTAATTTATCAAATCCCAATTCGTATCCCAATGACATTGCAAAACATGCAAAAAAAAAAATAAGGAAACAGAATAAAGCAAATCCTTGGTAATACATGTTTATTTCATTAGCATTACTTTTCATCACACGATGCCAAATGTAACCTTCAATAATTCCAAATTTCAATTCACAGCTTCTACGCGCAAATCACTCCCTTAAGACATCATTGGAGGGGGAAATAGGGGGGCAATACTTGCACCTGAGGTGATGAGCTGGCAAATTCATTTCTTTTTTTTTCCTTTTTCATTTCTATTAACATGAAAAATGTTTTTCGCGAAAATTGCGTTTTCCGTATGTTTTGCTGTTTATGATTGGTATTCTCTTTTTTTATTTTTTTTTATTTTCACTCACTTTTGTGCTTAACAACAAATTAGTGTGGGCACAGTGTTACAGCATCCAAATCAAAACTCACCCAACTACATTTGGTCGGCAACAACCTTGGCTGGTTGTTAATGTTGAAATGTTGGACAGTGGAACGTTTTAGCAAAAATTTGGGAAACATTTTGGAAGAGTTGTGCTTTAAGTTAGATTTCTAAGCAAAGCTACATGGTACATAAAAAAAAGGAAAAAGGATTTCGTAGTCTTGCTTTTCTAGAAATTATTTCTAAAGTTTATAAGTGTACGCATCATATTGTATAATGAAAATGTGATTCAATCATGTTTGGAATTTATTCAAACGCCAATTTTTTAACCCCGATATGACTCAGTGTAAGTAATCGATATACTTTTGTTAAGTTTGAGAGATTTTCTAAAGATATTAAATTTTATCATTGGCCGCCTTAAAAGGAGTCTCCAGGCAATATTCAAACTGAAAAATTAAATTTAAAGTTAAAACATTACTGTTTTGGGTCAGAGATATATACCAAGCAAACTTAAAACTCAATCGATTTCCAAGCTCGCATGACTTGGATTAATTTTGAAATAGTAATCATTTCCGTTTAATCAGATTTTGATTGAAATAAAAAATAAAAAAAATCTTTTCTGAACCGTTGAAGGTAATGACAAATGAAATGCTTTAGGGAGATCCTGCTTTATTAGGTCAAAAAAAAAACGATTTTTTAGTACTTACTTTAATAGCTAAGGCAGTCAAGAATATGTAAATATGTGACCAAGGTTCTTCAAAATGACGAAGGCTAGCTATCTAGGGTTTATTTGCGCACACCAATGTTTTAAGAGCAATGTGAAGCACTGATTTATGCTTTAGTTAAAAGTTATAAAATCTATAGTTGGTCAAATATCAGTGACATTGTCTTTGACCTTGAAAGAAATTTTCAATGTCAATTCGAGTTCAACTGCGATTTTGATACGCGGACCAATATTTTCTTACAGTTTTGTGTTCTATGGAAAAAATAGCATTGTGCAGATTTGCTCTAGGATTTTTAGTTTTTGCATTAGTGATAAAAAAAGTTTTGGTCACAATTTCAACTTTAAAAAGCTCTGAAAATCTAACGAAACATTCCGAAAATCTTTATTTATATTTGATTTATTGTAAAATTTTTTTTTTGACGTCATACCTATTTTTTTTTTAAATTTTACAATAAAACTAAAAACAAAAATTCTCGGAATTTTTCGACCAATTTTAAGAACTTTTTACGCAGTGCGATTTTTACTGAAAATTATTACATTAGGCGAAAAAATCCGATTTTAACATAAACGTAAATGTTAAGAAAACTTAAGTTTGCAGTGCAAACAAAAAAAACAGAGTCAGGACTAATTTTTATTTATCAATTTTTGATGAGATACCGTTTAAATTATACAAATATCTATTTTAGTTAAAGAGATATTCCAATTAAATGACAAAAGTGTTCTCAGACCACATTTACATACCTAAATTATTGTCTCAAAACTGATACTACTTAGTAACAATTTGAAGTTGACTATTAATTAAGTCCCTTTCTTATTTCCATAAATCTATGAATTTACATAAGAGAGCTCACAAACAAGGACCTGATGTTGATAATAAAAAAAAAGATTTGTTTCCCTTTATAGCACATTTTTGAATAGTGTCATTAATTTTAGTTAGCAAGTTCCCACTGTGCCTAACGTGTCGTTGAAACTGTCCTAAGTGAATTGAGTTGTCAGTGTGCGTGGTTCGTTACATTTTTTATTTACTTTGGTATCCTATTACTTACTTATATTTTTTCTGGTTTTCTTCTCTTTTATTTCATTTTATCTTTTTACTTTTTTGTGGTTTCAACATTTACATCGTTTACAACATTTACACAACGTAATATGCGTTGTACATCAAGCCCGAGCATGGAAAGTGATTTTACACAATGAATCCGATGGGAATTCATTTAAATAGTTGTACATTATCATTTATTTAGAGACTTATTTTTGAGGCAACACTATTTGGGAAAATAAGGTCAAAACTTATTTCAGTACTTTGTAGATTTCACTATTTCTCACAGTAACAAATTTTAATTTATATAGCAAAAAAGCATTCAACAAAACGCATTAGACATTTTTCATTTGATTACTAATTTAGTTTTATTTCCATGCAAATGTGTAGATAGATGCAAAAAACTTTGCACATTTTCTCAAGTAGTTTTCCATAATTTCAATTATTTGATTTATTTTTCTTGAAGTCTTTTTCAGACCAATTATTTTGATGCATTGAAGCAACTGCTGTAATTGATTGAATTCAGCTACATTTGGTTGTGGTAAATTTTGCAAATTTCTGAGCAAATGTTTGGCCAATAATTTGTTTATTGCTTAAATGATTTATTGATTGGTTTTGTGGTTACAGTAGTTGAGATTTAAATTCAAAAGAAGTACATGACAACAGAACATTCAGTATTTTAAATGGATTGCTTAAGAAATTTAATAAATTTCAAATGAAAAAGCAAAAAATTTAATCAACTACTTTATATTATTACAACGTTTATCACACAAAAGAGTTTTCGTAGTTACAAAGACACAGTAATTGGCATGAAATCAGACTATTTAAGTGCTGGCGGCCATAAGTCAAATCTTTATCCCATTGAAAAGCATTTAAAATTTTAAGAATTGGCAAACATAAATTATGTTTAAGTTGTATCGAGCCTTAAATATCAGTAGCTGAAAAAACGAAATCTAATTTAATCTCACATTTGAAAATAAAAAACCTATCTTAGCAGATGTGCATATAACTTCCCCAAAAAGTTTTGTAAGTCATATCTTTATATTGAATAATTGAGCCTTTGAAAATATATTCTTAAAAAACCATTTTTTTTTGTTGGAATGAAAGCACACAATTTAACTGATCACGGCCACAAAATAAAACTAACTTTTCGCTAAGACCATTAAACAGTATACGAGTTGGCATCTCCAAATTAGTTTTAAGTGATATCGAATCAAAGTTATCAGTCATTAAATCATTAAAAAAAACCAAATGTTTTCAATAACTGTCCATCATACGTCACGTTGTATTACTTGTTTAAGTAATAGTATTTAAAAATTGATAATTCAAATAGTTTTATAAGGCATATTTTTAGCATTTATTAGTTATTTCAATTTACAATTATGTTCTAGGCCCATGTCATTTCAATGCTCTGCTCAAGAGAATTTTGTTGCATACAAATTCTATGCTTTCACTTTATTTTTCTCTTCACCTCTGATATTTTGACCCTCTTTATCAAGCCCCTTACAATAAATCTACTAACTCACCAATTCATCTATACAGTCAATTTAATTTAACCCAACATAAACAAAAACTTTAAAAGATAAATGGGAAAACCCATTAAATTTTCCACAGTTAATTAAACTCAGTGTACAAGTTCGTGCAATGATTTACCCAAAGTCATTTCAATACATTGAATTCAACCATAAAAATAACTTCATTTCATTGAAGAAAAAAAAAGTTTCCAACTTTGAAGATCTTGAAATCTTAAGGTTGCGGTTTTATGAAGTTCGTTGTCGATTTGCACCTTCTGATTGTGATTTTTTTTTTGTCATATGAAAGGAAAACTCCAAGAGTTCTTATAGCTATGGTTAAACAAAAATTCAATCAGTTCTTAAGTATAAGATGAAAACTCAAGTAACAAAAACCGAAAAAACCAATTTTCTTAATTGGTTCATTGGGTTACAAAAGATTACAGCTCACGAAATGATTGCCACGATAAGTGATAAAAGTAATTTTATGTTTGTATTCTAAGAGTTAAAAGGAAAGTAAGCGGGTGATGATATTTTTTGTAATATAGTGACATTTTAGGACATTTTTTTATAATTAGCACTGATTTTTACCTATTTGATTAAAATTTTGCATGAACATAAACTTGAAAAGAATTGTACAGTCCCGAAAACTTCAATTTACGATATTTCGAAGAACAAGACAACATCTATATAAATCAGACTGTGTTTTGAAGAGAAACAGTAATTTTTTAAGAATTTTTAGAAAAAATTTACTTTCGAAAAACCGTGACTTTCGGACTTTAAGGTTCTTCTGAATAAATTATTATTTGGAGCGCAACGAATTGCTTAGCGAACACGCTCTACTGGTGACATGATGGCGTTCCTCACTGAAAGGTGGAACCAATGTGTTCACCTTTTTGGTGAAAGTATGGTTGTTGCTCTAGATATTTCTAAGGCGTTTGATCGAGTGTGGCATTGCGCCCTCGTATCAAAACTAATCGCTTATGGTGTTGGTAATTCCTTTGCTCGTTGGATTACGAGCTTCTGCAGTGACCGCTTTATCCGTGTTGTGGTAGACGGTTTTACTTCTAATGAATACTTCATTAATGCTGGAGTCCCCCAGGGTTCCGTCCTATCCCCTACTCTATTCCTTGTTTTTATCGATGACCTTCTGTCATCGACTATCAACCCAATCCATTCCTTGGCGGATGACAGCAACATCTGTTATTCATATTGCTTCAAAAAGCGCCCAAGCTCTTTGGAGGTTGAGAGGAAAATGTGTTATATAAATGACAAACTCACAAATGACCTAAATACAATCTCCGAGTAGGGGATTGCTAATCGGGTCGATTTTAATGCTAGCAAGACCCAATGTTGTCTGTTGTCTCACAGACGAAAGGATTGTTCCCTTCCATCCCTTAATGTGGCTGGTGTAGGTATTACGATGTCAGCCTCTCTCGACGTTCTGGGCATATTGATTCAACCAGATCTGAGGTGGACAGATCATGTGTTCAATGTGTCGAAAGAAGCGGCCAAGTGTCAAGGTTGCTTAAAACGGTGTAACAAATACTTCACTCCTGCTGATCTTCGGACTATCTATTTCACATACATTAGACCTAAGCTGGAGTACAATTCGCACATCTGGGCCGGGGCTCCAAAAACTGTTTTGGAGCTGCTAGATCAAGTTCAACGACGTACGCTGAAGCTAATAGGAGATGAAAACATCATCTCAACTATTGATTCTCTTGAGCACCGGCGAAACGTTGGGTGTTTAACTCTTTTTTATAGATATTATAATGGGATGTGTTCTAGAGAAATACGTGAACTGGTTCCTTCAGTTCAAGTATTTTCTCGTAACACTCGGGCGTCTCATCAGGCTCATCCCTTTTCCGTCACACCGGTGCACAATAGAACATCGCACTATCATGATAATTCGTTCTTTGGTCGCACAATAAAGTTGTGGAATAATCTCCCTGACACTGTCTTTCCCGATACCTTCGACATCTGCAGGTTCAAGAAAAATGTACACCGACATTACTCCATCTATCATCCTTCCCTCTAACCTTTTTCCTTTTCTTACAAACCATCACGGTGCTTTGCATTTAAAGAGGGCATCCCCTAAGCGTTGGTTTAAAGTTAAAAAAAAAAAATAAAATTATAATAAAATTTATTTTTTCTTTTTTAGTAAACGAAATCAAAATTTCACATCTAGAACTCAGACACCAAATTCGTGTTTTCCGGTATAATCTATCTTATCACAGTGTATCAACACACCTACCTAACCTAAATGAACATATGGTTGGTAACCAAATAGAACTCTCGTCATTCGAGATCATGTGGAGCAACCAAGTTTTTAAAATTCATCTCAAAGCAAGAGCTTAGAAAAGTCTGTATTCTTCTCATCGGTACGCTTGCCAGAGATCAAAGAAACACTGATTGAACATTTAATATATAAGAAATATTCACAGAATGAACTGTGTTGAGAATTTTATATTTCGTGGAGTTGTGCAAAAACATTCTGCTTCGGATTTTGCGGTACAACTTTTAAGAGTGCAAACACTATAACAGAATGATGTAGTGATCCTTACGTGGTTCCTGTATATGTTAAAATTTTGAGGAAGCATTTTTGTTTATCTTTTATCAGATTTTACCTAGTTCAACAACAAAAATAGATATGTTTTCATTTGAAGAAGCGTTGTCGTGCCATTCTGCATATGATTTTACTTCTACTAAAAAATGATTTTAAATTTTGACACCTAAAGTTACTCTTAAAGACTACAAGATACTGAAGATGAATTATTTGCGTAAATTTTTTTTAAAAATCTTAAAGAAGAAACCTGGAGCTAAGCACGGAGAACAAGCCGACCAATCAATAAATTAATTTTTTAGATTATTTCTTAAGATTATTCACTGTAACTATGGTTATAATTGCGTTGGCACTATCTAGGTTAAACCACATCTGGACACTCAATGACATTTTCAGCCTTGATACCACACCGAATCAAGCTCATTATGGAAGTATCTGCAAGTTTTGAATTATTCAAAGTTTCCCTGCAGCTCAAAAAAATTTTTAATTTTTAAATTTTGCTTATTGATGAAACCAATGAGAAAATGCACTTTGCTTGACATAATAATGTGGCCTTTTATCTGCAGTTGCTGACTTGACAGAAGAAGAAGTTTTTCTATGACTGAACAAAGTTCGTCCTTGCAGAAAACTGACGATATATCGCACAATGCTATTTTTAAACTGGGCAATTCCAACGTATAATTAACTGCGAAGTTCACGTTGTGCCTTTATAGTTGAGAAACTGTGCGCAAATCATTTGTGTTATCATTCTAACATTTTCAGAGCGAAATATTTAATCATAATGTGAAAGTATATTTCTAAGATAAAAAACACATGATTTTAAAATCCGCGTTGTGAAAAAGGATTGAAAATGAAATGCAGAGAGTTTTGTTTACTACAAGAGCTTAGTAATAGCATTCAAAAGTGCATATAAATATCTGGACAAAACATCCACAGATGTGTCCAAAATTTTAAACATTTTGTAAAACTAGAAATGCCATGTTTTGGTACACTTTTCAACTTGGTATTATCACATTGTCTTTTTTTATCAAAACAAATCTCGTGGCTAAGTCTCAAGCATTTCGCAGCTTTCTCCATTCTAAGGGCTTAAGTTGTCTGTTGTCATCGATTTTCAACTGATCGCTAAAGCAAAATATTTTCTATGCCTCAGCAACTTAACTAATTGTTCAATCTTTCTATATTCCTTTGCAACTTTGTTTCAATTTATATGTCAATATATCACTTTCTTTGCCAATGCTACCAAGGTCTCGTGAATTTGATATTGTATTTTGTTAGGTTTAGGTACCTGCTTAGTTTATTTTCAACGTTTAGTTGCTCATTTTATTTAATGACTCCTTTGAGAACTCTTTCACCTGTCGATTATGATGTCTGTTGTTGTTGTACAACTAATACATTGCTAAGGCGCTTTGTGCGTTTATGTGTTAAACAATAAAATAACAACAACAACAATAATAATAAATGGTTCTTTGCAATGAAATAACAAGCGTTGCAAATATATAAGAAAAATCAAAGTAATTTAATATATAAATTGCGTGTTCGAAGACCGTAATTTAGATGAATTTCTTTAAGGTTCCATTTCGACGTCGGCGTTATGTGTGAGTCCTTTTTTTTTTTGGTTTCTTCGACAAATTTGTATTGCTGTTGTTTTATTTATGTTTCATTTGCCAGCACACTGTGGGTGGTGATAATTTGTGGCATTTATTGTTTTATAAATGGGGTTCGGTTTCATGCATTTATAAAAAAAAATTGTGAGGAGCTATTTAGAAAAAAATGTATGCTTGTAATAAAATTTGTTGTAAATCAAAAAAAAAAAAGAAAACAGTTTTAAATATATGTACTAACGCATGTACAAATCAATGAATTTAAAATTCCTTGAATATCCTATTTATGAAGGGGAAAAAACACTTAAGTTCAATTCCACCTTGAAAATTTTCGTAGGTCCTTTGAAATGCTAATATTGAAATCTTGTAGGGCATAGCAAATTGCATTACAATTCAAAAAAGAAAACCTAACAGCGCATAACAAGCGATAAAAATTAACGACAAAACGTGTTTCAAGTAAAAAATTTTAAACACCATCACTTCCACCCGCTTAATAGGTAACAAGGTAACAGCCACAGGATGTAAATTTTCAAATTCTACTCTTAAGTATCGTCAAATTTCCTTTGGCCTTCACTTCATTTTCATCTAAAAGGCCAGTCAATTAAACGAAATAAAAAAAGCTAACAAATTTATAGAAATAAAATATAAGAAAATCGGCAAGAAAAATAGCGAAAAATAAAACTAACAATTGCTCTGGCAGCGTAACTCAGCATGCAAATTGCTACTTAATGAAGACACGAACGCTGCTGCTTTCATCTGTTGCCAACTATTTGTAGTTGCTGAAGTACTTTATGCAAATTTTGCATAGCTCACAGTTTAGCGAAAAAAAGTTGGCCAATTATCGTGCAAATAAATTGTGTGCCTTTGATGTCTTGCGATACTACTTCGTAGTTGGTAGAGTTTGACCTTTAAAGGTAAAGTTATAAGTCAAAATTTAGGGATTGAAAATTTTTCAAAACTTCAAAAATTAAAATTATTTAACAAATCGAAATGCCT
Source organism: Meiosimyza decipiens (assembly GCA_963680825.1). Classification (NCBI taxonomy): domain Eukaryota; kingdom Metazoa; phylum Arthropoda; class Insecta; order Diptera; family Lauxaniidae; genus Meiosimyza; species Meiosimyza decipiens. The sequence continues at coordinate 20,928,801 of OY804260.1, read as the reverse complement.
CGAAGAACTCAAAAAACTATTCAAAACTTCGAAAAGTGTTGAAAAAATCGAAAATGTTTAACAAATCGAAAACATTTGGAACAGTCGATAAATGTTGAAAAATTTTAAGAACCTTGAACAGTTCATGAATAATTTTAGCATATCATAGCGGGAAGAAGAATTTAGAAAGTATTCTAAGCGTAGCTAAGTGGCCAAACTTTCTAGAACATATTAACATATTTTCCTAATGCACCGGTGAAAATTGTATGTACCTTGAAAAAATGGGCACCAGTGTCCAGTTGACTAAAAAAACGATATCTCAAAACCCAATAGTTAAAAAAATATGTGAGATGATCTTGATAATACAGTGTTAAAAAATAACATACTGACATTGACCACGGCTCCAAAAACCTGTGTCCAAGCATAGTTTATTTAATAAATCTGAAAGCCTCTTCTTCAAAGTAAAGGAAAATACATTAATAAATACTGACCGATGAACCAGACTGATAACATAAGCTCATCAAAATCAATCGATGAAACCAAACTCTCAAACAGAAATGGAGAAGTTTGATAATCCATTTTGTCCAATATTTTTAACCTTCTGAAAATTCTTAAAAACATGCTGGTATCATTATAAAAGTGATATGTTATAATATCCATGAACCAAATATTTCATATTTAATTATTTAATCTTAACCTTAAAATTATTTAGCAACACAAATTAACTTTACTTAAAATATTGTTAATAATATATTTGCAGCGCCTTAAATTATGCAGGCATAAATTCAACAGCAAAATGTTAAATGCTAAACAGCGCATACAGACGTATGCAAAGAATGACAATTACATACCAACATATTCTCACAAGCCATGTTGTAAATATACAAATATACAAGTATGTAGCTTAAAATAGATCATACATATTATGTGTATATAAATTGAAATTAAATGTCATAGGAGCACCTAGCAGGAAAATCGCTGCTGCTTTGAGATAATTGAACTCTTAAATAACTATAGTTATTATAGATAATTGCCAATATACATAATATAAAACAATTTGTTGAAAGAAACAAATAACGTATTAATTAACGTAAAGGGAGCCTGAATTGAGTAATATGTTTTTTTATTTATATATATATGATCATTTGGCTGTAAAAGGTCGAAGGAAATATAGGCAAAACATACAACTGTTAGAGGCTGTTGGGTTGAAAGCGTAAAAAATATTAAGAGCTCATGCTTAAAAGAGTTTTTAAAACTTCAATAATGAAGTATTTAACTAATATTAAAAGAAAACGAATTCAGCAGATGTGAAAAAAGCATAAAGGCTAAGTACATGAAGCAAAAAAATTAGAAAAACAACGAAACATATGCAACGAATAAAACTTATAATGCTTTCTCATTTCAGTAGATGATCAATTGTAAAAAAGTCAGAGAAAATACTGGCAACACGTTAACGACAAAGAATCTCCCTACGGTAATCATAAAGTTCTAGATATTTCGATACAAAGGATCCCAAGAAATTACATCAGCATCAATGTCTTCCAAAAAAAAAGTACAGTTGGAGCGGTGTCATGGCTGGCTACTATTTTGTAGAAAACGAGTAAGGCTAGCCAGACAACTTTAACGAGGCCCTGTATATGATCAAAGATAATCAATAAGAACGGTGCCAATAAGAAGCAGTTGCTGAGCACACTACCAGGGCGACGCAGCGGAATGAATAGAGCAGTGAACCAGATCTATGTAGAAGAAACAAAAAAAAAATGGCATCTCAGCGTCTTCTGGAAAATAAGAAGGACTCTTGAAAAATATGTCTGCATTATTTTTTTTCGATCGGAGAACACTCAACGGAACGGTTTTGTTTCACTTGAAGGCCCTATTTGTGGAAAAATCAAGCTCTGTTTGATGTCTTCATATTTTTTTTTTTAACTTTATCTTATCAAAAAAGAAAAAACCTGTCAATGCTTAAGGAAAATTGTGATATCTCAAAAACTATATTATCTTAGCAGATATATTTCGTATGCCGCCAATGCTTTCAAATTTATTCAGAGATTCCCAACACGTTGCAATTATTGCTTGTTTTAAATACAAATCCAAGTTGAGAACATTTATTACAGATTCTTTAATAACTGAGTCGAATGTTCAAAGAAATATGACTTTTCTGAAATGTTTACTGTTTTATTCCTTCCCGATAAGAAAAATTTACCCAATTTACATCAATTTTTAAGAAAGCAATATTTTCTAAATATGTCTCCGAAATTAGACACCTACACTTCATTCGATAGTCATTGAAAGTTTTAAAAACACGTCACATAATCTGTCTAGATTTGCCTTATACTGCTCTAAAATAACAATTTTTTTATTTAACCATTATTTTAGAGCAGTTTTTTGCATATTTCACAGCGTGCACTACGAGTATACGTACAGGCAGCCTCTGCTTGTACGCTTGCCCGCGAGAGGCAAAATGCCTTACACTGTTTCAGAGTACATGCAGAATTTTCTAGCGTTTTAAATTAGCTTTCAGATAGTAATTGAAGGGTTTCTAACTTAATGACATTTTTTGAACATATTTATGTATGTACACAGACTTCCGTAACTTCCGATATCTATATCTTTTCAAAAACTTGACAAGCTCGTTAAAGTTTATTTCAAGTGGAATGTCTTAAAATTTACCCATATTAGCTGATGAAGGATAAAATAATTAGTAACAATCGATGCAAAAAACATGGATTTTATATAAAAGAATTTATAAAAATATGTAAAAAATTTCAAATGTTTTGAACAGCTGTTGCTGCCGCAGCAGAGCGCTGCGCCTTACAACGTGCATTCCGAACTTTTTTTTTATTAAATTAAAAACACTTCTTTACATCTTTTTGTTTAGTATTTTATTTTAATATACACTGTAACTTATTTTCACTTTCACTTATTTATTATAAATCAAACATTTTTATTTTCATAATTAAAACAACACGCGAACACTATCCGACCATTTCGCAAGTTCAAAAAAGACTATTTGTCTTAAAAGCCGAAGTTCTATCGGTAACGATGGTTTTTATCAACGATTTAGCACAATTGAACAAAGAATTATATGTATATATATAATAATTCTTTGGTGTCTCGTTCACTTTTTGTTTGATGCTAAGACAAAACATTTTTTAAATTCGTGTGCAATTTGGTTTCATAACCTCTGACTATAACGTACTTATACCCTACACATAAAGTATATTCACTTTATCCTTCCGTTTGTAACGCATAGAAGGGGGCATGGCAAGTATAGAAAAGTACATATATTATTGATCAGCGTCACCACCGGAGTCGATATGGCTATGTCCGTCGGTCTGTCTGTCTGTCTGTGTGTCTATCTGACTGTGTGTCTGTCTGACTGCCTGACTGTCTGTGTGTCTGCCTGTCTGTCAGTCTGTCTGTTGAAATCACGTATACAGAAAATGTAAGCAAGCTAATTCAATGAAATTTGGCAACTAGATCACTTCTTGCAAGCTGCTAGCATGTAAAAATGGGCAAAATCGGTTCACGGCCACGCTCTCCGTCCATAATCTATGTAAATATAACCAAGTACATTTTGAAAAAAAGTTGCTGTGATTTGGTGAACATGTGAACAAAATTAAGATTAGGCTGGATTTAAAATTTGCAAAGGTTCTTAAAAGAGCGTGGCTCAGCCCAAAGCTTTAACTTTAATAGCGCCATAACTCGTTAACCGTGCAAGGTATTGTGATGAAATTAAGTATACGGATACAGATCATAAATATCTTAAATTGTGCTTAAAGTAGGGGGAATTGGAAAAGTGGGCATGGAACTTTTAAGAAATTGAAAACTTTAATTTTTTAAAACTCGCAATTGGCACATTTGATTTTTATGGAAATTTTGGGTAATTAATTTTCAATGTATTTTTAACTTTTATTTAGAAAGTACTTTCAATGCCGTGTAGGGTATGTGAGTTTTGACCTAGCTGAAGATAACACCTTTACTAGTTAATTTTTGGCTTCTCCGGAAGATGCCATGCTATCTTATCGAATTTTTTTTTTGTTTTTGTTCGAATTATTCCTTGTATTGGTATAGAATTTGGATGCACGAACTATAATAACTCTCTAAGTATATCGTTTTAAGGTTTTAACTACTATGTCAGGTGACACGCCCACTATTTTAAATGTACACACTTTTTTATCGCTAGTCCGAAGTATTTGGTTGTATTGCCTTACATATGTTAATTACAACATTTTAAAGATGTTCATTCTTTAAAGAGTACCACACCCACTTGTGTATGCTCGTATAGCTCTGGCTTTCCTATTGTTTGTGTGAAATTTCGTTTCATTAAATTTGTAATTATCTCAGCATAACGTTTTGAAGGTTTTTCGAAATTCGCCTGCTTTTTCCTAATGCTAGGCCGAAAAATTGTTTGGTATTTGTATGAAATTTGGCGCTACTACCTGAAATAATTTTCTCAGTATAGCATTTCGAGGTAGCTGTGTGGCTGTATGCATTTCTTGTCGAACTTTTTGTTAGACAATGGATCTCTATTTTTGTATAAAATGACAACAGTAACTTTTTCCTATAGGCCATGTGCATATCTATTACACACATAAATATTTACTTACTTGGAAATTGAAATTATTGTACAGTATAATACGCAGCACTCGAGATTTATACAGCCGCTGTTCATTTCTAAGACTACTCCTTTATTGTCTTACGTCTTACTTGCCAACTTTGCTTTATCAACCATCACCTTTATTACACTAATTTGCTTTGTCTTAGTGTGACATCAGTGAATCTAATGGTCAAAATTTGTCTGTATGCATATAATGGCGAGTGTGAGTGTATGTAATGGAATTAAAATCATTTCAAATATTATTAATTTTCATAATATTTGCATAGAGTTGTCATAAATCACTAAAATTCAGATGCACAATGCGGCCAATTTGTCATTTGTCAAAATTTCAAATTTTGCATATCCTTCCTGTTATTGTCGTTATCCTTAAGTGTATCCTTTATGAAATAAGTTGCTTGTGGCAGAGTAATATCTAAGTAGCAGTTAGAAATTAAATGATTTGCATTAATGCGATGTGCTATTTTAGAAATACGATTTAATAGTTTTCTCTGCGTAAGTGGAACTTCAGCGATTTAAATAAATTAATGAGTTTTGTGCTTTTTACTGAAAATTTTATTTTAAGCCAGCGATTAAAAAATTACACCAGTTTTCTCCTATAACCAAGAAAACGAGAGCCATATTGACAGCATCTAAGATTTTCATTATTCAGGTACACTAATCTTATCAAAATTATCTTTAATAATACATTAGACTGCTGTGTAATTATGTATGTTAAAGTCAAAAGCAAAACTTAAAAATGGCTTAATCATACGAATAAACAGCATACAAATACTTAACTGATTTTGTATGCCGTTTTTTTATAATGCAACGAATGAATGAGGTTAATGTTTACATTGACCTCTACCTCTATGCCTAGCATTTGTAACCGGAAAATAGAAAAAAAAATTTTAATTCGCATTGCATAAAAAGCGTGTAAAAACATTACAAATACTTGTGCAAATAGCGTACAAGCTTGGTATGGACCACCGAGAGAGACCGTCCATCCAACTCAGCTAATCAAGGTAATGAAATCAGTTTTATTTCATGTTGTACATTTTTTTCATCCTTGCATTACTGATGATGTAAAACCAAAAGCAGACAGCCAGCTGGGCAGTCAGACAAGCAGGCGAATAGGCGAGTTGCATGCAAATACCCGTACACCAAAAACTTATTTCATTAAATTTATGAAATCTAACGAGTATGATTTTTAAAGTAAATAATCGTGTAAAGTTTATATGCGTAATCGGTATATATTGATTCGTGTATGGGTTTTTTATTAATTGTTATTGTAGTTTTTTGTCAAAAATAAATTACATCTCAAATTTTATTATTCATAAAATAAAATTTAGTGAAACATAATAGGTGTCCCAATATGAGTGCATCCACAACGAGCAACTATCTGGTGCGGATTTTGGTAAGGCGACGTGATTAGGTCTAATTTTTTTAAAAACGAGGCATAAATTGCAGTTTACTGTTAACAGCATTCGTTACAGGAACATTATATCGAAGTTCCTTTGACTCCAATTAAACGCCATTGATCTGGAAAACAAGTGATTTTAGCAGGACGGTGCCACCGGCCACATCGCACATGTAACAATCAATTTATTGCTGCAACGATTTTCAGACCAAATCATCTCACGAAATTCTGATGTCTGATGCGATTTCTTTCCTTGGACATTTGCTAAATTTCGGACTTATACGAGTAAACCAGAAACAATTCTTAAGCTCTAGGCCGAGATCCACATCTATGTGAAAAGTCATCGAAAATTTCATGAAAATATCAATGGCATGTCATCAGAGAATAGAATGCTAAAAGCGGCTAAGAATATACTTTAAAAGATGTAAAGTTGACAGCATAATGATAGCATAAACTCTACTTTATGTCTGCTCGTAGTATGATGTTACTTGCTAAGATTGAGCTCGACTTAGACCAAATTGTTCACAGTTCCAATACGGTTTTAGATCACCGCTTACGCTCTTAAGCAATCTTGTTGTTTTTGGTTAAGTCTATGATCAGCAAATGGAAGTCAATGAGTTGTGATGTGACCTTTGTATTTTTTGACTTATCACTAGGTAATTTTTGAAAGTATAATTTTTTAAATATTAACATGTCACTTTTGAATTATTTTTATGGCATGGTATTGTATAGTGACTTTCATTTCAGTAAAATGAAATATCACCTTCTATATAAAATTCTGGTTTTTTTTTTTAATTTTAAATATATTCAGATATATTTACTCAGTGTAATAACACACCCCAAGAAATATTACGTTATAAACACACTGTGAGTTAGGTAATGAAAAGGAAGTTTTGTGAGTATGGTTTTTTCTATTTTACATATAAATTGAAATTAAAAGTAGATGTTAAAAACCCTTCAAATGGCAGCCAAAAAGTGGAGTATTCACATAACTGGTTTGAAGTGTAAAAAGATATTAAATAGAAATCTTGCTTTAACAAAAATTGACAAAAACTTTTTCTTAATATTATTACGTTTTTATTGAGTTTTGTATTATAACTCAAGATTCTATTAATTACTGGTTGAAAACGTTGTATCATATGAAACATATGTAACGTTGTAATAAGACCTCAGTAGTCTTTAGTTTTCTGGTATAAAAAAAAAACCGATATGATTGGATTCATTTGAAAAACTGAAAAAACTTATGTCCCTTCCCGATAATTACTCATTCTCATTAAGTAAATTAAGCTTTTTGTAAGAATGTTGATATTTTAGAAGCTTTTGCTGTACAAACTGGCGGTTATAAAAAAAAGTTTCATTAGATAAACTCTAAGGAAAGGTATCACGAACTCTGTGTTCTTTTAGTGACATTCCCATACCAATAACTAAATTAAAATAATACATATGAATCAATTAATTTCTTTGTGTGTCTTCAACGATGTTGCAAAGTCCTTAAGCTAATTACTCATAATAGTCCTTTCTTCTAAGGTCATTACAAAACTTTTGTAATGTCATAAATTTTATATAACTCGTATAGCTATAATATGTCATATAACGTTACCAAAATAATAAACTACTTTAACATTAACAAACTTGTACAATATTAAGGAAAAGACTTATAAAGATATTGCTTTGGCTTATATCTAATACATACAAATCTACATATAAGCAAATAATATACAAATAATAACTCTTTCAAAAACTTCATGTTGTAAACTTTGACTTTAACATAAATGAACATTGAGCTAATAAACACAAAAGAACAACATCGATGACAACAACAGTAAGTACAAATAAGACAGACACACATACATACATGTAGCAGTAATAAAAGTCCACACATGCATGTGGGTAAGAATCTTTTTCAATTGCTTACAACAAATATCTGGTAAAAAAGGAGTGACACATCTAAAGTCTACAAGCAAACCGAAACAATTCCTAGAAAAGTAGGTAAACGCATGTAAGATATTTATTATGTCAATGGCTGATTAGAGATCGATCGGTAGGAATTTATTTCAATTAAAAACAAAAAATGAAACAAGTACATGCTGGCTATGAGTGATAAAGAAAAACTTAAATATGTAGACAAACCTAACAAGTTTTTTTGCAAGCTTCATTACATGGTAAAAACTTTTGTTATTTAATGATATATGCGGCACGGATTATGTTAAGAGGTGCAAAACAAGATATTTACAAGTTTCTTAAGGAGTCGATTGCTATTACTTGTCTCGAATCTTAAGGCTGTAATAAGAAAACTGTTGTATAATTTTTCTTTAAAAAGATTGATATGATTGAGACATTGAATCTTTATACAACATGCAGTTTATGCAACTTTAAATCTTACTACAATAATACACTCCAAAAAAAGTAAGTTTCTCGATCATCTCAAGCAACAATGCGCACCATTTGGTTCTAGACGTTGGAAACTTTCGATAATAATTCCTTACATATGCTCTTTCGACAAAAAATGGATATACGCTTGCAAGTAAAAGCAATTCTAATAAAATACTTGTTATACAAAACGTTTCCAGGCATAATTCATATCACTTCAATTCCGGCCTCGTGAAGGAATACTTCAAAATAGATACATTCCTTGAGTTCTTCAAGGTTTTAGGTAGCATTTTTCTAAAATTCATAGCCTTCGACGAATTTGCTTACAGTTTTATCTCATAACATAAATACCGCGGGACATACATAGAACGTTGCTTTTGAATCGCACGATGTTTGTATCACATGACATAAGTATTATAAAGCCATGACATAGGTCTCACATGACATAACTATCGCATGACGTATAAATTACTTGGCACAAATATCGTATGGCATGAATTGGATGGCCAAAATAACACGAAGCATCGCATGTGATAAATATTACAAAATATAAATATCAGATAGCAGGATCGTGTAATATCTACAATATATAACATAGAAAGAACATAACCAAAATGTGGCATAACTTCGCATGGCATATGTCCCTCATGTATAAGTATTAAATGGCATAGATATCAGTTGGAAAGAATATCATTATTTAATGTTAGAAACGTTTCGCACTAATATCACATGGCATCAATACCGACACGTCTGTATATTATAAGGCAAATCCATCGCAAGACATTACATGATGTATGTTTGTTAAAATCAAATAGCAAAAATATCACATGAAATAAGCCTTATATTGCGCAAATACCGCCTGACAAAAATATAAGTGAACGGAATATAGTAAATGACATGCCGTAAATTTATGCACGATACAAACACTGAGAGCATTTTGTATCAAGGTATTTATTTATTTATTGCATATAAGAAATATTATATATTTCATCACACGGTAGCATGACTTAATGATGACATGACTTATGTATCTCAAAATTTTAATAGTATCAATATCACGTGAAGTACTACTCTTATATATCACATTATAGTTATTTGTGTGTATCGCATGACATTAATATATTCGGTTATCTCATGGCATAAATTGAATTAATGTTACATTAACGCTGTTGGTCGCTGTTTGCATCATATGGCTACCAAGTGAATGATACTTTTATTTACAGCTGCGACAAGTTACTGCAAAACTTCTAGAGTTAGACTTGCCATTAAAAGCTGTCTCAATTATTGCTGTGTAGAGCTGACATTAAGCTATAGACCACAGGTATTCTTCGTGATCGAAACGGAAACAACAGAATGGCTATATCAAGCCTTTGTTCGGACAATGGGGCCTTAATGTTATTATTATTCTTAATGGCATAAATATCGCAAGACCTTAAGAGTATCTAATATAATTGCATTTTACATATATTGTGTTATACATACGTATCGAGTGACAAAGAAATATCACATGAGATATATATATCATGACACTTACAAGGCGTTTAATCACAGAAAGTGTTATTTTTTGCGCCAGTGTATCAATTGCAGCATGTAGTAAAATCGAATAGCTTTCAAATTTTCAATTTCTATTAAGATTGAAAATTTTATTGGCACGAAGTGAAGTGAAAATCCGAACATAGAAGTTTCCGGGGAAGAATGACAGCAAATAAAACTCAACCCCAAAATTCAAACGCAAACCAAACAAAAACCCAAAAAGACGGCAAAATCCTTTTGATGAGGTTAAAATCCTGTGCTTACATGGTCAAGCGTATGTGTGAGTATGTGTATATGTTGTCTTGTTGTTGTAATCAATACTCACTTACAAGTAGCAAGAGTCAATGTATTCTTGGCAAATGTTTTAACAAAAGTTTACATACACACACACACACATACACCCATACATAGATGTGTATTTGAGCGTGTGCGTAGTTGTTCTTTAGACTAAGGATTAAAATTTGAAGGTATTGAAGCATGTTTCTTTTGTTGTTGTTATGTTTGCATTGTTTATGCATTTAAGCTTTGATATGGCATATCCTTGTTTGTTTGCTTATGTTTGTATGTGTATATTATTTGAAATTTCAGCTTGATATCTTCAAGCTACAAAGTGAAACCAAAACCAAAACAAAATTACACAAATTTGCATAAGTCGACAAAAGCAAGAACTACAACTAGTACCAAATGACAACAAAATCAACAAAATAAAAACACAAAAAAGGACATTCATTGTAACAAAATTTAATTAGATAAAAACATATAGGCCTTTGGACTTGCAGTATGTTATTGGTTTTAATTGTGCTTTAATAAAGTCACTACATTTTTTTTTTCAAGCACTTCAGTTACTGAAATTATTGTTTATACTGTTATTTGAATATGCAACGCCTAAATGTATGCCCTTGCATTTTCAGCACCATCCATAACATCCTTTGATTGATTGACTTATTGACAGCTGCAGTTTGTGGCTGTCATCATCGTCGCTATCTTTCGCTGTGTTGGGTTTTGTATACATACAAAGCGCTACGTGCACATTGTTAAATTACCTATGTGTGTGTATGCACTTATTTTAACGCGAACTTTTCGTGGTTGTTTGCATTTTGGTGCGTAAACAAAAATTAAACCGCAAAATTTAATGACAGACTAATTATGCGTGCAAATGGGTTATAAATATTTTATGTATGTAAACGCACAGGTATTTGTGTCAGAAATTAACAAGTTGTCAATTGCAAGCTCTGTAGGAAATTTTCGGAAACATAGTCAGGGATGGTATCTTTTTTTATTCTTTATATCAATAAAAAATCAGTTTGGGAACCAAAACTAACTATCCATATTATACAGGATAAAGTTTTATTGAATAACATTGATTGATTCATAAGAATAAATCAATTATTTTACAGAATATCTTCACATTTTGAGAGCAACTCATTCGTCACGTGTTATATTGGCGCACATTCAATCGCTTCAATGCCTTGAAATCAGAATAAAACTTAAACAGTGAAGAGAGTTGATTTCAAAATAAAAAAAACTGCCAAAATTCAATTACAGAAATCGTACAATGTAGTTTGATGGTATTATCTGGCCCACTTGGGATAAAAGATAAGAGGCAGAGCCGAAAACGGAGCAAATCTCTATAAGAGTAATCATACCGAACTGTTTTTTCAAAAAAAGAAATATGGCCTGAAACAACTTTAATGAATTTGTAGACAACTTTGATGGTAATAATGCATTCTATTCCATCCTTCACTAGAAATACAAACTGAATAGTTTTACATAAGCATTCACAATTAATATCAAACTGCATAAAACTATCTACCAAAATATGTATGATAAAATCAATGAAAACCAATGAAAAAAATAAGATAATCTTTAAGACCCACACTTCAAACTGATATTGAAACAAAACTCCAACTGCCATTAACAAACATTTTCATGCTGAACTTTTCCGCTAACGCAGTGATGAGCCTACCGAAATGGTTAAGCTACACACGGTGTAAAATGCTTAAATACTAGATATTGAGTAAAAATCGTATCCTTTTGAAGGATGATGCTGTTAGGCATCTGACACTCTATAGTTTAATCATATCTGTTTACGCTCTGGCAACGCTGGGATCCCATTTTGACAACACGAAATGCGTAATGAAATGCAGAAAATCTTCATGCTGCATTCATAAGCATAAAATCATGGACTGCAGGGTACCTGGTCATTATTGCATTAAGGACAATGAATGAAATTGAAAAGTTGCGTAGAGACTACTTCAGGCAAAATGCCCTGCGAAAAACATAACATGGAGCCTAGTTAATTCAACCAAACAACGTTACTTCTTTACGTAAAGTTAAAATTCCAATATTTTACCTGATAATTTATTGAAAATATTTAAAAGAAAATTAGTGAATTTAAATTCAAAATTACTGACTTTGTACCAGAACAGAATCTAATGCGTTTTAGCTGAAAAGCGCGCTTAACCAAATTGAGTTCAATGTAAGTAGTAGCTGCAAATACGAAAAGAACTAGAAACGGTGCCACACCTGCTCTGAGATTACGAAGCGCTTCAAAGCAAATATTGCCGCAATATATCACGGAACATTTATGGATATTGGTTTCGAGTGCTGCAGAAGAAACATGAAACTTGCTTTAAGTGTTTTTGAAGTTTGAATGACAAGTTACATGCTTAGACTAACCTATTCAATGAATTTTCTTTTAAATTAAATAAAAATGACGCAACAACACAAAGGAAACATAGCCAAACATTATCTTATGAAAGTTTCCCAAAACTTGATACTTTTTTAGGCATATTTTTTTTTAAAATTAGTAAGACATTATTTCTAAGAAAAATGCATCCAGCAGTCAAGCTAGAAAAATAGACCATATAATTTTATGACAAATGTTCAATGTTATATGCATCTCACGAAATTGGGACAACTCTCTCTTTCTCTCCCTCGCTCTCTACCTCTCGCACTTTGGCTACTTTTCCTAGACTCCCTAACCTTCTACTATATAAAACTACAAGTAATGCTCTTCATAAATGTTTTATTTGATCCTACATTCATGGAAAATCGTACATCCGTGGGTTTTTTTTAGAGGTTTGAAGAACTTCATGGAGTTGTTCGCAGCAGGCGTTCTGAAGATCACGGACAAATAGTTGACGCACCTACCATGCGATAAAAAAGAAAACTCAAAACGATGTACCGTGAAACTTATGCAAACTTTGTTACAAGCTAGATATTTCAGATATTGATATATTATAATCGCATTCAGTCACTCGAAAAATGTGAGCGTGATTTGAAAAAAGAAGACTCATAACGCTATATCTTGGCGCCAATGAAAGCCAAAGCAATTAAATTTGGTACTTGGATCTATACAGTCCGTACCGTAAGCACCTTGCAAAATGTGGTCGAGAATGAAAAAATGGTTGCGACACCTCTCATACAAAAAAAAACAATGACAATAACACATAAAGCACTATATCTTGGCACCTATAGTTGCTACAGTTGTACAATTTGCCATGTATTAAAATACTTTGTACAAAGCTTTGGAAAAATTATAGGTCAACAGGGAACCAGCTAGTTTCGTATAAGAACTTGCTGAAAATTTTGACAGACTGAGCATCAATTTTTTTAGGTTAATTTTCCAGCTTAGGATGTTTATAAAAAAAAAATTTCCACTTTAAAAAAGTGCTTTCCTTCATTGATTTCGGATGGATATTTCATAGATATAGCTTTTTTTGACCATATTTTATGTACTATATTTTATAGCATTTGTCTGTGTTTTAGCAAAAATCGGTCAATTTTTTTTTCGCCTTTGGATGATTTTAAGTTTCAATATATTAAAATTAAATTTTTAATATTATTTTGATTGATTTTCAATATTTTCATATTTTTTCTTCGTTCTGAGTTATGTGGTTACACCATTTATCATCAACACATTTCCTTCTTTATAAACGTGCAAAATTTATATGAATACTTAAAGTGTAGCATTCACATAGATACTTTAAGAGGTCTCTGTTCACCCTCAACCCGTATTTGATGATGAAACTTTTGACATTTTAATTAAATGTAAGAAAACAAAAGTGTCGCAGCCAAAAATGTAAACAAAACAGAAGTAAAACTACAACAACAACAATTTCAGAAACAAAAAATAAACACCTGAAAAGAAAAAACTGTGATGTCTGTCTGTATGTCTATCTGGGATTCTATATTTTCTCCCCAATACAAAACTGACGCACATCCAGCTAAATTCGCCTGCAGTCATTCCACTGTTTTATCAAGTGATGACAACGCATTTTGATGCGGTGCAAACGATGCGCGTTATATCGTTGATGACTGTGCTGTTGAAAAATTTTAAAACACATGTTGTACACAACAAGCAGGATAATAAAAACAACAAAAATGGCAGCAAAAACAACAACAAAAACGGCGGAAGCGTTAAATTGGATAACAATTTAATTGTGTCCTCAACGTTGTTTGGTAAACACACACATACATATGTAAGTATATTACATATGGGATTTTTTGAGTTCATGATTCTATGTAGATTTTTGTGCGACTTGAGCTGATTTAGGGTTAATTCATGACTGATTTATATTAATTTAAAATAGCTATTATTGACACCAAAAACTAGTCTTAAAATTTGGTGTAAGGTTGCATATAATTCTTTTAAGCACTTCAAAAAATATGAAAGGGACTATACAACAAGGCGTGGCACCTTTCAATTTATAATTTATACTCAGCGGCTCACGAAACTAAGAAGGGATTAAGCTATTGGGCGTGGTAAGTACTTTACATGCAACGAAAACACTCAAAACGCCTTATATTCGCTTATAGCAAGAGTCTTTAAGTTCGGTGTAAGGGTGCTCATAACCCATACAAAAAGCCTTCCCAAATATGAACGGGATAAGACAACAGACGTGTCATTTTCACACGCAACAAAAACATATCTTAAAAACTTGCTCTATATGATAAGCTTAGGAACTCTAAAGCCAGACTCTAAGTTTTCAGCCTTGTGGGGCAACAAGGATCTGCATACAAAAATTTAGCTTGTATCTTTTCAGGCCTAAATTTTATTTCTGTACCATTTAATTCTATTAACGATTTTTATTACTTGAAATAAGCGACAATTTTAATTAACGGTGTTCAAATAAAGAAAAATACGTTATGTTTTTATTGGTATATTTACATTTGCTGTGTATTTTAAAAATTTAATAAGACCTGGGGATACAAATATGTTTGCTTATGTGTGTACGTAAAAAATATTAAATTTAGTTTTTATGGTAAATTTAAGATTATGTGCTAGTCATTACTTCGCATAATTTCCAATTTAATTTTTTCGCTTATTTTTATTAAATATTCGACTTTCTACACATTAAAATTTTTTTTTAATATTGCGACTGAATTTTCAGTTGAAACATAGAATGTATTATTATTTTTAAGCTGAGAGTTTTACTTTAAAGTGATTTAAGGATTG